>CM035594.1:5219210-5912885 GCA_020423425.1 Chrysopa pallens | reverse complement strand
AAATATAATTGAAGGAAAAATTGACAAAGAAATGTTTTGTCTGCTGCGAATGTAAACGGAATATCTTCCGCAGAATTTATTTAGTCAATAGTTATATTTTATTTGCTTTAACTCACTGATGTGTATTTAAATAAATACAACGTTAATAATTTGTTCATAATTATTTATTGAATTATAAAATATATTCTTGTGTTATAAATCATTACTCCATTTTGTCAATCCATTACTTATCGATAATATCCTAATAATAATAATCTCTATAGTCTTTTCCTATATTCACTACTGATCTAAATTCACTACACTGAACTAAAACTATATTAATTGTATTTGTACACTGAACTGTACATAACAGTCTCCGCCACTTATTTATAAGTTCATTCTATTAATTGGCTTCTTTGTTCTTGTAGATCGACGTACAGGTTGATTACCCGGTTCAGTTGCTGGATTTTCCACTGTTTCTGGAGTTGCTTGTGTATCGATAGAAGTTGGTTGCGAATCCATACTAGTTGTTTGAAAATTTGAATTTTGCGTATTGTTTTGATTTGGCAATAAGAACGTAACCGTTCGCTTAAGTTTAGTTTCTGTTGAAGGTGTATTATTTTGTCGCTTATCTTGATTATATCGAAATTCTAGTTCAGGTATTACTTCTGTACTTCTAAGTTGATCATAGTGTCGTTTAATTTCGTATCCATTGTCTAGTCGTACAATATAATGCAGACGACCTAGCCTTTGTATAATTTTACCGAATTTCCAATTTACATTTCCTTGATAGTTGCGTGATTGTACGCGTTCACCCAGGCGAAAAAATTTATTGAAATTCGATGCTGTAGATGGTAAATCTGGTGTTGGTTTAATTAAATCTAGTCTGGTTCTCAATGCTCGACCTAGATGTAATTCTGCAGGAGTTTTTTTACATTCTAACGGTGTATTACGATACTTGAATAAGAATCGTTGTAATTTTTCTATAATTGTTCCAGGTTCGTCCATCATACTTTTAATTTTGTTTTTGAATGTTTGTACATTTCTTTCAGCTAGTCCATTTGTTTCCGGATGGTTTGGTGCTGAATGTAGGAGTGTTATTCCGTTTCGGTTACAAAAAGATTTAAATTCTTCCGATTTGAAGTAAGTTGCATTGTCGGTGACCATGGCAAATGGTAGACCTTGACGACAAAATATTTCTGATAAAGCAGAGATTGTTGATTTGGATGTAGGTGCGTTTACTTGTATTGCGATTTCCACCCATTTTGTTTTTGCATCTACCACTATTAAGAAGTGGTGGTTTTGAAAAGGTCCCGCATAATCCACATGAATTCGTTGCCAAGGATATTTTGGTGTTTCCCAGTGATGTAATGGAGCTTTGTTTGGAGTTTTCTTCACTAATGCACAAGCGTTGCATGATTTGACTTGTGATTCGATGTCGCGATCAATGTTTGGCCAATAACAGCTTGATCGTGCGATAGCCTTCATTTTAACTATCCCTACATGTGTAGAGTGTAATTCTTTTAATATAGCTGGACGTAATTTAGAAGGTATGAAAACTCGTTGTCCTCTCATAATAATTCCTTTGTGTAAATTTAATTCCGGATCACGTATTTTTCCATTTAGTAAACGTTCTTTGATTGTTAAAAGTTCACTGTCATTATTAGTTTCTTTGCGAATGGTATTTGCGGTGATCGTATGTGACGTGCTTATTTGTTGTACGGTTAGATCGTATACTTTGCTTATCTCATCGGTATCGAGTACATTAGTGTATGGAAGCGGAGCGCGTGAAAAATAGTCTACATTTTGGTGATTTTTAGCTGCTCGATGTTTTACAGAATATTCAAATCCTCGGAGGAATAATGCGTAGCGTAATAATCTAAGTGCTGTAAGCTGAGGTAATTGTTTGTTGGGTTCGAGGATCATTTTTAAAGGTTTGTTATCTACTACGAGTGTGAAATGTCGTCCATAAATGTATTGAAAAAAGTATTTACATGCCCAAAATACAGCGGTGGCTTCCCTATCTAGTTGACTATAATTTTTTTCAGCTGTTGTCAGCGATCGAGATGCGTAAGCAATGGGACGTATTTCATTATTGATTTCGTGTGAAAGAATACCCGATAATCCGACTGGGCTAGCATCTGTTTCTAGAATTAAAGGATATTTTGGGTTGTAGGGTGTCAATACACGTTCGCTAGCCAATTCTGTTTTAATTTTTTCGAAAGCCTGATTACAATCAGGTGTCCATTTAAATTTGACATTATGTCGTAATAATTGATTTAGAGGATAGAAAAGAGTTGAGGCGTTTGGTATGAAACGCTGGTAATACATCGCTAATCCAAGAAATGAACGTAGTTCATCGATATTTGTAGGAATCGGAGCATTTTGAATGGCAAGCACTTTATCTTGCGTTTTGTGTAAGCCGTTTTTACTGATTACGTGCCCTAAATATTTGACTTGTTTAACGAAAAACTTACATTTCTTTTTATTTAATTGAATTTTGAATTCTTGAAGTTTTTTCAAGCATTTCTCAAGACGATCTTTGCATATTTTAAGTGTTTCACCTTGAATAAGGATGTCATCGAAATACGCTATGGTGCCTTCAAGGTTTGATAGAATTGGTTCGAGAATTTTTTGAAATTCTCCAGGCGCCGTTTTGAGTCCATAAAACATACGTTTAGCGAGGTATGTTCCTTTGTGTGTTGAAATTGCCGCGATATGGGAGCTCTCTTTGTCTAATTCTACATGCAAGTAAGCTTTGTGGATGTCAAGAACACAGAAAAAGTTTCCATCACGTAGTTGGTTAAATAAATCTTCCACTTTTGGTATTGGGTAATGATTTTCTAATAATAATGGATTAATGCTAACTTTATAGTCAGCGCATAGACGTACGCCCTGGTTGCCCGGTTTTGGCACTACAACCAGCGGTGATCCCCATTGACAATAGTTTGCCTTTTCAATAATGCCTTGCTTTTCGAGAGAATCAAGTTCATCATTGACTTGATCTAAAAGAGCATATGGAATTGAGCGCGGTTTAATGTATGTTGGTTTTGCATTTTCTTTTAATTTTAATGAGCACAAAACATTCGGAATTTTGCCTATCCGTTCTTTAAATATGTCGGCGTATTTGGAAAAGATTTCTTTAATAAGAATATCTGATTGATTTTTTGTATCAGGGTTTGATATAATGTTTTTTATGGCGCAACGATTTTCAATTTGATTTAGATTTATAATCCCTAGATTCCTAATCCATCCTCTTCCAAGAATGGGTGCGTAATTGCGTTGTACTACGTATAGTTCTTCTATTGAACTTTTATTATTGTAACGAACTGGCACAGTAGCCACACCTAGTGGTGAAAAAGACTCTTTAGTGTAAGATTGGAATCGGACATTTGTCGGTTTAAGTTTAATATTAAGAGATAATGCATCAAAATCCCTGCGTGACATTATAGTTACAGGGCTGCCTGAATCGACTTCAAAGTTTTGTTTCGAATTCCCGATTAGAACTGGAACACAAATTTTGTTATCGAAATTAGTGGAATTTATGTTTAATATAATTTCCTGTTGAGAGTGCGCGATATTAAGTGAGTTGACACCATAGTCGTCTTCATAGTTTTGTTCAACTATATTGACTGATGGCGATTTTGGTACTTGATTACCTAACGCTGTTGATAAGCACACTTTACGTAAATGTCCAGATCTGTTACATGCTGTACAATGCAGTTTGTCTTTGCTTCTACATTCACGTGTTTTATGGTTAGACTTTCCACAAGCTAAACATTTATTTTTGAGTCCTAATCGTTCAATCTGTGAAAATTTATGTGTTGATTGACTGCGCGGTTGAGATTTCGAACGACTTCGCTGATTTGAATCATGAACATTGTATTTTGTATGTTTCTGTGAGTTACCGATGCGGTTCACGGATATAGAAGATTTTTGGTAGTCTTCCCTGTTTTGTTTTTTTGCAGCTTCTATAGCTAGTGCTATTTCAAGCGTTTTATCAAAATTGACTGTTTCCTCTTGTTGTAGAATTTTTTCGCGAATATCTACGTCTTTGAGTCCACGAATAAACTGTGCTTGTAAAATTGCAAGTATGGGTTGTTTACAATTTCCATTCGGACAAATCCATTTACATGTGTGTAAAAGAAGTTTTAAAGCGGCTACGTAACCGGCTATTGATTCGTCTGTGTGTTGTGTACGTGATAAAAATTTATGTCTCTCTGTATGGACGTTTGAGGGAGGGCTCAAATGCTTTTCTAAAAGTAATATGAGCTCTGAATATGTTTTTTCATTTGGCTTTTGAGGTGCTGTTAAGCTCGAAATTAATTGATAATATTTGCTACCCAGACAATTTATAAGAATTTGAACCTTTGCTGACGCGACTTCCGTACTCGAACCTGTGAGTTGACGCAAAGTAAAGAAATTTTCTAACCTTTCTCGATATGTTGTGAATGATTCTGCTTCTTCGTTGAATGCTTCAAATGTTATCGAATGTGTAAGTAATGTATCTGATAGGTTTCTTGACGGCAGTTGTGTAGTATGACGAGTTGATGTTGCAGCCATTTGACTAACGATTGCTGTAAGTGCTTCTCCTTGTGTTTTGAGTGATTGCAATATTGCTTCGATTTCCGCCATTTTTTCTATTTTTCCACGTGTATTAATTAATAACAAAAATTTGTTTATTATTTACTTGTAATTTTTTTATACTCGTCGCCAAACTGATGTGTATTTAAATAAATACAACGTTAATAATTTGTTCATAATTATTTATTGAATTATAAAATATATTCTTGTGTTATAAATCATTACCCCATTTTGTCAATCCATTACTTATCGATAATATCCTAATAATAATAATCTCTATAGTCTTTTCCTATATTCACTACTGATCTAAATTCACTACACTGAACTAAAACTATATTAATTGTATTTGTACACTGAACTGTACATAACACTCACTATGTAATATAAAAGCATAGTTTGAACACAGTAATTATGTAAATTATGTTTTATTTTATTATATTTTATTATTTATTCTATTTTGATTTAGTGTAGTGTCTTTGCTATGATTCAAGAAAATTTTATTCGTCTGTTTGAGATCAAATAAAAATAGAATATGTATGCAGGTTTGCCATTTTACATATATATTATATTTTCAACGTATTTTCAAATGAAAAATCATTTTAAATTCATTATAAATTACATAATTATTAGTTATAATTTTTTGCATGGTATTGGAATAAAAATAATTTTTTAGAGAATTATACGAAAAAAACACAATTAGTGTTTGTCTTGTAGTCTGACAAAACATTTAAATTAGGTTATTCGATTGTATCACACAATTGCAATAGCATGTGTTGTTTACAAAATTCGCAAATCTCACTTAATACAAAAAAATAGTGCATGGAGTCCCTCCGCGCTAAAGAAGTGAAACTTCGTAACTTGGAAATGAAAATAGGAAGGGGTAGAAATTGATTTTTAGTGAACTCATATTGTTTCAAGACAAACTTTATTAACATTGCTTGCAATTCACAATGTAACAGGTATACTACGCGCATGCGTATTCCCCCTCAACAGGAGCGTTGAACGTTTAACGCAACAGTGCTTTCATACCCCCATCATGGTTGTGTTAAACTTTTAATGCAACCTTGTTGGAAGTCGCATTAGAAGTTTCACTTCAAAATTAAAATATAATCTCTTTAGCTTATTGTGTTAATTTTTTTATGTGAAATGTTTTGTCATTTTTATTTTTTTCGCCAACGCTATGACGATAAATTACGTCAATTAATTGGTGGAAAAATTGATGATCGCGTTGAATGAGTATGGACGATCATCAACGCGTTAATGGAAACGTTGGTAAGTAAATGGATCGCAATAGAAATTACAACAAAATTTATATTGCCTAAAAAATTTTTGCTTTTTCCAAAACCGAAATAAATGAAAATAATCTTAAATTTCGTTCCTATCACACTAAATTTAGATTTATAATATTGACTTGTTTTTATATTGGTAAAAAATAAGTATTGGTAATAACTCATAAATGGTTGATAGGAAGATTTTAACATAAAACTTTATAAGATACATTTCATTAATAAATGAAATAAGATATCAGTTCCAGATTTTCTAAAAAATGCATGTGAACAGATCCATACAAGGATCGGTGCATTATTTATTCGTGAAGAGATATTATTCCAACTTATTTCATTTTATTGGAAAAAAAAGGAAAACATTAACCAATATATTAATTATTTCAATTTACTACAATTTAATTATAAATTTCTTAATAATCTGTAAAATTATTTGATTTTATTCAGTCACCTGACTAAGACTTAAGGTTTAGAAACCTGAGTCTGAGGTATAAAACTTTTGAGGGAAGCAATTGAAAAATTGAAAATAAAACATTTGGAATTAATTTGTTCAGTAAATTAAAACATAACCTCATTATAATTTATCATAATTACTGGAGTACTTGACGCAGGCTCGAAGGCTCTTTTTTTAATTTTCGTTTTGCTCCCAATTAAAGTTTTGCTCACCCCATCCTTGTCTAAAAAACCAAATACTATTTAATATATACGTTTCATAACTGCATATTTTTGTTTGAAATTGCGCTCCAAGTATATTCTGGTTTATTTTTTTTTCTAAATCGAATGTTATCAAATTCTTTTACAATAACAACTGCGCAAATTTCACGCTCAGCACATTCTGACATCATGCTTTAAGAATGTTTATGCGAAGTTTTACCATGATTATAATCCCATGATCATTTCTTATTCTTAAATTTGAAATTTTGTAGTTTAGCACCAATATTAAGAAATTTTCAATTACACACGATACATAATTACTTGGCAAAGGAGAGAACTGTTTAAATATCTCTATAGAAGAAATTTTAAATAGAATTGAGTGTTAGAAAACATATGCATAGTAAACAAAGAGCAGCAATGTTTTACTTCTAAGCTGTCTCTTCAAAACATATTTTATAACACCTAGAAAGACTGAATAAAATCGACTGGAAACTTAATCCTAGATTTTGAGGTATCACCTTAGAAAATTTAAATCATATATTTAATAATTAATTAACACTAAAGTATAGATCATTGACTAATTTTTCTGAGATACAGCCAATGGTTGGCTTATAAATATAAGTTAGGAAAAACAAGGTCATTGTGAGCTCATAGTTAGCTATTCAAGTTCGAAAAACCAAAATTCTATGAGGACGATATAACAACATGTATTGCATGAAAATATAACTCTTTGCGAATACATGCAAAAAAGCAGAAAATTTTTTAATTGTCTGTAGAAGCCGGGTAAACCATAAACCATATTTAAAAATGGCGTGTTTCGATTTTTTTCGATCTTAAATCGCTTATATCACGAAAACGTAAAAATTACGACAAATCCAAAGTATTTATTTTAAAATATATAGCTTCAAACTTTATAATCCATCCAAAAACAACAGGGCTGGGTCCTAAAATTGGAGTAAAAATTGGATCGGCCACATCTTTATATATATAAGGTTTTCTTAACAGAGTTTCATTGACAGAATTCGGTGATCTATTTCTAAACATGCAAGTACCTCTAAGTTCTGCTCAATTAACAATTTTTTAAAAAGCTAAAATATTCATACATAAATAATTTATAATAGACAAACCTATTAATCTAAACCGTCCAATATAATAAACAAAACAAAACAAACAAAAAAAAAACAGTGGTAAGTTTACAAAAAGTTGCTTTATTTTTTATTCAGTATGTGCCAATTGTCAAGGCCAAACTTACTCAAATAATAAATGAAATGCATCAAATTGAAGATTTTTATGATTTTATCAAATAGACCGTAATAACTCCCCTTTATTAAATTTTACATTATTCATATCGAAAAAATATTTATCAACTCCACCCACCGTTTCTTAATTCACAATAATCTTACCTGCTTTCCCTATATATTTCCAAAATAAAAGAATAATTATTTATTACTTGATAATGACTTTATAAGTCGAAAGTATACTAATAATTTTTAAAAAAATTTAAATTGAAAATTAGACAAAGTAAAAAATTTCAGTTCGCTAAATTTTTTCATTTTTAATTATTTTAATTTAAGACGGGTGGACAAACGGAAAAAGACTAATGAGGTGATTACCAAAATTTTGTTTGTGCTATTAATATTTGCTAGCTTTACAAACTTTAGACTGAAATTTCTATACTCTGACAATATTCTATACAGTCCCAATATACATAAAACAGTCCCAGTTTTCTAATTGAGGAATTGGCCAGTGGTTTATCTATCTGTCCAAAAAGAGATATTTTACACGTTTTATGGATAAATTATTAAGTTTTAATGTTTTTTGCCACCTTTTCTACTTATTAAGATACAAAATCGATACGGTTTAATTGTCGATGTTCAGGTAACTTCATGTTAAAATTCTGGCACACCTCTCCCTCTTCGAAAAGTAATATCACGTGAAAATCATTTATCGTTGTCATATCCATTCCATTTGAGGTTACCCCGGGCATCTCAGAAGTTTCTCGGCAGCAAAAGCTCGATAATATTACCTACTTGCTGTTGAGTTACTTTGAATGACTTTAGGGTCACGCTAGATGCATTTGTCGTTGGTTGATTTCGAGCCTGGCTATCGCAGAATTATTGGTCGTGATAGTCCCAAAATAAACGCAGATCATGGCACGGTTGATGACATAGACTCTTACCTTGACTGGGTAGTACCTTGACAAAAAATTTTCGTCAAAAATTTGAAAAATAAAGTCGGCCAATTCTGCAGTTAGAAAACTGAACCTATTGTTTTCCATATGAAAACAAATACTACTTTAACATGTTTTTATTAACTCGCTTTGTTGTATATCTGTCCAGGTGAAATTTTATAATTAATTTTTAACTAATTTAAAATAATTACCATGTTTTAATAACAAACTAAAAAGTATAAAATAATTTCTCTAATTTCAAACGAAAAATATGGCATTAAAATTTATTTTATTTTATTTTTATTCAATATTCCCTCAAAACGGAAGCTTACCCCACTACTACTAATATGATAAGAGAGAGTTTGAAAATTATATTTTAATAATAAAAACGGCACCTTTACGCTGTAGCTAAGCTATTTATTGACATCAATATGATTTATTATGTTATATTATTAAACATTATAGTATTTCGTAAAAAATTCTATATTATCAACAAACATTGATATATTTGTTATAAATGCTAAGCTATTTATTGACATCAATATGATTTATTATATTATAGTATTAAACATTGTAGTATTTCGTAAAAAATTGTATATTATCAACAAATATTGATATTGTTTATTGGCGGCGTATCCATAAATAATATGAGTACACAATTATATACAGGTTCATGAACGTGATGGATGCATTGTAATTATTAGGTTTTATGATATCAATAAAGTACGTATGTTATCTCATGCTTAATTAAAAAATGTCTGTGTGTAAATAAATATATGCAAATATTTTTAATTCCACATCGAATACCTTGCTGCACTCTTATCAAATTAAGGTCAATGTCACTATGCACAGTGACTTTCGAATATTCCTGAAACTCGGAACTCGGAAATTAATGTTATAAACAAATATGTTTACCTAAGAATACCTTTTACCAGCTCCGGTTTATTTTCTGAACCACTCAATATGAACATTCAAAAGACCAGGTCTTCAAACGGGTCTGTTTTAGCCACAATAATTCGCCGCAAATGTGTATCTTGGGAGGCAAAAACACATTAATAACTCTATCGTACAGAACTCATATATATATGGTACATGGGCGAAATAAAGATTACCCAGATTACCAGGTTTTTAAACAGGTGTTATAATTACCCAGAAACACGCCTCGATATATTATCATAATGGAAACTAGTTTACGTTTTGTTTCTGTTAAGTTTTATCGTGGCACCAGCCTTCTACGTGTACAATACTTCCAAAATTGTAATTTAGTTGCCTGAAGCATCTCTGTTATGTGTACAAAAGCACTGACCCTAAATACAATTAAAAACAAAGTCCCGTCTTTATTTGTTGAGAATAAGGGTTGTACAGACTTCACTAATACAGATCTTAATGCTATAAGATGTGGATACTGTCTTAAAATAAATAAATATTAATTTTTTTATTATTACATAAAAGATCACCGCTGGATTTATCATAGAGCAGTCGTGACTAATGCCCAGGGCGGCAAATTTTTAGGGGAGTAAAAATTCAAAGAGTGAGAAAAGGAATTTTTTTCGCATTATAGAAAATGCTTTGAAAACTGTCATCATGTTAAAAACTTCTAATTATAATAAATAAAAATAATTTTTTCATTATCAAAAGTATGTTCAAAATTATAAATATTGCAGTTTCATCAACAAATTTGTGAAAAAGTTTCAGTGATAAATAGTTTTCAACTATTTCAATTCATAATTTTTAACCTCCCTTATTGATTTCCATCCAATTTGGATGCAAGAGGTTGATATCAGATATCGTCGTTTTAAGACATTTCTAACCATATCCATATGATGTATGCATATAAGCCCTACATAACTTTTAAGGCGTCCTAGAATATTCTAAAAGGTTTCGGCCGATTGTTGAAAGTGCTATTTAAAAATGGTATTATATACAAACTTTACTCATTTTATGTAAATTTTCGGTAATGGGCATCTTGCACAGTGCCCAGGGGCGGCTCATAATGTTAAACCCTGCTCTGTAAAGGATGATCCAAATATAATCAACAATATGATTCGAAAACCGGAATTCAAAATCTTAAGAGGAAATTCAACAACGTTGAATTATACTTTCAACCATGCATCAAGAAAATAGCAATAAAAACTCTGATAACATAATTTGAAAATAGCTCCCATCAGCAGATTCAAATTGAAACACCTACTTGGAAATCCAAAGGACAAAATAAACAGCGAACAACAATCGACAATTTGTTTCATTGGATGTCAAAATTATTTTGGTCAAGTTGAGGTTATTACCTAACAATTTGATGAACTTAATTTATAAATATTTTTTTTAAGTTTTGTTTAAGTATGTCAGTTAATGTCTAATTTTTAAATATTTTTTTTATTTTTTCCCGCAAAAGAGTAAAAAATCGCGGAGTATTGTCCACTGAAACTTATAGAGAAAGACAGAAAGGGTCGTGCACGCAGTAAAATTGCAATCTACACTGATACTCCAGAGAAACAAGAGATAAAAACTAGGATAAATTCAAAGAAACCAAAAATTTTACAATTAGACGAAGAGGCAGATATTGACAAACAAAAAAAGAAACCAAGAAAATTAAAGTACATTACTATTAAACCAAAAAATTAGAGTACAAAAGAAAAAATAATTGTTTGTACCTGAAATTGTTTATTTTTATAACTAGATATGTTTGTTAAAATTGTTAATTTATATAATATAATATTTGTGAATTAAAAATGTGCAATAATAATATTAACAAGTAATCAATAATATATGATTTATTAATAGTTCGGGTTTGAATATTAAATATTAGTGATTCAATTGACATCGAGCAGTAATTCAATTACTCCCAAGCGGGGGTAAATTGAATCATTCGACGCGTTTCTATAAATTAATTCATAAACTAGCCAAGCTTACTTCATTTTTTACTCATTTCTATTACAATTGTTTCCCCCTGAAAATTCAAAATAATCGATCACAAAAAAAATTCAAATCACTGATGTAAAACTATGGTTCACGATATATGAGCATTTAAATGAAAATACCTATTATCGAACTCGAACTATATACAGTTGTCGGCCCGGATACGTTTGCTAATTTCAATAGCTATTTATAATTTGCTTATCGATCGCCATGTTACTTACAAGCGCTTTTTTCTCCCCAACACCGGCATAGAATGGAATATGTAATTAGAGCTGAATAAACCAAAAACTAAATACATTAAATAGTAAGTACAGAATGAAGCAAAAACAAAATACACTGAGTAGTAAGTGCTGAATTAAACCAAAACAAAATGCAAATAGCTTCACATATTTAGTTAGGTTCTAGCGTTTACAAATTTTAACTCATCGCCAGAAGACACCAAATGAAAAGCTGTACAAAAAAATGGGTGCGTGTACTTATGTACGCTCGTCAGAAGTTATACTTTTTTGGCATCATTAAAAAACAATTTTTAATTGCATGCAAATAACTACAATAAAATTATAAAAGGGCAGGAGAAGGATAATCAACACAGTCAATAAAGCTCAGTTTAAATTTGAAACATTAAATAAATAAATGTATATTTTCTTACATTAAATGATTCGCGCGCATCTTAAAATTTCACTCTCAACATTTTTTTATAACGCGCCTGAAAAAGTATAACTTCAAAAATCTTGGATCCTGACTTAAAAAGATATCAATAATTAAAAAAAAAATGAGCGTAGAATTTAAAAAAAGATGGTACAATCCCAGTAGTTGCAAAGTTTTTACACTACGAACTGCTGTAGACCAAGAAGAACACCAAAAAGAAGAAAGGTAAGGAGATGTCTAAAATCCACGAGAGGTAACAAATGGGAAAGAAAAGACTAGAGTTAATGCTACTTGGAAAGAACTTGGGAAGCAGGCTGATACCGGGCTATAAAACCGAAGAAGAACATGAAGACATTTTCATATTATATCTAGATTTGACATGCGTGGAAATTATAAAATACTTTGTAATATTATTATTATGAATACAGGCGTATTATATTCATTTTGTGTACATTTGCCAGTTTATCACTTTTAAAATTCAGCGTTAAATTTTGTCGCCCGGCTTTGTATTCAGACATTGAGGTTTGAAATGTCCATATGCCCAGACTTGAAACAATTTTGATCTTGTTTTTTCTCAGTCTTGAATACACTTGCACCATTCTTGTCATTGCCATCTTTTTCCTTTCGCTCAACTGTTTTTATTATGCTTTTCGCATACTCGACTGTTTGCTATCATTCAGAACATCAACTAGGTCTCCGACATAGTTCAATGAATTTGGGAGCATTTAAATGATGTAACTTAATTTTTATTTTTCCGAAACTGTAGCACCAGCACTTTTCAACTCATTAATTTTTTCAAATTGAGTAAAAAATGTAACAGTATCTTCAAAATCTTTCAATCTAAGTCTTTCTAATTTGTTTATCACACATATTTGAATAGCAGTCGATTAGATCAAATACATTTCATCAAATGTCCTCATAATGTCGTAGGCTGTTTCTTTGTCTTTAACAAATTTTAGTTAATCATTCGAAATTCCACTGTATATTATATTTATTGCTTTCAGATTCATTTCATTCCATTCTTCATGTCTGCCTGCCGCTATACGTCTTCTATTTGCAACATCTAAACATTTCTTCATTTTCAGTATCATTTTAATTCTTTCCTTCCAACACTCGTAGTTTTTTCCATCAAAATTAGTTTTTATTTCATCTGACATTTTTGATCACAAAACTAGTACTTCTTTTTTTTTGAAATAAGGTTTTCAACTGAAAATGGCGGCTTCGTTAAAAAATAAATTTTTGATCAAATTGACACGTAATATTACAAAAAAATAATAATATATTGAAAAGGAAATTTGAGTTAAAATTTCAAAAAGATCGGTTTTAGGGTCCTCGCAGACTGCAGACTTTTTGTCGGGCGATAGTTTGGTCGGCTTCTTAATCAATATGGAGAGGAATGCATATGCGCACACTTTTGTCAAACTGTCTATAGTATGCCTATTTTGAGTGCAAGGCGTCATTACAAATACACTTGTATCTCGAAAAATACTTCATCATCATCAAATCGCATCAATTTTAAGCGCATATTATCAGTTAAATATTAATTCCGGAAAAAAAAATTCAATCTTTGTGAAAATTCTAACAACGTATAGCCCCGAAGCTTATCCACAACCTTTACGTAAGGAGTGTGTTTCTAACAAGCTGTTGATTTGAATTCCATGTAATATACATTGTATTTCTTTCAATTTTCACGCACAAGTAACTCAAAAAATACTTATACAAATGTTATAAAATTTGGTATGCACAATATTGACATGAAAGCAGAGGCATATCGAAGAGTTTTTCTCGAAAAATTTTCTAAGGTAAAATTCAAAATTTGATTCTATTTAGAATTATTATTTCGAGAAAAACTCTTCGACAAGTTTTTATCCGTTTTTATGTCAATATTATGCATACCAAGGTTTTGAATTTCCACAAAATAAAACTCTTTGCAATTAATTATTATGCATACCAATTTTTAAAACATTTGAATAAGTATTCTTTGAGTTATTTGTCCGCAAAAATTGTGATTTTACAGGAATGTGCTTCTAACAGCTGTGGATAATCCCTCTTAATAGTATGCTTTAAGATTGCACCATGAATCTGATGCTTATTTTAACCTTTTATAAAAACCATACATATAAGCTAATGATAAAACAATTGTATCTATTTTAGTGATAAGCACGACCCCCAATCGTCACATCGCACAATTGAAACTTAACCAAAGTCGGCCGTGATTACGCTTGTATATTGCTTGCTATTACTTTAGCAATTCAGGAGACGCAAATAGACGTAGCCAATTTATTTAGTAGAAGATAAAAGCTATTGAAATGTTCTTTATAAATATGTGTAATAACGAATTAAGTACGATTGAGTATAAACTTTTTCGTTATGAGAAAAAAAATTAAATAATAAAGTGTAGCCTTAAACAACATTTTTATCAATATTGGCCATACATTACGTGAATTTCACCTCTGTGCAACGATCAAAAATAAATAACTATTATTATTTAAGTTATTATAAAAAAATTTAAGTAAAATAATATACAAAACACAATTTCAATGTTCTTTCCCAATTATATTACATCCCAAAATCTTGAAAATACAGTCTTCATTTAATTATATAAATAATCATTACATTAAAAACAATAACTATTAATAAATCTGCGTTATAATAAAACTATAATTACAAACATTTTACTTTCTTGTTTTATTCTATTTGTATAATGAAGAGATCAAATTATATAAATAATGCATATTTTTTTTATTTTTATTTTTTTTAGTTGAAATCGGTAAAAAGGAAATAAATCAAATTAATTAAAAAAATATATTAATAAAAGTTGGCGAAGAAAAAATAAATCAGTTATTATTACAACATAAAAAAAATCGATTATGCAATGGTTGAGCACCCACAATAGTAAATAATAGAATAGCTAATAAATTATAATAAAATACAACACATAACAAATTATTCTACTAGAAATATATAAGTCGCGCATCGGCAGGTGTTTGTTCCACAGGACAATATGGGCATTTCATTCTGAAAATAAAAGACAATTATCAATAAATTAAATTATAGGCTAGAAGATAATTTTTGAAAAGTGAGTTACGAGAATGAATACCGCAAATAATATAAATATGACTTACAAAGAATTTAGGTCCTGAAAGGATACTGTAGGCCCTGTCAAAACTAAATAATGATACATTTATGAAAAGGAATCTTTTCGTATTTTCACTATAAATCGGAAAATTTTTAATAATTTCTAATTTTTCAAAAATACTTCTTGTCTACTCAACATAGAATACCTTTTCTTCATATAAGCTTAATTATTTTTTGAGCTAGGAGTGAAAAATCGTTCAAAACATGCATTTTTTTATGTTAAATCGACATTTTTAATCGCGAGTTACTCAAAACGTATTGACTTTACCAAAAAACAGAATATTCTTTGTTATAAATTTTTTATTTTATCTGTTATTTTTTATAGCAAAACTTTTAGCCTCCTAGGGAAGGTAGAACACAAAATAAATGGATAAACATTTTAGAATTTAACTTATAAAACATATTTCAAAAAATTTCATATCAATACATTCACCGTACCAATATATAAAACTCTAAAGAAAATGAACTATTACCAAAAAATGGAGAATATGATAGTTGTGGTAAGTCGTTGATAGGTTATTTCAGGAGAAAATCAAATCAATGCTTCTTACTGGATTAAAATTATTTTTTATCAAATATAAGAAATATATGGCTAATACATTGCTAAAATGTAAATATATCATCAGTATACTTTTCCTTGTCTGTTGTATTACTCAAGTCTCTTTGTTCTAATTGTTTTAATATACACACAGATTATTTTTGCAAAATGTACAATTTCCCATCTTAAAAATTCAAAACAGTTAATAAAACTGTCAAATTGGGCTTTTAATATGACTTTCATGCTATTAGTTATTTTAAATATTATTTCTAAAATTTATCTTTTAGAAAAAGGTAAAATATTAACCATACATTAAAACAATATGTAAGACAAGGAGACTTTAAGTACTCCGACAAACTAGGACAAGTATACAGCGTGACAACACCATTTTTCAATCTATTTTTGTAAATAACAAATTCAGTTCCATGTTGATTCCAATTATATTTAAATAATTAGATTAAGGCAAAATAAGATATTAATTAATACGTAGGAATACTCAAACAAATAAACAAACAGATATTTCACGATTTTTCGAAAAACAACCTCTTAAGGTTTGAAAAGAGGAGAATAGACTTAAAAATTGATGTATGTCGTTGTTGAGGTTTTTAAGGGCGTTAATTTCGAAAATGACATACATTTGAAAATATAAAATGGCGATAATACATGGTTTGAAGTTTAAACGCTATAAATAAAATACTATATATGTTGAACAATAAAGCAATATTAACTTCCGATTGAAAAGTAAAATACAAAAAAAAATTCTTCAAATATGATTGGTAGTTCCAAAAATTCGTAATGAAACGTACAAACTCTTGAGCTTTATCATTTTAGTATAGATAAAACATACACTTCTACATATTTGTTTGCAAACAATTGAAAATACTTTTATTTAGTTACAGCATTTGATAAAAAATAATTTTGATCCATTAAAAGGATAAGTGAAGGGAGACTCTAATTCTTATCTCAGTTTAACATTGATAAGATATTTTCTCAGATCATCTTAAACGCATCCATATTTTCAATATATGGAGTCAAAAATGACATGCAATGCGCTTGCGTATGAATAGCCGACAATCAACTACCGTCTATGTAAAACGGGCCTAAACCAGCATATTAGTATTATTACTATAAATAAATACAACAAATTGTTTTCATTTCATGTGTGTCAGTTTCTACAACTTAGATAATTTTAACATTTTTTGTTGTATTAACACATTATATCTATTTTATAGAAGTTGAAATGACACTTGAACTTCAATAGATAAACGATCATTATCGATACAATGTGTCAATACAACAAAGGTTGTTAAAAATATAGAAATTGACAAACGTACAAAAAATGAAAACAATTCGTCGTATTCTTAGTAATTATAAAAATAATAAAGATTGAAGATATGACACATATAACATAATATCTATTATTGACTACCAAACACTTGTTTAAATGCAACAGATTAAAAAAAATTTTAAATCGTACATTAAACATATTTTAAAATGAGGTTCTATTCTGATTTACAGAGTTTAATTAATTAATCATGTGTAATAGTAATAATTTTCCGTAGTAATAATAGTATAAAATAGTAAAATTTTCGTTTGAGTCTGTTTTTCAAAAATAGATACGGTAAGTTTATTTTTTTCTAAAATTCACTTACTTATTTCCATTAGATAATTTATTTAAAGCCTCCCTGGATATTACATGTCCACATACAAGTTTCATAGGCGGATTCTCTTCTGTTGATTGTTGACGAAGAATTGGACAAGCAAATACAGAATGGTATCGTCTTTCATTTCCCAAATCGATTTCAATCTAAAAGTAAATTTATACAAATAATTAAAAACGTATATAACTATATTTTACGTAAATAATTAACAATTAGTTCAATCTTAAACCAGAGAACGTTAACAATATTTGTTTTAAATTTAATCCGCATTTATCTAAGAACTAGCAACGCTTTCGAGAAAAAATTTTAAAAAACTTAGTTCTTTAATATTCTTCCCTTATGCTCTCTTGAACAGCGTCGACAGCTTCTAATTGTTGCTTTCACTTCTGTGCATCTCACAGATAAAATATTGAATTTCAATAATTTTGAGAAGATATACTTGTGAATTGATTTTTACTTTGCGTACGTCATTTTGTAGGGATTTATTATCATCTAAAAGTTTTATGTGGAGCATTTTGCTATGAATTTTCCAGAAAATTTATTTTTTCAATTTTATAAAATAATCGGAAAAAAAAGACATACGATTAAAAAAATTTGCATACAAAATTTTTAGATGATAAAAAAAAAACCCTACAAAATGACGTACACAAATTAAATATCAGTTTATTAGTTTTCTCGTAAATAATAAAAAAAAATATGACGAATGACGATTCGTCAAATATGACGATTTTTCAAATAACTTTTACAATAATTGATTGAAAGATTTAATAATTTCAGAAAAAACACTCATTAAGTGATCAAATTCCGGATTCTGAGAAATGTGATTGTTTATTTGAAAAGGAACTTTCGACAAACCTATATTCCCCAGTTCGAGTGAGTTCGATTTTTATTGTGAATTATACATTCTACTCTTAAAGACTTCTAATTTGGCATAAACTTAAAAGTGAAATCAAATATTTTAATTTAATTTATCAAGACATACATTTAAAATTGCTGTTAATAAACATAAATGAAGAGGCCATTCAAAACACTTGTATCCATCGACTAGTGATGTCACCTAGCGAATTTTTTTTAAATATTTATAGGAAAAAGGCTAATTACAATGTAAATATTTTAAAAAAGTTAACAAATATTAAAATGTCTTTTTTCTGTGTCTTCATTCTGTGAGTAAATATACATTTTATCATTTAATTCACAATATTTTACCATTTTAAACATTTTTGATGAAAATTTTTTTGTTTATTTATTTAATCAAGTAAAAATGCTTGTAAACAAACAACATTTGTTATTTTATTATAGAGAGCTTTACTTTATGGAAGCTTTACTCCATATTAAAGGTTTTGAAGAAATAAAATTTCAAATTTTTACTTTGCTAAATCCACCAGTTGGTTTTGATAGCATATCTCAGAAATTGTCAATAAATCCTATAGAATTTAGTAATTGTACCAATTTTTTGGATAGAAATACCTTTTGTAATTTAAAACTTTAATAATAATTCTTCCCCTTTTTGACATTTGTTTTTAAAATAGCTCCAATATTAAACTAAATTACAAAAGTATTCATGTTTTCTTAGATATAATATTGTAAAAAGTTAACTTATAATAATTATAATTATTTGTTGTATATTTTACCGGTAGCTCGTCTTTTCCATTCCATATTCCCGTTACTTGACGCTGAAGCATGACTTGTTTAATATTTAATAAAGCTGGAAGGGCAGTACAACCAGCATTTACACAAACAGCTAATGGACTGTCAACACTTAACCCTAACAACGCACATGCATCTCGTGTAAAAACATCATATATTTCTACCCACATTTCAGGATCTAATAAATAACTGTATGGTGAACTACTAATGCCTTTTGGTAAATAAAGGAACATTCCCATTAAAATTTGAATTTCTGAAAAAGAATAAAAATATATAATAATTATATTTCAAAATACTATAACAATAAGTCAATTTGCACATTAACCTACAAATTATTAAAAAAATTGTTTACACGTGAAAAATAGAAAGATTAGCAGTCTTTTTTGACATTGAGGTCGAAAAAATTAGTTATATGGTAGTTGTCTTGTGTAACCGTTGGCTTATTTAACACTCTGGTATCAATATTTTAAAAATAAAACTAGATGATTTAAAAGAATACGCCAATTTCTATTGTAAAAAAACTACGTTACAGAGTTTTCTAGTTTGACTTCCAAGAAAGCACTAAAGGTATTCATTCAATTGTGAAAAAAGGTTTGCTTTAATAATTATAACATGGAACATGAATTATCAGAATATTTTACATAATATTAAAAAAATGTTTTTAAATTTACAGAAACTGCTTTTAGAAGTTACAGAAACTCTTTTTTAGGAGAAAGTATAATGTCGAATTAAAAACCAGCAATTATTTCGTGTTTTTGAGTAAACAAAAGTCAAATTATTTTAACGATAGCGAGCAAATTGATACGAAGTTAACATTAAAATTATTAAAAATTTCCAATAATATACCTTTTTCATGTTTTCCTACAAATTGATTAAAATAATTTCGAGCATAATTAATAGCTTGTTCTTGACGAGCTGGTCCTTCTTGTAAAAGTCCAATAAAACGAAGTCTGTGTAATTTAAATTCTAATGATGAATTTTGTGCCTCTAAAGTACTTCGATTTTGTTCAGCCCAACCTAAAGCCGGATCCAAATTTCGCTTTTTTAAACAATCCAAAATGTGGTTTAATTCTAAAAATGGTTCTCTAGATGTAGGATTAGGTTTAATACCAGATTCCTGTAATCAAATAAAATTATAATAATATTTTAAATCATACACTAAAATAACAACAGAATTGATTGAGGACCTACTATCTAAGGTATTAACTTTAAACTGTTTATAAATGGCAATTGGTTCCGATAAGTTTTGGAAACCCTGTATTATAAATGATACGGTATATTTAATAAAGTAGCTTGAATATAAATTTTCAGATTCTACACTTCAACTCTAAGAACGTACATAGAAGAGTCTACAAAATATCCGTTTTCAGCAGTGAAAAGAATATAAGTCAGATTGAAAAATGTTAGACTTTTTTGTCTTGATCCATTTATTTCAATTCATATTCGGTTAAAAAATTTCAATTTATTGTTAATTTTTTGTTATATTTATTATTATACTTTTTTTATATTCAATCTATTATTATAACTGTATATAGAAATGTGTTAGATATAATCTTTAGCAATGTTTTATTAAAATCAAAGCATGGCAAAAAAAGTTCCTTTTCTATATGCAGTCAAATTTGTTAATACCACGCTTCTAATCCTTAACGTAGAATTAGTATAATTGCAGTAACAATATGTTTATGTAAAAAATTTTTCTTCACAGACACTTGATTTTTTCCAATGATTGTAGGTGTACATAAAAAGATTTATATTTTTAATTTGTAATTAAATCAATATTTTGTGTCTGCATTGTTTTATTGTGTTTTCAAAAATGTTATTTTAGTTTACATGACTAAAAGAACTGATATTCGTAAATAAACGCGTAAACCTAATTTAATTCGATAGTTAGCTAGCTCAATCGGGCAAATGAATATGTAGAAATATTATTAACTACATTGTTAAAAAACATTTATAATATAACTAAAAATAGTTTAACTTACTAAAGCTAATTCATCAGCAACTTCTTGTAAACCTTGTCGATAAAAATGTTGGCAAATAACTTCATTAAGTAGTTGTAATTTTTCTGGATTTGCAAAAGCATCTTCTCTACATGTGGCAGCAAAATCGGCAATAAAATTTCGATCAATTGCCTTACCAACTTTCGATACTGTACTATGTAAATCGCGATGATCAGTTGCTAAATGATGGACAGTTTCTTTTACTTTTGTCATTGCTTCTTTAAGTATATTTATTTGTTCAGGAGTCAACTCATGATCACTTGGAGCTAAAATTGATAAACAATAGATAATTTTTATCCTATTTTCCTTCCATATTATTTTACTCACCATCCTCAAGTTCTTTTTTTAAGTTTTCAATGTGTAATATAATTTCACGTAAAACACGATCTGCATGTTCACTTATTCCACCAAACTTTAATAAAACTCGGTCCACTTCACGTTCTACAGCTGCACAGGCATCCATTATTTGTTGTTTTTTCTAACTTTTGTTATTGTTAATATTTATTAATTTTTTTAATGTCATGCGTTAATCGACTCGGCAGAATCCTTTATTACCAGTTTTTACCGACTCAGCTATGTTTTTCACTCATTTAAAATTTTCCGGGAGTCTTATAATGCGTTTAATTTAATTTAAATATTGAATCAAGTATACGTAAATTTTAAAAAAAAATTAACTTACATTGTAAATAAAGTATTTATTTTTGATTTAAAAAATATTTTGTCACCTTAACAAAACTTTAAAATATAAAATCAAATAGCCATTACTATCTTCATGTCGAAATAATTATTTTTAATAATCTTAGAGAAACGAATGATAATGAAAATAAATAATCTTGTTTTAATGACAAAGAAGACTAATTTATTCTTTCGTATAATTATGACGTTAATAATCATTCGTAAACAAACTTTATGATAAAACTGCCCGTGTTCTGAAATAGACTGTTGAATATAACAGTACTCATAGCAGTGAATAAGATATATAAGCTTTTTATAAGAGAGACAAGGATGCTGTGATGACAGTGACAGTCGTCCAGTAAATTTCAGAACTGGGTACTATTTTTACACATAACTATGGAGGGTAAATATTTCATTCTCTACCCTCCATATACATGATGAACCAAAGTCATCAAAACAAATTTGGAAATAGTTAAATAGCTATCTGAATTGGCGATGTTATTTTTTTTAATTTTTTTTGCTAAATTGTTTGTAAATGTTCAAAGGGTTATAATTTGTTCGTTTGCAAAAAATATTTGTTCGTTGGTATTTATATAATTCGAAGGGTTATAACCCTGTAATCTTTGAATTCTAGCACCACTTACTGACCATGCGTGAACTCATAGTAAATTGCGTGGTTTATATAAATTTTTATATAGAATATTATTTATTATAATGAATTACAATGAAAGTTTTACATCAATAGTTATAACGAATTAATTTTTATAGTAAAATTATTTTACACATTCTCGCTTGATTGTAATATATAATTGTTGAGATCGAACTAATTATCAACTATGGTAGAGGTATCAATCAAGAAAAAGTTTTCAAGAAAAAAATATAGTTTTATTGGTATTATTATAACTAACTGAACATATATTCAACAAGGTCAACTTGAATTTACAACAAATTTTAAATATTTTGAGAATTAACTTAACCTTGTTCATGAGACGCTCGTAAATTGATGATAATTCATAGGATGAACATTATTTGAATAGATAATAGCACCAATATAAAGTTCACTCGATTTTTTCGGCAAATAGCGTTGGAAACTATATATATTCCACAATTAACTATTTTAATTGAAATAGGTGACAGCTAAATTTTTTACTCAAATTAAAATTTGAAAAAAAAAAAGTTGCTTTAAAATATATTCTTCCTAATTTACATTTTTTATTTTTACGACGTTAAAAAATTTGAAGATTAAATAGAAAATTAATTAACAAATAAAATGCAAACTTTTTTCAAAAAAGAAAATAATGCCATACGATACCCAGCAAATCTAAAATTATAAAAACAATCAGAAATATCCAAATTATATAAGCATGATATGAATAAAAATATTGTCGGGGCAAACTTTATGTCATGCGCTACTCGTGCGCTTTATTTCTTTGAAGATTGGAATCAGTTCGTCTAACCGAAAATATGGAAATTGACCAGATTCGCTAATGTTCTCAACGCATTTTAATCATAAAAATATAAAATGGTGAAATTAATGAATTATTTTTTACTATCTTTACTTTCTTGTTAATTTTTTTGTTTTCTAGTAGATCGAACAAGTATTCAAAGAAAAGATGGTCTAATTATTATTATGACTCAATTACGATATCCAATAATATACTTGTAGTGGCACCTGACCCTTATAATCAAAATAAGTCAAAAATATAAGGTCAGATGGCACCACTATTCAAAGCCTCGATTCTAAAACGATTTCATTGATCGACTAGTTAGCCCGACATATCGGTCAACTTCGTGTAAGCGACACCCAAAATTACACAAATTATTAAATCTACAACATCTTAGCAGGGACAGCTGTACATAAGTATCCATTCATACAACACTACATGTACGACGAGTACATTGTAAGCTACTAAACTTATGGCTCGTGTACATATATTTATTATAACAAAATAATATTAAAATATTTCAAGTTGTTTTATTTCATTTAATATAAAAATATTCAACATACAAAATACAAGATTCTACAACCAGTGAACCTAAAAACCCTACATACTAGATGTACTATATGCTTAGTATGATAAAATCACAAAGTACCCCGTTTTCAAGAGTGCGGTTGAAAAGATCGTCTATATTGCCCCTTTCAGTTATGTTTAAATAATTAGAAATTATAACAAAATTCAGTATTTCTACAATAACCCTTTTTTGAAGAAAATTAAATTTTCCATAGAAAATAATATTTGAAAATTAAAAGAAATATTATAAATACTGTAAAATGGCAATAGCTCTATTATCAAAATTAAATTTTATTTATAAATATTATAATTGGATTATTATCTACGAAGTTCTTTCATATTTGAGATATAACCTGTTTGCCGCTTTGGTAAAATAGCATTTGCAAAATCAATCACAACTGCTCGTCATTTAGATATGTATTTGGCATGACAGACGACAGTAGGAACAAAGGTCTTATGTAGAAGATCTTGACAGCTTAAATGGACAACTTTTGATGCTTTTTGTTAGAAAAATGGTGGAAAATAAAAGCCTCTCTTGTATTATTAATGTGTATGTGATGAGCGTTGTAAGTGTGTGTGACATTAATTGTATATCAGTAGTAGTTAGTATGTGGTTAGTTTGCTCTATTTGCATGTACGGCGACTTATAAGTGCAGCCAATAATATAAATAACATGTTTGGTCAGGCTTCTATAACGTTTAATATCCAATCCTGTTTATATGAGCCTGGTTGGAACCACGGTTATGTAAACAGATTAGGACAATCGATGTTAAAAGAGTATGGCCAAAAGTGTATGTACACTTTATCCTTAATATTATGTGGTCATGTAAAAGGTTGGACATAGAATTCGTTTGTTAATTTTAAAAAATGAGTGACGAATTATCAGATGAAAATACCGAAGAAATTAGTTCTAAATAAACTCAATGTTTAATATTACCGAACTTTTAATCATAATTTTAAACAATAAAATCAAATTTCACGATTTTTCTTTCTCCCTACTATAATTTTTTCGAACTTACTATAATTTTACGGCCCTGATACTATAATACTACTCTCCGTGGTTGCTAACACTAAATTCCTATTCCTATATACACACTCAGGCGGTTTGTTCCGCCATGTTTTTTATAAAAAACGTCAAAAGTTGTGCATTTAAGTTGTCAAACCTGTGTATATGATCGTGATTGGACCATGCGCATGTTGGAACATACCTAATAATAATATAAAAATGTTTTGTTTAGAGGTTAAGGCGGCTTAAGAAACAATTTATAAAAATTAATATTGGAAACTATTAACTGATAACTCGACTTGGCACGTATAATGGCATCAAACAATGTAAAATTTCTCACGAATAAACCAAATACAATGAAAATTAATATTGATTGTCAAATAAACAATGTGATAATAACACCGCTAACATGTTCATCATTTATAATGGAATTAATAAAATTATTAGTTTATGAAAAATTACAAATTCCATATCCATATTCTTGGTTAAAGTCAACTGTAAATAGAAGAAAAAAATCAGAACAAACGAATACCGACTTTAATACAAAAGTTACAAACATAGATAGATGCTATAAGTCAGCATTAACTGCTTTAGATTTCTTAGACAATTTATCTACACAATTACATAAAGAATTTAAAAATTGTACCATATGTGAAATTTTAATCTGTTTTGGAGTTAATATTGCAACTCCCACAGAAACTTATAGTATTGTGTTACCCAATATGTTAAATGGTCACACAGACACTAATCATTTAAGTGAAATGAATAAAACTGTTCATAAAATAATGCGTAACATTATATTAAGTGATGAATGGCTACAAGTAACAAAATCTTCGATACCTCCAACAAATATGCATGTGTTAATTAAAAAATCTAAGAATTCTAATAATGGTCTACTAAATGGCAGTGAAAAGAGTGATTATTTTCTACCAAAAGATCAATATCGTATTCCTACATATAAACGACTAGTTAATATAAATTTAAAATATTCTCTAACAGAAGAATATAAATGTTGCTCAAATTTAGAAATATTTCAAGATAAAAGTGTATCTCAAGATAAAAATATAAACAATGATCATGTTGAACAAAAAGCATCAGAAAATAACGATATTGAACAAGCACAATGGTTTCAAGCGAAATATTTCCTTAAAGGATATAAAGATACATTTATTGATAGTAGATCTGTTTCTAATTTATGGTAAAATACATTATATAGCTAATATAAGAGAACGTATTCAGACTAAGGTAGCGCTCAGTGATTCTTTTTATTGACTTTTATATACTTATTATAGTTACAATAATTAATTGTTGTTTAATTTATGTCTAAAAGAACGATTAATTGATAAGAGGATAATATTTAATGACATTCAACAAAATAAGTGCTAAATTAGTCCGAATGGGTTCCAACAGACGTATTTTGAGCAGTTGGCAAATTATACATTTTGTTTCTGATCGTGGCTTAATATATTAAGAACTTAAATGATTAAAAAAAATCTGAAAAATTTAAATTTATGCCACTTCTCTAAACACGCCTCAGGTTTTAGATTAAAAGTGACTAGTAAAATTCAATAATAGAAAAATTTGTAATAAATTTTAATTAAGTTAGTTGATATTGTTGGTACTTCGCAGTGGAGCGACGCCTTTATAAAGGTTTAAAATGTATCTAAGCAATTTTATGAACAAGCGAAAAATTTAAAGTTTTATTTGTTATAATGATAATTGTAATCATGTAATTGGAATATTTTATTTAACTAAGTGCTAAGATTTTATAAAAAGTGCAGTAAATAAATTCAATCATTATGTTTAACAAATAATAATCGTAAATAACCGTTATTTTTTAATTTTATATTAATTTTTTATAATATGTATGTATAATTATGAATGAGAAAAATTTGAATAGATCTACAATAATTAACTTATATTTTTTGGGGGCCTTTTTTTTATAATATGCCAATCCAAGAGTTGACAATGTATGGTTCCTAATTAGTTATTGGCCGATTCGTCTGAGAATTAACGTTGACCTACGCGATATTATTTTTCTAACTGGTCCTAAGTATAGGAATCCTTAATCTTCGTAACTCATATAGATATTTATTTAATGCTTTATTTCCGAGAAAATACCTCTTTAGGTAGTAGTATAGGGAGTACAGAAATCACGTTCTGGTAGAAATCTGTCCTGCACGTCATCAGCTTTTGCACATTTGAATGGGGTGAGAATTGAGCAAGGTTAAAATACAGTTCTTTGCCTTTTTTGGCTATTATTAAAAATAACAGCGCCAGAACTTCTAAAATTTTTTACTCATATACACGCCGGATTTACATTTACATCGGGTGTATGTGAAATGTATACATTTATATCTAATTTACTTTCATTCTTTCTGGCTCCGTTATTTTTAATAATAGTCAAAAAAACAAAGAACCTTTTTTATGTAAAATTTTATGCTCTACTACTTGAAACCCCTTTTAAATGCGTAAAAGTTGATGACGTGCAGAGCTGATTTTTGCCAGAACGTAGTTTTTGTACTACCTATACCACGATTCATTACTAATTAGAATTACAGTCATACAGAAAGAGCTGTACTCAAATCTCTCACGAGTTCTTAGACTATTTGTAATTACTAGAAGTAGAATAATTTTTTACTTTTTTATTCTATTTTGATTTTATACATTTCAATTTTTACAAAACAATCATCTTTTTGAAGTGGTTTAATTATATAGTACATTCTTCCTAAATATAAGAAAAATTTTAAATAAATAACGCACAAAATTTTCTATTTTCTATAAATATGTAATTTTTTATTTTATTTTAAACAAAATTGAAGTAGTTGTAATTAAGGCAGTTATAAATATCTCAAAAATTTAGTGAAATTTGGGGTGTAGTTATTTCAGAAATTTTGTTTTAGGAAATAACTTTTCGACATACTCTCCGTTCACATGTCAATACTGTGCATGCCAAATTTCGTAACATATTTTTGAGTTATTTATACGCGAAAATTGAAAAAAAATTACAATGGTAATTACATTATAGGTTTTTTCGAGATTTTTTTTTTTTTTTTGTCGATGTCTCATTTTGCCATTCATATAATTCCTCTTAAGTGGTCGGAATAATGCATTTAATAACATTACTTCTTTTTTATATGCTCGACATATATCTCATAATATGTTAATTTTAGCCGTCCGTAACGCTGGAAAATATTGACCGCAAAAACAAAATTTTGCTAAGGGTTTTTATAGAATCATCTAATTAGTCAATTTCTGTCGTCTGTCAGTCACCAGGATATATCAAAACGGAATAGAGATAGCGAGTTGAAATTTTGGAGACGTATTTTAGACGTAAAAAGTAGTTCGTGAATGAGCAAAATCGGTTCATTAGGTCCAATGGATCCATTATCCAACTTTGGAACCATTAAAGATAGAAGAAAAATCCAAGGACAAACAATGTTTGTTTAAATCATTTTTTCGTATACTGTTTATATTCGTCACAGTTTTTGCTCAAATTTAGCTAATAACCACATATATAATAATACATATTGTTATATATGTGTTTATAACTGTATGGACTGCATATTTAGAGTATTTTATGAATGCTATTTATCGCAGAGAGGTGAAACTAATCTCAATCGATTTTTCGGAAAATTCTTTACAAATGATACGCATTAGATATAGATCTCCGATGCGTTGTTATCGAGTTAATTAATAAATATGGTGTGCAAGTTGCCGGATTATTTTCTCTCTTCCTTACTCTACAGGCTGTAAGTGAAGAGAAAAAGAGCGGCTAATACATTCTTGTCACGCATAGTTTTTGCTGGCTTGACCTTGCCACCTAAACGTGCGATAAGGAATTTTTGAAACAAGCCCTCTATACATTGGAATAAAATTTTTCAATGCTTTACCAAATTCCAACAAAAGTATAGCAGACATAATCAAGTTTAAGAATGCATGAAAGAAATTTGTATTAGAATTAAATCCATATTCTTCAATGTATAAACACTGTGTTATTTAGTGTTTATTTCGTGCATTATTTATTTTCCATAATATTTCAAACACGTTTTGAAGTATTTAGGATGCATTTTAATTAACGTTTTAATTAAAAACAACTGAACGAAGGTCTAACACAGGTCGTGCGCATAGAACAGTAAATGCTTGAAGGGTACGTGCAAAGCCTCGTAAAGCAGATAAATAAAATTAGAAAATTTTCGCAGTAAAAAATGTATAGAATATCAAATGGGTTAATACACAAAAATAAATTTGGTATATTTAAAAACCTTATGGCAATTTTTAAATTGATTTTTTTTTTTTAATTTTAAACTGCTCATTGAAAAAACAATATCAAGTGTTTTTAAGTGCTTCTATGACTTTTGGAAATATTCTATACATTTTTATTGGAAAATTTTATTTATTTTTAACTAGAGTAATTTTTATCCATCAATAAAATTAAATAAATGTAATGTTTTTATTTATTAAAATTATAAAACTTTTATGAAAGTTTTGAATTTGCAATAAAAATATATTTTTAGATAAACTTTCATGTTTTTTTATTTAACGAAAATTTTTACTCGAAAATTCAAATATAAGTTTCTTATTTCTTGAATCTAAAAATTTTATTTTAGCTGAAAATTTAGAATAGATCTAGATTCGAATTTTTAACGCCTTATTAGGTAATGATCATACTTTAGATTCCAAATTCAAACCATATGAACAAAAATAGAGCCGATCAAATGATAGTCCAGCATTAATCCTTGGTAAGTTTAGAAGCTGTTAGAAGGTGGGATTTCTTCCATTTTGACACAGCATGAAGTGCTTAGCGATTTCAAAGAAGATGCCTCTTCTCCACTTTCGCTGATTTACTCCACAAAAGTTCTCTGTTTACTTTCTGAAATTCTTCTCGAAATCAACAAAGCAACAGTTAAGTTTGCTTTTTTTTAGCAAATTCTTGATCATGATAATTTTAGGAACTAAAATATCAATATCAATTATCTCATAACTTTCACGTAACCCTGTTTGATATGTATTAAGTACATTATTTTCTTACCCACTGCTGTATCCGATCTGTCAAAAGTCTTGTAAATAATGAGTACATTGATGGAATTAGAGTTGTAAAACTTCGGTAATTGTCGGGTATACTCATACTACCCTTTTCTTTATATAAAATTACAATTAGGTAAAAAATATAGATATGTGAATGTAAGTAATATGAATGAGAGATATGCTTGCGAATTATAGAATATATGGTTTTAGCGGGTTTTTTTCAACGTTGTAGCGGACGCTGAAATCTTCGTGCGCTTCAGCTTTATATTGAGTTATATGAACCTATTACAATAGCGTTTATTTTAATGTGCGTTGAAAACAACGGACGTGTTGTAACAAAGGCATTGTTATTTTTCAACCGGACATTTCATTTATTAGAGACCACTTTTTAGTCCTTAATAAATATTTCTTAGTACTTAAAGTGATTTGTTTGTATTTAATAAATCTGATATTCATTTATTAAATATTAATAAATCTTTTTAAATACTAAGAAATATTTATTAAGGACTAAAAAGTGGTCTCTAATAAATGATTTGTTAAATATTAATAAATATTTTTAACTATAAACCAATGAGTCAGAGAGAGACAGCGATACTTAAAAAACCATGAGTCAGAGGGAGACAGCGATACTTAAAGGTAAGCGACGCATACTTATTAACAATTGAAAAAAGGTATAAACAATGAAATTTTTTAAAATCTCTTTTTACAATATTATTAACAATTGTATAGAGAATTAAAAAAAAAATATTACTTAGACATTATGTTTTTTTTAAATATATTTTTCATGGGTTGAAAGTACCCAAATTTGAGATTTTTCGAACCTTTAAAAATTCATATCTTTAAAAATATTAACTTTATCGTTAAAAGTCAAAGGACCTTTTTTATTGGTATTTCAATAAAGAATATAAAAAAAATTTGTCCGGTTGAAAAATAACAATGCCTTGCAATTGTTTAAACAATTTCGGTTTAAGCAATATGGCACCGGGTTGCGCCATGGCAACATACATTTATATCATTAGGAGGGCAATTTGAAGAGGATCGCATAAAAAAATTGAGGTGGAATAGTTTTCGGTACTCGTGCGCCGGTTCCTGCTTCTCTAATAATACTGTATAATTCATTGTTTTTTTGTTTTGATATATAGTCAGGTTTCAGGTATGATAAGGTATTTATGTGTTTCTTAAATATTTAACAAATACAGAGTGTTTCAAAATGTATGCAGCATAACATATTTCAAAAATGAATTTTTTTCTGTACCTACCAGAACGAAGAACGAAGCAGTTTTGCAATCGTTGTGAAATGAACTGACATAATTAGTAGAAATATGAAAAGTTGAAATTTTTATTGCTTCTCTCCCTTTTTTTGGCGAAAAGATACAAAATTACTAATTGTTTATCCTAGAAACTAGGAGAAGACCTAGTTATGGAAAATATATAAGCTCAAGTTTTTTTATTGTATCTATCGACTTCTTTTGGAGAAATCTTTAAGCATATTATCGAAAAGAAATAGTAAAATTTAAAAAAATTACATTTCCCACTTTGTAAAATCTTCAAAACCAACAACGTTTTTGAAAATAATCACTAAAATTACCAAATTCCATGTCAGATCATTTAGTTAACATATTCCATGTCAGATCCAACGTTAGATCAGGTTTATTATCATCAACTAAGTCCATATATTCATTTTCAATTGCATCACGCCCATTTATACTATTTTTGTCCACGTGCAGTTTCTAATAACAATCAATCTATCCATTCTCATTTATACAATGATTTTCACCTATCCTTTTCCTCCCAGAGTTTACAAATAACCATAGTAACTTATTGTTGTTTTTATTTAAAGCATCATTTACACGATTCACAAATTTTTCTATTTTATTTTAATTTTTAGATATTTTTGATTAGTTTCTTCGTTTTTGAAGGTTTTTAAAGATCTTAAGTTCCTTATTATCTCCATTCTTTCGATTTTACATTCACAATCGAACCATTTCTTATTACTTATGTAATAATTAGCTTTATATTGATTGTACTTAATTTCCAGGTCAGTACTAAGGTATGCCATTTGCAAAGCCGGATTTAAGCTTAGTCCCGCCCCTGAGCTCTGGGCAAAACGCAGCCCCATTATCGAAATATTACATAAAATGAGTCAAGTCTCTATATAATAGTATATTTAAATAGGACTAGAGCAATCGGTCGAAACCTTTGAGAATATTCTAGAACATCCCAAATTCCAATTCGATCGATCTAGCCGTTCAAAAGTTATGTGGAGCTTACATGCATACATCATATGGATGTGGTTAAAATTGGCTTAACATGCCGATATCTAATGTCAACATCTTTCATCCAAATTGGCTGCAAATCAATAAGGGAACTTAAAAATTATGAATTGAAATAATTCTTAAAAAACCATTTATCACTGAAACTTTTTCACAATTTTGTTGATGAAACTGCAATATTTATAATTTTGAACATGCTCTTGATAATGAAAAAATTAATTTTATTTATTATAATTAGAAGTTTTTAACATGATGACAAAGCATTTTTTATAACGCGGAGAAAATTCCTTTTCATTCTCTCTGAATTTTTCCGCCCCTAAAAATTTGCGTTCCTGGACAGTATCCCCGACTGCCCTTATCATAAATCCAGCGCTGCCCCTACCATAAATTTAACTTATTTGAATATTTACAACTTCATCTTTATCATTCCCATCAAGTTGTATTCCAATTGAATACAAATTTGTTTCAATACTTTGTAATTTTTCAATAATAGTGTTTAATTTATTATTAGAAAATTTGTATCCAATCAATTTAGAATATTTAGCAGGACTGGTTGACAAAATATCTATACATTACTTTCATTTGATAAATGTACTTCCACCAGGAATATTATTTTTAAAAGGTTAGCACAAATATAAAGTTAAGTTAGTTAAACTTTTTACTTATACACAATGAGTTTAATTAATTTTTGAAAAAAAAGAAGATATGTTGTCTCACCCTGTACATATATACAAACATTGCTCGTTTAAAAATATTAAATTAATGATAGGATAAATTTTAAGTTTAATCATTGAAATTCAATATATTTATATTAAATATCATTATATTAAAGAATGAATCACTTTCGAATCCATTAAAAAAAAATAATACTTCACCATTGATTTTTTTTTTTTTTTTAATTTCTGGCTTCAGCTACTTTCAGCTATATAGCCATTAACCAAAGGGGATTATTATTATTATAATTGTTTTTTTTATATACAACAACAGTACACAGTACTGCTAGGTGGTCACCCATCCAAATACAGATTGTGACTGATAGAAAAGAAAATCGACTTAGAATGTATCATTCAGTGTGTATAATTTTTGCCGAAAGTTGCATTATATTTAATAAAATTCAAGACAACAATATCTCCTATTAAAATAATATAAACAACAAATTTTTTTTTAAAACCTAATCTTTTTCTAAAATATTAAAAAAAAAAAAATTAAAATATGGTGTTACCATGGATTTTGACGAAATATTTGAATTTTATTTGGCTTTTTTGACTTGTCCCGCTATTATTCAAGTATTATGTTTGTGTATATGGCAATTGACACATTCGAAAGTTAAAAATACATCTAAATTCGAGAATTAAATTAAATTAGATTGAGGTATGCATTGATAAAATATGATATTTCACATTGCTAATATACAATATTGATTACATCGTACCTTACTGGCCGGTAGCAGCATCATGTTATGAAACATATACATAGTTTTACATTACCTAATAAATTTCAGTTGTTTACTTTTTTCATCTAACACCCAAATTGCAACTGAATCGGTCAAGCTATTCCATATAGCTATTTAGGTAAACATATTCATATATCACAAAGTATTTCTGTGTTAATTATTGGCAGATTATTTTTATTTGCCAAATTAATATTTCTAAATTTCACGTCTTTATTTTTGATGAACTTCATTCAAAATAGAAGGAGATTCTATGATGGGCTCTAATTTTTTTACGTATGTAAAAAAATTAATGCCTGCAGTGTCTAATGGATAGAATCACTCATAACATAGGTCATTAATTAGTGCTAATTTAATGCCAAAAAAATAAAATTTGATGCTTAAATTGTTTTCCAAAAAGTGAGAATACTAGCTAACAGTTAATATAAAGCTAACAGTTAACTTCTGCAAATAAACGGGTTTGCTATATCGCCCATAGCATATAATTTCTACTTTAGGAAATTAGTGCTGTCATATAACACAAAAATTAAGCTTAAAAATGTTTTTTTAAGAGAAAAAATGAGAATAGTGCTAGATTTTTATTAAGGTAGTAGTTTATTACTGCCAAAAAATCGGCAGAATAACATAGATTATGCATTAGTGCTAATTTAATGCCAAAATATAAAATTTGACGTTCAAGTTGTTACCAAAAAAATGAGAATTCTGTTAGCTGTTTATTAAACTATACGTTAATTTTTGCAAACAATACATGTCTACTCTACGAATTTAGAGCTCAATTAGCATCGTTGTCTAAAAGATTTGCGGGATTTTTTACACAGGCAACTATATATCATTAACTACAGAAAAAAATGTGCTTTAATGTGGTACAAATAAAATTGGTATACGTTATGAACGAAAAGTTTTACACCCAATTATACCGTGTAAACAGGCACTGGGTGCGTAGAGATTGCGGCTAAATAATCAGCAACTAACGATGACTTTTCAGATCTTTTAAATACACTGTTGTGAAGTGGTGTAGGCTTTATTTATTTAAAATTTAAACGAAATGTTTCTCTAAAAGAAAATTAATAATATTTTATTTAAAAAACTTGCGGGTAATTTTTAATTAGCACTTGATGAAAACTGTCTTCCCCTACTTGTAACAATACTTAAAAATTAAATTTTGATAATTTTAATTATTAATGTACTAATTTAGCAGCCGGATCTTAGACTAGTACACCTATATAATAAAATCGTTTATATTCGACTATCAAGAATCCAGTATTTGGTATAATTAAGTAATGTTTGGTAGATATAGGTAATTATGATTGATAACGCGAGTTAATTTTAAATTTATATTTGGCATATATACCGATACAAGTTCTTTTAATACACACATCAGCATAATACACAATATACGATTTCTGGAAAATTATTTCAGAAAATTTTGTATCATGGTCTTTCTATTATACTTATTGAAAATCTCACTATGTCTAGGTCGAAAAATTATCGATATATTTCGTTGTGATGATAAAATTCTTTGTAGATTGAAACGCATGATGTATTAGTAAACTACAACCCTACTTCAAAGCTTTTCTCATTTTATCTCTTAAAAAATATTTTTAAGCTTATTTTCGTGCTATATGACACCACTAAATTAGCGCTAATTACCTGCGGAGTAGAAATTATATGCTATATCGCCTTTAAGCTGTTATTTGCAAAAGTTAACTTAATATAAAACTAGCAGTATTTTTATTTTTTGGAAAACCATTTGAGCATCAAATTTTATTTTTTAGGATTAAATTATCACCAATTAATGAGCTATAATATGTGTGATTCTGTCCATTACTGCTAACTTTACATACGTTAATTTGTTAATGTAGGTATTTCTTCGATATTGCCGTCAGTTGTGGACCAATTTAACAAACCTTTTTTTTTTTTTTTTTGTTTAAAAAGTGATTTAAGTTTACTGCAAAGGTGGTCTGATTTTTACTGAACCACAATCTTGATGGAATTTCAAGGAAACCCAATATGATAAAGGAGAAGGTTCTATATTCTACGGTATATTTTTTTTGAATGTAAGTTATAGCGCCATGCCGATTTCCAAGTCAAGTCAAACTTTTTACTTCAAAACCTCATATTATGATTTAGGAATGAATCTCACTAAAAATACTAAACTTGAATATAAAATTAATATTTTTTTACACTTCAATAGTGAAAGCATAAATATTAAAAAAAAAAAAATTAACTAGGTAAAAGATAAAAAAATAATTTTCTTGTCAAGAACTGTCTTTTGAAGTCGGTGCCAATCAGGTTTTTAGTTTAAAATTAATTTATTGCCGATGATTCCCAAAGGTGTTAAGTAAACTGTTTATAAAATATTTAATTTTTCGAATAATAAAGGTAATAGAAAAAATAAAATACATCGCCAATAAGAGACACAAAATTTCCTCGTGATGTACGATTATGCTCACTTAAAAGTTATATGTCTACTACGTCTACAACGAATGAGTTTCAAATTGAATGTGAGATGAAAGAATGAATTTTTATTTATTTAAATCATAAAATTTTGTGAACTATTAATTTAACGAAGCAAATTTTATTTTTTTCGATTTTATGATAAAATTTTCCCCTCTATCCAGAATAATCAATTTCAACAAAATTTAATTAAGCCATTAATGTAAAACTACAATATACATCTACTTAAAAAATTTCATCAAAATCTGACGAACCATTCAAGATAGATCGGCCTTTATGTGAAAATACCCCTTATCGAAGATATTTACTTATATTGCTATGGCTCTGAAACGGCTTGACAGATTGAGTTGAAATTTGGATATGAGGTTAAAAAAATATAGCATGAAGCCCTTTCTGACAGGAAGCTGATTATGTTTTTAACGTTTATTCGTACCGGTTTTCTTTAATAATAAGATGTTCAAGAAGGATCAATTTTCACACAAGTTATACCTATGATAAAATTTCATTAAAATTAGAAAAAGAGAAAAGTTTAGAGTGCTGTCACTCTGGAACTATAATTGATAGATTTGATGTTTCTAAGATGGGACCATCCTGAATATCTTCAATAGCGTTTACCAGAATTGAATATTCGTCCATTAATTTTGTCGCTTTGGGTATTCGTCCAAATGATTTTCGCAGACTGATAGACACGAAACAAAAATTGCTCAGGAAATTGCAAAATATAAACATGTATTTAAAAAAAAAAAAATTAAAACCAGATAAAGAATATCTTTTTTTAAAATTCGGAAACCAATACGAACTTGGAAGTAAAAATGATGAATTATATTTACGTGATTTAATACTCAATAATTTTAATATTAGTAATTTAATTTAAATAATCACTTCCATAAAACAAACACGGTGTCATATATCGTACAGAGTTATGTGTGTTTTCGAGCCTACATCCTCCAATATGTTAAGACGTTTAGACAAAAGAAATTAATAATAATTTTAATATTATAAAGATATTATTATAATTTTAAACATATATCTTATCAAATACCTATAATTTTTACATGCCTATTATAAATACGAGATAAATTTATGAAAAAAATACTAAATATTTACCTTATTTGCAATGATAAGTAGTTCTGTGAATTGTACATAGAGTCAGATTTAATTTAATTGTTGGCTTAAGCACATTTAAAAAGATTGCCTTATTTTTGTTAAATTATTTATGTAAAGTTCTTTATCAAATCAACTTTCGTTTGACTTTTTATTATTCCCGTCATGATAATCTGTTTTGATGCTTTACGATCATTAATTGAGACAGAAAACATCAAAACTTCAACAGCTGTTTAGAAACACACAAATCTATTTCTAGACAATAGCTGTTGATAAACCGCCTTAAAATAAATTCAAAAATTACAGTTCAGATCTTTAGTGTTTAGGCCCTTTTTTTAAAACACCGTTGAAAGAATGTGGTGTTCAATTTTTGTACAGAAGCTTAAGCTATGCTTAAGTTATGGCAAACATCTCTGGCCCAGTTATGGCAACCAAGCATGGCATAGCGTTATCATTCCAGAGTTTAACCAAGTCTGGGCCAAGCTTGGAAACCCAGCCATGGTGAACAGCTCTCGCCCAGCCATGGCACCGAGCTTTGGCCCAGTTATGGCAAACAGCTCTGGCCCAGTTATGGCAACCAAGCATGGCATAGCGTTATCATTTCAGAGTTTAAACAAGTCTGGGCCAAGCTGGGTTTACAAGCTTGGCCCAGAGTTTTACAATGCTGGGCCAAGACTGGGTCTATCATGGGCCCGTTGTACTTTCCTCTATGGGTTGTCACATTAATTTAAGCTACTTTAAATTAATTATAACAAAGCCATTATAAAATGTCCGATTATAAAGAATATTTGTTAGAAAATTTGTTAAATTGATTTAAATAAATAATTTAAAATTTTCATTTTATTCACATTTTTCCTTAAGTGATCGCCATTAACTCGATCTACCCCAAATAAAATAAATGGAGAATGCTCACATCCTTCTTCCAATTTAGCATTTCGACAAACTAACACTTCCTACCGGAAAAAAATATAAATTTTTACATTTTCTCATTATACACACCCAGTATTTGTATGATAACTCATATCATAATCTTAGCTATCAATATTTTGATTAATAATTAATTTTAGTTTACAAATAATAAATTTTATTTAAAAGTTATTTGCTTGTGATAAATTGAAGTGTGATTTTTTAAAAATGAATCTTTCAAGAGGTAAGATTGTTCTAATTAATTTATTTTTTAATACGCTTTTATTAGCTGCAGACGTATGTTAGTATGTATGTAACGGAATCTTTGAACATGATTTTTACCCCCTTCAAAACGTCGGATTAACTCGAAATTTGGCATATTAAGGACCGATGACAATTCAATATTTTAAACAGTTTGATCCGTTATCCTTACTAGGATAATCAGGAGTAGCGATTTTTTGTTTTTCTGAGACCCGGAGTGTCTGCGCCAAGATCAAGAAGGAAAATAAATAATAATTTTAAAAAACTAAAAAATACGCTTTTATAAAAAATCCCACTAAAAATAGAAAATAAATCTTAATAAATTTGAATTAAAAATAGTGTAAGAAAAAATGATTTTATTGTAAAAAAAAGCGTGGGGTGCATGGTATCAATAGTTATAAATATTTTATAAACAGATATGAGTAGAAGGATTATTTTGATAATATCCTGAAAAGCATCCCATGTTTTTTTTTTTACAATAGAATCATTTTTTCTTACACTATTTTTAGTTCAAATTAATTAAGATTTATTTTCTATTTTTTAGTGGGATTTTCTATAAAAGCGTATTTTTTTTAGTTTTTTTAAACTATTATTTATTTTTTATGGTAAACAAATAGAAAAACGACAAGGATAATTCTTGCACAAATCTATAAAAAATATGTTAGTTGAATAGGTGTCTAGAGGTTTTAACTTCAGTGATTGCATTGCATTGATGTGTTACTTCTTATGTCGTATACGTTAAAAACTAAAATTTTTACATATATTTTGTACGCTGCGTTCTCCGCCTCTTTCAACATAATTAATTATTGATAAAAAATGTTGATATTTATGAAAAGTGTATGTTTTGAACGATTTTCAACGAATGGCTCGATAATTTTATATTTTGTCGAACAAAGTGCCAAAAAAATGGTCACCAAACTCACAAGCAGAAATATTACATTTTTCATTTCTGTACGACAATCATATTACTATTGTTTAAATTATACAATATACGATATTAAACGAATTATAGTTCGTTTAATTTAACGATTCATTAGAGGAAATTGTAGTAGTTAAAATAATACATTTAACGTTATTAATGTACATACTTTACATTATAATACTTTTATTAATGTACATAAAAATATCTTCAAAATGAGTTGTTGTTGAAATCGTTAGCACAAAAACTAATGCAGCTATAATTAGAGAAGGATCGAAAGGTACTTGAGTGTACAAAAATTGAACACCACATTCTTTAAACGGGATTGTATTAAAATGGCCTAAACACTAAAGATCTGAACTGTAATGTTTGGATTTATTTTAAGGCGGTTTATCAACAGCTGTTGCCCAGACATAAAGAAGTGTGTTTCTAAACAGCTGTTGACTTAAATTACATGTAATATACATTGCATTTCATTCAATTTTCCAGCATAAATAACTCATAAGATACTTATCCAAATGTTATGCATTTCAAATGTTAATTTTGGTATGCATAATATTATCGAAGAGTTTTACCCGAAAAAAAGTTTCTAAGCTTTTAAAAAGTTTAGCTGCTTTAGCTGCGGATTACACAATAATTAAATGAACTTGTAAAAGTTGTGCTGAAGCTCCAGCACAAATGTCGGAGCAACTTAATAAAATAGAGAAATGAATGTGCAATAACTATCTAACCTTGAATGAAAACTAATTACATAACTTTCGACTCATACAAAGACAGTATTTCAAATAATTTTGCATTAAAGATTTATGATAAGGTTATTAATAATAGGTCTGAGAGCTGTAAATATTTGGGTCAAAAGTTTGATTGTCATATGAGATGGGATAAGCATATAACAAAAACATATAAGTTATAAGAAAAACAAGATATTTCATGTTTTGATTTCTACAAGCTAAAAAATGTAATCAATAAAAAAGCCTTCAAAATGATCTAATACGCTTTATTTGAAAGTATTGTAACGTATGGTATTATTGCTTGGGGGTTGTTATAAAAATATAAAAAAAGTGTTAATGAATATTCAAAATAAATTAATCCGATTTTTACATGATGAAGATGATAAAACGCCGATATTGGGAATTAAAAATAAGTTTATAGCAGACTCTTTATGTTATCATTATTCTTACTGTCGCACACGAAGCGATTTGTGTGAAATCGGCGATATCATGGATGTGATTTGCTTATGGAAAGCAATGTATAGTCACACACGGTGTGGTTTTTGTGATTTGAAATCATACATGTAATAAAAAAATCGCAGTAAAATCCAACGTTCATAACATCACATCGATAATTTTTTTTTTATTCTTGTTTATACTGTCATATAAATCAATGTTTATGACAAAGATAGCTATATGTATTAGAATTAACTATTCTTGTTTATACTGTTATATAAATCAATGTTTATGACAAAGATAGTTATATGTATTATAGTTAAATATTTTTTTCATATTTAAAAATAAAAACATGCCAATGCTTTTTTTTTATATAATTATTAATGAGAACTCTCGGATTTTTCGAATAAACTTTGATTTGTTTCCCCAATTTCCTAGATCAAATTATTTTGTATTTTATAAATACGTATTTCGACTACAAAGTAGTCATCATCAGTATGAATTAGCTAGTTGTAATGATTCTCTGAGGAGATGTTACTCGTTGCTAATTTGCAAAGGTTGAGTCTTTGTTTAACTGAGTAATAATATAGGTGAAAGCTCTTATGTATTTGACAACGTTGCTTACGAATTTAAAATTACATACGATTGTTGTCGCATCATGATGGAATTCTTACGATTTCAGTATTTGATTATGAATATCGGACACAGTGCGATTTCGTACATGTAATTTTCTTATGGAAAGTAATGTATATCCGTATACGACTCAACAGTTGCAACAATACCATATATGTGATAAAAGTATAGCATGTATTCTAAGATATAAATATTGCAGGATATTATAAGCATTTACTTAATACTAGCTACTCCTCATTCCTTTTCCTTTAAGCATATTACTTATTTTAAAAAAATTTATGATCTGCTTTATTAGATGCACCTATTAAGCTTGTTCTATGGGTTTAAAGTTTGACTTTTGGATAAAGCATTAGATACGATATTGATGTCACACACACAAAACAAATTTGTAAAACCTACTTTTTTGCATATAGGGTATCTCAAAATATATATTTTCGGTGAAAGCTCCCCGAATCCTTGTGACAGTATTACAATACTTCCTTTAACTAGTTTAGTAAAATAACACCCAGACAAGTATGGTCACAGTATTATCAGCCAAGCATGTTGTAATAGATAGATTTTAATAAAAAAACAAGTGAAGATAACAACTAACAGAGTTAGTTGTTAAGTAACATATGATTGAGTTTCATTGTTTGGACTATTTTTGATTAGCATTCATAAAATACTATAAATATCCAGTATATACAGTTATATATGTATAATAATAATATAAATTTTTGTTAATTATGTGTGTTTATAAGTCAAATTTGAGCTAAAATTGTGAAGAACTCAAACATGTTACGAAAAAATGATTCAAACAAAAGTTGTTTAAAAAAATAAACATTTTTTGTATTTGAACTTTTCTTCTATATTTTATAGTTTAAAAGTTATGTCAAGGCTTCTTTGAACCCAATGAACCTATTTTGTTCATTCACGAATTTAAACTCACTTTTTATATTTAGAAAGCGAAAGTGAGGACTCAGATATTGAATACATTGCGCCACCTCCACCTCCATTTATTGATCTCACCACTACCGTTTTCACACCTGATGTACGCCAACGAATACTTCAAATGAGCAGGTTTGTATGTTTAAGTCTATATTAAGTCTCAATCTATAAATTTATTTATTTTATTAATCTGCAGAGAAACTATTGATCTCACCGAATCTGAAAGACCAGAAAATGATATTGGTATGTACATTTACAATATATCTATATATGTATGTAGTATATTATAATAGGGCATTTGACGGCCCCAGGATGATAACATAGGAGGTTAAAGTGTAAATATCGGCTTGTAAGGTTGCTTAAAAAATTGGTCGCTTATTGGTCAAAAATGGTTAACAAGTTTCGAAGTTATGTCAGGCTTTGTGTCATCATAATAACAAATTTTCAAGCTCATTGGAAAGATTTTAGCACTGAAGTTGCGAATAATGAATCAAAATAATTGGTCATTAATGGTCAGCATATTTCCAATTTTGGTCAGTCTTAGTTTTCTCAAAATTATGAATTTATAATTTTTCAATGTTATTAAATATATTTTACAAAGATCGAAGTTATTGAACCAATATGACCAATTAGTGACCAAATTTTTAAAGCTAATTTATAAGCCAATATTCACACTCACAATTTGGCGTTATAGCATCCTGGAGCCGTACTTGAATAATTTTTATAACGTCAATTGAAACGTCTTTACTTCACGATCATGGATTTGAAGTTTTTTTTAACAATCTTTAAAAATAAGCAAGCTATGGACATTCAAAATTCCTAATTAATCAAGAAAGATATAGTCAAATAATTTTTGTTAGCTTTGAGGTTTTATGCTCTTAAATTAATTTTAATTTTATTTTAAAACTCTGTCATGGTATTCAATTCAGTTTCACATTTTAATCGAAGAGAAAACTAAGTTTTTAAGGAAATTATAGGAGTGGAGATTCTTACTAACAGAAAAAGAATCTTGAGTATAGTATAAAAATAAAAAATCAGGACTATATTTGTTGGTCTTCAGTTGACCATTATGGGAAAACACAACGTCTTTACGCCTTTTTTTACCCCTATCATGAATTTACCGACTGGAGCTTAAAAAACAAATATTCCAAAGTTATGGTAAACAATTCAAATTATTGTTAATGTCATACGCATAAAATATCTTATTTTTATTAATTAAGATCCTTGATCTTCTAAGATGAATTATGATGGATCTGTGAAAAACATTAAGACAAAGTTTTCTTTCGCAACGTTTTGTGTTGTTTATTAACACTATACAAAAGATAAAAGTTAATTTTCAACATTAATAAAAACCATAAAATGTTACTCGTAATGCTGTCAAAAATTATATCTTTGTCATATTTAATTTCAAATCACATTAGTAACTCCATAACACAATAGACAATTTTTTCATAATGTAATATAATTTTCATAATGTTATTACTATGAACACATTAAAATATTTATTAAACAAATTAAACAAAAACTTGTTACTTTAAGCAACACTGTCAAAAAGTGGTAGCCACTTAGTCGATAATTAAATTTGTACAACGGCATAGACCAGTTATGGCCACTGCAACTGTAATCTCTTGTGTCACTGTAATCTCTTGGGACGCTTCCTTTTTTTATATGCATCGATAATATGATTATATAAACAGCTTAAGTTATTTGTATCAGTTTTCAAGTTTACAGTGTAATTAAGATAAAAAATGTAAACCATTTCACTAATGTTTCTTTTCAAATTTGTGTAATTCTCTGTCCAAAATCTTCACTTTATCAAAAGCAAAATTATGTCCTCTATTAAAGCAAAACACGCTAGCGCAATCTGTTCATCTTCAAAATGTTGATTTCTCTGGAATTCAATTTATGTTGTTGATTCATTAAATTTGATTTGTATTAATGTTGAAAATTAACTTTTATCTTTTGTATAATGAATAAAATTATTTATGTATTTAATTTATGGAGCGCCTGATGAAGTGTTCATAAAGAACACAAAACGTTGCGAAAGAAAAGCTTTGTCTTAATTTTTTTCACTAATCCTTCATCCTCCAAATTTGTAATAAATAATATCTTAATTATTTCTTAAACTTTACCAAAATAAATAAATAAATAAGTGTAATGCAAAATCATAAATCAGATCATATTGTAAAGTTTTGGATGTCCATTTTCATGAATTTGAGCTAATGCATAGAATTTTTCAACTTCCAAATTATTTTTGAATATTCACAATTTGAATGTGCATTCAATTTAAAACTTGCTGTGTGGGTAATTCTATTCAGGGTGTCCAGAAACTTAGTGACCAAACAGTAGGAGCTGCTTCTACATGCTATATCTCAAATAAAACAAAAAATATCATGTATAGTAAATCAGATACATCATCACATTAAGGCATTATTTTATCGATTCTATTTTTTTGTTAATTGACCGAACGAAGTGAGGTCTATGGTATAACAATGATTTTGCATTTTGTTTGTTTGTCTCTATCTTCAACGCCATATTCGATTTTGATTAAATTTGTTAGGCCCATTGATCACACTCAGAAAATTCACTGTATAGTTTTTAGAAAATTTTCATTTTTATCTTCGTTTTCTATTTTATATAAAAAAAAATATATATTAAAAAAATAATAAACAATTTCGAATACTGGACTTAAAGCTTTTTATTTTCTTCTGATTGAAGTGTATAGTTCACAAAACTACTAGTAACTAACATAACTCAAAACATATTTTCTACATATAACGAAGCAAGTTGGTAGCAATGTTTTGGTTGAAAATCATTTAATTTGTTAGTTAGCTCTTTTGAATTTTTTATGGCCTGATCATTGGAGATTTTCAGTTCATGTTTTAGAATATTATTCAGATATTGTTCTAATTTGTATGAGTGACAGTCTATATGAGATACCACAGTATTGGGGCAGTATTCTTCGATTTTTAGGAGATTATATGATGTGGGAGATTTTAATACACCTCAAATTACGTAATAAAAAACAAAAACAAACATTTTGTCTGGTGATTATTGTTTACTAAATTTTATTATTTTGTAAAATACGCCAAAATCAGCTGAGAGGATATAAATAAGATGCATTTTTGTATGGAACTAATCTGATGATGTTGTAAATGCCGAAACGATCGTTACATTTTTTAAATTAAGATTGTTTTTATTATTCCACAAAATTGAACTAAACTCCGTTAATAATATGTATTTTAATAAAAAAAAATTTAATTCAATTAGGATCTATTAGAAGATCTTCATCTAGGAATATCGGAAATTTACAAAACATTTTAGCATCCGCGTTCCGCTCGCAGCTTCATCAAATAGACAGGTTTGCATTTAACCTCTCTATTAGTATAATATTGTTGACTAATTTATTTTATTTTTTATTAGGGAATTTATTGACCTCACTGAATTTGAAACAACTGAAGATGAGGTACAACGCGACACGTTTCCGCGACAATTTATTTCAATGCAACGGTGAGAAAAATAAATTATGAGTCTAAAACAAGGTAATGAAACGAATTGTTATTCTTTCAGAGAATTATTTCATCGTGTATTTGCAGTTTTTTCTTCATCGCAACCTGACATAACAGAATTATCTTATACAGATTCGGAGAATTCGGATTCAGATAACGATGATTCAGTTACATTTTGTTCTTCGCAAGATGAACCTTCGACTTCTTCAGAGGACCAAGAAAATACAATCGACCAAATGGGGAAACAATTACAAAAACTTGATTTCCAAAAAATGTAGTAACAAGGACGAAAAATTATATAAATATCAATCAATATTGTAATATCAATTCCAAATATTGCCTTTGTGCTCAATCTTTGTTTGAATTTTTAACATTTATTAACCTAAATCAAATCAATTGAGTATAAAATCAAAATTTCCTCGCAATGTCCGAACATGCTCACTTCAAAGTTATATGACCGGTACATCTACAACGAATGAGTTTCAATTTCAATATGAGATGAAAGAATGAATTTTCTATATTTCAATCATACAAAATTTTGTATATTATTAAGCTAACGAAGCCAAATTAATTTTTTCCGATTTTCTATTAAAATAATTTTTCTCTAAGTTTCCTTCAGAATTATCAATTCCAACAAAATTAAAATCCTTGATTTAGGACATACTCACAAAATTTTATCAAAACCTGATGAACGATTCAAGATAGATCGGCCTGAAAATACCCATTATTGAAGATATCTTCTTATATTGCTGTGTCTCTGAAACGGATTGACAGATTGAGTTGAAATTTGGATATGTGGTAAAAGAAATATAGCATGAAGCCCTTTCTGAGAGAAAACTGACCATGTTTTTAACGTTTATTCGTACTGGTTTTACGATTTTTCTTTAATAATAAGATGTTCAAGAAGGATCAATTTTCACACAAGTTATACCTATAATAAAATTTCATTAAAATTAGAAAAAGAGAAGTTTAGAGTGCTGTCACTCTGGAACTATAATTGATAGATTTGATGTTTCTAAGATATTGAATACTACCAGAATTGAATATTCGTCCATTAATTTTGTCGCTTTGGGTATTCGTCCAAATGATTTTCGCAGACTGATAGACACGAAACAAAAATTGCTCAGGAAATTGCAAAATATAAACATGTATTTAAAAAAAAAAAATTAAAACCAGATAAAGAATATCTTTTTTTAAAATTCGGAAACCAATACGAACTTGGAAGTAAAAATGATGAATTATATTTACGTGATTTAATACTCAATAATTTTAATATTAGTAATTTAATTTAAATAATCACTTCCATAAAACAAACACGGTGTCATATATCGTACAGAGTTATGTGTGTTTTCGAGCCTACATCCTCCAATATGTTAAGACGTTTAGACAAAAGAAATTAATAATAATTTTAATATTATAAAGATATTATTATAATTTTAAACATATATCTTATCAAATACCTATAATTTTTACATGCCTATTATAAATACGAGATAAATTTATGAAAAAAAATACTAAGTACCTATAAGGTACTTTGTAGTTACAATAAGCGATAAGTAGTTCTGTGAATTGTACACAGGGCCAGATTTAATTGAATGGATGTCTTAAGCACATTTAAAAATGTTGCCTTGTTTTTATTAAATTATTTAAGTCTTTATCAAATCAACTTTCGTTTGACTTTTTAATATTACTGTCATGATAATCTGTTATTGCGATCATTAATCGAGGCAAAAAACGTCAAAACGTCTCATATAATCAAATAATAAATATTCACAACATCTATATGTATAAAATTAACGTGCCATGACCTGGCCATGGAATTTTAAACTACTTCAACGATCTTAACGAATTTATTTTTTTTAAATGTTGATTTGTTCCATGTTTAAGGGTAGGATAGATTTACCCGAAAAATACTGCGAAACGTGGAAAAGTGGTGAAACAGCTCCAATTTCAAATATTTTTCTTCGTAAACGTCCCTTTCAAAACTTAATAATTCATCAAGATTTAACCGTTATATTATTATGGAAAATGAGAGAATTACGGTCGTTTTCTCATTGCAAATTGTAACAGTGGTAAAAAAAAATTAAAAAAATCAAAAATGGTACAACAGAAACACTAACTTTTTTTAAAAACAAGCTTTTCTTTAAATTTACTAAAAATAAAAAAATAATTTTTAGTATCAACTTAAAACATTATTACACAATTTATATGATACAAAAGCTTCTCACATTAATTTAAGCTACCTATATATAATTATACCAAAGTCATAAAAAAAGTTGTCAAATATAAAGATTATTTGTTAGAGAATGTATTAAATTGATTTAAATAAATACATGATCGTTTAAAATTTTCATCTTATTCACATTTTTCCTTAAGTGATCGCCATTAACTCGATCTACCCCAAATAAAATAAATGGAGAATGCTCACATCCTTCTTCCAATTTAGCATTTCGACAAACTAACACTTCCTACCGGAAAAAAATATAAATTTTTACATTTTCTCATTATACACACCCAGTATTTGTATGATAACTCATATCATAATCTTAGCTATCAATATTTTGATTAATAATTAATTTTAGTTTACAAATAATAAATTTTATATAAAAGTTATTTGCTTGTGATAAATTGAAGTGTGGTATTTTAAAAATGAACGTTATTTGGGGTGAGATTGTTCAAAATAATTTATTTTTTATAGTTAACAAATAGAAAAACGACAAGGATAATTCTTGCACAAATCTATAAAAAATATGTTAGTTGAATAGGTGTCTAGAGGTTTTAACCTTCTGTTACTTCTTATGTCGTATACGTTAAAAACTAAAATTTTTACATATATTTTGTACGCTTCGTTCTCCGCCTCTTTCAACATAATTAATTATTGATTTAAAAGTATATCAATGATCTTTGAAGAAATTTTCTAGTTCCATTTTACTAATAAGAGCAGTAAAGAGATTCGGAAGAGATCGGAAATTTTGTTTTAAAAAAACCAAGGGGGTGCACTTTCATAAAAAAAACATCTGTTGCGACTCGTCATAATACTTTCCCTTGCAGTGTATACATAAGTATGATGTGTCTACATGTGATTAGTTGCATTTGTCTAACTTATTTGAATTATCCCAGACAAAAACATCAAATAAAATTTGTAGAGCTTAAAACTAACAGAGATAGTTGTGAAGATACTCAACATATGATTGAGTTTCAGTGTTTGGACTATTTTTGATTAGCATTTATAAAATACTCTAAATATCCAGTATATACAGTTATATATATATATATATATATATATATATAATAATAATATAAATTTGAGATTGTGAAGAACTACAACATGTTACGAAAAAATGATTCAAACAAAACTTGTTTATTTAAAAAAATAAACATTTTTTTTATTTGAACTTTTCTTCTATCTTTTATAGTTTAAAAGTTATGTCAAGGCTTCTTTGAACCCAATGGACCGATTTTGTTCATTCACGAATTTAAACTCACTTTTTATTTTTAGAATACGTCACCAAACTTTAGACTAAACTGAATATACTCTGACATATTATGTATGTCGAGTCTAAAAACCTAGGCGGTGTTATGAACTGCATTCTCATAAAAATGTTGTATAACAAATAAATACCTAAATTGTCTTTATAACTGTCAGGTGTTCGATGGGGAAAATTTTTTCCATGGGAGTCTACACTATTTGTTTTATTAAATAAGTGAAAAGTTAATAATTTAATAAAAACCTATTTAAAAATACAGATGTCATTCAGGGTATGTTAAGTTCAAAGAGTACTACCATATAGGATGTTGAAAATATATCTGATACGGAAAGTGAGGACTCAGATATTGAATACATTGCGCCCCCTCCACCTCCATTGATTGATGTCAACACTACCGTTTTCACACCAGATGTACGCAAACGAATACTTCAAATGAGCAGGTTTGTATGTTTAAGTCTATATTAAGTCTCAATATATAAATTTATTTATTTTATTAATCTACAGAGGAACTATTGATCTCACCGAATCTGAAAGACCAGAAAATGATATTGGTACGTACATTTACAATATATCTATATATGTATGTAGTATATTATAATAGGGTATTTGACGGCCCCAGGATGATAACATAGCAGGTTAAAGTGTAAATATCGGCTTGTAAGGTTGCTTAAAAAATTGGTCGTTTATTGGTCAAAAATGGTTAACAAATTTCAAAATTAGATCAGGCTTTGTGTCATCATAATAACAAATTTTCAAGCTCATTGGAAAGATTTTAGCACTGAAGTTGCGAATAATGAATCAAAATAATTGGTCATAAATGGTCAGCATATTTAAAATTTTTGTCATTCTTAGTTTTCTCAAAATTTTGAGTTTATTTTTTTTCAATGTTATTAAAAAGATTTTAGCACGTCAAACTGTAAATATTAACTCGAATAATAGCCAAAATAATTGACCATTAATTTGTCATAAATATAGTCAGCATATTTCATATTTTGGTTAGGGTTTATTTCCTGAAAGGCGTTAGGCGCCAAATAAATTGATGGTCAAAGTCCGAACATTATCCTATTATTATAATGATACATGAAAAAAGACTTAATTTATTGAACTAAAATGACCAATTGAAACGTCTTTACTTCACGATCATGAATCTGAATCTTTAAAAATAAGCAAGTTATGGAAAATCCAAATTTCTAATTAAACAAGGAGGGAAATACTAGCGTTACTTTTTACTATCTCCATTTAAATTACGTATACAACATCGTTTTCAAGAAAGATAAAGACATATAATCTTTGATAGCTATAACAAAGTTTTTCAAGACAACCTATCTTATTGCCTATTACATAAAACGCATGTTAATTGAACTGAAAAATTTGAATTCAATGAAATGTATAAATTTAAATTCTACAAGCAGTTAATCCAAATAAAAAGCCAACACCTATTGGCAATTCTGCTCTGAATCGGTATACATGTATATTGGTTTTCACGTCTCGTACGCAGAAATTATTGTTTCGTAAAATTTCTATTAAGTGATTTATGGTAAATTTTCTCTAAATTTCGAAAAGAATATCTTAACTCTATAGAAATGTAAAACATCAAAGTTTTTGAAGGATTTTTGAGCATGATACGCGACCTTATTATCTGTCTTATTTCAAAGTTGTTATTTGGTTAGCTTTTTCTAGGAATATCAGAAATTTACCATCCGACGTCCGCCAAAAAATACATCAATTGAACAGGTTTGCATTTAACCTCTTAATTAGTATAATATTATTAACTATTTTATTTTATTTTTAATAAGGGAATTTATTGACCTCACTGAATTTGAAACAACTGAAGATGAGATACAACGCGACACGTTCCCGCGTCAATTGATTTTAATGCAACGGTGAGAAAAATAAATTATGGATCTAAAACAAGTTAATAAAACGAATTTTACTTATTTCAGACAAGAATTTCATCGTGTATTTGCAGTTTTTTCTTCATCGCAACCTGACATAACAGAATTATCTGATGCAAATATCTCGGATGCAGATAACGATGATTCAGTTACAATTTGTTCTTGGCGAGATGAAGCTTTGGCATCTTCAGAGGACCAAGAAAATACAATCGACCAAATGGCTGAACAATTAAAGACACTTGATTTCCAAAAAATGTAGTAACAAGGACGAAAAATTATATAAATATCAATCAATATTGTAATATCAATTCCAAATATTGCCTTTGTGCTCAATCTTTGTTTGAATTTTTAACCTTTATTAAACTAAACCAAATCAATTGAGTATAAAATCAAAATGATCCTCCTCACGTATTTTTAGTTCCTTCAGATACTCACCTCTGCGACCACAAAGCTGATTACAATCGAATGGATCAATTCTTGACTGCACTAGATGAGGATATCCTTCTATTCCATAGGATATTGCTTACTAAAGCAATTTGCCTAATTATCCAGATCCATTCCTCCTTAGTTCAACTGTAAAAATTCTGATAAGCGAGAAAAACCTGTGGATCACACATTATATAAAAACACAATATGAACATTATGTTGTTTGTCCCTGTTGTCTAAGAAATGAAGCCTTCTCTGTTCTTTAAGAAATGAAGCCAGAATGTGATTAAAAAGTCAAAATGTTTGTATGAGTGTGTAGAACAAAATACATATTGACCCAAATGTCGCTAAACTTATCGAAAGAATCTAAGTACGTTAGAAGTAATGAAATTTGAATATTAAAAATCTATTGGATATTTTGGGCTTATCTATGCATTTTTTTCGTTTTGGAATTTTTGAGATAAATAAAAAATATTTAATACCGTTTTAGACATACAAGTATTTGATAAAAAAGAAATTGCAATTTTAATGAAAATTTTATATTGATGGAATTAACGATTAGTGCGTGGCTTCGATCAAATATTTGATTTATAACCCACTGGATCTTTTATTTTTTTAACAATTTTTTAAACGCGAACCTTTAATCAATTACCAATTTTATAAATCAAGTAATCCCTTATTGGTTTTAGTTCAAAATTATATATTGAAAGCTTCGAATCTTGGGAAATAAGTAAATCTGATTTGTAATCGCCTACCCATAGGATTTAACAGTGTCAATTTGTTTGTTCAATGAAATAAAAATTAATTATTGGTTTCCAAAAGTTATTTTTTGAATGCTTCATTAGCTTCCAAGTAAATAGATATTATAGTATTAAAATTAAGGTTGTTCGATCATCATTTTACCTGCCCTCTTCCGGTGTACTCCAAGACTCTTATTTAGGCCCTCTTCTCGTTAATATATTAATAAAATTTTCTCTATTTTCAATCATACTCAATTTTTACTACACGCTGACGATCAAGTCTTTAGAGGTCAAGAAACTAACTAGTAGTTCTGTGGACTACTAAGATCATACCAAAACATGATCTTAGACAAATTAAATATTTTGTTCCATGTACGAAACCAGTTATTAATTTTGAAGAAAAATAGTGATTTACTCCCGAAATTTTGTCCAAATCGAACAAGGCGTTCGGAAGTTTGAGCGGAGCAAACTTTGATAAATAGATAGATACAGACAAACGAAATGTAAAACCGTCCTGTAATACCATAGACCTTGCTTCGTTCGGTCAATATTGATGTCAAATCTTACAGTTCAGTATTAATTGGTTGGTTCAGTGGTGTCAAGCCATTTATTAGTCTAGTTGACAAATTTAAGACCGTATTAAGGCTTGTAATAACTGCTAAAAAAAAGATCAACTGTTTATCAAATATTAAAAAATTTGTCACTCGTTTGCTGATAAATGTTGTTGATGATATGTAAATTGGAAAATTCAAAATAGTTGATTCAATATGGTCAATGTTGTTGAGCAATGAATATTTATTCCAAAAATAATTAATATAACTATGGACTCAATTAACAAACCGAGTTGAAATGGCATTTCATGTTTTTCTCATAAAGTCTTCTTATCTTATGATTATTTTCGGATTCCTAAATCATTATTTTCTATTCGAAAAAACGAAATTAAAAGGCGAAAATTTTCGAAAATTATATGTACGCGCACATCATCAGATTTTCCGATTAGAAAATCTGAAAATATATACAAAAATATATTATTTATTTTATTCAACAATAATCCGAACAATGTAATAAATCAGAAAGATTAGAGAGTGAAAACATCTAATATCAAACTACATGGAAATATTACACAGTTTGTCAGCTTTCATAATCTGGTTATTTTGTAGTGTTATTTTCATTCTTTGAGAATTTATACTCTCTTAAAAATCCTTAAAATTCAAATTAATTATTTTATTCAGAACTATATGGGGACAATGTTAAAAATAAAGAATAGAACTTGAAAAATAAAATGTAACATAAAACTAAATAGTACATGTTGGTTCATCTTTCCAACTTTACAAAATTTATTGTGTTACGAATGATATACATGTAAAAAAATTTAAAACATATACCATAAAATCTCAGGGAATAACAATGGTAGCATTGTTTTAGGTAATTATGAAGGCTGGCGAGATGAGCAAACTTTCCATCTAATTTTATGTTATATATTTTCACTTTTTTATCCACATTTTGCATACTCACGTTATTGAATACCTAAAAATTTTATTTTGCAAGTGTATTTATATGAATTAAACACATTTTTGTTTTGCATAAAAACCATTTTTAAGATTTGTCAATAAAATTGTATTTATCTAAACATTTTGACTTATGAGTCTAATGATGAAAAATGCATCAGATCAGAACAGGTTTATTGTTCTGATAATGACTAACAAGTCGAAATGTAATATATACATACACTAGCAGACCCGGCCACACGTTGCTGTGACAATTTGGAGCACCCGGTAATTGTTGCGGGGCAACCGGTATTTATTGCGAGTCACCAGGTATTTCGTGTAGGAAACCCGTGCCATGAAATTTTTATATTTACACCTTGTATTTGGTATGCGTACCTTTGGGTTGGCCTACGACCTTGGTTCCGCGTCAGCAAAAAGTACGAAACCCTTGACACGAAATTTTGACCCGGTATTTGGTGTAGACACCCGGGACCTCGGCCCTTTGACCCACAGGGCGGTGTTTGGCCTTAGCCCCGCATCATAGAAATTTTGTAGCAGATGACGGTTATTTCTATATAGAAATTAAATTAATAAGCAAAAATAAAAAGTAAATGACAAAAAAATGTTATTGTGGGATATCCATAAGAGATAGACATATACCATAACGGAGTTTTCTGTAGACCTTTTCAATGTGTACAATACTTTGAGTACATTATTTTGATAAATCTCGTAGGATTCAGCCTGCTTTTGCAATGAAAGCGGAAAAAATGTATTTATTTACGACATCACATTAGAAACCTCAAAAATAACAGTATTTCTCCACTATTTAATGAATGTTATTATACATATAAACCTTCCTCTTCAATCACTCTATCTATTAAAAAAAAACCGCATCAAAATCCGTTGCGTAGTTTTAAAGATTTAAGCATACATAGGGATATAGGGACAGAGAAAGCGACTTTGTTTTATACTATGTAGTGAAGATATGTCAAAACAACGTTTGCCGGATCAGCTAGTACAGTATAATAATATAACTATGTGATATGATAATACTTACATATATTTATTTTGATAAGAGAGTTCTAAACAATAAAGCACCAAAAATTGAAAAAAAGTAAGAATAATTGTACAACAATTGCATTTACTATAATAAAAAATAGTTTTTTAAAAATACTTTTTTTTTTGTAGATCGACATCTATTGGATACTTACTCAATCCAGTCAACTGACTGGACTACCTTCTACTTAGACTACCATCTGTTAAAATATTATCGAACTATGGACTACCTTATACTTAGACTACCATCTGTTACAATATTATCGAACTATATCTCTTTGTCATATAAAAAACAATTAATTCGCAATAAAATAAAATTGAATTCTCAAATTAAGAAATAAACTATCCTATCTCTTAAGTTGGAGCAAAGCACTCATTTACAAAAAAAAAACGTTAGAATCGGTTCAGTAGTTTCGGAGTTCATCCCGAACAAACAACGTGGCATATAATTTATATATATTAAGATTTTTTTCATATAGTTTTATATTGTATATTTTCGTCATTTTTTAACTCCAAGGGGAAGATTTTCGAAATTTCGAAAGATAGTTAATGATACAGAAATCTGATCATTACCAGATGATATCGTAGATCCCAATTAAATTTTTCTTGCTAAAAAGTAGTTCGAGGTGTTTATAATATTATTGGTGAAAGCAATGAGGCAATTAAACATTTACTAGATAATGATATTTATCAAAATTTTACTTAATAATAGTATTTACGTAAATACTCCCCTGGTGAAAATAATTTTTCTGTAAAAATCTGTAAGAGTATTTAAATGTCTTTAAATTCTTTTTGGTTGGTATTTAAAAGTAATTTCATAGATAAAAGTCGGTAAAATGTTGCCGATATATTCTCTGGTAAATGTTATAAGATCGTACACTAATACGCTTATTTCCCTAGACTAATACGCTATAAGAGATGTGAATTACTAGTCACTGTTGTTTTTCGTATACTCACAATATATTGTGTATATCAAAACATATATCCAATCATAGTCTTTTAACCATTTTTACACCCATACTTAAGACTCAAACGTGATTTCAAAATAATTTTATTTAGAATTTTACATAGATAATAAATAGATAGTGTAGTCTTACAATACATATAAAATGCAGATTTATATGAAGAAATATAAATGTTTAACTTTATTTGTTTTATACATACAAAAATTATTTTTTCTATCTAAAGAAAAAGGGAATAATATCTGAAATAATAAATTAAACAATGTAATAAAAACAAAGGTAATAAAAAAATGCACTATTATTTACTTTTATAAGCTTTTTTAATTTCGTTGAATTAATCATAAAACGACTGTTACCCTTTTGAGGGCACTGCATCTTGTCGTCATGTTATTTAATGAACTAGTAGTCCACATATTCTATGACTGTGGTTATGATATATTCCATGTTGAAAAGTCGAAATTTGTATATTTTGTCTATGGTAATCATACATAGCCTCGAAGACAGTGGCTACGCACTAGATACTTTGTCAATGAGAAATTTTGAAATTGGCAGTGTTAGCTTTAATTTCATATTAATTAAGGTTTTAAAGAAATAAAACTTCAAATTTTTACTTTGATATGTCCACTATATATCTTTGACATGTTGCGTCTCATATAGATAATTTCAAAAAACTATTAAGCATTACTTTATAGCTTATATACATAAATTTTTATGATGTATTGTTCTTAGGAAGAAGAATGTTACCAACAAAAACAAGTTTATAAAAAACAGTTGAAAAAATAAAAAATTAATTGATAAAAAAGATAATATGGTTAAAAACTTTTCAGTTTAAAGTCAAATAGAAGTCTTTTTGATTTGGATATTTGCTGGGATGTCACATTATTTATCAAAACATATTTTTTTAATTGTTAAAAGTGGCAGTTGAATATTCATATCAAGGTCGTCGTTTATTTTAAAACAATATTTCTGTAAGATTATATAGATAAACAAACATTAATAAATCTACAGCTTTACATAACAATAATATTATAAAATTTATAGCTGTACTGTAATATTTATTTACACATGCAAGTAAGTGATTTATATCTAACAATAAGTTTTAGAAAAATTAACATACATTTTAATATATTGTTTATATTATTATATTGTTGTACAAAAGCAATTTTCGTTATTATTATAAAAAAGCGTTTTATTCTTTTAAATAAAAATATAAATATTATCAAAAAAGCTGTGAATTAGTTATTTTATTAATTTCAATGTTATAATATATCCTTTTTAAATTGAAGAGTATGAAAAGTTATTGCCTACAGATGTCGTTTCGATGTGCATAATGCCGATACACTATTATGATGCACTCCATCTATCATAAATTTTATGTCTATGGTGTTTAAATGTTAGAAGTTCTAAATAGTTCTTAAGTATACCGATAGTTAACTTGAATATCCAATAGATGTTTGTCACATTCATAATACATTGTTAGTATAGGAAATATGACCCTGGCCACCAGTCCATATTTTTTAAATCTACGATGAACCGTTATTATTTAATAACAAGTAACATGCTTTCTAGAAATTCTCATATTTATGTTTCTAATGGTATTATACAGTTTAGGGATGGACAGTGTTAATAAAAAATATCAACATCGGACTATCGATTTTTATAAATTCTTAACAATCGATGTTTTATACAATGATATCGAAAGACTATGACAACAAAAGTCAGAAAATATATTTTTGTTTTAGGACGAGTACATGATAAGATTATCTAATCAGAAAATCTGATGAAAGATTGATCAGATGATTGATGAAAGATCTGATAAGATATCAGATTTTCGGATGCGAAAATTCTTATGAGAATATCGGAGCGCTTATATACGATGCTGTATGAAGTAGCATCAGAATTTCTTAGAATTTCTTATAATAGTGTCTGGTAGATTATCAGAATTTCTAGTAAGTAGTCATGTGATGTGATGTACACCATCTGTTAGCCAAAAGGGTAATTAATTAATAGAATAGTAATTGAAAGTTAATTTATCCAATGGTATAAACCTAGCGCAAATATTTGTCTGATGTATGTCCACAATTTTATATAAGAATTTCACCTCCATTAAATTAGCCCCCTCAATTCCGGTTTCAAAAAGTTCCTCAATTTCCTTAACGTTAATCGTTTAAGAGATAATAGTTTTCAAGAAAAAATCATTTCATTTTTTGATGTTAAGTTTGCTTCCAAATTTTTATATTCTAGAAAAATAGACTTGGGGTATTATTTTCGGTTTTAATCGTTCAAGAAACTTTGAGAGTTAAAGAAAATCTAAGAGTTTAATTTAATTACGTCTCTTTGTGATTATTATTGTAATGTTCGTTTATCTGATTATTTTCTTAGTATAAAATAAGCGGTAAGTATGAAACATTTTAACGATTCTCAAACTATTTATGCAAACGACAGTTTAAAAAATTTATTTTTAAATTCTGATTATTTAAAAAAATTTTTAAGGATTATGAAAGTTTCATATTTACCGCTTATTTTATAATATGAAAATAACCATTTGGGGTTATTGTTGTACCAACATTAAAATAATATTCCCAAAGAACTATTATTCAATTTCATTTTTTATGATAAATATTAACTTTCAAAAGATTTTCATTGGATCTCAAACTATCTTTAACGTTTAATGACAAAATTAAACGCCCAAGGCAATTTTTTTTTAGATAAAATAAATAGAAATAAATAAATAGAAAAAATTAAAAGATTTTCTTTAAATCTTAAACTTTAATGATTAAATTCGTAAATAAATACCCTAGCCAATGTGTCTTGAAAATAAAAATTTGGAAGGGAACTTAACAAAAAATGAAATCCGTGAAAACTATTATTTCTTATCTTATTTAATGATTTATAAACACATAAATCATTATAAAAAAAATCATGGTTTAGTTTACTTTTTATACAATAAATTTTGGTAAAAAAAAAAACACACACACACACATTAATTCTTGATCTTGACGCCGTTGATGATTACTACTTTCCATTTATTATTGATGTTTCGAGTTCAAAAACATCGATTAGAAATATCTTTGCTTTATTGAAAAATCATCGATTCTAAAAGATCGATGTGAATTGCGCATCCCAAATACAGTTATCTTTCCTGCCACTATTCTAGTTATTAAAATAATCGAATTTATTCATATCGTAAATACTTTAATTAATGACAATAGATGGTTGTTTCAGCAGCACCTTCAGCTCAATCGTTGAATACATTTTGTATTAAATTGTGATTTTTTTTTAAATACAATAGTTTAATATTTAGTAATAATAAAATAAAAAAGTGGAACTAAATACTTAAACTAATAATTATAAATTGAATTATTATGTACAATAATTATTGATTTATAACCAATATTATAAAATCAATAAACATTTATTTTGTACGAACTATTTTCCATGTCTCATATATCAAACTCTCTCATGACGTTAATTTATGAGGTCCATCAAAATTAATTAATCTATTGAAAACGTTTAAAAAATAATAATTTAGCTATATATTTAATGATAATATTACTAAATAATATGTATATAATCAAAATAAAATATTAAATATGATTTATTTAAATGAAATATTAAATTTTAATATAGTAGTGCCTTTAAGAATATGGTGACATTTATTTCATTTTGTATATTTTAATAGTTGATGAACAAGTTTATGATTGATATTCAAAACAAAAGAATTCGAGTATTTTAAAGTATTGACAAGTTGCGTAATGCTTTTAAAGTGAATTGAGTCCAGAATTTTACATTTAAATATAATTTAAAAAAAAAGTAATTAAATATATTCGTGTTCAAAAAAAAAAAAAAACATGGAAGCAGAAGTCTGTTCGTCTTCGACACATTTTCCAGATCCAGATGCTTCCACGAAACCTGAAAGGGCCAAACTACAATTATCATCAAGTCCACCACCAAATTGTGCAATATGTCTTTCAGATTGCGATAATAAAAGTTTTACTGACCGATGTATGCATCAATTTTGTTTTGCTTGTTTGTTGAGATGGTCAAAGGTAATCATAATCATTTAGTGTTACGTTTAAAGATTTTTTATGATATGTATTTTCTTGTTGGTTTTACATTTAATATTTTCTTATCCGGGTAAATGTAAAAAAGCCAACCATGTAATTTTTGTTACTTCTTAGATTTTAGAAAGGTTTATTAATACCCACTTTAAATTCGATAAAAATAGTCACTATTTTCAAATATTGTTTCTCTTAAGTTTTAATATTCCCGAAAAATAAAATACTGATAATTACGATAAGCGTTTATACGTTTCATAGTTTTCGATGAAAGATTATATTTACTTCATTTTCTCTACCTTTTAATTTAAGATTACCAATAATAAATTAACCATTGAATTTTTTTATTATTTAGGTGAAAGCAGAATGCCCTTTATGCAAGCAGCCATTCAAATCAATTATACATACCGTGCGTTCAAATAGTGATTATGAAGAGTTAGCAATTTTATCAACTCAGCCACCAACAGATGATCATAATCATGAAGACATTTCTGTTGATTTTGAACAACATTATTATTTACCAACTGTACCACAGCCGCCAAGGCAAAGACGGTATCAATATAGGTAAGATATAATAAACGTTTTAATTTTAATACTGTTGATAAAATTATGCTGAAACTGAAATGTTTTTACGACAGTAAACTATATAAATATTTAAAGATTTTGTTACTTTGAAAACAATCTTACCAAATTTCGTGGGTGCAAATAGATCCGGATGTCATTCACATTTTGCGTTTGCTTTACAACTCACGGGATTTCATTAATTCAGCAGAAATTCTGAAAAATTAGTATTTTGTAAGTTCGCTCCTCGTGTTTCTTTGATGCCGAAATTGATTTTACTAGTGTAGTGACATCTAACCTTAATCAAAATAACACTAAAATATAAGGTCGAAGTGTCAACTGTAAACGCAATTGCATTATTAGACCAGTTTGCCCGACACGTCGGTAAACTTCATGCAGGCTGCCCAGATCATATTTTACAACACAAAAAGGTGCAAGCAGCAGAGTGCATTATCAAACAACTATACGTACATATATTACAATAAAAATAATATCAAATTATTAACACAAAATTAGTAAATCAAAATACCACACTCACCTTAATTATTCTATATTTTATTCGTTAAGAGACTTCAATAATTAAATTACAATCGATTAGAAAATACACACAAGCGTTGCAAAATAAGTTAAAATTCGTCTAAAACTCGTTTTTTGGCAACTTTGATACACAGCGGTTTCAATTACATTCGGCAAGAGTGTTATTTTTATGACATATTTTTATTTCGTTTTTGTGAAAAACTTATTTCTTTATGAAAACACCCTTAGTTTTATGTTTATTATTCACAAAGTTTTATTTCAAAATTGAAGTAAATATAATTATTATATATGTTATTAATCTTGTTATTTGTTTCATAACATTGTGAATACATTGTGGTATACATTTTCATAACCAAATAATTTTTTCCCAAAATTGAAATTAATATAAGTTATAACATTAATATGTAGCTAGACTGCTACTAAATTTCATCGAAATCGATTTCGATAGAAACTGAAACGGGCGTGCCAAACTTGCCAAAAATATACCATTGTGAATAGCAAACCCAATATTAAGACCGTTTTCATAAAAACATAATATTTTTCCCAAGTAGGTAATAAATAGAGGCCACAAAACTAATATGTAGCTAAGCTCATGCCGAATTTCATTGAAATTGGTTTTGGTAGAAATTTGAAGTGTGTTAAAAAACGAATTTTAACTTTTTTAAATGCAACGCTTAAGTGTATTTTCGAATCAATTCTAATGTTATTGATTATGATGTTCTTAAAGTATAAAATAGAGAAAAATATGTATTTTATATAATATAAGAGTATAAAAAAATTTCGTACCAATTATATATATATATTTGAGAGATACACATATTTTGGGAGATCCATTATTTTTATGCAAAATCTGAAAGTCAAAGTTTTTAGATTTTATTTAAAGTGTTATATATATTACTATGATAAAAAGTGACGAAACAAGAAAAGAATGGAAAAACTTACTCACCATCTTACAGATCAGAACAGAACGTAAAATTATATCGAAATTGGGGATTCTCAAAATTGGCCCCATTAACAGAAATTCGCCTGGGAAATTAATAATCAGAATGCCAACATGTCAACAAACAACCAATGTTACGGACTGAAATTCAATTTGACTTAAGTTAACAAGAATTTCGTTAATTAACGATTAACGAGTTAATGCCCTTTGTTCACGTGCTACTACGGTTATTCGAAAGTTTCGAAAAATCTAATCAATTTAAGTTTTATTTTTGAGAATGGAATAGTGAAAACAAGTCTTAAGTCAAAAATAGTATTATTTTGTGATAAATATTTTCATTTTGTGAATCAAATATACCGAAGTAAAATATTCCTAAATTGATTAGCCGATTCCTGAACAGCCATATTGTTATCGAAGCTACGACTTGATGTTGCAGAATCAGAAGTTCCGATAATCGTCACGAACGATTTAAAAAAAAAAATACTTTTTTTAATTATTAACTGAAATATTAAAATTGTGTTATAAACGATACGAAACAATAATAAATGTTATCTTCTAGTTGAATTATTAGTGGAAAAAAATTAGGAAATTAATTCGGAACAGGTCATAACTACTCCAATTTTGATTATTATTATTATTAGTATTATTTTTTAATGTAGGTAATTAAAAAAAGCTTTAACCTCTATAGTTAAAAAATGACGCTCTAGCCGAGGGGTTAGGTGCCTTCTAAGGGATGGAAATTTCAACATAAAAAGTAACCACAGAAAACGATACAACTTTGTTTAGCAACAAAAATTAAGCTTATAGGAAAACAAGGAGAAATATTTGTTTATTATTTCTATGGATAACAAACCGAATTATAGCTCGTTAAAAGTGCCGATTATTTCGAGAACAATTTTAAAAGTATCATTTAAATAATATAAACCAAACAATATTTCAGAGGAATTTATTATTTAAAAAATTCTTCGAAATGAATTTTGGTAGAAGTTGTTAGCCCAAAAACTAGCGGAGCTATTATGAAATTAAAACTGTTCTTAGAACAAAAATTAGTTTTTGAATCACTGATGTTTCTTTAAACAATGAAATTAAGCGTATCGCATTCACACTTTAAGTTATCTAAGTATTCAATTTACTTTAAATATTATTTTTGCAATGTATTGAAAAAAAATTGGTTAATCCATTATAAGACCGTGCGCACACCATCGGATTTTCTGATCAGAAAATCTGATGTAACTAAATAACATGTATTTTATATTAGACCCCGCACACGGTAAGATTTTTACATAAGACATCAGATTTTCGGACCAGAAAATCTGAACGTGTGCGCCTAGTATCAGAATTTCTTAAAAGAATATCTTAAGTTGATGCCTCTGTAAGCCATCTGTTATCAGTTAAAAAAGTAATTATTGAATTTAAAATATTTGGAAGTTCGTTGGATATCATCGGATACGTAGATAATATCTGATGATATGCGCTTGCTTAAAATTTTTGTCTGAAGTAACATCAGATATTCTGATCAGAAAATCTTACGGTGTGCGCCCGCTCTAAGTCTAAAACTGAATAAGATACGTAAAATTTACTTCTCTTCAACAATTTTGATTTTTTTTTGTTTATTTCTGCAGCATGAAAATTAGCTGAGATATCAACTTGATATTATTCTTGAGTATGAGTATGATGAATTTTATTGTTTAACTATTTTTTTTTTTCAAAAACTATGCACACAAGACAAGTTACCTTCACAAGATCTTGTAACTTTTAAAATTTCCAGCAAAATTGTTTTCAAATTGATTGGTTAACTTATCGTTGAAAATCCAATTTTTTCGGTAACATTTTCGAAAATTCATAACTTATTTTATTTTCATCATAACTCCGCTAGTTTTTAGGCTAACAACTTCTACCAAAATTTATTTAAAAAATTTTATTACATACTTTAACAATGACTGAAATTTTTCTCCGAAATATTGTTTTATTATTATTATTATTATTCGCCGCTAATGGTACTATGGAGATTTTCCTCGAACGAGTCGGCATGTTATTCGTTCGAGGAAAATCTTCAAAAAAAATATAACGCGCTATAATTCGGTTCATAATATATCTATAGACATGATAAACTAATATTTTTCCTTGTTTTTCTATAAATTTTATTTTTGTTAAGAAAATTTTTTTGTTAAAATGTGGAATTTTCTAGCTATTTATGAAAAATTTATCAAAAATATGGATTTTTTTTTAAAGAAAAAACGAACATTTTGAAGAACGGTTAATTAAAAAAGTATTAACTTCTCGAAATAATTTTAGGATAAACTTTTTGTTTAAAATTTACTGTTTTATTGATTTTGTAGTTACTTACTTTTTATGTTCAAATTTCCATTTCTTAGAAGGGTTGGCCCTCACCTTCTACACTTGAGCGCCATTCTTTAAACTTTGAAGGTTGAAGCATTTTTAATTTTCTACATTTAAAAAAAATCATCAAAATCGTAGTAGTTGTGACCTGCTCCGAAATAACGCACTTTTTTCCAATTTTCTTCCATCATATCATCTTTTTTTTTATATTTTATTATTACATTAAATTGATTTCAGAACAACTCTTTATTTGGATCCCCATGAAGACATTGCTATTCAACAAATGCTTATGTCCCATCCACTCGCCAATACATTATTAATGCCAAGGCGCAGGTGAGTGTATTCTTTCTTAATTATGAAAAAAATAGCAATTAATATTCAATAAAGATGAGAAATTTAACAGTGGAATAACAGTTTTCTAATGAATTGGCATGAAAATACTAAAAACTATTATGAACCGAAATTAAACTGTTACTTCACTCACCATTTTGTAAAACTCAACTTCTTATGTATCGAAAACTACAAGTTTTGCTACAAGATTAGCTAGCATTGTTTAATAGAAATTTTGTTTGTGGATATAAGTATTCAGTTAATTAAACGTATTAAATAAACAAAAAAATAGGCGATTTGAAGGAAGAACATACGTTATTTATGCAAGAACAATCACAAATTTGATATTTATAGTTCAATAATGAAAAAAAATAAAATTTACAAAATTTGGAGGCCAATTTGAGGGTGTATTTTTTATTTATATATTTTTATTTTTTTTAAATTGAACAAATTAAGAACAAACAATTGTTTATAGCGAGCAATCAATAAAAAACGACGAATTAACGATATACCAAAATTAAAATTAAAAAATTAAAAAAGAAATTTGTGGGGCTAAATTTTGTGACTGGTTTATACATGCTTAATGTAATAAAAACAACATGACGTCATATCGTGATGTAGGATTACTGCTCAGTAACACCATCATCTTTCGAAACATAGCTATTATACATAAATGCAACATTGTTGCTTTTGTGGATTTGCAAAGGGCGTTTGGTTCAATAAACCGAGAAGCTGTATATGGTACAAGTTTAAAAAGAAATGGAATATTATATTACTTTGTTACAACGTTATTATAACAAAGTTATTGAAAAGTATATATGGAAATTATTATTTCAGAAGTATACAAATTGTCCTAAGGCAAGGGTGTCAAATATCATGGATACTTTTGAATTTATTCATTAATGACATCGTAGGATATTTTTGTAATTCTAATACACATTCTCCAAATATTGGAAATATAGAATTTTCAATAATGTTGTAAGTTGATGATATGGTATTATCTGAACCACCATGTAGACTACAAAGGGCTTTAAAGAGTGGAAGCTAACTGTAAATCCGAAAAAGACTAAAGTAATGATACAAGGGTATAAGATGACTGATAATTGTTCTTGGTTCCTATATTATTGGAAGTGATAGACGAATTTGAGTATTTGGGAATATTAATAAACTGGAATGGAACTATGTAAAACAAGAAAATCCAACTAGTATTACAAAACATTCGAAAAGTATTGTACAAAAAAGAATTTATTGCAATAAAAACCAAAATGCAAGTCAACACAACCATGGTGAAGCCCACTCTGACATACGGTGCTGAAATTTGGGGAGCATATTCATTAACTCGGCAACTGGACCAAATTGATTATGTTTTTTGTAAGAAAGTTCTAGAAGTTAGAAAAAGTTCTCCAAACAGCGCAATTGTAAGGGTATTAGGACACGTGTTGTCATCGGTAAAAATTAAAATAAACTTGCTTAACTATTTTATTATGGTATTCAAATAGTAAAAAAAAATACAAATATTAATTATAAACTACCAAACTCAACATAGTGAAAATAACTGGACACCAAGAATAATAAGGATCTTGAAGGAATATAATTTCACGTATTTGCTTAAATAGAATGAAGACTATACTGAAGCAAAAAAATTATTTTAAAAGTTGCTGATCGGATCAGTATTATTGCACAACAATTCAGGAAATTGAAAGTAAAAGTTCACTTCATTTCTACAAAAATTTAATCTATTATGCGATTAGAGATTATTTGTTTACTACAACAAAGTATGTAAAAAGAGTCTTAATCAATTTTAGACTCGGTAATTGGAAGTCTCAAAGAAGAAAGGGATTTTAAATAAAACATGTGTTTTGTGTAATAATGCCGAAGGACCGGAGCGCTTTTTTATCGACTGTGAGGGTTCAAAATATATTAGGAAAAGTTAGATGGATTCAAATTAGATAATGCTAGTGAGGTCGCTTTATTATTTGACACATAAGATAAAGATGTAATGAACAGACTACGCATCTATATTTCTAAATTGTTGGAAATGACAAAAGAAAAATGAAAACTAGTTTACCATTGAGGGTGTCACCATATATAATACGAGTTTTTGCATCACCAAATTGTAACAAGAGTTTATGTTTTATAGTTTAGTTTTTTAAATTGATAATCCAATTTTATTTTTGTATATGCAATACAAAAATTTTCACTTAGTATAGATATCTAATTTTATAAGACTGTACTGTACTTAAAAGAAAAAATGTTTATTTACGTTAAAAAATAAAACATTTTAATAATATTTTTAAGTTGATAATTTATTTTTTCTTCATAATGAATATATTAATAATAATTTGTTAAGTATTTTATAACTAAATAGTGTACATATAATAAACACTGGCAAAATAACATCGTACGTATATAGAATATCGATTTGCAAGTTTTACAAAAGTACGCCACTTGAAATATGCTAGAAAGCAATGCATGTCTTAAATTCTCTGCCAAACTTAAAAAGGCGTTTAATTTTGATTACCAATAACTAAATACGATTTAATCAGCAATAAAATTACCAATAATAAGATATGAAAATGAAGTTGCCTGGTATAACTTTTGTTAGTAATAAAATTCACCTTTTTACAAATACGTAGGAATATTCAAAATTAGTATGTCATTATTAAATCATACTGATTTAGTGAAATACAATACATTCAATTCAATGAAATACATTCTGATTAATTTTATTCTCGTAAATATAATTAATCGATTTCATATAATATTTTTAATAACAAAATTTCATAATTCCTGGTATAAATTTCATATAAAATGAATTACTTTTAAAAATAAAGAAAGAATTTCTTTCTGATGTAATTTTTATGATACATTTTTATACAATTTAAATTGATCCATTAAAACTTCTTGCCCTTTAACAAATGCATTCGAATGTCATTCAATTATTATATTTTTATAAGTGACAATTTTATTTTACAATTTTGTAGATGTATTTGAATTTTATATTTTCCGTAAATGATATTGCTTATTTTATTTTCAATTTCAAATTGAACCATATTTTATAATTTTACGATTATTGTATTAACATGAATATAATATTTTCAAATTTTACTGAACAATCAAAATGACTACTTTTTTGCACCATCTCTTGTTATTTCATTAGAGTAACTGATATAGCATTAAATCGTTGACCGTTGTGGCCACAAAGTAAGATTTACCCTATAATATTTTTTATAGGGTTTTTTAGGGCTAAAAATTGTCTTTTTTTAGCATTTATGTTTATAAAAACCATATCTATATTTGTGTTCAACTCATGAAGAAAAGTGCGTAAATAATAACTTTGGTGATTTTTATTTTAAAATTTTACTGATTCTCGGATTTCTGTAAAAATCGATCCAATCGCTATCAATCACTCGGGATCAAACGCACTTATGTTTATATTTGGGTTCACACACAGAAAACCAGTGTTAATGGTTTTGTTGCTTTACTTCAAATGATAGAATTGAATCTACTTTATAATTTTTATAAAACCCTGTATATAATTGAATCGGTCATTTCAAAAACCACATAATTATTATATGATAGTACTTTTATTTTCTGAATCATACTGAAAACACATGTATGTCGAAAGCGTGAATGATTTTTTTTTATGCTTTTGGAAATTTTTTTTCCATAAGATGAAATTGATAAACTAATAATTTGGCCACTATTTCTTAAATTCCAAAACATCTTTCGTTTTCAACTCTCTGCATATTAATGTTGAGTTGGACTTATGTTATTTATGGAATGAATTTTTTTACGCAGTATTATTTGAAGGGGATGAAAACACAGCATGTTGGTAAAAAATGTGACTTAAGAGGTTTTTGGGAAAAACCGATTCAATTTTAAATTTCTAGTTATATCAAATTCTAGACCTGCCTTTTTGTTTTTTCTGGTTTTTACAAGGATTGATAAATTTGCATGTACAACAAAACATTATTTATTGGCGTTATTATTATAACTAAAAGGCCTAAAAAACGTTTTCCCTGGAAATTCTTTTTAAAAATTCACCAGATGGCACCACTTGGAGGGAATCAAAGTCATTATGTAGGCTTTTGGGCACCTAAAACTTTAGTGTACAGATTTTTTCGATTTTTACAGATTATTTAGAAAACTAGGCCTACAAAATGCCATACGCAAAATATAAATCGGCTCATAAGTATTTTCCTAAATAATAAAAAACCTTTTAAATATGGCGATTTTTGAAGGTGTAATAACTTTTGCAATCATTGATTGGAAGTTTTAATAATTTCAGAAAATATGCTGCAACTATAAGTTTATTTGACATAAACTGACATAGTAAAATAAAATATTTTAATTTTATTTTAATACGCACATCTAGATTACTATTAATTGGTAATGGTTTAAAACACTTGTTCTCTTGAGTTGGGGCCATCTAAGAAATTTTGTTTAAATGTTTCCGAGGATAAAGACCAAGTATAGAGATATAAACATCCACAAAATAAAAACATTGAAATCATAACCCTAGAGGTTTAATTATTCCTAGTAACGGAAGTATTTTTTGTTGGAACCTGATTGTAATTATCAGTTACCGACGTTTCTCATGTATTTTCGTATTCCACTGTAGATTATTTTAATTTATTTTTATATTATTTTAATTTTACATAAAAATACATTAATTCGTTGAGTTAATTATTTCGGTGTTATGCTATTCAATTAATATCTGTTACAATTGAAAATGTATTAATTAATTTTTTTTAAAATTATATTTTTAGACTTACACGTTTAATTGGAACTCCAAGGCCTGCTAACTCTTTAGATTTTCGTCATGCTATTTACCAGCATAATTGGTGGGTAAATCCTTCATCCACAGCAGACATCTCAGGGCGTTTTCGAGATTGTTCCCCTCAATTTTATAGGTATGTATGTTTTCTTTATTCAATATTGGTATCCCAACTCGGCTTTGCATGTGCCACTTAACATTCTCTATGCTTATAGTCTTTATTAAAGCTACGTCAAGGCATTTTAAATAAAAACCAACTGACCCACCGAAGTCAATAATGCTTGATGCCCGTTATTGATAAATAAACTTCTAAAAATTTGTTTATGGCTTAGTTATAATTAGTGAAACAACTTTTTCTTATACAAAAATTCTGAAAAGTGAACCTTTTTCTTATTAAAAGCCCGTAAAATATTCGATTTTCCACACAGGCCTCAAATTGATAGAAATCCACCGCGTAATAAAACCAGATATCCTCTGTCCGACAGCTTGGAAATTGTGAAAAATAGCAATTTGGATGTTCCTGGATATACGACATTCCGTTTTGTCACATGTTGGAGAAAATAGTTTTGCATTTGTTTATAAACGAACTTCCGGTAACAATAACCAAAAAACAGATTTACGTCTATTACAAACCTGTGGGGACAATCGAAAATTTTACTGCTCCGAAAAATAAAACGCTTCACTTCTCAGAATTTTCGTAGAGAAAAAAGTTGTTGCACTAACCATAATAAAGCCATAAACAAATTTTATTTAAATTTTATATTTAAAGTGTATTTATCAGTGACTTGATATCTTGATGGGCACTGGGACGGATTATTCCTTAGTAAATTTTATGTATACTTTTTAATAAAAATTTTAAAGTTAGTTATCCTTAGAAAATATACACATAGAGAGACAAGCACAAAATTATACAAAAATACACGCTTATACAAAAATCTATAAGCGGAATATTTGTTTTAAACATTACCTCAAAATATCTCATGAAAAACTGCAAAAAGCGTCATTTTAGGTTTATTATTTTTATTTTCAACCACAAATGTACAATATTAGAATAATTCAGCTAATATGTAGTTTTGTGCTTTATGTAAGTCAATTATTTTTTGGATCGAAAACTTCCGTGGTTTCCGAGGAATTCAATTTAAAAAAAAAAAAAAAACACTCCATTTCAAAATTCTAATTTGTTTTTGGGACATTGATCAATAATTTTTTAATCTTGCTCTTTTGCTTCATAATTACCTATACATTCAAAATATAATCATAAAACAAATAGTTATTATGATCCGGGAGCCCGTGATATTGAAAGTACCATAAAAAAATCGCGGAATCAAAATTTTTTTATTTAATTTGGTAGTTTGTAGTCTTACGAATAAAATGCGCCTGGTAAGCCTTCATTTAACTAGCCGAAAGTATGTGTAATTAAACTATATGTTTATAAAAAGCAAAAATTGTTTACCATTATTGCGGATCTCTAAATCGTACTGTAGACAGGAAATTCTTCATAAATATCTTGGTAACCTTGTCCAAAAATCGCCGAGGAAATATCTAGCATACTAGTTTTAAAACAAAAGTATGTGTAATTGTAATACTAGTTTTAAAACAAGTATGCTAGATACTTCCGGCGATTTTTCAGATTTTAAACACTCATAAATACATTCTTAAGATAATGCATTCAATTAAAAAATAAATAAATAAAAAAATTTTAAAATCCTACCCTCTTAATAATCTATTTTATAACAATTATAATCATAAATATTTCTTAGTACTAAAATCTCACGAATAACTCTGAAAGCGTTAACAAAATTTTGCTAGTGACCTCGATATTTTATGTGTTACAAATTTTAGACTAAACTAAATATATCTTCATATTATATATAAGCTGAGTATAAAATTATAAATTATTGAAAAATCTTATCAAAAAAATCAAATACTATACAAAATACTCGTTTACATGCTCTAGTAATGGATAGGAGTATATTTTACAATTATTTTCTTCCTATTTTACTACTATAGTGTATTACTTCAGAATGGTGCACACTACTTAACTTATATTCTCAAGAAAAATCAAAATACTCGTTTAGTTAAATAATAAATCATGGCGAGCTATAGAACTACTTCGGGTATTTAGAGATAGGTATTTTATACATTACTTCAAATTCAATGAAAAGGTAGTAAAATACAGAATCTATAAAGAATTGTTAACTAAAATGTAATATTCAATTTTTTCAGAGATAATCCAGCTCAAAGAAATCGAATTGGACCATGGTTGGCACGCGAATTGAATGCTCTTTTAAATGAAAATGGTCCACACTGTTTATATGTTATGTCCATCATAAACAGTTTACTTATAGAATATCATGTAACAAGTAATGAATTCAAGGCAAGAATTGCACCTTACTTTGGTGATAAAACAGATCATTTTATCCATGAATTTTATAATTTCTTACGTTCACCGTATGATATGATTGGTTACGATAGAAATTTACAATATACACAACGCATTCAAAACATTGAGCTAGGTTCCAGCAGCAGTTCATCGGATAGTGATAGTGATGTACAAGTGATTAACCCTCAGCCCGTTAGCATTACAATTTCAACACCACCGCCAATAACATTTGATTCTAATGACGTAATAGTCTTATCTGATTCAGATAGTGATGATTCAGATGTAATATATCGAGAACCTACACCACCACCTGTTGTTACAATCACTGATTCTGAAGGTCCTGATGATAACGAACCAAGTGTTCCACAAATTACTGACAATACACCAATAGAAATAACAAATCCAACTGAAATTGAATATAAAAAAGAAAATTTATCTGATACAGATTCAAATCCTTCAAACATTGACAAAACTACTGCGGAATATAATGGTATAAATTTGGCAGCAACAACAAAAACTGAATTACTTGATCCTGAAGCTACAATTAGCAGTGTTTCATCAATGTTCAGTTCAGCGAATGACGTTAAAGTGAAAAAAAATCACAGTGGTAGTGAGAGTAGCTATAAAAATGATATTAAATTTAGTTATAATAAATTAAAATTAAGAAAGAATCATAAAGCAAGACGACCTAAATTAAGAAAATATTCATCATCCTCATCAACTAACGATAATAATACATCGTCATCATCCGACACTGAAACTAGCAATACATCACAATCAACAAATACATCATTAGAAAAGAAGAAAATTAAACAAAAACGTAGAAAAAGTATTACTTCAAATTCAAGTTCTAAAACTGATGTTGTGCAACCATCATCAGTTGGTAGACGATCATTTGCATTCCGTAAAAAACGACGTTTACAAACTGTTGTCCTTACAAGCAGCGAAGATGAATCTGAACATGAAACTAGTAATAATAATTTGCCAAGCACGTCATTTGGAATTGGAAACAGTAATAATAATAATTCGATTAATAATTCGTCGCCAAACAGTTACCTCAAGTATGATGATTCAGTTGTGAGTGGTGCAAGTTCATCAAGCAGTCATCCACGTTTACGTAGTGTTGTTATGAAACCAAATTATAATCGCTTTTATAATCGTTCCGGAGTTTTCTCTTCAAGTTCTGATGATGATTAACATTTTATATTTGAATTTCATTCTTGATATTACAATAATTGGATTTTGACTGTACATAATTACAATGGATACAAAGATACAAAGATTCGATTTGCATATTATATTATATGCATTATATCATGGATTTAATTCTATTCAGAATTTTTTTTTATTTATGTTTAATTAAATATAAATATAATTAATACAGTATTAAAAATCTTATTATTTTTCCAACTACAAATCAAATTCAAATCATTATATAAACCATTTTTCTTTTAAAAATCATAATGAAATTAGCCTTTTTCCTCGGATAGCTTAAAAAAATACACTATTTGGCATCACCTCGGGGGGTAAAAGTGTTAAAATATTTAATTTTACTGTTAAGTTCATGTCAAAATAGAACTCTTCAAGAGTAGAATGGATTGGGGAATGCTGGTTTATATGAAACTGTCTTTAAATAAACAATCCAATTTCTCAGAAACTATTTATTTCTCAGAATGCACGTTTTGACCACTTACTGAGCTTATTTAGTAACATCTTTTTTGAAATTATCAAAACTTTTAAATCATGATTGCAAATTTTTTTTAAAAATTTGCAAAGTTGCAATATTTAAAAGATTTTTTATTATTTTTATCGAAAAAAGTTTCATACAAAAATATGTTAAAAAAGCCTACAAAATGACATACGTAAAATAAAAATCAGTTTATAAGTTTTCTCTTTAGTAATTAAAAGATTTCTTTCAAATCTAGCGAGATTTTTAAAATTGTAATAATTTTTGCAATCATTGATTGAGAGTTTTAATTATTTAAAAATAATAAAAGATGCTACTAAATAGGCTCAATAGGTGGTCAAAATCTGGATTCTGAGAAATTCGATTGTTTATAAAGACACGTACATTTAAAATTTATGTTCATTTTTTGATACGTATCAATTTTTGATACGTGTACCTCCCAGGTGTTGGTTTCATCTAGTGAATTTTTTTAAAAGTTTTCTGAGGAAAAAGGATAATTATTCTGCTATCTTAGTTCTTACATTGGTTGCGGCAGAATCATAATTAAATATGCCTACTGCAAAGATTGTTTTATTACAGGTCAGTAAATCCTGATTGTAATGCAAACATAATAAATATGAGAGGAACAGCACTTAAATACCTGGAGACAAAATTGTCTTTTAATTTACAATCATTTATAAGTAGATGTTTTTGTAATCTTCAATTTTTATTTTTTCAAATAAAAAGTCTTCACGTAATTTTAAATAAATAAAACACTTAGAGTATTATTTATCTTAATCATTGGGGTTTAGTTTTCAACTTATGGGACTAAGAATTGACATAATTGTTTATACAGGGTGGTACTGACCAAGAGAAACCTGTAAGTCAGGTAATTTTAAATTTTTTTCTCGATATTCAAAACATGATAGTGACTAATGAACTAGTCAGTGTTTAAGTCTCGAATATACGACCAAAATTTTCAACTCGCTATCTTTTTTATTTTTGAGTTATAATAATGACGGACAGGCTTTCACGTAGATAAAAAACTAAATTAATTAGGTAATTCTTTTAATATTTTTTAGTTTTAATACTTATAAATTTTATTAATACTAATAGCATGAGTGCATATGATATGTTTTATTAATACATCTACAAATTTTTTATGGCTTAATTAGCCCCTTTAGCGTCCTATATATATTGTATAAACTGTTCAAAAACGGCTGTATATTTTTAAAGTTTGAAACTAATTAGATAAAAATGAATGAACAAGCAGTCAATCCACAGAAAAAAATACTCCCTGCAATCACACCAAATTATTATTGTATTTATTTATGAGTTCTAAAAATATAATTATTTTGTGCTAAAAATGAAAATTAGATGTATTAATGAAGACAGAATATTTAAGCATGATAAATTATTTCATTGATCGAAACTAGACGATTTTGCATTTGCCTGATTTATCTACTATCTTTTTATAAAAAATATATATAAAATCTGCTAGATCAAATTTAGGAAATTTACTGTATAGTTTTTGAACATAATCGGCCCATCAGGAACATCGTAATGACAAATTTCCAAAAATTGTTTTTCTTCTACTTACAGTTTGATGAAATTTAAACCATATATATTGGAACATATAAACCAATTACGATTGGTTTAGAGCTACGGTGTATATTTTCTTTCTAATGAGAATAGACTGCCACCGTGAGTGAGATTTATTGCTCAATGGAGCTACTAAAATATATATATTATACTAAAATAAAACTTAAAAAATATTCTTAAAATAATTAAAAAAGTGAAAATTATATTATTTATTTACAATAAATTAAAAATTTAGTTCTAAATGGTATACTTTAAATTGCATGATGACTTTTCGCAATCTGCACGCCGTATTCTTGTTTCGTTACTATCTATTTTTTTAAATAAATATATTGGCACTATGTGTTTTTCAATATGTTTTACATAGTTGTAATTATTATAGATATATGAATTCACTTGACGTTATATAACGTTCAGTGCGAGCTCAGCTCGGCCTAGCTCTTTGCACAATTCTAGCTTTTTGCACAATTAATAAGGACGAGCTAAGCTCGTCCTGGATGTTAAAAAGGTTAAGATTAGTGTAACAACTTTTTCTCTATAAACATTCACAAAAGTGAGTTGGATTGCTCTCAAATGACAGACATCTGTGTTTCTGTTATTGCTATTGGAAGATCATTTAGTAGCATATACAAAAATCATTTTTTTACGTTTTGAACAAAATATTCAAAGCAATGGTACGTATAGATAGCATTGTTCTGTAAATCGACTGGCTCTTGATATTTGAGTTCCTGGGGAGCCAAGGTATGGAAAAAATAATTTTTCTTTTGTAAACCGAAGAAAACATCAGTTTATTGAAAGTTAATACCCGATTTATAGAGCAAAATTTTTTGTCAACCGGAAAGGGCTGGAGTTATGCATGAGTAAATAATAAACATTAACAATAAACCGCTATTTTGTTCTGTTTACAAGAGCATAAATTATTTCAGCTCCGGCACATTTGGGTATATATATATATATATATATATATATATATATATATATATATATATATATATATATATATATATATATATATATATATATATATATATAGTTTCTTTGTTATGGGAATTGTAAGATCATATTGAATGCAAATGTAAAAACCATTTTAATTAGAGCAATAGTGTGTTTATGTAGCATCGCCCTGTAAACGAGCTAGCACTTTGTATTTGAATTCCTGGGGTGATTGTAACCTTTTATACATTTAACCTTATATATATATATATATATATATATATATATATATATATATATATATATATATATATATATATATATATATATATATATATATATATATATATATATATATATATATATATATATATATATATATATATATATATATATATAATTTAGAGTCTGGGTGTTTATAAGCATATGATATGGTTTTATTACATAAATCTATATATATAAAAGAAAAAGATTTGTGTAATAAAACCTCTAAATTTAATATACATTTATATATTTCGTTTGTATGCAATTCGGTAGGTTCGCAAACATGAGAGAAAAATTCAGACAATTTGTAGTTGTTTTGTATATAAAAACGTTTTTTGCATTTGATATAGTATAGCGGTGGGCGCCTACAAAGACAAATAATAAAATTTTGAATTGACTAGCGATCTGGATCAAAATTTTTTATAATTATTTATAATGTTACAAATCAAAAACATAATTTTTTGTTTTCCAGTAATTTGTTAATCGGGTTACATGTGTTTTTCAGGTGTTGAATATAAAACTAATTCATTAACACTTTTAATTAAACTATCATTACCAAGTTTATTAAATTCTTCATAGTACGGTAAATCTTTGCATTTTTAAGGTGTCTACTATATCTTGAGAACTAAATTCCCTACCTTTTCCAGGCACTGATTTTAATTTTTCCAGATCATTATTTAGATGAGCTTTTACAATTCGAAGATAAGTAAAATATACCACTGGAAAAAATTAAAAGAACAAAAAAATTAATCTAGTTAATTGGTAATTTAGGAGAGGTCGTATCTTAATGAACACAATAAGATGAAAAATGATGCTTTTTGAAAATTTAAACTTTTAAACCAATATATGAATCAAAATTGTTTATTTAACATTTAGCTTCAGTTTAGTGTCAAAATTTAGCTTTGATGACTTTTAATAAGCCAAGATTGTATTTAATCGCCAAAAACCCAATAACCAATTGCTCCATAAAAAATTGTGTGGTCCTCAAGAACAATTTAAAAAAAATAAAAACAGTTTTTTAGAAAATAATAGAATGAATTACATTTACAGCTTACTCTATGCTCAAGAGTTCATTGATTACATTTTCTAATGTCAAAATTTAGTGAATTAAGGAACACAATTACTTGAAACACCTAAAACATTAACAAAATTGACTGAATTTTCTAATGACCCCTGAAAATGTCCGTATCGATATGCAAAAAAGAAAAAATTTGGAAGTCTTTAGCATGTCTTTTTTTCTGATATACAAATTATATCAATGGACGCACAGAAAATTCAAAGGTGATTTCGGAGTCCTGAATAAATTTCTGATTTATAAGAAAGCATAGTTTTAATGCTTAACATTAATTTAAGAAAATTGTAAAAAAAAAGACTACTGTAATATTGCTAAGGTTGCGCAGAAACAAATAAAACACATATATACAATGTTTAATAGAAATTAATATTTAAATCAGTAAATGTTAATCAAAATTCAATTGTACTCTATAATAAAACAGTGTTCACAAACAATGAATCACCCTGTATTGTATATATTTAACTATGATTCAAATAGATAAATCGTCCTTTCACTGCATAAGAAAATTTTCTGTTGTAATCGTTCACAAATAGTACGCACTGGTTACAACGGTTCAGTACAACTCATGCGCTGTCCACGTCGAGCATATACAAACAACTTAGTTATTCATCATAGCTGCTGCTAAGCCAACATACACCGTAACGCAACTACAGCTAATGTATTCACTCATATGTGGCGACTCCTCAGTCTTAGTTCATTTATAACCAAGCCTGTTTCCAATACATCTCAAGTCAACAATGCACACACAAAACTGACAGCAGGTCTTGTCTACTAAATAATAATAAAAAGAAAACCGAATGTATCAACTTGTAATATTGAGTTGGAAAAATTATGTATACATTGGACGTATTGGCCGTAAGTTTCGTAGACAGTAGAGTTTTAAAAAAAAACGTAAAAATAATTTTGTACAGCCTACTTAAATAAATAAGTTAAAAAATTTCATAAATTCTCAAACTATTCCACGACTTTTTACACAAAAATAAAATTCCCTGACTTTTCTTAGTTTTCCATGACCAGTAGACGCCTTGATTTGGATTTTTCAATCCAAATTAACAAAATTTTTAATATTTTAATTCGTTGATTGGGAGGCTTCTATTGATGTAATAAAAGGTATACTTAAGTTAGTAAGAGTCAATTCATTTCCGACAGTTCAAAAATATTCATTGAAAAAAGTTGTACGATTCATAAACTGCGTTCTTTTTCCTTCTAAAATGGTTTGCATAAAACTATTATAAACTTTTGTTCACAACTCTTCACTTAATGAATTCATAACCACCCAACTTTTGGATCATAAATTATAGAAGAAAAATTCAAGAACAGAAAACATTTTTTTTTTAAACATACAACTTTTGTTGTAAAACATTTTTTGGTAAATATTTGAATTTTAGCTCAAATTTAATAAGACTAATATTATTTTATAAGTATAGAGTGGATATTTAGATTATTTTATAAATATTAATGATTAAAAATAGTTCAAACATTGATACTCAGTCATATAACAAGTTTCTAAACCTTTTCGCGAATAATACTTTTTTGGACTAAAAAGTTATTCGCATTAAATTCGCTGTAAACGAATATCTATCAAAAAAGTTTAAAATTCTCATTTTAGGAAAAAAAAAGTATATTGTTTGCCCCTAGCAAATTTGTGCCTGTTTAGATAAAAAGAATGTGCGTATAAATCTTAATCCGCTCAAAGCTTGCGTAAAGATGTTTAAGAATATCAGAGAAACAATCCATATTTATACGGATGGTACCAACAATGCTGAAAAAAATCAATAGGAACAGCTTGTATATGCCCTGAGCTGAAGATCAGTATAATTAGGAGTATTCCTAAGATTGCATCAATATTTATAGCTGAATGCATAGCCGAATAGATAGAATTAATAATACCGTTGCTATTGCAACTAGGAATAAAAACAAAAGCTTCCTAATATTTTCTGGTTCTTTAAGTGCTCTTCAGTCTCTCAAAAATCCCAAAACATTTCTAAATATTAATTAAAAATTTTTTACTTAGAAATTTTTTTTTTCGAGCAAATCTATTCGACTTACCTTCCGTTTTCATATCAAGATTGTACATACCGAATTTGATTCCATTTCGATAAGTATTTTTTGAGTTATTTGTCCGCGAAAAAGTGTGTTTATTATAGAGATTTCTATCAAATTGATACATCCCGTTAAGTTTATTTCACACTCCGCACAATGCCATGATAGTAACGCTGTTGTCACATCAGCCTTGCACATGTAAACGTCTTATGTGTGGTTTTGAAACCTTCACGTGGACCAGCTAGATTATCAGAAAATAAATTTTTTTCGGAAAAAACTCTTAGATAAGCTCTCCGCTTTCATGTGAATATATTATATTATACATAAATTTCATAAGATTTGGATAAGTATTTTTTATGTTATTTGTGCGCGGAAATTGAAAGAAATACAATGTATACATTGTAATACAAAGATGATATTCGTTTAAGGATATGCTTATTACATTTCCTCTTAAAAAATATGAAACAAATGACGTATAGTTATATAGTAGATAATATTTAACATTGATTCTCCATTACCAATACATTATAAAACAATCTGTATAACTAATATCTCTTATTATATCTCCTCTTCAAAACTTGCATTGTTAAGAAATCACTTGGTTCCGCACTGTAAACAAAAGAATATGGTAGCTCTCCACTAAACAAGGTTATAAATAATAACATACATTTTAAAATTTAATTTGTGTTTATTTATTTTTTTAACTACAGCAAGTGAAAATAATAAATAATTGAGAAAATTGTTTAAATACTCTACATGTACAGCAGTGTTGCTTGCAATGTACCTAAATTAGTAGTAGCGAAACGATAAAATTATATGCTGCTTCGTAGACAAAATGGCAATAAATTAGCATATCTGGCAATCTGGATGTATAGTATTGTTTATTTTGTCTTATAAATCAGAACATATATCTTATAAAAAACATAGCAAAGTCCATGTTTTACTTTTCATAAAACAATAAATCATTTTATCATTGAAATTTACATGAACATTATTATTATTAATTTACTATTTTAATTTATTAAGTTTAACAAAAATTTATATGTTAATTCTTGTAAAAGATTCTAAAAATATGAGCGATAGATTAGACTTAGAATTAGGTTTAGAATGAAGTCTAAAAAAATTTATTAAAATGTCTTATTAGCAGATGAAAGATTGCAAAAGTTATAATCCAATTAAGAAAAAATTTAGTCTTTCCTGAATAATTCATAAAAGATAATCTGAAAAAGAATCTTAAAGTGTAGAAAATTACGTAATGAAATCTTTTAAAGTAAAATTTGATCCATTTTTCACTGATGACAATACAATATCATACCAATTTAATATAGTAGCGTTGTAAATCTGAATTCATTACTTTCAGGCGCTTCCACCATATTTTGATAGTTATGCTTTTTATTTAAAAAAAAAAGTATTTTTTAATTGCTCTTTTATCGTTTAATACCATACAACATTTTTTGGCACCTATTAATAATAATCATAATGATCATAAGTATATTTTAAATCAAAATTATAATCATACGTATGTGAAATATTTAAAAAATAAAATAATAACATAAAAAAATAAATGTGAAATATTAAAAAGACAAAATAAACATTCAAACTCTAAAATAAAAAGTAGGAAGAAGCAACTTAGCATCTCACAGAAAAATTAAAACTCTCCAGTGAAAACACTCAATTTTCATTCTGATGGTATCTTTTCAGGAAAGCGTTTCTGACCGAAAATAAATTGGTCACCTTTATTACAGAAAAGTCATTAATATTCTTTATGTTAGTGGAAAAGTTTAGGTATCCGAGATCATTTTCCGGGGTATACAACTTATATGTCATGTTTTAAGTTTAGGTTAAGATTCAAGTTTGATTTTCCTGGAAAATTTTGTCGTTTTATTTATTTTCATACAGTATAACATCACGCAATTCACGAGCGATGATTATATTTTGTGGATCTCATACATATATATATCCTATGGTCACCTAACCATTTTTTACTAGATATGACCAATTAAATTTTACAATATTTCCTGACAAGCCACCAAATTAAAAGGTATCAAGATACCTTTTCTTAAGCAGTCTCTCACTCGGCAGAACTAGTAGCTTCAACCCCCAGTCGTCTACAACTGTGAATGCTTTATTGCCTAGATTCGGTATTCCTGTTTCTATTCATATTAGATAATGAGCTGTACACCGAGGTGGACACATAATTTTCTTAAAGTAATTACTTTGTACTTTATCTACAGTATCTAAGTACCTGAGGCACCGAGTTTCAGCACCATAAATAAATGTTGAGGTAATAATAGTTTCGAATAGTCTTGTTTTTGCACACATACTACTGTAGTTTTATTATTTTGCTTAGTTCCTTCAGAAAAGAGGCCTGATCTCGAGAAAATTACACCCAAATAGCTAATTTTGCTCACTATGTCTATTTGTTCTTTGCTTATATACAATGTAGGTACTCCCAAAAAATATAACTTTCTGCATAATAAATTGTGATATACAATAGACGATTTTTTTTAGGTCGACGAAAGCTGTGAATAGCTTGCCTTTAGTTTGGCTGAGATTTGTATGTATTAAGTTGGTCAGAGTGAATATATTGTCCTGGCAACTTCTGCCTGGACGAAAACCAGCTTGTATTTCGGGAAGGAGTACTGTCTGTTCTTTTTGCCTGTTATTTAGTTAAACGGATAGACAGTAGCCAGGTAAATACCTTTGTTATTGAGTTTAGAAGAAAAATACCTCAACTTATCTTGCGCCCATTTTTTTTTAACGATTAGGATGTTTTTGTTGCAATAAAAAATAATTATTTTTAATGAAAATGTTGTTTGAAAAATGATAATGTTAACAAATCCTATTTTTAGCAAAAATTTACCAAGAATCTAAATGTTATAAATCAAAATGCCCATACAACAAAAACTAACTACAAGCTAGGCCTATGAGTAAACAGGATTTTTAGTGAATAAACTAATAGCAGATAAACTAATAATCGTAGATATGTTGATTCACATAAATTTTTGCATCCATACTCCATAGTGTACATTTAGGACGAAAGTAATCCTTTCAGTGTTCCAACAAGATCATCATTGCCTGATTTATTACATTCGTCAAAATATGGCAGCTTCTTACATTTTTCAGCCCAAGCAGATAATTTTGGGTACTTATCAATTGGAAAGAAAGCTTCTAGTGTGGTAATGATCGTTATGATGCATAAATCAGCAACAGTTAATTTATTTCCAGCTATCCAAGAATTCCCATTGAAAAATGATTCTAGAAATTCATATGCTTCATAGATTGCTGTTTGCTTTTCTTCTGGAATTGTTTTTTCATTCAAAAACAAAATTGGAAACTAAAAACAAATTTACGAGTTATTAAAAAGTTAATACATAGTCCAGGACATTTAGGCCAAGTTTACATGGAACAGTGGAATTTTTGAAATACAACTCCTATTGACAAGCCGTTTGTATTATATTCAGAATTATATTTGAAACATTTTTGACGTATAATTAGCCAAGGTTCGTAAAAATATTCATCGGTAATGCATCCAAAAATGAGCTTTCATCCATTTTCAGAGTTCTAAAAATGTATACTATACACCATTTTTGTAAGCACAATTTTAACTACATATTTTAAAATAATAAAATTACAATATGAAGTCAATTTTATGCATCTAGAATATAAAAATAATAATGATGAACATTTTAACCACTATGCAAGTTTATATACCTCTATAAAAGCATGCATTTGTATGTACTTGTGTCAAAAAATGGAATATAAAATCAATTTTACGCATGTAGCTTACAAAAATAGTAGGTAATGTTCTACATTTTTAACCACTCAGCTAGTATACCAGGGTAGATAATTTTTGAAAACAAAAAAAATTATAGTAGGATGAAACCAATTAGAAATGCAAGATAATATGTTAAAAATGAAAGGAAAATTCTGAGTTTGGGAAGTAGGAGGGGGTGAGTTTTAAGGGTAAAATTCGGTTTAACTGAATTTCCAGCAAAACTACAAGTCCTATGGAAAAAGTTAAGTGGCAAAGTTGTAGGTAAGAAAAAGATCTACAACATATTTGTATGTACACTTTTTTTAAATAACCTCAAAATTTATGTGAAAAATGGAAAAAACCAAGTATTTGGTTTTTTATTTTTTTTCTCCGAAATTTGGTGAAAACTTACCTTTTTATGTTCCAAATACACTGTAATTTTCTTGATTTAAAATATTTATTTTTTCATCTTATTTTTAATAAATATCAAAAAAGTACGCTTATTTTCAATCGAAAAATTTTCAGTTTATGTGAAAAAAGTCTTAACACAAAAGTTGTAGATCTTTTTATTACCTACAACTTTGTCATTTAAATTTTTTCCATACGACTTTTAGTTTGGCCAGAAAACGAGATAAATCGTGTTTTATCCTTAAAAACTTACCCCTCCTACTTCCCGAACTCAGATCGCCCGTAATTTATTTTTGCTTTCTTTTTTATCATATTGTCTTGCGTTTCCAATGGGTTTCATCCTACTGTAATTTTCTTCCACTTTTTATCATTTTTTAAGGCATTTACTCTGGTCTATAGTGTATATAGTTTTATAAAAACATGCAGTTTTGTATGCACTTTTATGCAATTCTCAAAAAATTGATTTTAAATGTATTTCTGGACAAAAGCCGAATGTCGATTCGAGCTATATTTCAAAACTTCCGTTATTATTGTGAAAATTTCTTGAAGTACAAACTTGCAACCTTAAAAAAAAAAACAGGCATCTTAAAAATATTAAAATAGCAGATTAATGTTGATTATATATGTCAGTAGAAAGATATGATTTTAATATGTTAAGCTGAGATGTACATCAGTCAAATAAATTTCGATTTTTGCCTCAATTTCCTAGATTAAATTATTTTGTACTGTTATAAATATGTATTTCGACTATAAAGTAGTCATCATCAGTATGAATTAGTTTGTAATGATTCTCTGAGGAGATGTTACTCGTTGCTAATTTGGTGGCGGTTTGCACATAAAATTATAAGTGATAATTAATTGCTATAGTTGAAATTTTGGTGTATTCTTTTTGTGTATTGTTTTAAAACCGATTATTTAAACTTAAGAAATGATTGCTTTAGTTTTTATTGCGCATACAAACAATTATTTTATCATAAGTTCATATTCAAAAATATGCTCGTAGACTAGGGTCGATAATTTTTGTAACCTAAAAAAATTATAGTACGATGAAATACATTGGAAACGGAAGAGAATATAACAAAAATGAAAGGAAAAATAATTTACGGGCGATATGAGGTCGGGAAATGGAAGGGCGTAATTTTTTAAAGGTAAAATATGGTTTATCTCGATTTCCGGCAAAACTACAAGTCCTATATGAAAAAAGTTAAATAGCAAAGTTGTAGATAATAAAAAGATCTACAACTTTTGTATTTTCACATAGCATCAGTCATTATTCCTTTTATATATAGAAATTTGTAGTGAAAACAATTTTTATTTTGTTAGTATGCAATCTATAATATTTTGATGAAAATTCGTTTTAGGGTATTTGAGGCATGAAAAAACTGAATTTACTATTATTTTTATACTTACATACATAATATGCCTGAGTATATTCATTTTAGTCTAAAGTTTGTAACGCTATCTATTGACCGCACAAACAAAATTTTGGTATTGGTGTATACAGAATCACCTAATTATTCCATTTTCGACTGTTCGTCCGCCCGTCCGTCTATCCTTACATCATCATGAAAACTCAAAAACAAAAATGGGTAATTGAGCTGAAAATTTGGTGACGTAATCTTAATAAAAAAGTGAGTTTAATTCAAAGTGAGATCTATTGAGTCTAATGGATCCTTGACCCAACTTTTAAACTATAAAAGATAGAAGAAGTTAAAATACAAAAAATATTTATTATTTGAAACAAACAACTTTTATTTGAAACATTTTTTCGTAAAGTGTATGAATTCTCCACAATTTTAGCTCAAATTTGGCTAATACATATATAGGTAATAACAATACACAATATTATTATACTTGTATACATATATAACTTTTATAGACTGGATGTTTGTAGTATTTTATGAATGCTATTTAAAAATAGTCCATACAATTAAAATTGAATCGTATGTTGAGTATCTAAACAATTAACTCTGTTGTTGTTATCTTCACTTATTCAAAATAAATTAATTCTTAGTATACTTTATTCATTTTTGTGACAATAATTTGATCACATCATTCGATGAAATGATAGCTCGCTCCAAAACAATTTTATATAATTTTTTTACACAATAAATAATAAATACACCTCTTCAAGTATTACATTTATGGTGTATAAATTATATAAATTATAATGTCTTATACAAAATAAGAGAGGGTGGTTACACTTGAACAGAGACCCAATGAATGTAAAGAATTGAATAATTAATTATATTTTCTATGATGAATATTTTATTGCTAATTTTTTATATAACTCATGTTGTATTCGATTCAATTGTTTCTACCATAAAGTAGGCGCAATGCGAATACATTTAAATTGTTTTTTTATTATTTATTAATTTTTTTTTTACTCTTAAATATTCATAATAATGATATTGAATACCTATATAATTGTATCTAATAACATTATTTTTCTTGTTTTTAAATAAGAAATTTTAAGTAGATAATCGTGCAAATAATCAATAACCAAATAATAAAGGAAAAAGCTCTATATATTTCTCTCATTCTTTTAAAAAAATCAAATTTACTAAGGCTAAATGATCACCTTGAAAGGTGAAGAGTCATTAAAAAAACTTATTTTTTTTATTTCAAATATCTTTCTCTATTCGGAAAATGGTCCAATTTGTATTTCCTGCCTTTTGAAGTGCCAAAATTTGCATTGTGTTGAGGGTTCAAACAGTGTTTTTTAAACATTTTTCAAAGATTATACTAGTTTCAATTTTTGCAAGATAAAATCACCTCTAAACAACGTTTTTCATTAAACATTTATGACAGAATTATTATTCGCAAAACCAGATGTGTCATAACAGTTATTTAAGTTTAAATGGGCATTTATTTCGATTACAAAATGCATTTTTGAAAAATATACTCATTAAGCACCCACACTAAAAATTCTGTTGTAGTTCCTTCAAATCTTTAAAAAATTAATGCCGTAACAGATAATTTTTAATAATAACGACTACAATATTTAGTTATTACTTAGAATTTTAAATATTTTTTTCCATCATTCTAGAATAAGTATTTCATTATTTGTGAAATCTTGTGACGCTAAATTATTTATACGCTTAATTTATACTTTTTAGATTCTTGTGATTTTACTAAAAGTTATAAACATGGGAAAATAACAATTAGCGGTGTTAATTGTTTAGATACTTAATGTATGCTTCAGTATCAAACTTTTAATGACTATCGTTAAACTTATCATTAACATTACTATTTTTAATGATTAGAATTTCAAACTTTAGACTAAAATTAATATATACTCTGACATATACATATGTCGAGTATAAAAACATTATGGTGGAAGCGATATGAAGAAAACAGCAGTACATTTTATATTACAAAGCGAACTAACATAATGCATACGAGATCAATAAAATATGCTAAAAAATTTGGAAAACGGTTGACCCTAAAGGCCATCCCTGCAACTTCCCGCTAATGTCATACCTAAGCACTTAAAATTTAACATATTACAGCTTTGGTGTTAAAAATACATTGGTTGGCGGCAATCGGCGTGTTGTTACAAGGTCAAGAGTTGATTAGAATTTGAAATCGATTAGTTAAGCCGTTTCATAGTTATTTCAAAAAATTGATTTTTGCGATTTCTTTCGTCAACGATTTCTCACAGACAAATTTGACAGAGCTGATTAGATTTTGGAATCAATCGGTCAAGCCGTTTAAAAGTTATTTCCAAAAAACCACTTTTGAAAAAAAAATTTTTTCGTAGTGTTTTAAAAATTTCTCGAAATCTACCGGTCCGAATCGGTCCAAACTCACAGAATCTAAGTTTGGTAAAACTCTTCAGAATGCCGTTTGGTGAGCTCGATTCGGTCAAGCCGTTTCAAAGTTATTAGCGATTCACATACTTACACACACACATACATACAGACGGAGTGACGACTTCTCAGGAGTGTTCAGGAAAGCTTCCTAGGACCTTAAAACGTCGAGATCTGATGAGAACTCAATTTTTGCACAACGGGGTGAAACCAATAACTTCCAGATTTTAGAAAATTTTCAATTTTCTAGCGGGAATTTAAAAAATCAAAAATAAAAATTAATGAAATGTACTTACAAACATACTCCGTGTTCTAGGAAATAAAATGCCAGAATCAAAATGAAGTAAACGATCAACTATTGCTCTTTTGTTTAAGTCTTTTGGATATAATGAATCATTTTTTGCATATTTACTAACAAGATATGTAACAATGGCATGACTGTCCCATAGATAAAATCCATTATCGTCTAAAGTAGGAACCGTATGTTGGGGATTCATCTAAAAAAAAATTGTCAATAAGCATTTTCAGATTTATTTTAATTGTTCCTCAAACTAAATTGAATAACGAAAAAATTAAAATAGACGAGATTTGTTGAAATTTGGCTATACATTTTTTATGGATTCTTATGTAAAAATACATGTTGTAATTTTGCCAAATTTCATTATGTATTAATTTGAAATTTATATTATGCGCTAAAAATGTTTTATTATATTTATTTTTCGAGATTTTATAGCCTTTTAAATATCGATTAAAATTCAAATATATCATCTACTTTATTCGAAAATAACACGATAAACGTACTAAATAAAAATTATTAAGTAAAAATATATATCACAAAAAGACAGGAAGAGTTTGCTTATATTATCAGCTATCACAATCCGTTAGAAAAGTATTGTTACTTTCATTCCCAGAGGTTTTTTACCCTTTTAAATATCCTTGAAAATTATTTGTGTTACTTTGTGCTTTTACATGATACATATGAAAAAAAAGTTAAAACATAACTATAAAATCTCATCGAATGAAAATAACATCAAACTTTTAACGAATTTTGAAGTCTGGCGAGATAAGATGAAACTTTCTTGGAATTTAACTTTGTTAGATTTGTTCATGTCAGATTTCAACGGGTATTCTCTCAATGATAAAACGACTTGTTTGGTAAACAAAAGATTTATTCATATCTTATACATACATCACGAAGTATTTAACTCAACTGAACTAGTATCATTCTATACTGTGATGAGTACTGCTAATTGGTGGGGGACAAGTACCCAACTCATCAGTCATCAATCATACACATATAAATTATTACAAATGTATATCGATTCTTCTAACAGTTCAGTTCCTTATCCACATTTTTTTCATACGTAACATTCTTAAAAACATAAAAATTTTAATTTTTCAAGTGCTTTAAAAGCTTGTAACAAATTCAAGGAATAAAAATAACAAAAAAAATTTTACCGGATTATGAAAAAGCTGCTGATGCATTTCAATGTAGTTTATGGTAGATATTTTCACTTTTTGATCTTTTTCTTACATTTTTCGCATATGTAGTTGAATAAAATAATAAATTTGAATTTTCAAGGATTTTTAACAAGCTATAGAATCTGAGGTAATGAAACAGCAAATTTTTAACATATTATGAAGGCTGATAAGATGAGCTAAATTTCATTTAATTTTATATTATTTTCACTTCCTTATTAATTTTTTTTTGCATTTATTTGCATATATGTCATTGGTAAATAAAATTTTTTTCAAGGATTTTTAAAAAGCTATGAAATTTTAAGTACTCAAAATAACACCATTTTATTACCGGATTATGAAAGTTGCGAATATTACAACACTGATTGTATTTTTATTTAATACTTTCACCCCTTTGCTTTATTTTTCCTTAAAAATCCCCAAGCTTCCTAATTCTGTCCCCAGCAATTGGGCAGGTGAATATCCGGTTGTAGGTACGATTCACTCTATTTCGTATGGCGAACAAAAATTTGCTGAGATGGTCCTAGTATTTGTTTTGTTGATCTAGCAAGTGGAAATGCAACAATTTCTTCATTTCTTCAAATCTTGATTCTGCCTTTCAATAGGGTTGGCTCTTGGTTCTTTTATTGGAGTGGTCCATATTTCTGAGTTTCCCTCTCAGTTCACTGGTTTTCACTTACGGCTCCTAAACTGGTGTATTATCACAAAGAATGGCTCTGGGATAACCAAAACGGCTGCATACTTCATCCTTCAGCACTTGAGCAGTTCCATTGTTGATGCAGTTCCTAGTGGAAATGCTTCGATCCATCTATTGAAAAAGTTAATTAACACCAAAATACTTGTTTTTCCTCTTGATGTTTGTTGATTCGGTCCCATCAAATCGATGTTTATGATCTCCCGTGATGAAGTTGGTTTCTGATACAATGGTTTAATTTTGGTGCAAGTTTTACATCCTTTTACGTATCTTCGTGTGACTTTATGCATACTATACCAATATACACAACGGGAACATTATACGGGAACAACTAGTACCATCTGCTGACCATCTGTACCGTCTGCTGACTTTATATCAGACCAGTTTCATTGTAATTATTTTTCGTTATTTTCATCAGAAATATAATTTTAAATGACAGAAATATCTCAATCTTGATCTTGCAAACGTCTAATATCATCGAGTATGGATGTTTCGACTTCAATGTTATTGAATTGTTATTTCTGTTTTAGCCCTCTTTTTCACTACCCACTACCTCTTTTGCACTATCTCTGGAATTTCTTCAGTTTCTTCGTCTTCAGCTTGTTGGCATTGTGGGGTTCTGGAGAAAGAATCGGCAGTTTAGTTATCTTGTCCACGAACACAAATAATTTCAAAACCATAGACTTCCAACGTTAATGCCCATCGTGTTAGTTTTGCGCAACTTTCATTTGTACGATTTTACCATTGAAGCGCAGCATGATCCGTGTATACCTTAAAATGCCTTCCTTCCAGATAACCACTAAACGTCTTCAATATCCATACAATTGCAACACATTTCTTTTCCGTTGTAGCGTATTTTAATTCTGTAGTTCCGAGCTTCTTACTTGCATAATTAATAAATACTATCATTTTCCATTTGAAATAATATTGTACCTTATCCAATATTGATAGCGTCCGATTTGAAACATCTCCTTAAACCGGAGTGCGCCATTTTTGGTATATTAACTATCGATGACTTTGATTTCTCAAACGCCAGCTAGGGAATTACCTTCCATCACAACTTGATATTTTTAACTATTCATAATTCTTTACAAAACTCCGGTATCAACCACATAATCCTAACAAAAAGCCGTAGTTGTTTCCTGGTTTTTGGCACTGGATGTTTACTGATAGATTCATTTTAATGACATATTTACTGGCTTACAGGTTACCCCATGGTATTCCAGTCTTTCCAATACTACATTACCTTTAACTTTATATTATATACCGATTAAGTAAGTCTTCGGTATATCTAGCTAGGTTCTCATTCATTTGATTTTGAAACAAAAATAGTGGACAGCCTTAAAGTGCTACAATCCACTTGAGTACAGTTCAATATCATGGTAAAATTCAATATCATGATTGCAAATCCAAAGTTGAAAATATATTGACCCGGTTGGCTATTCTCAACATATTTTATTTACCGGGTATTGGATATGCGTAAGTTACCGTAAGTTCGTTTAATCTTCGATAGTCCACACAGAATCGAAAACTTCCACCCTGCTTCTAATTGTAACACAACGGTTGCGGGCCATGGTGATTTTGATGGTTCAATAATTCCATCACCTTCCATTTCTTCAATCATTTCTTGTATCATCTTTGCGCTGTTACTTTCGACCCACAAAATGTTACTTTCGGTCTGCCTACGATTTCGAAAATAACAACTGGCGAATTTTTTTTAAGTCTCTTACAAAATACACAATACAAAAATAAATCGATATTCTAATGTAAAAAACATAAACTGAATTTATATATGGCTATATTAATTTCATTACAATAATAACACGCAAGCAGAAATCAAGATAAAAATACAAAGTGTTTGTTTCGTACCCGGTATCCCCTATTCTCAAAATTTTCGATCTACGAGCTCTCCCAACTATATATTTTCTAACAAAATCAATTTAACTCAAGCCAAATTTCTTCGATTGTAAAAAATTTCTACTTTAGTTCACACACAATAATTTGCTTGTGCAATTCAGTTTGTACAAGTCAATTTGTGAAAATTTCATGCACGTGTAAACTCAATTTTAACAAAATATAATTACCAAAAAAATATTTTCTACAACAGTGGACCCCCGATAATCCGACTAACAGTTTGCAGGGCAGTGTCGGATTAGCGAATTTGTCGGATTATAGAGTACTGCCTAAGACCTCCTATAGTCCGGAATTATTTACGAAAGAGTACCTTGTAATCCGACAAATTACAGATCCAATGATAAGATTCTACATGTTATACATATATGTACTCTTAAGTACAAATCATACATCATTTTGTATAATACATCATGTCGGATTACAGGGGGTGCCGGACTAGCCAGGGGCCGGATTATCGAGGGTCCACTGTATACAGTTTCGTTTGCTAAGTTATTTTAAATTATAATTTTTGAATTTGAATCTTCATCATTGGACTTGTCGCACACATTTAAAATAATATATTGCATTCGAAAATATTGTTTGCGTACTTTACACAAAAATCTATTGATACCTTAGTAAATTCTGGTTTTAGGTGATCACCAGCCATTAAATTCACTGTAATAAATTCTATATCCAAGTTAATTGCTTTGGCTGTCAACAAGACAGCTCGAACCGGAAAACTTAAAGTAGTACCATAGATTTTTGGGGCCATTTTTATGTTAACTGCAAATGTAGATGTTTTTAACTCAAAGATACAAACAACACAAATAGTAAAACACTATAGGTACATAATACATAATAGACATTCATTACTTATTTATAATAATTATTATCTGTATGTATAAAAGAAAACCATGAATGACTGATCTATCAAAGCGTAGCTTAAGCCGTTGAAAAGATTGAATTGAAATTTGTCACACATAGTTCGCTAAGAAAGATTTTTTTTTGATATTTAATTCCTAAAGGGGTGAAACGAATATTCAAAATTAATATGGAAAAACTATATAACTATTACCCACTACTATTTACAAATAAATAAACACGTGCATCGTGCTTTCTCAAAAATATTAATCAAGTAAATGTCTTCCGTTTTAAAATTTAATAGTCAACAAAAACCAATTTGAGTATTATTAAAGAGAACTCTAGGATTTTTCGCATAAATTTCGATTTTTTGCCCCAATTTCCTAGATCAAAAATATTTTGTATTTTATAAATACATTATTGACTTTGACAAAGTCATCATCAGTAAATATTTATTGGTTATTGGATTTTCCTGGGTTTTTGTAAGATATGTTAAAAGTTCCTCTTTTATTCTATTTATCAATTAGTCAATCTCCAGATTCACCTAGTATGAATGTGTATAGTTCTAAATGCTCCAATATAATATCTGAGGACCAAAAGCCAAACATTAGCCTTTTAACCGTTCTATATGATTGCAGAAGGCAGTCTCTGTCAGTTTCAATGGTTACCAGATAGATAATCACAAAGTGATCTATTTTCTCTGAATCTAAACTGCTAGGCAGATAGAGTTTCCTTGGATTCTAGATACCATCTTAGGCTTTTGCAAATAATTATATGTTTGCTTTTGCTGGTGGTTTTTAAAACTAGTACTGTTGTTGCCTGTTTTCCGGCTGTCTGGAAAAACTTTAGTCAAAATATGGTTGCATAAGTCCAGCTGAAATAGTAATCCTTTTACTGAGTGGTTCCGTAGTAATTGATTGGGGATAATGCCTGCGTCAGAACTGGTTTTTTTTGAATTGTTTAAACATGCCTGAGTAATTATTTGGATTTGAAATTGCTGCAAAGATCTTACCCAGCGTGTTAGACGTGATTAAAAGGTCACTGTTTAGTGTTCCATGTACGTCCACCAGGACTATTTATTATTCCCAGAAATCTTTCACATGGTGGCTACTATATATATATATATATATATATATATATATATATATATATATATATATATATATATATATATATATATATATATATATATATATATATATATATATATATATATATATATATATATATATATATATATATATATATATATCCGTTTCTTTGTTATTGGAATTGTAAGATCATATTGAATACATATATATTTATATATATAATATAATATTCGTTTTTGCGTTGCCTTTGTTTGGTGTCCATCACACATTGGTATACGTGTAAACGAGTTTGTTGATATGTTGGCTAGAAACGCAGTTCAAAATGCTGCCGAGGATACATCACCTCCACCAACACAAGGTCTTTGGTCACATTGATCTATGTTACAAAAATGGAATCAAATATGGAGTACATCGACAAAAGGTCGCTATTTATACGAACTTCAACATACTTCATCTCTCCAAACATGGTTCCATAAATGGGGCTTGGACAGGAAACATATATCAATTATAAGCTGCATCAGAACGGGACACAACTCTCTACCAGCACATCTACAACGTATACATGTTGTGCCCGATTCTAGATGCCAATATTGCTACCAATTATGTGATATAAATCACATCACCTTTACCAGCCCACTCCTAAATCAGCATAGACCTATGTTTCTATGTTCCCTAGCCCGTTTTTGCTCCTTACAATATTCCTCATATCCTATCTCTAATACAAAAATCCTTTCTAGTCTTTGTACCTTTCTTAACAAGTCCAAAATCCTTATTTAAATTTAATTTGCTTATCTCAAACTATTATCAAATTTTGTTTTTTAATTTTCTCTACTATTAACTTATACGTAAACTCTATTGTTAACTTATTGTGCATTAATGATACAAATTTTGTATCATTAATGCACTTTTTTTTTTCTTTTTAAATAATTTTTTTTTAATTATCTTATGTAAGAATACTTTTAATTTTAATTTGTTTATACAATGTATACTTTAGTTTTAATTAAATTTTGAGATCATTCGGGCCATTAGTTCTGTTCTTCCTGTATATTTCTCGTTTTTATTGATCCTGCTTGAATAACACTGTGTATTATAAATTCCACAGCGAATCTTTTTTCCCTTTATCTGGAGATAGCCTCTGTGGATGATAAAATCATTTTGGTCTAATTACTTTGCTTTTTTTTTAAAGATCAATTTTCTCTAATTTGGCGGGGAGCTCATGAGATTTTAATTGTTATTTAACCGTATTGGGGAATGATACATGTCTTAAAGTCATTGAAGACTGACCATTCCATTCGGTTTATTAGTGTTGTTGATACTATCGATAAGCAGCGCTGGATTTATGATAGGGGAAGTCGGGGCTAGTGCCCAGGGTGGCAAAGTTTTAGGACCGGAAAAATTCAAAGACCGAGAAAAGGAAAAGGAAACTGGTATCCACGGAAAAGGAAACTGGTATCCACATTCACCTTGAGTAATGGTTCTTCCTATTTCCTTCATATTTGGGATATATTTTCTTCGCCATTTTCAGTAGGAGATCTATTTTATTCGTATTTTCACACGAGTTTTTAATTATCAGCATTAATAGTTTTTAAATACATCAATAAGTAATGTATATGTTTATAAATACATGTATAATAACTTGCATTATATTTATATGTGCTTATTATCTAAATTCAAGCAACAAGAGGCGAATTTTATGGCTTAAAAGTTGAATCATGGATTCAATAAACCCAATGGACTGATTTTGATCATTCATCAACTTAATTTTGAGGTCTAAAATATGCCACCACAGTTTCAGCTTGCTATCTCATCCAATTATTGAGTTATTTTGTTATACAAACAAACGGAAATGGACTAATTATATGATTCTATACACACCTATACCTTTTGTTAGTGACTTCAATATTTACTAGCCTTACAAACTTCAAAATCTAGTATACTACAACACATATTCTGTATATGTCAGAGTATAATATTATTTTATTAGTTATTTTAAAACCCTTTAATATCCACACTCCGAGAGATTGGGGAAAGTAGCACTTTTATTAAATGGATAAACATTTTAGTATTGGACTTAAAAAATTAAATTTATAAGATTCCAAATCAATACCTTCACTGTAATAGAATTCCTACAATTTCATGTTTTAAGTTCTATAGCCGTAGAAACTGCACTATTATTGAATAAATTTTTTATTAATTTAATAAGTATTTTATTGCACAAAAAAAAAAAAAAAAATTATGAATAAAATATTTATTCATAAAAAGGGTAAATAATATTATTATCTACAAAAAAAAAATTAAAAAATGTAGGTCAAACAGCTTAAAATATTATAGAACAGGCCCTGATTGTGCAAACATTGAGCAACGCATTGTTTTCTGTAAATTAAATTGCGTTAAAAGTAGCTTAAATTTTAAGGATCGAAATGTTGCTGGACAAGGGAAAATTTTTTGTCCAAATTTTTTTATAGGATTCCCCCTTCGTTTAAAAGGTTTGGACATATTTTATTGATTTCGAATTTAAAATGGTAGCATTTTATTAAACGATAAATGCATAAAACAACAATTTTTCAATAATTCGAATAATTTCGAAAAGTTTTCGTTTTCGGAAGATTTTCCAAATTATCAAAATTGTTCAATTCTGTTTGTTTTACATTTTTTGGATATAAATAAAGACTTTTGAACTCTTGTCGATAAGTGATTATAAAAAAACAGTAATATATAAAGTTCTATGAATAAGAAGAAAATTTTCGAAAAAGCTTATATTACATGAAAATATAACTCGTTACAAATCATTTCCAAAACACAAAATTAAAATTTTCAGTAGAAGCTGGGTAAACCATATTTAAAACTGGCCTGTTTTGGCTGTTGTCAACCCTAAATTGCTTATAGCACGAAAACAAAGCATTTTTCTTAAAAGTAATTGATATTACAACGTCCTGATCTTAATATTAAACCTATTCTTAACATAATCCCATTGACAGAATTCGGTGCTGAATTTTCTATCTTGGCCCTGATCTATTAAAAAAATTTCGTTTTTTTAAATAGCTAATTATTTTTTACATGATTCTTACGTTACCTGTTCCAAGTTTCAATACATACTAATTCGGTTACACCAGAGTAACGCCAGACTCATTATTAAAGTAATTGAGTTAAGTTGCTTGCTGTATCCGAGTAATATTTTGTATCCCTGAATATGGATCACGAAAATCATAACGAACCTACTGCTCCGAAATGGCAAACTTAATGATCCTATCAATTACCAAAGTATATCATTAATGCCGAATTTAAGCAAACTGTATATGATATGTTATTCATATCCAATATTAAATGTATTAAATTTAAAGAAAAATAGTATATAAATAAATAGTATGGAAAAAAAATTTTCCCACAAGAAGAATATGCAGATTTTCCAAAAACTATACAGTGCTTTTCCTGAATGTGATATTGATCAGATAACCTACCAAATTTCATCAAAACTGAACAATCTATTCAAAAGTGACAGCGGAACAAACATACAGAAAAAGCAATGCAAATGAGGCGTATAACGGAACATGTGATTGAAAATGTCATAAATTTTGAGTATTTAGATGTGATATGATCATGTTATTATGTTATTATCTTTTAGGGATTTAATAACAAGTTCATTATGTTTTGTTAAGAATTATATTTATTATTAATTATTACACATTATGTTTATTAAGTGTGCTTGCTGACCATGTTCATTTTTTTACTTCTATTCTACAAGTGCTCCATGATTCTATTTGAATCTTTATAGAGGGCAACATCGAACTGACTCCTATCATGACACAAGTATTGGAATTTGGAATGACTATATGGAACAAATGCGAGATAAAGCTAATAGTGTATTGATACGAAGATACAAGTATTTTCTGGAAAAAGTTGTTGTAAAAATATATCATGCCTTGATATAACCAATTCTAACATATGACAGTGAAATACGGGTTAACAATTATATAAAATATAACGATCACTGTAAATTTTCTTAAAAGACTCCTATGTGTACCAAAATCCACACCTAACTCGTCCATTAATTTACAATAAAGAGAATATTGGGAACTAAAAGTGTAGAATATCATTGTATAAAAAAGGTATCAATATCATTTTAGAATACAAAACAACAAGAAAAGGCTGCAAAGGAATTGTTTGAATGAGAAGGCAATAGGCATATTTAATGAATTGTTGAATGAAGAAGGCTGAACAGCTAACTATGATTGAAAATTTAAAAGATATGAAAGAGAGCTTTAGTATATTCTGAATGTAGGGAAGGAGCAGGGTATATGGGCATATTTGGAAAAGCATGAAAATAGAGAGTACGATCACCCGCGTGCGATTATGTATAGTGTGATTGAACGTATACGGCATTTGTTCCTGTTTTGAAGACTGTTCAGGAACTGTAGGGATAGAGATAAGCGAGCGCAATAAACCCCATCTACACACCACACTGGATGTTCTGAGTGCATATAAGCTGGAGACAATAAAACCAGTGGTACGATCTTCGACACATACTTTATGAAAGACAATCGAATATGAAATGAAGTCGTTTATGTTTCTATTTATTTAATAGTATAAATAATTGTTGTTTCTTTTTACTATTGAATGCATGACTTTTTACGTAATTACTTTTATTTGTATTAATTTTAAATTATGTCAAATATAATAGCTGTATATATACAGATATAATAATATTAATTTTAAGGTTCTCGTTATTTCTTTTATTTGTATTAAAAGTAAAAATATTAGCTGTATCCATTTTGCAAAGGGTCACAGAACCTCCAGGATTTAGAAACCCTTTTATATAAAATCTTTGCATTGGCTATTGTGAGATAAAAGTAATGATAAAATAGTCGTATTGTTTGCTTCGCAAACATATTTTGTATATACCCATGATGTCTAGGAGAACAACACCCCCCATGTAGCGATTATATTCACCGACCACATTAGGGCGCTTTATAGCGGCTAGGTTAACAACTTTGTTATCATTCCAGAAGATAGTTCAGATATCAATCCCGTTCACGTCACATATTCTTCTGAATACCTTCTATCTTTTATCATCATTCTTTTTTCTAATGTCAGCTTGCAGTCCGGTTTTCTATTTCTTCTAATAGTTCCTAGGCTGCGAATGTCTCCTTTGGCCAGGTATTTCAACAAACGAAGCGAGGTAAAATAATTATCAAAATAAAGTCTGAAGTTCTGGCGCTTTGGAATCATAAGTGCTAACCTCATTACAACGTTAGATGAGGCGCCTGGCTCTCCTTGTAATACGACATTTTCTTTGCCTGTTTCAATATCTGTTCTATAGACAAAGCCAGAAACGCCACTAAATACGAAGACTTTGTATCCCCACTTGTTGTGTGGTTTGTTAGGGTTATACCTCTTAAATATATTCCGTCCTTTAGTAGAGCATATTTGCTCGTCCACACAAAGATGTTTTTCCATTGAGACTTTGATATACGCCTCATTCAAGGAACCTACTATAAGACGTATTTTATATTGACTCAAGATTGTTTCGGTGACCTATGAATTATCAGACACTCGTAAAGTGCAATTGGGATGTTTTTTCACTTGATACAAGTTGGTCTCTTCTGAAATTTTCCTGATTAGGTCCTTCGAAAATAGATACAAAAAAAACTGTACGGGAGTATCCAACTCAAGAAGATCATTCTGCATTTAATTTTAAATTATTTTTTTTTCAACGTAAATTCAATTTAGCAACTTTTCTTCGGATTTTGGGTTAAGAATATGGATCTGTACTCACGTGTGCAGTTTCCATGCTAGAAGAAGGTTGATCATTGTTTTTTAGAGTTTCTACTATGGAATCCACATCAATGTCCACTTCAGGATCCTCATCTTCGAAAGTTTCCAATTCAAGAATAAAATCAGGATCGGTAAGGCTGTCGTCATCAGCATGTAACATTCAAAAATGTCAATCGTCGGTAAACAAATCTCTATGTTTTGCACAAATTGCCATCTCGTGATTTTAATTAGTTCGGAATGCAGGCTATGGGCAATAGTGCACGTTTATGTAATAGCTACAGAGAGTTAAAACAATGTGTATAGCAAGGACTATGGGTAGTCTAAGTAACAAAAAAGGATAAGTATAAATAATCTAGATTTTATCGGAGTAAATTGAAAAAAATTTAAGATTAAATCCAATTCTGATTACAAATTTTAAATAACGAATTGGTAATTAATTAATTCAATCATATTCATTTCCGATTAATTTGAATTCTAATTAAATAGGATTTAAACATACTTTTTTGTTATGGAGGGTGCAATTTAACGATATATTAACATAAATTCATTTTGTTATATTTCTAAAAAAAATTTCAGTGTTTTTGTTAATAATAATTGTAAAAATTGTTTATTGTTACACAAATATATTAAATTGTTGCCATAAAAAACTCATTTACACTTATATTTTTATATATAAAAAAAAAAAGTAAAAACAAACAAATTTATTTGATTTACTTTGTTTTACAATTTATCGGATTTTATTTGTATCACCCCGCACTTTTATTTATTCAATATAATGATCTTCCGTCCAACAGATGTACCTGGAAACGTATCCGGCGGCCAAACTAATGAGTGATTTCTTTTTTAAATTTACATTGCATCACGTTAAATACTTAAAGTGTTTGTTATTCTGATAGATGTTCTTAGTATTTTCTCATAGTTTACATATTTAAGATGAAAGTAATTCTTTCAGTTTTTCAATAAGCGTTTCATTACCAGGTTCATTAGCATCTTTAAAATAGGGTAATCCCTTACATTTTTCCATCCAAGACAATAATTTTGGATATTTCGATTTTCCAATAGGAAACATACCATCTAACGTCGTAACGACAGGTATGATACATAAATCAGCAACAGTTAATTTATTTCCAGCAATCCAAGAATTTCCGTCAAAAAACGATTCCAGGAAGTCATATGCTTCATAAATTGCTTTTCTTTTCTCTTCGGGAATTTCTTTGACGTTTAGAAACAAAATTGGAAACTAAAAATAAATTGATAAACAGTTAATAAAATGCATGTTAATACGAGCTAAAAACTTTTAGTCCTCTGCACCCCTCCACACCTGAAGGCAAAGATGCCTTCTAGCTAAAGGTGACAATTATATTGTTATTATATTGTAAGTGGACTTGTTAATTCGTTCTTATCAAAGCGATGACAGTGTGATGAACTAACCGCCCCGTTTCTTTTATTATAATTGATCACACTACCGCTGCCTGGATTTGAACCTACAACCTCGTGTCTAACCAACCAAATAGGTAAAGGTGATAGTATCTTTACTCACTTGGACAATGAGTTATAAAAGAGTGTTGCCTGCATCTAATTTTTTTTTAAATTTTATTATTTTGAAATAAAAGTAAAATAGAATATCTAAAAATGAGCTTTAGATTTTATTCTTTGCATTAGCAATGTATTTATTATTTGGATGAACATAAAAATTAATAAAATATACTTACGAATATACTGCGTGCTCTAGGAAATAAAATGCCTGAATCAAAATGAAGTAAACGATCGATTATTGCTCGTTCCTTTAAGTCCTTTGGATATAATGAATCATCTTTTGCATATTTACTAACAAGATATGTAACAATGGCATGACTGTCCCATAGATAAAATCCGTCATCGTCTATGGTTGGAACTGTATGTTGAGGATTCATCTGAAATAAATATAAATATATACAAGCTGTATATTTTCCAACTATTAGAATAAATTTAGTGTGCTAGCGTTTCAAAACTTACATCGTTGTAATTCCATCACGATATTATGTCATCAATGTTGTGTATTTACAATGTTAAATATACAGCATTCATGCGTCGTATGGTGCTGAACAGCATAACGTTATGTGTTTTGAAACGCAGCTTATATTATTTCAATCACATAGTTAAGAATAGTGATAATAGATTAAAAAATAAATGGTAATATTGTCACCAACATGGTGAGATGGAGAATATATTTTCCTCTCACCTAAGTTGACACTAAAGGCAATAACGCGCATGTGCTTAATATGTGAATCACAGACCTATAGTAATACTGCGCCTATAAACAACTATCATATGTAAACGCTATCACCATATTTATTTATAATTCAATAAACTTGATATTTTAGACAATTTTAGATTGACGAAGTGTTTCGCCTCGTACATACCTGTTCTTTTCTATCTGTCAGAATTTCTGTTGTCATTGCCTTACGCATTGTTTTATTGTATGATTATGCTTTTAAATTTTTATACAAGTAAATTTTATTTAAAAAAATTATTAAAATTCATTCTGGCGATCGAAAAATATTTTTTAGGCCTATAAATGAAATGTTTAATTTACATTGCACCAGGCGAGGGGAAAACTTGGTACTTTGTGCTTTCAACCTATGAAAAAAGTATTGATAACTGCCCTAGTCCACGCTGTATATTCATCTTAAAAACCCATTTATAATAGTGTAATGCTTATATCTCAAAAGGGGTAAGAGTTTCAAAAAAAAGTTTAAATAACATACTATTGGATGCTCTAGCTCTATTATTAGTACTCGCAGATGATGTGTAACATCTAACACCTACTCAATAAGAAAAATTAACATATAACAACCGGAAAAAATTAGTCTGGTATTATTTGAAATGATATTTAGTAACGAAGAATAACTATTTTTATTGAAACTTTTTATTATTATTACTGTTTTTTATTTTAACTTTTATTTAATTAAAAATTTTTTTAAAATAATTTTTATTGATTTTATTTAATTTTTTTTAATTTTTGTTAATTTAATTTAATATTTTTTTTTCAATTAATTAATTAATTTTTTAATGTTTATATGTGCACGTATTTTTTAATTTTTATTTTTATTTATTTAGTTTAACATTTTTTTAAATAATTTTTATTGATTTTATTTCACTTTTTTTATTTTTATTAAATTAATTTTTTTTTTTTCAATTTATTAATTTATTTTTTAATTTTTTTAATGTATGTATGTGTACCTATTTTTTTATTTTAATTTTTATTATTTTAGTTTAAAATTTTTTTAAATAATTTTTATGATTTTATTAAATTATGTTTGTTTGTTTGTTTTTTTTTTTTTCAATTAATTAATTTATTTTTTTAATGCATGTTTATGTACCTATGCATATTGTTTATTTTTAATGTGTTTATGTACGTATGTTTGTATATGTATCGATGTATATATTTATATATTTGTGTATATGTATGTATATATAAACTTTTACAAATTTTTGTATCATGTAACATATAATAATATAATATTAAATTTTTATAACGTGTTACACTTTCCATATAATCACTCTCATATAAAAACATCCACTTTATATGTAATTCGTAAAAAAACGTTTTAATAGTGGTTTTATGACAAAAAAAAAAAAATTTATTATAATGCTACTCATATTGGAATCTCGGAATCGGCTCCAACGATTTTCATGAAATTTAGTATATAGGGGGTTTCGGGGGCGATAAATCGATACATAACTTAACAGTACCAATAATTGAGCTAGAGTGTTTCGAAAAAAATGATTGTAATTTCCTCCTAATAACGAATATTTTTAAATTGCTTAAAACGTATAATTGAAGAAATATTATTGTAAGCACAGGTTATTCGATTTTTCGAATCATTTGGTTATAAGTCTTATAATTGATTAATTCTATTCGGTTATAAAAATTTCGCAGAGTTTTCTTATCCTCGTTCCAAATCGAATAACCATCAATCATATTTTGAATTTCATTGCTGATTTTTATACTCAACGTATGTAGAATATGTCGGAGTATATTTATTTTGGTCTAAAGTGTGAAACACTAGGAAATAATGACCGCACAAACTAAATTTTGCAATAGGTGTTCATAGAATCATCTAAAAATTCAATTTCCATATATCCGTCCATGAACAAGATAATTCAAGAGATAACAAGATGAAATTTGGTGACATAATTTAAGTTTAAAAAGTAAGATCTTGTTCAAGAATGAGCTAAATTTATTCATTAGATCTAGTGGATCCATGACGATATGATAAGAAAAATCATTCAAGATAGAAGAAAGTTTAAAATGTTTTTGTTTTATCAAAACAACCAAATTTTGTTTGAAAGATTTTTTCGTAAACTGTTAAGATTCGCCACAATTTCAGCTCAAATTAAGCATAAAAGCACATTTATAAATTTAATATACATAATTATTGTATAGGCGTTTATAACATTATTGACTGCATATATAGAGTATTTTAATAATGCTTATCATTAAAAATAGTTCAAATCTACTCTGTTATATCTTCACTTGTTTAAAATTGATTTTTTCACAGTAATTCAAATGAAACACAATTTTTAAACATTAATTTATTTTTGAGATTACTTCATTCAAAAAAAAAAATCAGTTAATTTGTATGCATAAAATTTTGTCAACAATTTTTCGTCTTTATTTTAAAATCAATTAATTAAAAATAAACCATTCTTTTTAATAAAAACATTAATTTTTTTTATTATAAAAAAATGATTATAAAAAAATGCTGTATAAAATAAATGATTATAAATAAATTTGTATCGTCTTTTATACAAATAAAAATAATTCAATTTTTCTATTTTGGTCAAAATCTATTTATATGCAGATAAGACGCAAGAAACATAGTAGATTTATTTCTCATAAAAATAATAAATAAAGTAGAACCTCGATACCTCAAACCTCGATAACTTAAAAACATCTATAACTTCAAAAAATAATATGTTCCCTTCCCATCAGAGTCCAAAACCTCTATAACTTAAAATACGCAACCTCTATAACTTAAATAAGTAATCTCTGTATTGACCCTCAGTAAATAAGAGCAAGGGCACATACATACATATGTACATACCTACCTCTATATTAACCTATCCCTAACATAGACCCTTGATAACTTAAAACTTCTATAACTTAAAATATTTTGTGTTTCCCTTTGACTTTAACTTATCGAGGTTCTACTGTATTAATATTAATAGATATTGCGGCATTATACACTCATTGAGAGAAACCGACGCAGTTTTAAAGACTTTCACTACACTTTCATTTGTATTAACTACTTAAATTCTTTTTTTAATCTTAGCATCAAATATACAATTTAATATTATCATGCATTAATAATGGTTTTCATACCTTTAAAAATTCAGGTTTAAGGTGATCTCCAGCCGATAAATTCATTGGAATGAATTCTATATCTAAACCAATGGCTTTGCTTGTCAATAATACAGATCGAACTGGGAAACTTAAAGTTGTACCATAAAGTTTTGGAGCCATTTTTATGTTCACTATTGTTGATGTTTATTACTCAACATTCACAACACTAATAATGAATAATGATATAAACTGTTTTAATTGACATCATTAAAATACATATACTCCCCACTTCAAGTGCAGCTTGTTAATTTTTAATCTCTAATTTAAAAAAATATTATGACAACACAAGATTTTAAAAATGAATATCATCAAGTTTTTTAAGTAACAAAAAAAAGGATTAGCGAGAATTTTGATAGATTGAATTAAATATGAAAAAGATTGTTTGTTTGAAGTGTAAAGAACCATAATGTCAGTTTTAGCTAACTCTAGATTTGATCAACCCCTTTAATAACCTCCCAAAAAGAGGATTTTCGGTTATTTTTCACATTTCAGGGCAAAATTTTCAGTATTAATTGATTTTTTACTACTTTTAGTGATTGATCCTAACGAGGGTAGCTAGATACGAAATCGATACCCTTTTATTATCTGTGATCAGGGAAGTTTTAGTAAAAATTTCGACACGATTTATTTATCCTGCCTCCTGCGGTATTTATATATGTAAAAAAAATTTTAATTATGAATATCTCAAGTAAATAGATATTGATTAATTGATCTGAAATTTTAAGGAACTGTAGTTCATATTGTCGTCAAGTTATGAGAGAAGTTTTATCCAAAATATTAACTGATTCATAAATAATAAAAGAGCAAATTGTAGATTTTCATACTGTCTTTCCTGAATTGAAACTCAAATTGTATACAAGTCATGGGTTGTCGCAAAAATGAGCTACTTAATGTGTCCGATAAACTTTCAAACAGTGAACCAATTTTTACTTGCAATATCTATTTCTTCCTAAGTTATATAATAACTATACTTTAACAAACATACTCTTTCGAAACCTTGTAGTTTTGACTTGCAATTTGTGTATTCAATTAACCGTTAATTATCTACTTTTGTAAGTTATTTATACTACAAACCTAATGTGCCTGGTCGAGTATAATTTATTATATAATTCTTAAAGTGTTTTCGGAAAACACCTCAACAACAAGACGTGATTGTCCACGAGTCCAAAAGTTTGAGATCTTTATTAATTCACTGTTGCCGCCTCAAAACCTAATTTTGTATTATATTTTCTTGTTAGTTCATAAAATAGAAGTGTAAAATTCTTTCGAATAGAAAAATGTTTCTGCATCACATTAAACGCTATTGTAACCTCGGTTTAAATTGATATAAGAATTCTCTATTATTTAGCACCTTATCTTAATTTATCCACAACTTTAGTAAGCTGAAGAGCTACTACCATGTTCCCAAGAGTACGTCAACTAGCGGTTCAATGTGTACTTCTTGCTCATGGTTTACTGTGAGGTATTGATTATTTTACGGTTAAAATTCGAAGCTGTTTTTTATTTAACTTGGTTAAATGCCTATGTTAAATTTTTAACAAATATAATGTTTAAAAAAATAATTTAACATAACGATTATATAGTAAGTATAGTAGTTTGGAAAAAAGTTTTTTAGTTTTGTACCCAAAATTTTCTTTTTGAAATACACACTCTTTGGCTGCCCGTTCAAATTATCACTGGTGGACACTATTGGCGTTAGGTAAATGCTCTTCAACTGTTGTACATGTTTTGTTACTACCATGGCCAGCTTAATCGTAAATACCTTAACGAGCTGTACCATTTTGATAGAGACCACTATAATAATCACACTATTTTCTCGCGGTCAAATAAGTCAAAAAATACTTATCCAAATGTATTGAAATTTGGTATGTACAATCTTAAGCTGTAATTAATGATTATCCAGGAGTTACGAATAGTTAGGAGTATTTTTTTTTTTAGTTTGGCAATTTAAAACCATAACATTGAAAAAGATTAAGATAATATTCCACGAAGTTTATTAAAGCGAATTAAAACAATTTCAAAATAAGTTAAAATGAACAACTGCTGTGTCTATAAATTAACTGACGACAGTTACGGACTTTCTGATATATTAATTTTTCTTTTTTTTTCGAAAAATTTTAGCTCTCTATAGTGCAAGTTGCTTATTATAAACGTTTAAAATTCCTTGCAGCTTTTTATCAGTTTATAAAAATAAATTTAATATGTTCGATTAACGAATCTCCATACAATTTCACAGTTTTTTAAAATTGCAATAAATTTTAACACTTCAGAATCAGTTTGTAATTTATGCAAGTGATTTAGAATAGAATGATGAACTTTCTAGATAAATTTTCATTTATCTCGTACCATTTTTATATTTCTTGCAAACAGCCTTAAGACGGTTTATCAACAGCTGTTAGAAGCCCTGATAAAAAAAGTCTGATATAATTCTATAGAAATTTAACAGAAAATCAATAGAAGTGAATAGGAAATTTCCTATTCAATCCTATTCAAAATTTTAAATTTCATTTCTTTTTCAATCCTATTGATTTCGTACTCATTACTATTCAATTTCTATTGGATTGAATAGGATTTTTTTTTTATCTGGGAGACTACAATTTTCCGGTACTAATAAAATAAAAATACTTATCGAAATGTTATGAAATTTGGTATGCATAATATTGACATGAAAACATATTGCTTGTAGAAAAGTTTTTGTTAAAAAACATTTCTAAATGTAAAATCAAATTTTGATTTTTGTTTTGGAACTTTAGAATTTTTTTCAGGAAATCTCTCGATAAGCATTAGGTTTTCATGTTAATATTGTACATACATACACAGAACGATGCCAGTCAGTTGAAGTTTAGTAGTATAGCTATGTATACCTATTGTTGATTGCTTGAGTTTCGTCATGTTATCTATTTGAATGACACTTAAATATATACAATATGGGTAGATTGATTCATTGTGTATTTTGGCATTATTTGTGAAAATTGATTTATTATAGAGTACAATTTAATTTTTATATGTTTAATTTAAAATATGTTTTATTTGTTTCTGCGCAACCCTAGTAATATTACATAAAAGCTTACAAATTTTCTCTTGTTAGATTTTGATAAATTGTGTGACAAGATTGAACATATTGACCAAAGCAATTTTCAACTTTAAATCGTTTAAAGGAATATCTATATATTATGTGGTAATTTTTATTTTTTGCTTACATTTCTTGATAAATGTGTCTATTTGAAGAGTAATCTTTCACAATAAAATTAAATTTTTTTTTTTTTTAATTCTAAATTTAAGATAATAGTTAATATTTTTACATTTTAATGCTTAACTGTTCAGGCGGTAACATATTTTTATATCCCTAATAAATAATATTATATAATCAAATTTGAGTAGACTGTAATTTGAGCTATTGAAAATTTAACACACGAAATAAAATAATATGTTTTAATAAGTATATAATACACGAGCTTGTATAAAAATGATAATTATCCTATTTGCATCACATTAACAAACCTATAATATTTAATTCACTTTGAAAAATTATCTAAAAAATTCATCTTTAACAGTTACATACAACTTAATTATTATAATTGAATTTTATAAGTAAGTTTTCAAAGTTAAATAAATATAATAAGTTTTCTAATATGAAATAGAATAAAACCATTTTTATGCAAGACAACCTTAACATTCCAGATAAAACCTTATTATATGAGAATGACAAAATTTAATTATCGGTCACACTAATATAGTTTCAAAATCTAATAAGAGATGGCATTCCATCAATTCCATGCTGCTTAATACTTACATTTATTTAGATTCTCTTCTGTTTTACCAATGTACTCTCTATAATGAACTTCAAGGCATTTGTGTCTTACGAACAGAACAAAAACACATGATCATAAAATAATGTATTTATTAGTATTTGTTTGTTTCAAAACAAACATGTCTAAACTTATAAATTTACAATAATCTATACATAAATATATCTTTCTTTTTCTATTGTACTGTTATAAACAAAGTAAGAAACTTGATTCTTAAATAAATATTTATAGCCCAAAAGCTGGAGTTTTTTTTAGCTCATGATATTATAATTGATAAATTAGTATTTAAGTGGGTTTGTATTTTTGATGGTATTGTGTTAATTATTTTAAAATTTTATTACTGATTGTTATTTTTATTAACATTTAATTTATGTTGAATGAAAATATTGAAAAGATATTTTTCCTATTATGACAAAACAATCTGTTAAAAAAATTTTACCTGTTGATAACAGGCTGTCAAATTATGGTATAAAAACATTTTTTTTTTGAATGTGTTATAAAACCACGAAATCGATTTTATACTAATTATTAATTTATGGACGATGTAAAATCAACATTTATTGTATTTTTTATGATAGATATTACATACAGTTTTTCACACGTCATTTTCGAAGAAAAAGTTAATGGGCTTAAACTAATAAGAGAGCCGTTGACCGTGATGCGGTGCGCGCATCTTAAAATTTCAACTCCTACATTTTTTTATAATGCACCTAAAGAAGTATAACCTACATTCATTTGATTTTTCTTTGGTATTATTAACGATAACTACTCATAAAAACAATCATTCTTTATCATTAAATTTAACATTGGACAAAAATATTAAAAAATTGTAGGAAAACTGGTAATTTATAATAAAAATACTTACTTTCAATGAACTTTGGATGAAATTGGGATAATATCTATAACGATAATACATTAAAAAAAAATTAAATACATTTAATGATAATATATATATTTTTTTAAATTAAATACTGGAATAATTTTTATTGTTTTAAATATTTATTACTTTAAAGCACCTATTCTCTCCTGGATAATAACGTTTTGTCCCAATGGCAAAATTAATTTTAGTATTCTGTGCTGTAAATACAGATTACTTTATTTTTAATATCTCTAATAATGTATTGTTTTTCGAAAAACTAAAAACGGCTGTAAAATATGCTTACCGAATTAAGCATTTAGACGAGCAATACTCGCGCATGATAGATTAGATGAGATAAATATCAGTTTAAGTTTATATTAATTAATATGTTCAAATATTATATCAAAAAGTTCTTATCATCAAATATTTTAGTATATAAAAAACTATTCAAATTATTACAGTTTAAAAAACAAACTTTGTTTTTACTTAAAACAAATGTCTATATTTTAAATAGGAACTGTCTCCGAAACTGGCACCGGGAACGGATATTTTCAAGTCATAATGCCGGCGTTGGCAAAATTAATATTCGTATATAGTTGACAGGGTCGATTATTTTATTAGTAACCGGCAGTTGATAGTTATCTGTAATCTGTGAGAACGTTAATTTTGACAGACCTACAACGGTTGCAATTTTTAACCTTCATTCATTTGATTCTTCTTTGATATTATCAACGAAAACTATTCATAAAAACAATTAATCTTCAATATGCAATTTAAAATTGAAAAATTATTTAACATTTTAATGAACTAGTACAAAAACTAGTGATTTATTAGAAAAATACTTTCAATGAATATTGGGGATGACTGCTTTAATTTTGTATAAAATCCATAATTATAATTTAAAGAACGTTTAATTTTTTATTGTTTACCATGATTTCAATAGTATGTATTCTATTAAAATCATGGACAAAATCGTAACACAGGTTGAAAACAAACTTAGTAACCAAAAGGAAAGCGGTTTTAAAAAAGGCGAACAGCAGCATAGGCACAAACAATTCGGATAAATATTTGAAGCTGCTTCTAGAAAAACGTGGCTTTACGTTAGCCGTTATAAACCTGTCGGTAACAGCTGAAATAGTTACCTCTTTTATAAAAAATAAAATTGAAAGTGATAATGAAATTGAATGCGTACTAAAGCATTTTAAATTGGAGTTTATTCCAAATATCAAGAATTGCTTTATTAGCCGTTATTCTGGCCAGCTGGAACTGTACGTTCTGTCAGGAAAGCAATGGGTTACAAATACCGACGAGAAGCATCTACTAAAAATTGTTATAGGAATATGATTAACAATTTTACTCGAACTGCAGCATCTAGCAGTAGTTCTATAAACTATTATGATCATTTTTTAATGCTTTTAAATATGATAACTTAAATACTAATTTATCAAGAATTCAAAAAACAATTTTTTTTAATGTATGGAGATTGGGCTAAAGTAAGTATATCAATATAATAAATATGTTAATAATTTATTTATATATATATGTAAACTAACATTAAGTATTATACGCTTCCATTGTATGTAATATCCAAATAAATTGTATTATTATTATTATTAATGGAACTGTCTCCGTGACCGGAGCTGGGCACGAATACTTTTAAGTAATAATGTCAGCGCCGGCAAAATTAATATTCGAATAATTATTAGTAATCGACAGTTGGTCGTTATCTGCAATCAGTGATTGTAAACACTTATAAAAACAATCTGTCTTCAACATTAAATTTAAATTGGACAATAATTTAACATTTTGAAGAATTACAAAAACTAGTGATCTATAACAAAAATACTTTCAGTTAGTATTAAATATATTATTAAATACACACGAATAATTTTTATTTTAGTCAATATTAGTCACTCTAAAGTACTGTATTTTAAGCAGTTTTGTATTAACTTATTAAAAAATGTTGACTTCGCCTGTTTCAAAACTATTCAAATCATTATAAGTCAAAAACAAATGGTTCAGAACCAAAACCGTAGAAGAAAGACCACATGCCATCACCATAACATCATTGATTAAAATAACTAGTAACTACGAATATTTCCGGCAATTAATAAAATAATCGGCGACGGCTATTTTATTCGAATATTTATTTTGCCGGCGCGGCATAATTACTTGAAAATATTCGTTACCGCGCCAGTCACTGAGACAGTTCCATTCTTTTATATATTTTATACAATAATTAAACTTAACATTTAATATCGACTACCCATCCTTAAATTTTTTGTGTATTTGTACTAAACGGTTTGTAATTAAAAAATAATCTTGAAGCTCACTATTTAATTAACCACGCCCTTTTATTTTATTTTATAATATTTATTTGAATGTAGCAATTAGAAATAATTCAATGCAATTATATTAATTTTAATTACATGACGTGAGTTAACTTTTGGGTAAAGGCAAATATTTTCGACAGTAAAATTAAAGTCTAAATTTTTCTTACGGAAAATTGACTAATCATAAAGACAAAATGTGGGAAGATGATACAATTGATATTAAAGTGATAATAAAATTAGATAGTTGGAAACAGATAGAATATCATAGTGAAAGTGGGAGAGTATTTTTAAATTTGAATGAGGAAAACATTCGAGATGTTATGAGTAAATTTAAGTCAATAGAAAATGGATTACGATTACGTCGTAGTTGTTTAAATAGAGGTAACTATTAATTGTATACTTAAGAAATTTACAAGGTTAAAAAGTATCTTCTAAAAATATTTTACTTATAGGTGATAAAAAAATATCTTCTAAGAAAGTGAAGAAGTTGCTCCTAAAACTACTACCTTTAACATCACCATCAATTTTATTTAAGCCTGACAAAGGCAGAATATGTGAAACAAACAGAGTTAAGCAAGAAGCCAAAACTGTTCAAGTATTAACATCTTCACCGATTTCATCTTCTACGCGTACTTGCGGGTAAGTGGTGATTATTCATTATTTAGATTATTTTGATTGATACGATGGAACGGAAACTTAACAAAAATAAAAACAAAACACGTAAACAATGAACAACCATAGATTATAATAATCTTCTTTAAACATATAAAAAATATTTTCCAATTTTAGGCATAAAGGCCAGCGCACACCGTAAGATTTTCTAATCAGAAAATCTAATGGTCAACGCACACCATCAAAAAATCTTAATCTTAAGCAAGCGCATATAATCGGATACGTACAACAAACCACAACGAACCAATGAACTAATGAACTTTCAAATTATTTTATATTTATTATTACTTTTATGACTAACAGGTGGCCTACTTCAGATAACATCGTAAGATTTTCAAAAACTCTGATGCTACTTCAAACAGCATCATATATATCATGATAAGATTTTCTAATCAGAAAATCTCATTGTGTAGAATTTTTAACGTATGCGGGGTCTAATATAAAATACATTGTAAGAGTTATATCAGTTTTTCTGAGGAGAAGTTCTGATCATAAAATCTTATGGTGTGCGCTGGCCCTAAATGATATTTCATATTTGCTACATTTTTATACTCGACATATTTATAATATATCAGAGTATATTAATTTTAGTCAAGTATGTAAAGCTAGAAAATATTGAAGCCACAAACAGAATTCAGGTATTTGGGTGTTCATAGAATCATTTAACTAGACCATTTCCGCATTTCCGCCAATCATCAACATAACTGAAAAATGAAGAAAAGAAAATTCAAAAACAAAAAATATTTAATACTTCAAACATTGATACTGAGTCGAGTATCTAAACAATTAACTCTTTTAGCTGTTATCTTTATTTGTTGTTGTTTTGAGAGTTTTGATATCTGTAGTATACTGAACTGTACAATAGCGTTGGATGTAATAGTAATTACTTTATCTGTTACAGGAAAAGTTTTAACTTAAAAAATATAACGGGCCAGTGGCTGTAACAAGCTTTTTTATGTCACAATAATTATTAAAATGCCATTGTCTAGTCTCATGTTTAAAAAAACTACATGCAAGAGAAAATTTTAATATCTAGTGACTTTAAAAAAAATTCTTTTAGGAATAAAAACGCAATAAAATGTAAATACACTGTACTCCGGCAGATATGTGAATTAATTAGGCGTTTAATGCAGTAATTACGGGCTTTCAAAATGGCTGGATCATTCTATATCAAATACAGCCGATTTTGAAGAAAATTGGTACAAATATTGGGCTTTTTTCCAATGTACCTTCTTTTTATTGTTCATTATTTAATAGCCGGGTGACAGGAAACATGAAAAAAAAAATACTATTCATAATCTCATTTATGCTTGACTTAAAATTTATCCATCATTTCTGAAAAAAGCTATTTTCACAAGACATTTTTAAGCTTTAGGAGCCTTTTTCACAAATTTGACGTTTTTTTTCTTAAGCTCTAACTATGAACTCGATAAATGAATGGAGTTAAAATTGTATTCATTGTTTTCTCACAAAGTATACTTATTCCAAAGTGCTAATTTTCAATTTCCGAAATTTTGAAAAACATCTTGTTTGTGGTAAAAAATGAAGCAAATTTGGTTAGAAAATTATCAAATTTTGAACTTTACCTGTGCTCATTTTCTTCGTTGAAATCTCAACTTTAATATAGAATTGAATTATATAGTTTATGTACAAAAATATCGTTAAAAAGCAAAATTTTTTAGTGAAAATCATTACTTTTTTATAATTGTAAATAAACGTTTATATTTTTAAAATGCGATAATTCTCATACAATACTATGTTATACAAGTAATTAAAATGTATTTTCTTAACTAATCTCGGCTTTCAAAGTCCCGAAAACATTGTTTAAACTGCAATAAAATAAGTAAAAACTTTAAAAATACATATTCTGTGACTAAGTATTTACAAATTATCACGTCAAAGTGTTTTATTTAAGTATAAACTACAAAAATTAAAGTAAAATAATTTTATTGCAATCTTTTTTCTTCGTGGACAATTTTTCATTGCCAGAATCGATCAAACTCTCGATTTTTTCATGTTCATTTTCTATAACTTCAATATCTTGGAGTTCTAACCACAATTCTGGTTTGTACTCACTAGTACCCTGATGGAAATATCTTGAAAATAACTCTTAAAAAGTCTAAAAAACTCTTATGAAATTCTGATGAAGTCTTATTAACTCTAAACAACTCTTTGAGAAAAGTCCCAATTTTCTGAGAATATAAGACTTATTAAGAATTTTGAAAAGTTATTCTCACTTGTCGAAACTTATTTTGACTTACTAATTTCTAATAAAAATTTTGAAATTTTTTCCACCAGGGTATTACTCAATTTCTACATCTTCCATCGAAGACAGAAGACGGAAACTAACTCGTTGTTACTATTAACTGTATGTATTAAATTTTCTTCCGCATTTCAAATTTTCATTCATTTTAATTGCAGAGAATCCTCCGCTAAAGAATTAAAAGCATTTAAAGAACATTCCCAACTTATGAGCACAAAAGACAATAATTTTAAAAACACCGAAATCATTTCAAACAGTTATAAAAATCAGTCATCTTTATTGGTGTCAAATGAATTTAATAAAAGTATCCAAGATAAGAATAGTAAATCTATGGATAAACAATTTGAAAATGTTGAAATGATGCAAATTGATAAAACCAATCAAACATCATCTCCAACAAGATACCGAAGTTTTATAAACGACAATAAATTAGTTAAAAAAAAGAACGGAAAAACATTGGTTCAGTTGAAAGTGACAGATCTATTTAAGAAAAAGAAAGTGCCAGATGAAACATTTCAAGGCAATGATAAATCTTCGGAGTTTTTTGTTAAACAACATTTACTAAAGTCTCCAATAGTAAATTCGAATGAAGATCATAATCGTATTCTGAAGAAACTTAAATTTAGTAAAAACAACCGTTCTACGTTAATTTCTGAATCTTCCGGAGTTGAAAATGATAAAATTGAAGCTAATTTTAATGATTTGCCAAATAATGAAATTGAATGGTCAGATACTAGTAGTATTCAGCAGGGTAAGCGCCACAATTTTTATTATTTTTGGCTTAAGTATCAATATTAATTTTATATTATAACGAAACAATTTTTTGCGAAATTTTTCCTCACGATCTGTTTTTATAAAATTTGTGCTGATTAAATCTTAATACAATTTGGACTATTATTGTTATTTTTTTAATTACAATTTGTTTCCGGAAATTGATAATACATTTTGAGTATCGTTTTCTTGTCAAGATTAGGCTAAGGCTTAAGGCTATTTTATTTATTTTTTTTGTGAATAACAAATTTCATAACGTTTAGATAGTTAATTTTTAAGTTATTAGTGTGCAAAAATTGAAAAAAAATTACAATGTATATTACATCATCGATTCTCTTTATTATAGAGGTCTATTTTTGTGCCAATTCTCCTTAAGACTACTTGTAGTCTTTTTGTGAAAATTCCGCTTAAGGCTATTTTATTTATTTTTTATAACCGTATGATATTTGGTTTTATGATATGAGTGATATCGCACCAAAGCTTATAAGTAAAAGTAAAAGCTGATAAGACAAGTTACAAAGCCACAAACCAAAATCCATTTGCATTTTACTAATATACCTTTAAAAAGAATCATAATTGTATAATTTATTACATTCTTCAAAACGCATTTCTGTGATACGTGCAATTAAAAAAAGGGCCAATTTTTGGCGATGTCTCCTAAAATGATAAATATTTTGAACGAATTTCATTATGCAATTTTCTTGAATTTAAAATAAAAAATAATTCCTGTTTTTTCAGATCAGAACTACCGTCGTTTAAATGATACCTACAGTATATCAGAATTACAAACAGAGAATATTTACCCAAAAGACCTATCCAAAATAGTTTTAGAAGGAAATAAAAATGAACCATTACGAAAACGAGGTTCATTTTTATTGGATCATCTACAGAATAATCAATACGAGAAAATGGATGAATTACCAAAAACAAAAAAGAATAGTTCATTAAGTTTGAAATCAAATGAGATTTTTCAAGATTATGAAATTCCTTACAAAAAATTTAAGATTGATAAAGAAAGATTCAAAAAAAATGCAGATACTACAGTAAAAAATATTGAATATCCTGAAAAAAATTTGAATTCCTCATTTAGTTTTCTACCGAAGCAATCGAATAATCAAACAGAAAAAAATAAATTGAATACGAAAATAAAGAAGGAATTTGTTGATAACGTAAAGCAAAATAATAATAGTTTAAATACAAAAAATGAAATTTTTAAAGAATCAAAATCAATTAAAGGGGAAATGTTTAAAAATCTTAAAAGTGGACATACATTAATTAAAAATAAAAATAAGATAGAATTTTATTCTTGTGAAGATAAAAAAAGACTAATAAAAAGTACAAATAAAATAAGTAATGTTATCGAATATCCTGAAATTAATTTAGATACTTCATTCACATTAACATCGAATGAAATTTCTCAAAACCAAATAAATAAGGAAGAATTGCATTCTCGTGAAGATAAGGAAAGATTAAAAAAACATACAAATAAAACCGTTGATGTTATCGAATATCCTGAAATTAATTTAGATACTTCATGTAGTTCTCTACGGAAGCATTCGAAGAGTCAAACAGAAAAAAATAAATTAAATAAGAAAGAGAAGAAGGAAAGAGAAAATGAAAATGAGGAAGAATTTCATTCTCGTGAAGATAAGGAAAGATTAATAAAAAATACAAATAAAACAGTTGATGTTATCGAATATTCAGAAATAAATTTAGATACTTCATGTAGTTCTCTACCGAAGCATTCGAAGAGTCAAACAGAAAAAAATACATTAAATAAGAAAAGAAAGAAGAAATTTGTTGATGATGTAAAACAAAATAACAACAGTTTCGATACAAAAAATGAAAGTTTTATGCAATCAAAATCAATTAAAGGAAAAATAATTAAAAATCCTAAAAGCGCGCATACATTAGTTATAAATGAAAATGAGGAAGAATTTCATTCTCGTGAAGATAAGGAAAGATTAATAAAAAATACAAATAAAACAGTTGATGTTATCGATTATCCTGAAATTAATTTGGACACTTCATGTAGTTCTCTACGGACGCATTCGAAGAGTCAAACAGAAAAAAACAAATTATATAAGAAAAGAAAGAAGGAATTTATTGATGATGTAAAACAAAATAACAACAGTTTCGATACAAAAAATGAAAGTTTTATGCAATCAAAATCAATTAAAGGAAAAATAATTAAAAATCCTAAAAGCGCGCATACATTAGTTATAAATGAAAATGAGGAAGAATTTCATTCTCGTGAAGATAAGGAAAGATTAATAAAAAATACAAATAAAACAGTTGATGTTATCGAATATCCTGAAATTAATTTGGATACTTCATGTAGTTCTCTACGGAAGCATTCGAAGAGTCAAACAGAAAAAAACAAATTATATAAGAAAAGAAAGAAGGAATTTGTTGATGATGTAAAACAAAATAACAACAGTTTCGATACAAAAAATGAAAGTTTTATGCAATTAAAATCAATTAAAGGAAAAATAATTAAAAATCCTAAAAGCGCGCATACATTAGTTATAAATGAAAATGAGGAAGAATTTCAAAGATAAGCAAATAAAACAGACGAATACAAAACAAAGTTATATTCGAAGGATTTCATTCTGAAGATAATATCCTGAAAGGATACAGAAAAGCATAACAAATTATATAAAATATGATGTAAAACAAAATAAAACAGAAAAAAAATGAAAGTTTTATGCAATTATCCTAAAATACATTAGTTATAAATGAAAATGAATAAAACAAATGTTGATGTTATCGAATAAAAATACTTCATGTAGAAAGCATTCGAAGAGTCAAACAGAAAAAAACAAATTATATAAGAAAAGAAAGAAGGAATTTGTTGATGATGTAAAACAAAATAACAACAGTTTCGATACAAAAAATGAAAGTTTTATGCAATCAAAATCAATTAAAGGAAAAATAATTAAAAATCGATACATTAGTTATAAATGAAAAGTTTCAATATTAATATACAAATAAAACAGTTGATGTTATCGAATATCCTGAAATTAATTTGGAAGGACGGAAGCATTCGAAGAGTCAATTATATAAGAAAAGAAAGAAGGAATTTGTTGATGATGTAAAACAAAATAACAACAGTTTCGATACAAAAAATGAAAGTTTTATGCAATCAAAATCAATTAAAGGAAAAATAATTAAAAAAAATTAAAAGCGCGCATACATTAGTTATAAATGAAAATGAGGAAGAATTTCATTCTCGTGAAGATAAGGAAAGATTAATAAAAAATACAAATAAAACAGTTGATGTTATCGAATATCCTGAAATTAATTTGGATACTTCATGTAGTTCTCTACGGAAGCATTCGAAGAGTCAAACAGAAAAAAACAAATTATATAAGAAAAGAAAGAAGGAATTTGTTGATGATGTAAAACAAAATAACAACAGTTTCGATACAAAAAATGAAAGTTTTATGCAATCAAAATCAATTAAAGGAAAAATAATTAAAAATCCTAAAAGCGCGCATACATTAGTTATAAATGAAAATGAGGAAGAATTTCATTCTCGTGAAGATAAGGAAAGATTAATAAAAAATACAAATAAAACAGTTGATGTTATCGAATATCCTGAAATTAATTTGGATACTTCATGTAGTTCTCTACGGAAGCATTCGAAGAGTCAAACAGAAAAAAACAAATTATATAAGAAAAGAAAGAAGGAATTTGTTGATGATGTAAAACAAAATAACAACAGTTTCGGTACAAAAAATGAAAGTTTTATGCAATCAAAATCAATTAAAGGAAAAATAATTAAAAATCCTAAAAGCGCGCATACATTAGTTATAAATGAAAATGAGGAAGAATTTCATTCTCGTGAAGATAAGGAAAGATTAATAAAAAATACAAATAAAACAGTTGATGTTATCGAATATCCTGAAATTAATTTGGATACTTCATGTAGTTCTCTACGGAAGCATTCGAAGAGTCAAACAGAAAAAAACAAATTATATAAGAAAAGAAAGAAGGAATTTGTTGATGATATAAAGCAAAATAACAACAAATTCTATATAAAAAATGAAAGATTTATGCAATCAAAATCAATTAAAAGAAAAAGAACATCGAATGAAATTTCTCAAAACCAAATAGAAATAGCTAGTTATGAAAATGAAAGTAATTTAAATGCAAAAAGTGATACTAATGTGCCATTAGAATCAAATGAAAAAAATATTGATAATATTGAAATCGTACATACTTCAATTAAAGGTAAAGGTACTAGTGAAAATAAAAATGCTCTAAATATCGATACTTTTGAAACTGTATGTACGAAACCTGCAAATAAAGAAAGTAGTGCCTTAAATTCATCCGTTAAAAGTGCAAATAAAAAAAACTGTCGTACAGATAGTGGAGTAATATTGGATTCAATATTTTCTGATTTGTCCTGCAAAGATAAAAATGTATCAATTCATAATGAAGACCGAAAAGAGGATAATCAACTCACAATACGCATTAGAAGAATTTTAAAATTAATCGATGATATTGAAGCAGAACAGGCTGCTGCAAATGAATTAACCGAATCTACTAAAAATTTACGTTGAATTATTATTATTAAAATCGTAAAAATGATTGAAAAAGAAATATAAAAATCAGAATTAAATTAAACACTGTAATTAACCAATCAGAATTATTTAAAAGAAAAGTTAACATCGATTAAAAATGAAAACTGCTAATGAAGTAAATAGTGCAGTAAATTCATCCATTAAATGTGCAAATAAAAAGAAGTATTGTATAGGTAGATAAAAGTACACTTCAATATATTCTATTTCGATAAAAGAATTATTCATTTATGATGAGACAACGATGAGGATGGGCAACTCATAGAACGTATAAGAAGAATTTTATGAAGTCAACGAATCCATTAAGAATTTACGTTGAATTAATGTTGTTTAATGATAAAAAATGATCGATAATATAAAATGTTTTGCCAATTAATTATACTTAATTTGAAAAAAATCAAATAAATATAAATATCATAATAAAATAAAAACTGTATTTAAAAAGCAATCAGAATTATTTAAAACAAAATTAGCACGGATTTAAAATAAAAAATACTGTGCAGAAACTAAATTCAGTTTTTTTTCCGAATTTTCAGTTTTTCTGGTTTTATCACATTTGTTATTTTGCTAAAGGACCCTATAACATCCATATGATTAGAGCTGCAACAAATCTAATTATATCTTTGAAATCTGATTCAACTTCGTATTTTTAACTGTGCGGGAGCACAGATCAGATTATCTGATGGTCAACGCACACTATCGGACAGTTCTATAAGAAATTCTGATCAGAATATACTAAGCATGTGCGTGAATATATACCATCGGATATGATCGGATTCGTGTTAGTCTGATCTATGTTCTTGTAGCGCATTCAATGAACTTATTATATACTTTTTGTGGGAATATAAAAATGGATGATGATGACTTATTGTTAATCGCTTTATTCATTTATAAATGTTCAATGTCTTCCATTTTATATTATTTGTTAGTAAATAAGAGTAAATAAAATATTATAATTTAAATAAAATAAAATTTTTAAGCCACTCCCAATGAGGTTCATAATATAAATGACTATGAATAACGGTTACTTTAAATTCATTAATTATTTTTTTGGCTAACAGAAAATCTTATGATGTTGTCTGATGTAACATCAGATGTTGTGATCAGAAATTCTGAAGCTACTTCAGACAGCATTATATGTATGCGCACACTTAAGATTTTCTGATCAGAAAATCTTACCGTGTGCGGGGTCTATATAAAATACATGTTATTTAGTTATATCAGATTTTCTGGTCAGAAAATCTGATGGTGTGCGTCCGCTCTTAAGAATTTTGTTTGAATTATAGGTTTTACGTAAAACTTTGTTATTACTTTTTCCTCTTGGCATTTCAACTCACAATTCTCCAAACTGTATGGTGACCCCTTTTATTTAAAACATGTACACATAATCACGTTTCTAGAAATATATCTTTTATTGAGATTGTGTCGTTTTTTGAGGGGTTAAAGCGGTTTTAATTATTTAAAAAATGTGGTTTATACAAAAAAGAAAAAAAAATGCATAATTTATAAGTAAATTTAAATTGCGCTATTTGAAAGTGCAAACTCGATCTACATCTCCGAGTGTGGCTCTAATAAATAAAAGTGAACCTGTTCCTCGCTTGAGATTCTCGATTTATTAGTTTTTATCAATACTACCAGCCACAGACTAATTACAGATTGAATTTACTGGAGTACACTCAGTATATTTTGTTGATCGTATTTTTTTGATCATATCTTACGTTAAAATTTCAATATAAAATTTTATTGGTGATCCGAAAAATTTAAACAATACTCGAAACGAAATGTTCTAGTACTGGCTGCAGTATATTAAAACGAGTATCTAACTACGCATTTCAATTAGATTTTAATTATTTATCATAAGAGTCATTCTTTGGAGATGTAGATCGAGTTTGAGCTTTCAAAAAGAGCATTTAAAAAATATTTACAAATGATTTAATATCGCATTTACCCATCAAAAAATGAAGCAATCTCCATAAATGATATATTTCTAGAAATGTAATTGTATACATGTTTTTAGTGAAATAAGTCATCATTCAAAATGGGGGGAATATTATGGAATATTATTGGGAAATTTTAATTCAATGCCGGCACATATGTATAATTTGGCATCGAAATTTTGGATTTTAAATATCCTATATATTCATTCATAATACGAAACCAAGCCTTGCTGTAAAAATAGCCTGGAATACATTTAACTGCAATTATTGTATTGAGTATTCGGCGATTACTTATTATTTTTTTGTTTAATTAAGGTAACATGGGTAGTAGAGTATTCAGTAAAAAGTTATTTTATTTCAAAAATTTGTTGAAACTTGAAAATAATATACCAGGGTAGATAATTTTTGAAAACAGAAAAAATTATAGAATGAAACCAATTGGAAACGGAAGATAATATGATAAAAATAAAAGGAAAAATAAATTACAGGCGATCTGAGTTCGGGCAGTAGGGGAGGGTGAGTTTTTAAGGGTAAAATTCGGTTTATCTGAATTTACGGCAAAACTACAAGTTCTATGGAAAAAAATTAAATGGCATAGTTGTGGTAATAAAAAGTTCTACAGCTTTTGTATTTACTCACATAACCTCAAAATTTATGCGAAAAATTTTAATAACCAAGTTTTTGGTTTTTTATTTTTTTTTTCTCCGAAATTTGGTGAAAACTTATCTTTTTATGTTCCAAATACACTGTAATTTTTTTGATTCAAAATATTCATTTTTTCATCTTATTTTGAATAAATATCGAAAAAGCACCCTAATTTTCAATCGAAAAATTTTGAGGTTATGTAAAATAAGTGTAAATACAAAAGTTATAGATCTTTTTATTACCTACAACTTTGCCATTTAACTTTTTTCCATAGGACTTGTAGTTTTTCTGGAAATCGAAATAAACCGTATTTTACCCTTAAAAACTCACCCCTTCTACACTTCCCGAACTCAGATCGCCCGTAATTTATTTTGCCTTTCATTTTTATCATATTATCTTACGTTTCCAATGCGTTTTATCCTACTATAATTTTCTTCTTCTTTTTATCATTTTTTAAGGCTTCTACTCTAGTCTATAATGTTGTCAAGCTGCATCCATGATCCCATATTTGTCAATGTATTTATCATCTACATTGACCTTTGGTAATGAAGTCTTTGGTATTACTTTGAATATATGTTTATTTTCGTCTATTTAATTGGACAACCCTAGACTGATAAGGTCGTATTTTCATTAATAGATTAAGTGTATCCATTATTCTATATTTTTAAACTTTTTACAACATATTGGATTAATTTGGTACGCTATTGAGAAAGAGCATTGTTATCAAATCGATGTTTTCCAGATCCGTAGGTTGGTATCATTTTACGGAATTTCCGTAAAATTTCGTAGATGTTATTTCAAAATATTTATAGATCTGTAGACTTTTTAAAAAATTGTTAATAAGATTTATTATGTGGTCTTGAAAGAATTATTTGGTAATTTTAACTAGTAACTAATTTTTATAATTAGTTTGTGGTGTAAGTTTGTAAGGTTTCGGAATGTTACTGCATTATAGTAATGAAATTTTAACAGCAAGTTCTTCATTTGAAACAGTGATTTCGTTTCGTGAAGGAAAATTGGTTAATGGACTATCAATTTTTTAAAATTTGATATAAATTCAATTTTTCTTTTGAAGAATTTGATTTATGCAGTTGTAAACATGTAAATAAACCTATAATAATCATTGATTTGTCAACTTTGACATTTTTTTTTTTAAATTATAAAATTATTTCCCATTTTTTGTTTGTTTTACTGGTAAGCGTATCGTCGCATTTTCAATCTGATGTAATAGGCTAGAACAATCGACATCCTGGTGGATGAGCGACGGAGAATCTATCAACGACGGCAAAGTGATACGGGCGACATCAGATCCCCTGTCATAGAAGAGAGAAGAAGCCGCACGGTAGAGATGTGACAATTCGGCGCTGGAAATCCTCGCGAAAGGGACATGGACACACCGTCTGATCCCAGACATAGCGATGTAAGTTCAGCAGAAAAGAAAGAGAGGTTGACATCTTTGTCACGCAGCTGCTAGCCGGGCATGGAAACTATCGAGCTTGCCAGGCTCGTACTGGAGACGATCCTGCGTGTCTGAGTTGTCCAAATGAAGAGGAAACGACCGGGCACATTTTCTTCTCGTGCACCCGTTTCGCTGCAGAGAGATAGCGGAACTGAATGCTAAGTTATTAAGAAGTTTTCGTTGTTTAAAATCCACTTGGTTCAAAGTTGAGATTAATAAAAACAATTTTATTAACATATTAGGTGTTAATATTTCAAGTACAAGTAATTAAGTATAATCTTTTTTATAGTCTCTGGTATTTATGGGCGATCAGCGTCGGGCGATGACCGTGGTTGTGACGCAGATCGCTGCTGATGAAAAGCATCCATTCTGTTTTTGAAGTAGTTTTTTTTTCGGTATTAAATGATGCAACCAACGATAAAAACATTATTTAGCTCAGGATCTAGAATTAGTTTTTTGCATTGATAATCATATACAGTCATTAAATTTTCGATTGATAATTTCAATTTAATAAAAAAATTTAACGCATGTTTCACAGTTATTTACCTATCATGACTCTTCGCTGTTTGTTAAAAATAATTGTTAACGGATTATTTTTAGTAGTTAGGGAACTTTTAATATCCATGAATTATTTTATCGCTTTATTTTACAATTTGGCGCAAGAAATTTTAATCTTGGTTATAACTTGACGATGGATATAATTGTTTAGCTAGATGGAGCATATGTTGACGTACAAAGCCAACATTAAGAGTCACCACGAAAACACATCTTAATTATAATTTAATCGCGCAAGCCAACCTTAAATTTAATTCCCTTGATGTAATCCTTGGTAAATAAATTACTACTAGATTGATTGCATTGAGTTAGGACATTCTAATTAAGGTTCTGTGTTGATTATATGAATAGTCACAACTCTAAGTATGTTGTTAGTAAGTTATACTGCATTTAAGTATTTACATAGTTGTTATGTTAGTAGATCGACATTGATTCCACACAAAATGATTATAACTATAATATTAATTTGTTCAATTTTATTTCTAATGAACAATATTTTATTTGCCTAAATTTCCTTAAAAGTTTATTTTTTTAATTGAATATCATTGAAATAAGATAATTAACACGTTTTTTTGTTTTTATTTTATTTATAATTTTTTTTTTTGGTAAAAGATTTTCTACAACTTGTAGAAATTTTGCTTCATGTAACGTTTTTGGAAATAGGTTATGATGATCATTCTATGGTTATGATGGGTATAATTTCATATCTATGGTTAAATGTGTTGTGATCACAGTCATCATATAATAACAAGTCTGTTTTAAAGTTGGCTTCTTAATGGGGACAAAAAAATACTATAAATTGACTAATAGATGGCAGCGCTTATCTTTATACGGGATGTAAGCTAGGAAATTTGAAATAAGTGAAATATTTTATAATTTAATTTTTTTTCAACATAATTCGCCTTTTTTTATTAATAAATTTTTTATTTTAAAAAGGTAATTATTGATAAAAAAATTATTTACAGTTGCATTATTTTGTAATTTTAATCAGTAACAAAATTGTTAATAAGTTCATTATGTGGTTTCGAAAGAATTATTTGGTAATTTTAACCTGTAATTATTATATGGAGTAAGTTTTAAGGGTTTCGGAATATTACTGCATGATAGTAATAAAATTTTAATAGCAAGTTCTTCATTTGAAACAGCGATTTCGAGCTCGTGAAGTGAAATTGGTTAAAGGACTATCAATTTTTCGAGAATTTGATTTCAATTCAATTTTTTCTTTTCAATTCTTTTCTTTTGAAGAATTTGATTTATACAGTTGCAAATATGTAAATAAGCTTATAATAATCAATATTGATTTGTTAACTTTGACAATTTTTTTTTAAATAAAAAATTTTTTTCCCATTTTATGTTTTACTGGTAAGCGTATCATCAGATTTTCAATCTGATGTAATAGGCCAGAACAATTTATAATTTGATAAAAACTTTCCCAATTGGAAACATCGGTCTGCGAAGCAGATTCTGCTAAGCATGTGCTACTATAGCGCCATCCCAATTTAATGCATTTTGTCGAACACCGAGTCATATAAAAAACAAGTGTGTTAACACCTGTTTTAAAAGTTGTCCTCATAACGAGGACAAAAAAAGTATTCTAAACTGAATAATTGATTGGCACCGAATGAATAGGCACTGTTTATCATTATAGGGGAAGTTGGAGGCGGGAAGAGCGAAACTGAAATAAATGAAAATAAATTATAGTTTTATTTATTTGAATTGTAATTAATACGTTATTTTCAAAAGGTTATTGATCAAAAGTAAAAAAGTATTTACAGTTGCATAAAAAAAAAGAAATTGTAATAAACTTTATTATTTGATTTTTATAGGTTCATTTTGTAATTTTAATATAAAATTCATAAAGGTGTGTGGATTAAGAATGTAAGACTTCGGAATGTTGATAGCAGGATAGTAATGAAATTTTAATAGTTCTTCATTTAAACAGTGACTTCAAATTGACATTATTTGGGCTATAAATATCAAACGTTTAATTTTAATCCCCTTTAACCTTGCCTTACAATCAATTAAATAGAAGTTGGTAAAATAAATATTTAATCTGTGGTATAATGAACGTTTAAAATATTTTAAGAAATTAAGAAAAAAACAACTTTTTATAAATAATGAAAAAACATGGGCAGACGTATGTATGTTGTCCCGTATAATAAAAAGCGCCTCTATTAGTAGTTTTGGTAACTATAGAACTTAATTCAATGAGAGTACCATATTTTGTTAATGCATTGTATATGAAGATATTAAACATCTTATTTTCGAACATTTTTTCATACAAAGATAGTTCTCTTAAGTCTCTACGCTCCATTCTTTTCATCACAGAATTTTGTGCGCATGCGTCATTATTCGCCATCTTTTTCGTACGGTGTTGTCTTAGAACATATACTGCTAGATATGCCAAGTATGTTGGTGGGTAGATTGATAAAGTTAAACAAACATGTTGAAAAATTGTTAATGCGCAAGTCTACTATAATGTTATAATATTCGACAGTGGGAATATCCCCACGCGAGTTTAAAGCCCAGCGTACACCATCATTATTAACATGTTTTTTATTAGTGTTGGGATTATGGTATGTGATGATGTATTATTTTATAAATAATTAAACACTTTATTTTAAATTAAAATATTCTTTTATTCAAAAATAGAGTCTTCAGAAATATATGTCTTTATACTATGAATGATTAGAATTAACTGCTTCTATATTTCTAAAGTTGTCCCTTTACATTTGTCCATTTTAGTTCATGTAACATTTGTTGTATATTTGGGTTATTCCAATATATTCAAATGTATCTAGTTTTTATTTTATGACAGGATGCTTGAGCATATTAAAACTATCTTTCTCAGAAATAATAAAATAAAACCTTTTTCAAAGATAAACATGTGTTCAACAAACGTAACTTAAAAAGAAACTTCCCATTGAAATATTTAAGACCCTTTAAAAATATAGTATCGCAAAATACAAAGAGAATGATTTTTGAAAAGACGAATTCAATATTTCAACACGCCCCCTCAAAAATTAATCTCTTTTATGGCTTACAATATTAAAAGCAACAATATATTATCTTAATACAATACTTTTAAAATTTATCGACATATCTTCCGAAAACTCTTGGCCTGGGACGATTGTTATTAATCGTTATTAATCGAAAACCCAGAAAAACCTTACCAGATCATTAAAAAAAATAATGAAAATTATAATATTATATCTAGATATAAGTTATTATTTAATAATCAATCTTCCATTCCCATTTTGGCTCGTAACTCCAGGAACTTGACCTTTGGTAATGGCTTGGTCAGCATGTCTGCAATTTGTTCGTCTGCTGCTAAATTCTTTAACCACATTGCCTCCTTGATAGCCTCATACAGCGCCATATATTCAGCCTCTGTAGATGAACCTGCCACAGATGCTTTTGGTGTTCCAACATATTGTACGTCTATCATACAACTTAAATAAATAACCCGTTGTACTTTTTCTCCTAGAATCTAAATCGGGATTTTCATTATCATTTCCTCCTCAATCAGAGTCAACATACCCTGTAAATATATTATTATTATTATATGTTCTCTGTACATATTTTAATTTTAAATCTATAGTACTTTGTAAATAGATTATTATTATTATATGTTTCCCGTACATATTTAATTTTAAATCTATAGTACTTTGTAAATAGATTATTATTATTATATGTTTCCTGTACATATTTTAATTTTAAATCTATAGTACTTTGTAAATATCTAAGTACTCGTTTTAAACATTGCCAAAGTTCCTGGTTATTTTTATTCATATATCTGCTTAATATATTTATAGTTAGAGTTAGATCGGGTCTTGTACATACCATTAAATACATTAGATATCCAATGAGACTTCGACATAGAGCATCGTATTTCTTATAAGATTCCAATGCCATATAATCTAAATTAGTTACTAGCGATGTATTTACAGGCTTACAATCTGCCATATTAAATTTATTTAATACTGCTTTAATGTATGTGCTTTGATCTAGTGTTATGACATTATTTTGTCTAATAATTCTAATGCCTAAAAATAGTTTAACCTCTTTTAAATCAACCATTGAAAATTTTATCATTAAATAATTTTTAAAGTTGTTATTGTATTTTCATCTGCAGTACATATCACTAGATCGTCCACATATAATACAACGTAAATATTTTTCGAGACATCTTCTCTGTCTAGTATGTACATGCACCGATCTCCATAAGAACTTGTAAAACCTCTATCTAAAAGAGTCTTTTCAAATATTTCAAACCAACATCTGGCAGCTTGCTTTAGACCATATAATCCTTTGTTCAATTTACAAACTTACTTCCATCTGGTGGACTAACAAGTTATGTTGATTTGAAACTATTAAAAATCTAAAAGTCGAAATTCTTGCGACTGGGGCAAATGTTTCATTGTAATCTACAAGATATTTTTGACTAAAACCTCTGGCAACTAAACGAGCTTTATATTTTGATGGATTTCCGAACTCATCGTTCTTTATAGTAAATATCCATTTGCAATCTACAATATTTTATTACTTGGTTTTGGTACTAGAGTCCAAGTTTTATTTATTAATAAAGAATCTAATTTGATGGATTTCCGAACTCATCGTTCTTTATAGTAAATATCCATTTGCAATCTACAATATTTTTATTACTTGGTTTTGGTACTAGAGTCCAAGTTTTATTTATTAATAAAGAATCTAACTCATCAATTATTGCTTTCTGCCATTGTTTAGCATCATTCCTATTTTCAATTTCCTGATATGAATTAGGAATAGGACATACAATAGATTGTGCACATAACAGATAATCGTCAGGTATATCATCTTCATTATATGAAACTTGGCTACGATCTTTGAGTCTATTACTCCGCCTAAGTCCTACATTATCTTTATCTTGAGATGAAGAATTATCGATTTGTTTTTCAAATCTGTTTTGTATATTTTCAATACTACTATTACTATCTATCTTATTATTGTCAAGTTTATTACAATGGTGGTCTACTGAGTTTAACACATCGTTAGGGACTACAGTTTTTCTACCTGAATCGACCTCACCAAGTAATTTTATTTTTGGCCTTGACTTAACAAAATTTGTCTCATCTACAATTTCATCTCTAACTCCCACATATTTGTCATTCTCCACTTCATATACTCTATATCTATTTGGATCGTAACCTACCAGTATTCCGTTTGATGACTTTTCATCACACTTATTTTTACTGGTTTTATATGCACATATACGGTTGAACCTTTAGATATTTTAATTGTGGCTTCTTGTTATGCCACATTTCATATGGTGTTTTATTTGCATTCAATGATTTGTTGGTTTCATATTAATTAGATATGTTGCAGTTAAAACTGCATCACCCCAAAATATCTTTTCTAATTTTGCACCAGATATCATTGTTCGCGCCACGCGCCTTATCTGTGATGGCCTGACCATCCCTTCAGATACACCATTTAACTGTGGAGTTCGTGGTACTGTAAGATAACTAATTTTTTTTTTTTTTTTTATTTTTTTTTTTTTTTATACACAATAATTCTTCATCTCGTTAAATAAATATTCTCTACCATTATCTGAATATAAATTCACTATCTTTAAATTAAACCTGGATTCACTTTTTGCTACATAATCTTTAAACATTCTAAATACATCAGATTTAATTTTCATTAAATAAGTTACACAGTAATGAGTGAATTCATCAACAAATAATACAAAATAATTTTTATTATTTATCGCAGAAGGCGTAATAGGACCACAAACATCTGAATATATATTAAATAATGGTCTTTCTATATAGTCTTTTTTTTTGAATTTATTAAAAGATAGTCGCGCTTGTTTACCGTTAATACAAGCTTCACACAAATCATTATCAGGTATTATTTTATTTAATTTTTCTACGTCATTAACTAATTCCCTATTTCTTATTTCATTAAATTTATCTTTTCCTATATGGCCTAATCGTTCATGCCATAATTTATAATCATAATTAGATGCATTATTTGAATAATTAATAAAGCTTTGACTTACCGAAAATTCAAGAGTAAATAGATTGTTCTTCGACTTACCAGTCATTACCGTCTTACCATTACGGCTTACTGTAACTCCAGATTCATTGAAGTTTACCGAGTATCCTGCTTCATGCATCTTCTGCTTCCTGCAGGTAGTAACGACATTCATTTTTATAATGCCCTATCCTTCCGCAATGATGACACTTAATATTCTTCTTGTTATTTGCTCCATATTGCTTTGGCTTGACGATTCCACGATGATTTTTCATGGTTTTCTAAAATCTTTATTATTTTGTTTGATGTCATTAGGTTTCTGCTCTACATGAAGAACCTTTTTGCTTATATCAAGATTTTCATTTACAAGTTTAACTTCATGATCTAATAATCTTGCTACAATTTTTCGCTCAAAGATATTGTCTAGAACAGCTTTATCGACCCACTTCATCGATCACATAAATCACTTCGAGCTCGCTTAAAAGACTACGGATTCTAAACTTCCATATATTATAATTTTCACCGTTGATAGGTTGAATGTTTCGCTTCGATTTTAAATTTTCCATATTGTCTATTGAATAATTATTTATTTTTAATAATTGGAAATAGTTGATTATTTTTACTGAGAAACACTTAATTTTAGTTTGCACTCACTAATTTTTAATTGCATTAAGAAATTTAATTTTCTTGTAAGAAAATTTGTATTTTAATATTTTTTAATTATTTTTAATTAATCACGAACGTAACCTGGGCCCATAACCTGTTGGGATTATGGTATGTGATGATGTATTATTTTATAAATAATTAAACACTTTATTTTAAATTAAAATATTCTTTTATTCAAAAATAGTCTTCAGAAATATATGTCTTTATACTATGAATGATTAGAATTAACTGCTTCTATATTTATAAAGTTGTCCCTTTACATTTGTCCATTTTAGTTCATGTAACATTTGTTGTATATTTGGGTTATTCCAATATATTCAAATGTATTTAGTTTTTATTTTATGACAGGATGCTTGAGCATATTAAAACTATCTTTCTCAGAAATAATAAAATAAAACCTTTTTCAAAGATAAACATGTGTTCAACAAACGTTACTTAAAAAGAAACTTTCCCATTGAAATATTTAAGACCCTTTAAAAATATAGTATCGCAAAATACAAAGAGAATGATTTTTGAAAAGACAAATTCAATATTTCAACAATTAGACACCGCACACGGTAAGAATTCTATATAAGACATCAGATTTTCCGATCAGAAAATCTTATGATTTGTGCATAACATCATAATTTCTTATAAGAATATCTTACGTTGTTACCTAAAGTAGGCCATCTGGTAGTGAAACAAGTGAATAATAAATTTAATATATTTGTTCATCGTGGTTCGTTGTACGTATCCCATGATATGCGCTTGTATAATATTTTTGTATGATGTATGAACAGAAAAATGATCAGAAAATCTTACGGTGTGCAGTGGCCCTAAATGAACAACACTTATTAACCATAAACATGATCATAGTTTCCGCTACTATGATCATGCGCGTTGAAGACTTTTCAACATATTTGTGTTTCTCTGTTTTTTTATTAATATTGTCTTTCTTTCTTAATCTACTGTAGGTCATTAAAATGTATGTAACTTATATACGTTTGCCATTTGTAGCAGTAAATGATCGATGGATTTTTTTTGTAAACATAGTAATAAAATTCATCTATAAAATCAATAAATATTTAGAAAATAATATTCTTTCAAAAAATAACAATGAAATAAAAAAGTTATGTGAGTTAATTAAAATTAAAATTTTTAAATTAACTACAATTATACTATCTGTACGAAAAGGGACAACGAAACGGTGTTCAGTATCTAAAAGTGATACAGGTACCGTGCATCACTTGAAATCAATACATACTATATTATAAAATATTTATTTAATTTAATTAAAATAATTAATTATTAAATATTTAATTTAACAATTTTTTTTTTTTAATTCCAGAAATCGACGAATTGTGGAGAGGATGATAAAGGTGTGCATATTAATGCTTGTTTAATTCAACAACAAATATTGCCAGATATATTATTTCTTTCAGAATACAACCGATGAAAATACAAATTGTGAGGAAAATAGCATATCTAAAATTGTTGAAATTGAAAACGATTCTATAAAAATGCGTAGTAAAATTATTCAGGTTAAATTACCAAAAAAAATTCGGCTATAGAATGCCTTTTTTTATAAGTTTGCATTTTCATTAAATCTAAGCTTTACATAGATTTTTAAATCCAACTTGTGGAAACATAGATTACTGCAATAAATGTGTCTCCTTGAAAAAACAGATTCTATATATCTACAGAGTTTGTATCAAAAATATGTACAACTTGGATTTAATTTATTTAAAATGAATCACTCAATCGAAGCAATTTATTATGTTCCCATCTAGAAAAACAATTGCAGAAACATTATCGAAAATATTTCGGTCTATAAATAATATTAGAGTTATTGTAGATTGTGCTGAATTGTCGAGGAATTTCAAATACCAAGGTAATTTATATTCATGTTATAGTGCTCATAGGCTGTGTAAGTTTTGTATCTGACAGGATACTTTCAGATACATATACTTTTCATTTTTCTTCATTCAAGAACTCAATATCTGATCCTGAAATATTTAATAAATATTGCATATGTGTAAGATGATTAAAACAGTACGAAAATTTTTAATTTCCACTGATTCAACATTAACAGCGTAGTGATGTCTATGTTCTAACTAGACAATTTTGCAGTGAAAAGGAATCCTCAAAAATACCTACTTTTTTCTATGCATGCAAGAAAGGTGCCATATTTTGCGATCAATGTGAAATAATCAGGAAAAAATTTCTATTTCGTTCCTCCACGTTTCTATACTAACAAGAAAGATTGTACACTTCTAAGTGATATATACCTATTTCACAGATTCACTAGGAGACAATAATATAAAATTTTCGTTTTTTAGAGTCAGTATTTTATCCATCTGTAGAGCTTTGGTTTACTAGTTGTAGAAATTATATTTTTTATACATTTAATATTTTTATTTTTAATAAATGAAACAATTTGAATTATTTAATATTATTTTTATTGTAAATATGTATATGTGCCTTGTTGCGTGGCTAATAATGTACTCGTCGTACATGTGATCTGTGTCATCTGCACGAAATTTACCGACGTGTTGGCCGAACTGGTCGACCAATGAAATCGTGTTTTATAGTCAACGCTTTGGGTGGTGGTGCCACCTGAGCTTATATTTTTGAGTTATTTTGATTATAAAGGTCAGAAAATTTGTGACATATATTTAATTATTTTCCATAAAATTTTATTTTAACTACCATAAAATTTGGTTTCAAATTATTTTCCAGGAAAAATTAAAAAAAAGCCAGATTCTCTCCTGTTTGAATAGAAATTTCCGATTTATTTAGATAAAATAATTTTGAATGAGTTTTTATTAGGATAAGCGTCTTAAATTATGAATAATATACTTTTCAAAAATCTACGGAAATTGGATAATAGTTTATTTATTATATTTGAAGAGCTGATTTTAAGGGCTTAAATACCTATAGAAATGTAAATTAACAATATAAATATTTAGATATTAATAATTTATTTAAAAAGAAAAATAATAATAAATAGAATCATAATAATCTAGCGTTCACCTCCGTCTTCTGAAATCGTTCATCTGAAGTTTATGGAAACCCATGAAAAACCATAATTACACCAACAATATATTAAGTGTATAGTTTCCAATGAGAACAAAATATTCAGATACCATTTAGGTCCAATTATGTGTGAAGTGGATTTTGTCTACAACATTTGGATCATTTTTTATTTTTTTAAATGACCATTTGTCATCTTTTTTTATTTATTAACTAATTTATAGTGTCTGGATTACAGGTTTCTTCTGGAATATTTTAGCTTTTTGTAATGGTTAGCTATGCCAACATATTTCAGTTGAATCCACACGAAAGAAAATTTTGCTACGTTTTTTTCTGACAATGAATCGATTGAATTTTCTTGTAGAATTAAACAAAATAACTTTTGATTTGTTATGAATTCAATCTATTTTTAGAGGCCATAGGTCAAAGTGTGGACATGGTACATCTCAGCAACAACAACTTCTGTAGGATAATTATACTTGATGTGTATTGAGATTGTATGGCGCTCAGTATAAAATTTATTTTCATTAATAAAATGAATAGTATTGTAGATATTAAATATCTATAAATAATTGTAGGTATTAAATTTAATTTATACTTCGTTAAAAATGACAACTATTTATAAAGGTATAATCATAATTATCTGTCCTTGAAAAAATATATAATAAACTGTCACCCGCGAGTTTGTCTACGTGGAATTAAAGTTGTTTATCAACAGTTTTTGTCCTGTCATAAAGGAGTGTACTTTTAAACAGCCGTTAATTTAAATAACATGTAATATACATTATATTTCTTTCAATTTTCCAACACAAATAACACAAAAGATACTTATTCAAATGTTATGAAATTTGGTATGCACAATATTGACATGTCAACCTAGTGTTTGCCAGATTACTTACTGTTTGCCAGATTACTATTACTAGAGTTTGCCGTTTTAACAAAAACTCTTTGAAAAGTAGTAAATTTTCATGTCAGTATTGAGCATACTAAATTTCATAACAATTGGATTTTTTGTTATTTGTGCTGGAAAATTGTATGCTTCTAACAACTGTTAATATGGTAGGTTATATTGTTAATAGAGACCTACATAATGAAGACAATCTTAAATGTAATATACATTGTATTTTTTCCAATTTTTGTGCACAAATAATTCAAAGAATAATTATCCAAATGTTATGAAATTTTGTTTGCTCAATCTTGACATGAAAAAGGAGGGCACAGAGAAATGGTTTTCATGAAAAAACATGTCTAAAGATAAATTAAAATTTGAACTTTTTAATTAATTAAAAGTAACTTTAGATTCCATTTTTATTTACCCAATTTCATAACATTTGGATAATTATCTTTTGAATTATTTGTGCGCGAAAATTGAAAATATACAATGTATATTACATTATGGATTGTCTTCATTCTATGCAGAATATTATATATCCCATGATATAGGTCTCTATCAAAAACATAGACCACGGTTACAAAATACTTGCTTTTGCTGTATTAAGATCCAAGTCTTCAGTTTGTTATCGTGATTTAGTACGATATTTTAATAGTTATATATATGCGATATTTTAATAGTAATACTTGATAGTTATTTTGTAGTAGATATTAACACTGCGAAAGGAGCCTGCGCAGTGCCGCATGCTAAATTTCAAGTTTCGATAGTCACAGGCTCTCTCTTGTTGGATATATCAAACTTTTAGTTGTTGATTGATCGGTTTGAACTGTACCGTGATCGATAAATTAAAATAAGAACAACCCCTTCACCTTTTTTGGGATATCAAAGTTTAAAATTTTAAACAGAGGATCCTGTTTAAAATTTCAAACTTTTTGGCTTAGCATTTTGGGTTAGTCTTCTTCTTCAGCCCTTAAGGGCATGAATTTCTAAATATATCTTCTTAATACTCAAGTTTAATAAGAAAGGGTTCTAAACTCAGCGGTTTCAGCTCTGTTTTGATGAGTCAATCAATCAGTTTCTATGTGTATATATTTAATTAATTCAAAAGAAACTTGTAATCAATTTCAATTATCTTTTTTATAAATGTTTCTACCTTCAGTGGAATACAATAAGTTTTTCATTAAAAAAAGGTCTTATTAATAAAAGTTTTAAATCAGATATCCTTCTTTTTCGAGTTTACAATGTTACTATTGTTAAAATTAATTTTCTAGTCAGATATCGAAATTGACAAATATGATAAAAATTTTAAATATTTTAAATATCTTGTCGTGGAATAGTCCTGCCATGACCTTTTCCTTTCATTTAATTTTGGTTCATGTATCTAGGATTTATTAAATAATAAGCTTAAAATTACAACCGGAAGTAACATCATATTTTTGCATGCAGGCAAAGTTGGACAATTTGAAAAGTGGTGAATCTGCCACATAACATAAAATAACATTTTGATAAGTATTTTTTGAGTTATTTGTGAGCGAAAATTGAAAGCTTCCAAAAGGCACGTTCTGCATTCCAATTTAATTTAAATATAAATTTCCAACCCTCTATTTCAATTTGGAAAGACTCTACAATTGCGAAAAGCTCAAAAATTTCAAAATAAGAAGTTTTTCTAAGGAATACCCTTTAAAATGAAGAAATTAATCTTCACTGTTTTTTGCTAGGTAAAAAACTTGACATACTGAGTATCATTTCACTTGTGCTTTAAAATTTGTTCTAAGGCTTATAACACGGTTTTATATTTTTATAATCTTTAAAAGATACAAAATTATACAAAAATTAACAATAATCAAACAAAGTGTAGTATAAAATAGCTCAGATGTGCGGGCCATTTTATACTACACCGTATACCACTATTCTTGGTTACAAGGGCTGATAATGGCATTGCCTATGTCAGGTTTGGTGTTCAATGTAGATGTCGCGTGACCAACGGATCGTGTCTGATGTCATTAATCTGGCCATGGTCTGCATATATTTATGAGCAATTCTCAAGGATTTCACAACCCTAAAGCTCTGTACTAGTCAGGCTCCGAGTGAACCAACGACAAATGCATCCTGTCAGAACCTATAGCCCTTTAGCATGTGGGTTATATTTTTCGAGTTTTTGCTGCTGAGGAACCTCTCAGGCATCCGGGGCATTCTCAAATGAAATGCATAAGTCGATGATTTTTACTTTTTCCTAGTTTCATCCAGAACCACCAGATCAGGACGAAACGCCGGGTATCTGCCTATTGATGTTTAAGGCAGTACTCGGGGGGTAAACGCGGTCCGCAAACAAGATGATCTTTAACGACATTATGTCGCCATTGCCACGCTTCAGTACGTGTCATAATATCTCATGGACATAGCCACAACATCGACACCGTTTATCACCATTACCGAATCGAGGTATGCCATTCCTACCTACCTTTCCCAGGTAAACTTCAATACTGTAAATAACCCTGTAAATAACTGTTAAAATTAACTATAATAGTTATTTTACAGCTTTTTTATAACTGCAAAGGCAATGTCACAGAGAACTCGGTTGGGCTAAGTATTTGCTGTCTATTTTATAAACATTAGTACTTAAAAGTAGTGGCTATATTAATACTCATCCATATGTCTAGTATTTAAATAATTAACACTGTTAGTTGTTACCTTCTTTTTTGTAAATAAATTCGCTTAGACAGAATATTATTTTTATAAAGCTAGAAAGCTTTAATTGTTTTGGATACTAGGGTCTAAATCTGGAGAAATGGAAATTAGACTTAATTCTATCTACGTATATTATTTCCAATAATTAGTTCCTCAGGCTATGTTTTTATTAAGTTGGAAATTGATATTAATTTGCAAAAATAAATAGATTCGAGGAAGTTGGTGTTTATTATTTTATCAGTTAATGTGTACGAAAAAAGTAAATACTTTTTGCATTTATAAAAATATGTCAAACATTTTATGACATTTAAAACTGTTATCAATATTGTAAAATTTTCAAATATATCATTTAAATATGACTTAGCTATTTTTCGTGCCTCGTCTATTAAATAATGCAAAACAAAGTACACTTTAGTTCAGGAAATGTTTTTTTAATTTATTTTCAAAACATGTAATAGACATTATTCTTACTTAACTATTAGCTATAACTCAAATGACATCCACAAAAACCCACTATAGAATGCATAAAATATATATTGTTATACTTTTCACAATTAAATTTTGAATAGTCCCATAACTCGCTGTTAATTAATTCTATAGAAAAAAATCTGTTCCTTTTTTGATAACGGTGAAAACTGATGTTTCGATAAATTGACTGTCAAGTTATTGTTGTTGTGGTATTATATGAAAATGTATGTTCATTTCGTTGCTATGGAATGAATTTATATTGAGTTTTTTGTTAGTTTCGAAACATTAAAAGGATTTTATTTTTGTGTAATTTACGTTCAATATATCACAAGCTATTTTGGCGTATTAAGTATGGCTTTTGTGAAGTTTTTGGATATTATAAAGCAATAATCCGGAGTGAATTTCGTAGCGTTGTTGGGCACGGAGTGCTCAGGGTGGTGCGGTGCCATTGAAAATGGAAGGGATTTTCTTGAAACCTGCCAATACGAGGACTACCGCCAATGCCGATTCGGGAAGTTTGTGTTTGGGAAACGACTTGCGGATGGATTGAGGAGTCAAGGACGTATAGGTGAAGGAAGACTGCGAAATGTTCAAGGTGTAGAAGGTGAGGCTAGAGAAGAAGACCAGCCGTAGTATAAGCGGCCCAGTCAAGGAGAGAGAGAGGAGGCTTCATGATTATCAGTTGGAAGATGATGTGGACATCATGGGTGTGTGTTGTGGTATTATATGGATATGTATTCAGTTGAAGTTATCTATGGAATGAATTCATTTCGTTGCAATGGAATGAATTTATGTTTGTTGCTAGGAAAAATTTATATTGAGGTTTTTTGTTAGTTTTTATATTCGGCGTTCGAAAAATTATAAGCATTTTATTTTTGTGTAATTTACGTTCAATAAATCACTATTGTTAATAAAACATTTTAGCTGCTAATTAATAATGATTAATCGCTATAATCAATTGTAAAAAAAAACTTGTTTTCATTCTTTCCGTAACGAAGAAACCTGATGTTTTGTTGATTGTCAATCTAAGTTGATTGTCAATTTAGGTTAAACATAGTCCATTAAAGAAAGAGCGATTGATAGCGGTAATGTTTTAAAAATTACCGCGTAGATTCAATACTTGTCTTTTTTGTGATTTCCTCTTAAAAACAAAATACAATAATTAAGAAACACGACGAACATACGTAATTAGTAAAAGTAATAGATACCTAGTCTCTTTTTGGCCTGGATCCTCAAGCAATAATTGTTTCATTTTATAATATTATTCCAGTGGTCCTAACCGCATGCTTCTTTTTAAACCTTATATTTTCTTGGAGTAATTTTTTTTTGGTGTAAATTTAATCCATATTTATTTCAATTAATTAATTATTGTGTAATTATTTTATTTTGATGAACATGTCGAAATATCGTGAAATAAATTCATTCATTATGTATTTAAGATTATTTTTAATTTATTAGAGGATTTGAGTTTGATGTATTTAAAAAATGGAATAATTTAGATAATATTTTAAATCCACAGATACGTCTAACATATTAATAATTATTATTTGATTCATAATTTTACTTACCGTTTATTTTTTTTATTAACTTTACACAAGTAATACTTAATTCCATTGTTTTGAGGCATATAATAATTTCAAGGATTAATAACCTCATTTCTATTTGTTTTATTTAGGCATTCCAAAACATAGAAGTTAGTGCTATAAAATAGAATTTTATCACAGCATACAAATATGTATGAAGCGTTTATTAGGCGCGAATCAAATAAGTAATAATTTTAATATGTAATATATTTAGCATTACATTTAATTGTAAATATTAATTATATGTTTGATATAATAGAGATACTTTTCAATTCAAGATAATTTATTTATTAAGCCAAATTTTTTTAACTGTTTAATGAATTGTCAAAATTGTTTAGTTAATATTGATAACTCATTTCATTAAATTTAATGTAAGTATATTTTGTTTTAGTTTCATTATTTGAATTGTCTTTTCAAACCCAAAAACAATCCTTTAATCCACCCACTGAATTTATTCTTCGGGGCAACATTAATGTTTGGACCCAGGTGTAAATTGTCTTAGCTATCTTCCTTCGACATACACCCATATTTATTTTATTCTGCGCTTATCCCTTTTAGGGAGGATCAGTGGCCAAGTGAGTAAAGGTATTTGCAGTTTTAATGCTGATAAGTGTTTTAATTCCAAGAATAAATTGAAACAGGGGAGCTGTACATATTCCTTCCCTTCTCTTCATATGTCCTAATCTATTGTTTTGAACTTATTATGAACAATATATATATAAATAAGAATGAGGATTGAAATATATAACAAAACAAAAAAAAAAAACAGTTTTCACCACAACGTAACACTTGGGATAGTGCAGTATTGTTAAATAACTGTTGACAAGCAAAGCGTTCTAAGTAATGCTAAAAAATAAACATGGCGGTTGAAAGAGTTCATTAAAATGAAAACAAATTTAATTACTACATCACGGATATTAGATCAAATGTTTGCTCACTAAGAATATGAAAAACAGCATATTAGCATAGCCATGTTGGACATAAAACAAAATAAATAAAACGAAAAAAATTCTACGAATCTGTATCACGAAAAACTGGTTTGCCGATATTTTCTAAAATTTCTTAGAGTTTATGGCAGAAACAAGATGTAGTGATTCCATCCGGTAGTTATAGAGTTAACTTCCATATCTCATATAACTTTTTCTTTCTGCTATCACAGTGAACAGGCAAGATCCATTCGAAGCATAAAAAAATTAACGATCTTGATTGACTAACACAGCCTTTACCTGCTTACTTGAAATCAATTAAATCAAGGGAATCAGTTTAATAATTATAAAGATGGCTTCTGAACAACTACTCGTTGACTTTCAATCAAAATAATAACTAGTTCATTATTTACGGGGGTATTCTGGTCTAGAAAATTGAATTTTTATTTTTGCATATTTTCATAGTTTAGACTTTCAAAAATATGCTCTTAAACGGATTTTCCAAAATTTCAATTACTTTGGGAGATACAGCGGATTTTGTGACGTGGCATCTAAGCCGGCCGTGCGTAGTGAACACACAATGAATGGCAGATGTTACAGGATGATTTGTGGATCCATTCTTTCTTCTTTACAGAAATTCTTTTGTATTCAAATTATTTAGCAGTAGCCATTTTTAATGAAGGCTTTTTGCCGATTTTAAATATAATGGCACTCATGGGAATCATCATTGGTATTGAAGCTCACTTATATGCGGTAAGACGTAACGAACTGAGGATTGATCGCTCTGAGCTGCGAGCTTCTGCTGGTTCAAAAACAGGCAGAACAGCTCGTTTAGAAGAGAGAACTTCTCAAAACATTAATTATGAAACAGAAGAAGGTCCTGTATGGATATAGGATCACTATTTAATCCAAAGTGAGTATTAAATATTATTATCTGAGATACTCTTCGGGAAATTTTTCTGAAACTTTTAACGCGTTTTTCTCAAAACTACTTTTTTTGAGGTGGTTGACACGATATCTCAAGTTCTATCTGACCGATTCCTTTGAAATTTTGTAGGAATCTTCTTTATTCATCTCTTTATCGCCTGGACCTAACAATTCGTAAAGATCGAAAAACAGGGTTGGAATGACTTTTATTTATATATATATATATATATATATATATATATATATATATATATATATATATATATATATATATATATATATATAATATATATATATATATATATAATTGGAATCTCGGAATCGGCTCCAACGATTTTCATGAAATTTAGTATATAGGGGGTTTCGGGGGCGGTAAATCGATCTAGCTAGGAATCATTTTTAGAAAATGTCATTTTATTCGTGTTTTTCGATAATCAACGCGTTCTAGTAGGATCAACTGAAAAATATGATTCTTCCTGACATCTATTGACGAATAATAATACTATTTTTTGTGAGCAACTAATTGCTTTAACGACACAACAGCAGATGGCGTTGTTAAGTAACACGAAGTCAATGAGTGTTTGCAACACAATAAAAAATACCGAGAAAAGCTCGGTCATCCAGATATTAAACATTATATAAAAAAATGTATAGTAAAAATGTTTAAGCTTTTAGACCAGAATACCCCCTTAAAAAATGAAAGTTATACAAAAAAAAAAGGGCCGACCAATAGTATTTATATTTACAGTACATATCCATTTATTGAACAACTGTGTAAAACGCATCGTGGGCAAAAGCTAGTGAATACCACTGTACTTAGACCTAATTATTTTTTGCATCAGAAACTACCAATATTGTATTATTTATTGTAAGGATAATAAACTTGTCCACGTTCGAAGTATTTTAATTTCTACTCGAAACTTCGACAATTTTTAAATAATAAACTAGATTTTCAGAAAATCCATCGATTAAACACAAGATTAATAATTAAACGATTACATTTATTTGATTAATTTCTAATAAATTCACGCCTTTGACTTCCCTCAGCCCATGAATACAATTATTCTGTATTGATCACTCGGGAGCTCATCCAAGCATCGGGAGCTCAAGAAGTGATTGATACTATAATTGAAAGTATGAACAAAGGTATATAGATTCTCGGAGTGGTAATACCTGGAATAAATCTTAAATTCATTCTTAAAGGAGATTGTAGCCTCTGTAATAAGCACACTCCTTAATGTTATAATATCTTTCAATTTTCTCGTGCAAATAACTCAAACAACAATTATCCAAATGTTATGAAAATTTCGTATGGACAGTATTGACATGACAGTATTGTATTTTATTTTAAGTTTGAGAGCGTTAATTTGTAGAAGTAATTAACATAAATTAAATTTTTAATTTGTAGTAATCTACTTTGTTTATAAAATTTGGCAATCAAATTTATTTATGTAAACTTAGACTTGTTAGTCAATGTACCCATATTTATACTAAAAAGAAAATTATGTAATTATCAGGTGATTTTAGTAAATAAATAATATTATGGAGAATCATATAGAAGTGTTATATAATATAAATAAAAACAATTAAATTATCTACGATCGTTAAAATGCGGTTCTCGATTGATAAAAAATGCTTAAAAGTTTAAAAATAGATTAAAAACATTATGATAAGAATGTCTTTCGTCAAAGGGAAAATATAGATTTAATTGATTCCAAATTGAAATTCGCCTTAGAGAAGAAAGGAAATAAGCTTTAATTAAACTTTTTATATTTAAAAATAACTAGATTAGATGGCCATTTATTTTTAAAAGCGGGCGCACACCATCAGCTTTTCTGATCAGAAAATCTGATGGTCAACGCAACTATCGGACAGTCCTATAAGAAAATCTTGATCTTATATACCATCGGATATGATCGGATTCGTGTCAGTCCGATCTATGTTCTTGTAGCGCATTCAATAAACTTTGATTGAATATTTATTTTATAATTTTTCCGGGAATATAAAAATTGATGATGACTTATTGTTAATCGCTTTATTCATTTATTAAATGTTCAATTTCTTCCATTTTAAATTTTTTGTTAGTAAATAAGAGTAAATAAAATATAATTAAAATAAAATGAAATAAAATTTTTACTCCACTCAAATTGTGACAATAGTCACAATGACGTTCGTAATATAAATGACTGTGAATAACGGTTACTTTAGACCCCGGACTGACGTAACGTAATTACAGACATTGACAGATCAATAAAGTTAAGCACCAGCAGTCACAATCTGTATTTAGATGGGTGACCACCTAGCAGTACTGTGTACTGTTGTTGTATAAAAATAATAATCCCCTTTGGTTAATGGCTATATAGCTGTAAGTAGCTGAAGCTAGAAAAAAAAACGGTTACTTTAAATTCATTAATTTTTGGCTAAAAGATGGCCTACTTCAGAAAATCTTATGATGTTGTCTGATGTAACATCAGATTTTCTGATCAGAAATTCTGAGGCTACTTCAGACAGCATTATAAGATTTTCTGATCAGAAAATGGTGTGCGCTCGCTCTAATATTTACAGAAAATCAACGTACACACATATACCACAATTCCAATAAATTTTGTGAATATCGAATTTCAAAATTTTTCGATAGTTATTTTTTGAGGTATCTGAGCGAGAAGTTACGAGAGGTTACATTGCGTCTTAAGTTTTGAAAAATTGATTAAGAATATATGAAGATAATAAACCTTATCCTTATGAATATAATTTTTGTTAATTATAATAATATTTTGTTAATTATAATAATTATAAGATAATTCTCATAAGTTGTTTGTTAAAATTCATAATTTTAATAAATTGGTGTTGTTTACATTAAAATAGTTTTTATTATTAAAATAGGGAGCTCATTTAATAACAAATATTATCTCCTTTATTCAACAATTTGAAGAAAAATTTTTTTTTTCGTTTTTCTGCCATCATTGACAGACAACGAATACCTGGGGTTTTTCCACGAATTGACTATTATATTTTCAATTAAAATAACAAAATACCTGTTAGTTTGAAACTTCTGTGCACTGTAGAACATTTTCTATGGAGCTTCGATGTTCGAAAAATGAAACGGCCCAAAATTCAATCAGAATTTTCGTAGAAAAAGTTATTACACTTATCATAATTATGCTATAATATGGGGACCCGGTGGTCTAGCGGCCTAAAATTTGAACTATTAAAAAAATTTTAATTTTATTTGGAAGGAGTAATGACTAATGCTTTCAAATTTTTTTACAATTATTTTATTACTTATTAACTATACAAAAATGAAAATTAAAACAACAAAAATTTTTTTTTAATTAATAAAATGGCGCTAAGTTTCCCTCTCCAAAGAAATGGACCTGACCGATGAAGCTTATATTATCTCTCCCTCTGATCTGAAATAAAAAAATAAGACGAATTTTTAATTAGTATAAGTATAGTTATAGCGGGGACTAGAATAAAAAAAAAAATTTGATAAAATGGCGCGTAGTTTAAAGTACGGTTCTTAATAAAAAAAATAGAAATACCTTACAGAAACTATTTCTTTTAGTTCCAGCAAGAGCCAGTACTGTTCAGAATGACCTATTAAAATTTCAGACAAATCGGTCGAGTAGTTTTTTTTTGGCTTCATTAGACGAAAAAAAGTAGTTTCGAAATAAACGCGTTTAAAGTTTCAAGTAAGTATATTCTCAAGAAATTGTATTGAAATATGCACTTACTTATTAATATGCACTTACTTATTAATGGCGATCCCAGCACCGTAAAGAATTGAGCAACACGTTAAACTAACTAAACAACTCTTAAAACTACAATATTTCCCCTTAAATTTATACAATAGTCTAAGTGAGGTACACGAACCCTAGCACCTGCGACTAACGAACAATAGAGCCCAACCCACCGATCTTCTACCCACCTGACCTTGTAATGGGTTATAAATACAGAAATACTCGGAATTGCGTCACCAAATTTTAACAGTATATTTTCAAAATACTATACTTTTTCTAAATATATATAAAAAAAAATCGATTTTTCGAAAACCGGGTCCCCTTTTTCAGCAAATTTTTAGAAGTATATTTATGTATAACTAGCTTCATTCCTTCAACGTTGTCCACGTTGTGGTATACGTAAAGTGTACTCTAACGTTACGGACATGAATATCACACAAAACTGTCGTAAAGGATTTGGTTTAAATTTATCTCACAATTAGTTTATTATCTATAAATAATGATCAATGGTACCTTTTATCCTGCAAAGAGTCATCTATATCAAATTACAAATATTTCTGTTGTGTTCATGTTCATGTTTTGATAATGGAATTGAATATTTTTCTGTTATGAAGTCCTATTTGTTAAATCAGGTAATAAACTATATGTGTGCCAAATCTGTTGAGAGAGTTTTTGAATGATCATACAAACTAACATTTTTTTAACATTTAAAATATTAGCATAAATTCATGTATTGATCGTGAGGCCAAATACAATTTGATATAATAATTTTAATGAACATAATAATACATTCGAAATAGATGTGATATGCTTTTGTGCACCTATATATTATATTATATAATAGTTACAAACATATCAACTGAGGATAACAACTAATAAAGTTAATTATTTAGATACTCGACATATGGCTCAATATCAATGTTTGAATTATTTTTATTGATAAGCATTCATAAGATACCCTAAAAAAGCACTCCATAGAACTTTAAATACATATTTAATAATAAAATGTAATACAATTATTATGTGCTTATTAGCCAAATCCGAGCTGGAATTGTAGCGAATCTAAACAGTAAGCAAAAAAGTGTTTACAACAAAAGTTGTTTGTTTTCAAAAACTGTATATTTTTTTGGTTTTTGAATTTTCTTGTATTTTTTATGGTTTAAAAATTGGGTCATGGATCTACTGGATCCAATGAACCGATGAATTAAAAAACACGTTTTGTGTCTAATATACGTCACGAAAGTTTCAGCTCAATATTTCTTCTTTTTATTGAGCTATATTAACGATGGACGGGCGGGCATGCGGAAATGGACTGTGAAGAACATATATACCGAAATTTTGCTTGTGGCTTCCATATTTTCCAGCGTTACTAACTTTAGACCAAAATGAATATATTTTGACATATTATAAAAAAATAAATAAATAAATCCAAAAGTGGTAAATTTTATTAGATATATTTAATAAGTGTTTCTCTAATTTTGTCGGCATGTGTATTATTAATTATATTTAATATTCATATAGGATGCATTTCAAAAACGAAAATTAAAAAATAATTAGTTTGGAAAATAATTTGTTTTTAATCATAGTTCTTTAATGTATTTTAAAATCCTTGCAGTTACTTAACTTGTTATACCTATATATAAATCCCTATAATTTCCTCTTCCAAAAAAGGTTTTTGTTATCAGGAGCTTAAATACAAATTGTAGCATATGTGGATTTGAGTTAATTTTACTAAAATAAGGCTACCATATTAGACCATAAAAATAATTTAATGAAATGTTTCTGCTCATAAAAATTTTCTAGGGAGGACTTTGTATTCCTTATTTACGATAAACGATTTCGACAAAACATTTCTCTTTCGTCATTTTAAAAGAAATTTAATTATGACCAATTTTGTTGGCCTTTTGATTTTGTCTCTAAAATTTAATCATTTGATCAAGTGATTAATTTTTATCAGCTAAAGTATCTAGAGCATTGATTAGTGGCTTATTTTATTTAAGGAAGTTTCCAAAGTTGCCAAAGTTAACAAATGCTACTTATTTGCGTTAAATTATAGAGGTAAAGAGTTTAATGTTTTTTTTTTTTTAAGTTAATCTTTGGGACTGCTGAACTGTTTCTAAAAATACTTTCAATGGTAGAAAAACTATATCAGCAGTATCTAGCATTTACAGAGTTTAAGACATTTCTGGTTTAAGTGTCGTTCGTGCTATCATTGAGAGACTATCCCAATATTAATTGCGATAACTACAATCAAGAAAAACGATGAAATTGACTGAGCTCTTTCTATTTCTCTCCCAAGCGCAGAAATACAAAAATTTCATTGAACCAGAATTTTTTAGATTTATAATTGTTATACCTTCAATTAATGTTTTTAAAACAATCGAAAAAACAAATTACTTTTGTTATCTAATAAAACGTTCGCTTCAAAATCGACCAGACTATGAACCACGCGTTAAATATGCAATCTTTAACAGACAATTTTTCAAAAATCACTTCTAAGTATATATACTTAAATATTCTAAAAAAATTCTAAGAAAACTGATTCTGTTGGGAATGCCCTTAAATATTTAATGAACAATTTGAACCTCTGAACTTTCTGAAACAGATTATCGAGTCAAAAATTGCTTAGATTCTAACAAATAATTTAAAATTTTTTTTAAAATATACTTATTCAGCTTTAATTTCCTTTTTTTTTTATCCAAAATCAAAACAAAATGCAAAAAATTTGAAAAAATCCCTAATGATTGAATCTCACCAATTTTTTTCCCATGAATTGGATTTTTAAATAGTTTTTCATACTATAAAATAATCTATGACAAAAAAAATTTATTTCAGCCGAGAATTTTTTTTTTTTTAATATAAAATTCGAGTCTGCAAAAACAAGTTCCATTTAAGAAATGAACTTGATTCTCAATTTAATCTAGAACCTATCCTTCCAAAAGTAAATATGGATTTAAAATTAATCGAAACTTTCAAATAATTAATCGGTTTACTGAAACAATTTTGTCTATCCCATTTATTTTTTACAATTTTCCAAATTAAAACAAATCATTTGGGCTCGATTACGATATCCGTGGCGCCACGATTTTTTTATGGATTTTGGTAAAACAAGCCAAAATCAGACGAAAATGAAGAATACCAATTTTCGAGTTATACAGGGGTAGTTTAATCACATGTTGAACGTGGGTGCCAAAAACCAACCCGACCCGTGCAAACTACACCCCACAAATCCATGGATTAATAACAGTCGAAAATGGCGTACATTAATTTTTATTAAATGTACCAGTGTGTATTAAATATACAAGTGTTGATTTTTTTTAAACGAATTAAATTTCGGTTATTTGTGCCCGAATTGCGTTTAAATGATGGTCATTTAACAAAAAATAATAATTAAATCTTGTAAAATAATTTAAATTGTGGTATTTATGTGACATAAATATGATAATTTCTAAAAAAAATTGTCGATAACTCGAAAAATAGGGGAAAACTCGAAAATTGAATATTCTTCATTTTCGTCTTATTTTGGCTTGTTTTATCAAAATTAATCGTTAAATCAAGGTGCCACGGATATCGTAATCTCCCCATCATTTGTATATACATATATATTTTCTTCAATCGTGTTATGAAACACTCAATATATTTACAATAATTTAAATAATTACATAATTAAATAAAAAAAAAAACATACAATTTTTTAAAAACTGATAATAAATAAATTTCTTATATTAGTACTACTTAGTTTGTACTTCATATAGAATACTAAAGAAATATTATTAAGTACCCTCTCTCTTATTTTTGGTAAAAAAAAAATTGGCGACATTCAAGAATGGAGTTGATTTTCATAATATAATATGATTGTGGAGTAAGTAATGTCAACACATTGATATCTGATTCTGATGTGGTAGTTGTCCGTTCAAGTATATACTATCATCACATCGTTCGTATACATACCTACTACCTACTACATTGAGTTGAGTGTTTTAGTATTTACCTATCATATATAATATATTCTACTACCTAGATATATTACTTATTAACTAACTATATTTTAATACTTTGACTGAGTGTTTGTTGATATTCTTTTTAAATTGAAGTGAGAACATATAAATAAATATTATTGTGAATTTTTATTGTGTGACATTTTTAATTTGTTTGTTGGTATCTGGTATTCATTATACTGTGATTATTCTTCTTTAAATCTTCCAAGATTTCATCTTGATTCACAATAAAAAGTAAATATTTTTCAAATATTTTATTTTAACTTAATTGTTTCATATTTTATTGTTGCTGACAAATTTTAAAGAATTACATGGTTTTGAAAATTAAATACAATCAATTTTCCCTCATTTAATAGTTACTACTACACGTTTAGAATATTCTTCAAATGTTTTAAGTCAATTTGATTAAAACTTTTGAAATTAAAGCGTTGAAAAGTTTAGTTCATTAGACCTCTATTTTTTAAGGAGGGCATTTTAATCCCAATTATTTTTTTAAGGCAAAACACGGTGTAGAAACAAAAATAGTATTTTTTTTAGTGCAAAACTGTATAAAAATTATAATTTTAATTATTTTTTTTCTTTTGTCAAAGCACGAGCTTTATATAACTACTAACATAAATAATTTGAATGTTTTATTGCCGATTAATCTACCAAATGCTATGGTGATAACAACAATGGATTCTCCTAAAGATAAGAATAACCCAATATCTAAATTTGTAAAATATCAAAATGAATTTTTACAAAATGCTTTCAGAATATTAATATTTAAATTTTAAAAACAGTTTGAATATAATAATTTATTTGTTACACTTGTAAAAAAGAAAATATGCTTTTTTTAGTTTTGAAATCCATGTAAGTCTTTTAATTCAAAACTCTGCAAACTTTTGGATAATTTGTATTTAAGATCAACTTTTCATATACGATTTGTAATAATTTATCCCAAATATTCTTTAGAATAGAAATTGGATGATTTTATTAGGTTGTTTCTTGGTATTTATGATAGTTTTCATTCATTTCACAAATAATTTATTTTGAGTTTACAGTTTAATTTAGCACTATGGTGTTGTTATTATTGTTGACATTTTTTAAATCCAAAATTATATATTAATTTATACTTTGGATAATTTGTATTCAATATTGTATCAAAATACTTTTTTTACACTAGATTTTATGAAAATCAGTATTTTTTATTAAAATTTATCTTCTGCGTACTAGAAAAGTAATTAAAAAATTTTTTATTTCAAATAAATATTGTATTTTATTATTTATAGTTTTTCGTGAAGTTTTATAAATTTATGATTCACCATATTGATAATAAATTTGGGGAGATTACGATATCCGTGCCACCTCGATTTGACCATTAATTTTGTTAAAACAAGACCAAAATAAGACGAAAATGAAGAATATTCAATTTTCGAGTTTTCGCCTATTTTTCGAGTTATCGACACTGTTTTTTAAAAAGTTATCGTGTTTATTTCACATAAATGCAACAATTTAAAACATTTAAAAATTTAATTATTATTTTTTGTTAAATGATTATTATTTAAGCATAATTCAAGAACAAATAACCGAAATTTAATTCGTTTAAAAGAAATCAACACTTGTATATTTAATACATCTATTAAAAATACATGTAGGTCATTTTCGACTGTTATTAATCCATGGATTTGTGGGGTGTAGTTTGCACGGGTCCGGTTGGTTTTTGGCCTCTACGTTCAACCTGTGATTATATTACTCATGGATTTGTGGGGTTTAGTGTGTACGGGTCGGGTTGGTTTTTGGCTCCCACTTTCAACCTGTGATTAAACTACCCAAAGATAACTCGAAAAATAGACGAAACCCCGAAAATTGGTATTCTCCATTTTCGCCTTATTTTGGCTTGTTTTACCATAATCCATCAAAAAATCGAGGCGCCATGGATATTGTAATCGAGCTATAAATTTTAAAATTTTGATTCGAAACGAAAACGGAGTTAGGGGAATAATCAATTAAATTTAATATTCGAATTTTAACATTAAAATAAAATTATATACAAATAGGAATTAATATATCTTCTTCTACTGAATTTATTTCTACTGTGATACAGACTAAATTTTATAAGACTATCAATTGATTTAATTTCAATTTGTTATATTCCGGATAGGAAATCATTTGTACAATCTTTGGTTGTGAATATTTATTTAAGTTATATATCAATTTATATTCTCTGTAAACATAGATTATTTTTTGTTTTGTGTTTTTTTATTGTTTTTATGTTAATCCGCATGCAAAAACTCGAAAAATATGTTTAATAGAAGAAACTAGTTTCAAAAGAAAGTTTTGAAAGGTCCTGTTATTCTCAAGACCATATTTATCGTTAAATGCAAATTTCGGCTGAACAATGTTTAGGAATTTTTTAAACTTTTATTAAATTGCAATGTATATGTTTGTTAATGCCACATATTGCAAACAGAAATCGATATTTATGTTTGGTAAAAAGCTTAAAAAATACTAGTTTTTATCAATGTAAATTAGGAACATAGCGGTGTTTTGCAATCGATGTAAAATTATTGAAGAATTAAAAATAGATATAATTTTATCCCTTCATTTGTGGGGAAAATCTTCAAACTGACCAATTTTTTTTTCTATGCTAGCTGGGGAGATGGTGAAATTAAAAGTAGTTTTAATTGTAATTACTTCTAATTATTCTATATCGATTGCTAAAAACCGCATCTTCCTGGCTTACATAGAAAAAAAGGTATTTTTGTAGTTTTTCTTAAAAAGAGAAGGGGTAAAATTAAAATTATCTTTTTACTGTGATTTATTTAAAAGATTACTGAGTAAATTATAATAATAACTAAAAAATAAAAAGTAATTAATAGTAGGTAAACAACATTTCTGAAAACAAGCTTTTATGTATATGCTCTAAAAAAATATAATAAATTTAAAATAATGTAATAAACTAAAAAAATTTAATAAACTAAAAATAGTTTTTGCCCCTTCTCTCCTCTTAGGGACATCAGATCCTGGTTTTCTTATCATGGTACTATCTTTGGCATATCTCCTTTCAACCAAAAAAGAATCACCAAAATCGGTTCATAAACGACGAAGTTATCCGCAAACCAACATAAAAACGAACATAAAAAAATATACGTTGTCAAAATGAGAAACCTGTTTTTTGAAAGTCGGTTAATAAAATCAAAGCCATCAATTTATGACATTATACTATTTATCTATATGTTCAAAGAGCTTTATGTATCTAAATCTTGACATAAAGTTATGCTTTTTATAAAGTAGGTAAATCTCGCGAGAAGCCTCTATATCACATAAATTTATGTTAAATTATGTAATATAATAAATTGTTGGGTTTGATTTAATTTAGAATTTATTTTCTTTTTATCAGAGGATTTAAATTAAAGCTTTGTTTAAAAAATATTTTTTACTCTTAATTAATTTTATACAAAATTAATTGTTTATATGAAACTTCAGAATTTCTTAAAAAGTTCTTAGAAGCAAAAATTGCTTAGACTTTAACAATGCAACTTGAAAATTTTATGACATTTTTTAAGCACATTTTGAATAAAATGAAAAAACTTAATAACTGTATTAAAAACATATAAAAAAATTTTCAAAGTTTCCTTGCTAAATTTTTACATCCTACGAATTTTTTCAAATACTTTCAGTTTTTCAAATCCATTCGTGGTAAAATCACTTTGCTTTATTTTAGTATGGTAACTTGAAATACTAAAAATATTCGTCTTCCAAAAGTCTGTTACTAAAGATTTCTGAAATTAAATAATATCTCAAACAATCAGGTAAAGTATAATTGGTTCACTACTCTGAAAAACCTTTTACATTTGTCGGGATAATTAGCCAAATTCATCTGTAAGTGGAACCCATCTCGAATTTGTCAAGTTTGTAACACGCGAGAAGAAATTTTATCTCATTATTTGATAAAATATTCAGTATAATCTTAAATTCGAAACTCCAAACTACTCGCTTACAACAACCCACCCCAGTGTTCGGAGCAAGGCTTAAAAATTGTACTAAACAAACTAGATAATACATACACAGTTTCATTTTAAACAAGTAATTTGTGTTTGTTTTTCTGTAGACTATAATGTACCAACCCCTATTTATGTATTGTATATTGGCCAATAGCAATGTTGATGTCATATTTTGATGACATCATATATTGATTCCCACCATGATGTTATACTTTCGAAACACAGATATTATTACTCATAAGAAAATCGTGGAAACACTGAAATTATTTATTTTTAAATTTTATCACTTTTAAAGTTTGCATAAAACTATTGATAAAATATCATTTATTACTTAGAGCAGGATCTGAACATACTTCAGTATGCAAAAATAGAGCACCGCATACTGTAAATGCTATTGTATTAAGAATATCAATATTAAGAAACTGGATGTTGTCGGAACAATTTTTAGTCCATTTTTTTTGATGAGGCCTCCTTCTTTCCTTGTTCGATTACTCGTGCGTTTACAAGATTCATACTTTTTAATCAGACTTCATATAAATGTATATGGAAAGTCTGAAGTCTGATAAAAAAAACAACCTTTAAACTTTTGCAATTTTGTCGAAAAATGCTTCGTTTTCGTGTTATAAACGATTTAAAAAGCGAAAACACGATATTTTTTATTATGGCTTATACTAAATATTTAATTTTTTTTTATACAGTTTTTTCGAACTGACAAAAATATTTTTGAAAAAAATCCAACGGTTCAGACCTGTTTATTTTAGCCCAGTTTACATAAACTATCTAAAAAAAAAATAGTCCATCCAGTGAAAAGAGAGGGGAAGGAATAGCTACACAATTTAATTGACAGTATACGATGCTCTATTTTTACATACTCAAGTACTTCCAGTTCTTGCTGTTATTTTTGAATGTTTTAAATTTCACACACAAACTACATGAAATTAATTTTAATTGTCGAAAGTGTTTATTTATAAACATTATGCAAATAATAGATAGGTATATACAAATTATACTTATATATACGTATATGGATAACAATTGAATTGTTATACATTGTTGTAATACATCAAATGAATTAATGCATGTTTGTGGGATTTTTTTTATTCAATTTCCTGTGAAAAAATTACACAAGACTATCCACAGAGTATGATTTTATTGTATTTAATTAATTTTTCTTCGTTTGAACTTAACCTATCACCTAAATGGAACTGTCTCCGTAACCGGCGCGAGCAATATTAATATTCGGATATATATAGCCGGACGGCGCAGGTGATTTTATTAAAAACCGATAATATTCGTAGTTATTTTTGCAATGGTGTGATGGCGCTAGTTAAAATACATTTATAGATATTTTTTTTAATGTTTTGAATCATAACGTTGTTTTTTAATTTTAACCTATATTTTGAATAATTTTTGATATTATTTGATGATTAAAACTTTCAAAATATGAATCAGTTGAACAATTTAAATCAATCCTGGAAATTTGAAATATGGGAAAACTATGAAAAGTTAATAGAAAAATTAGAAATTTATAGAAACAATACTTTTCAAGAATATTGGATAGTAGATAACAGAAATTTTGATAAATAAGGAATCCATTAACAGTTAATGACGTAAATGAAAATTACGTTAATATTATTATTATTACATTTATTTCGAAAAGAAAATTTAGGAAAGTTAAACAGATATTTATCAATTTGTGGTTAATTGTCTGTTTAACCCTGAAGACAAAAAAAAAATGATTGTGGTTTTCAAATTTTATATATTTGTGCAAAAAATATAATGAATACAATATGATAATGCATTATTTCATTATTCAATTACTTATATCTCTCAAGACTGTTATGTCACAGTTTTTAAATATAGACATTCCATGACAATGTTCCAGTTTGGAAATAACATCTAAATCTTCTTCCTTCTAGTTTTGAAACAATATCTAAGTCTTCTGTGGCAATTGCTGTTCTAAGTGCTAGTAATTTGATATGCAAATTTTTACAGTCCATTTTTATAGTTTTTCCTTAAGAAGTTATTATATTAGATGTTTTAAATACATCGTGCTTAATATTTAAAAACTTCCATAGCTTAAAAGTTCATTATATTATTTTTATGAATTTGATACTAGTAGTTCTGTGAATTGAGACCTTACTCAGTAGTAAATAAAAAGTATATAAATTCACTAAATTTACAATATATCTGACACAATCTAAAACATAATCTTAGGCAAATTAAATATTATGTCAAAAAATTAAATATTATATGGATTAAATAATAAGGGAAATGCTATATAAATATATTGTACAGTAGTCTAGATGTTAGAGAACCTGCTTACGAAATATAAACTCCTGAGTTCGAAACCGGTTATTAAGTAACAGTTTATATTGTAGAAGAAAAAAAAAAGTTATTTTCCCAAATTTCATCAAAATCGAACAAGGCGTTCGAAAGTTACTGCAGTACAAATATAAATGAATAGATACAGACAAACGAAATACAAAATCGTCCCGTTATACCATAGACATCACTTCGTTCGGGCAACAAAATTATAACAGTCAACCAATATACATTTTTCTTGTATAATACTAGTTTTTATATTAATTCTTCAAAATGTTAAGTTTTTGTCCAATTTTAAGTTTTATGTTGAAGAATGATTTTTCGAGCTGTGGATAATATCAAAGAAGAATCAAAAGAATAATGATTAAAAATCACAACCGTTGTAAATCTGTAAAAATTAACTCTATCACAGATTACAGATAACTATCAATTGGCGGCTACTAATAAAATATCCTATAATTAATTATATTCAAATAATAATACAGCCGACATTATTGCTTGAAAATATTCTTTGCCGGCGCAGATGATAGAAACCGTTCCTTAAATAATATATTATTATTATTGCGAATGTTCGCTGTACGAGGTAAAAAAATCTGGTCACAGGAATTGCTTTTTTTTATTTATTATAGGATAATTTTGATAGGATTACAATAATCGGAAGATCATTTAAAAACAGATACAAAATAATTTTCTCCAAATTGTTTTAAAACCGAATTTCTTTGATCCGAGAACATCCAAATTGCTGTTTTTCACAATTTTTAATACTTTTGTAAAAGTAAAAACTTCATCAATTTTAAACGTTTGGCTAAGTAAACTGAGAGGTGGCGGGATTTAATCCCAGAAGCGGCAGTTGATCAATTTTAATTAAAAGGACGAATAATTGGTCAGTTTAGTGTTGACTGGATTAAAAAGAAGTAATGGATAGCATGAATTTAATTGTATAATGTACTTTAGGATGAAGTTAAAAAAATAAAGATTAATAATTGTAATGTGGGTGGTTTCTGTTATAGAAGAGTGTGTTTGAGCAACAGAGTGTTACCTTTATATAATTATTATTAATAAATTGAACATAGTCATACATTACAAGGAAGTAATGGGTATATTATTAGCAGGGTGTTTTAAAAAGTTGATTATGACCTTCAAAAATTGTATTTAAATCAAAACTTGTGGTTCTTCTTGGAATTACAATCTCTGCTAGAGGATAAATTGAAAAATAATATTGTGTATACAGGAAAATTTAATTTATTATGTATTACAAAACTTTATTGTTAACGTATTTTCTGTTAAACCAATATTTGTTTTGTTTCTGTTATGAATTTTCCTAAATGTTCATGGACAAAATTGGAGTATATAAAATGGGTTAAATGGGGACATTAAATACATCATCCGAATATTTGAACGTTTACGAAAACTTTTGGAATTTCAAACAGCGTATCAAACGGATAAATAAATTATGTAAAGATGTAAATAGAATATTATGAACGCCTAGCCGAATACTAGCATATGACTGCTGTAGAAACAAATTATATGATAAAGATAGTTTTCTGACTCTAGAGCTATCGGAGGAAGCTTCAGTGCTCGCTGCGTTCGCTTGAGAGGTAGTAAAGGAGGTAAGGTAAAGCTTGCCTTCAGCCTTAAGGCACGCTTAGATTCCAAGGTAACATTTAGCCGTTAGGACACTGGCCCAAACTTTGGTTCTCTGCCCTCGCTTTCTTCAAAAGGGATGTAGAGGGCGCTTACGGTTTCGGAAAAATCTCGCTTGTTTATAAGTAAAATTATAAAAATTCTATACAAAAAAACACACAAATTTTTCTATTTATACACCAAATAGTGGTTTGTATTACAAAAATACAAAAATGAACAGTTTTTCAATATCGCTAATTGTTTAGAAATTGTATTTTTAGAAAATGTGGGCCACGCGATATGGATGCGTTAATGGAAAACTTTTATACATTGGATGTTACTCCACGCTAATATTATATATATTATTTTTTTGAAAAAGAATCTTTAAAATCGCTTCAGTAGTGTTTGAGTTTATTAGTAACAAACAAATATTATTAAAATGTTTGCCACGCGTAATGCATAGATTCTAAAATAAAAAATTGTATAGCTTTATGTGACACGCTGATAATAATTTTGGTGAAATAACTTTTAAAATCGGTTCATTAGTTTTTGAGCTTATTCGTTACAAACATGCAAACATACAAATATTTTTTCTTTAAATAGAATTTTATAGATAAATTTAAGTGATTTAAAATAAAAATAAAATAATGTTCAAGAAAATTTAATCGCTTATCCGATCGAGGCACTATTTTTATAAACTTAGGCAAATAAATAATAAACGCATTATATTCTTTTAAATAATCTGACTGTTAATAGGCAATTAGTGATAATAATATAGATGAATTGTAATAATTTGTTTACACTGCTGCGGCTGTGTAAACAAATAACACGGATAATCAATCATTTAGTATTAAAAAGTCGAAAAGCATCAATCAGTCTATAAGCTTAAAACAGGAGTTTCATTGTCCGATGGTTTATTTTCGTTCATTGTCTATATTTTAATTCGAGATTTTTCCATTTCATTTGTCTGTTTGTATCTATACTATTTATCTATCAAAGTTTGTACAGCTGTAATCATCAAACGCGTTCAGCGGATTTGATGAAATTTGGTAGACATGTTTATCACAGAATCCATAAATTTTCCAATTCAAAATTCAATATAAAATAAATCCATTTATTGATATGGCGAGACCAATCAAATACAATTCGGTACAATAATTTATTAAACATAATTCGAAATTTAAAAATAATTTTTAATTTTTTACCACATTGAAATAAGCTTTATTCTGTGACAGAAAATTAAAATTAAAGAAAAATAAAAACAATGAAAAATACAAAATCTTATTGTTTTGAGACATGAACCGCACTTTTTCAAATTTTATCCTTTCGTTTTTTTGGGCATAATTAAAATAAACGTATTTTACTATTATCGGCACTTCCACAGCTTAATATTAGGATTGGATTATTCGTTCCCAACTTAAAAATCCTTTCTCGTTCTGTCCTTTCTGTGCCTCGGCATTCTACTAAAAGATGTCGCATACTTTCAAAACATTCATTACAGAGAATACATATTCTGGCCCGTTTCACTTTTCCTATTTCATAATTAAATTTAAACATTATGAAATTAGAATACATCCTTCTAATTTATCCTATTATCCACAATTAAATATTCGATACCTTTATAATGAGGTAACATTTTAAAGAAATTTAAACTGTTTTTACTGTCTATTTCTGTGAGTGTACGTTGCAAACAGACTTCAATATTTACGTGAAATAAATATGACTATCGCATTGCATAATCTGATTCTAGTCTCCAAACTCAAAATTAAATCCTGAAGAAATTCTCACTAAAGTACATATTATTATTAAGGGAACGTTTTTTCTATAAATATATTCTTATCTTTCGTATAGAACAACCATTCAAAGTTCTCTGAAATTTCACACCAGGAGAGGTAACTTACAAGCTAATATCCATACTTTGCCCTGGAGGTCTAAATGCCTTGGACAAAGACAATTACATGAAAAATATTGAAACTCTTTTGAAATTTTACACTAGAATATTCAAGTTAGGTACAAACATATTTTTCGTGATTTTTAAATGGCCTCTGAGATCTTATCAGGTTTAAGTAAAGAATAAAAATGCCCATAAATCCAACTGTTGTGTATTCAAAAAGTAAAAAAAATTAGTAATCTGGACATCAGTTGGCTATTGATGTTGAATGTCGGTATTTAATGTGATTATTGGTAGTGACCAACAGATGGCTATAGCTGTTGAATTAATGACTAATTAGTGACCAATTTTTAAGTTAACTTAGAAGCCGATATACATACTTTGACGGGCCAGCTTCCTGGAACCGTCTAAATGCCCTGGACAAAGACAGTAAAACCATTACATTAAAAACAGTTGTGGACATTTATACACTATCAATGTTATTTATCTATTTTAGCTACAGTATTAAAATGATATAACATTATTGTTTATATTATATTATATTATATTATATTATTATGTGATATTAAGTATACATACAGCAATTAAGTTATAGTGGAAGTTTAATAAAATTCATTTAACCAAATCTCAAAAAATTGCTTCCAAAATGCTCTATCAAGATCTGTAAATTGCTCCAGTCATTAGGTAATTATTTAATTAATTATTTACAACCAAAAATTACAAAAACTGTTAACTCAGCTAATTAATGTTTTTTTCTATATTTTTTTTATTTAATAAATTTCTCTTTCAATATCAATCCATTTGATTCACCAATTACTTTTCTTTATGCATAATTAATTAAAGTTATTAATTATGATTTAAATTGCCACCGTAAGACTAAGATGATCTTGATTCTTATGGTGCGACTCTTAAGGTGTGACGTCATCACATGTTACGGTGAATATTTAAATCGTAATTAATAATTTTAATTAATCATTAATAAAATTAATTGCTGAATCAAATGGAATAATATCGAAAGAGCAAATCGGGTGCAATTTAGTTTAACATTTAACAACAGTTTTTCTAATTTTGATGGCACATAATTAGTTAAATAATTACTCAATCACTGGAGCAATTACGGATCCTAATAGAGTATTTTGGGATCAATTTTTTGACATTGGATTAAATAAATTTTATTAAACTTCCATGCTAACTTAATTGCTGTAGTAGTATATGTGATATTAATTTTATAATCAGTTTTAATGAACATTTCTTTCAAATAACATAATATGTTTATATTCACATTATGTATACAAATGTCTAGTTTATTGATAACAGGCAAAAATATTTATTTAAAGGTATTCATAAAATATCCGATCATATCGGTCTAAATTTTATTATTCGCAAAACTATTATAATGATAAAGTTTATAATTTTTTAACTAGTCTTAAAAATTTAATTCTTAAGCTCTTGGAGATTTTTTTTACTTTATTGCCAGAACTTTTTTTTTATGCAACGTATATTGAACGCACAAACAAAATTATAGGTGTGAATAGAATCTCATCTGTAATGAATCAATTTTGGTATGTCCGTCCGTCACCAAAATAACTCAAATACGAAAAGAGATAGCGAGTTGAAATTTTGGTGATGAACTTAAAAAAAAAAGTAAGATCAAGTTTGTGACTTGGCAAAATCGGTCCAATCGGTTCGATCTATAACGAACCATTGGATTGAACTTTTCAAATTAAAGATAGAAGAAAAATCCAAAAATAAGCTAATATATATAATTTAATACATATTAATATTATATTTGTGTTTATAACTATGTGGACTCCATATTTAAAGTATTTTATGAATGTTTCTCATAAAAATTATTCAAAAATTAATAATGAATCGTATGTCGAGTATTTATATATTTAACTATGTTAGTTGTTATCTTCATTTGTTTTTTCTTAATACAGTCAAACCTGAGTAAGAGAGAACTGGGTAAGCGAGAAAACTCTATAAGTGAAAATAATTCTCAGGTCCCGAGCTTTGACCCCTCAAAAACCTCTATATGTGAGAAACAAAAACCTCTTTAAGTGACAGTCGTTTTTCCCATTCTGACCTCTATAACTGAGAGCCTCTTTTGTATTTACCTCTATAAGCGACAATTTTCCTATGTATGACTCATTCTTTTTTTTCAGGAATTAGGAACTATGTTGTTTTCTTGTAATTCAAAGAAATAATATTTAACTGTATTATCTTATTTATCATGCTTACTTTTGTTCATAAGTATCATTTGCAACGAACAGTACAGCTGTTACAACAATTAATAATGTCTAAACGTAAAATCAACGTGTTGTCGTTAAGTGATAAACTGAAAATTATAAATGCATTCGAGTCGGGAAAATCAAGGTGTGAAATAAGAAGTGAATTTGGATTACCGGAATCTACTTATTATAAAATTATAAAATTTAAAGACTCCATAAAGTCCAATTGCTCCGAGGGACACGGAAATATCAAGCGAATCCGGCTTTCTGAGTTTCCCGACGTTGAAAAATGTCTTCTTGAGTGGATTAAACAAACCCTTGATAAAAACATCCCTATAGATGGGCCCCTGTTAAAACAAAAATCTCAAGACTTTGCCCTAAAATTAGGTAAACTTTCTTTGTTCATTATCGGGAAATCTAAGAGATTTTTTTAAATAAAATTTACCTGTTACTTGCTTCTTTGTATTTATGTATTTCAATAATCACTTCGTAATCACTCTAATAAATTATTCTTTATCATGTTTACAACTAAATATTTTGAATAAACCTCTGTAAGTGAGACAAACCTCTTATATACCTCTATAAGCTAGAAACTTGCATTAGTGAGAAACCTTGACAAGCGAGAATAAAATCATGGTCCCTTGAACTCTCTCTTAACCAGGTTTGACTGTATTATAAGCAACCTACATTATTCAATTTTATTTATAACCATTAAAGATGAAGTGTGGTTTAGACACAAAAAAGGTAAAAAAATCATGAAAATTTCGGTAATTTCAAAATAATTTATCATAAAACCGGCCAAGTGCGAGTCGGCCTGGCACACGGAGGGTTCATCTATTAAAACGGGAAAAAAATAATGTCTGTTGTATAGGAGCCCGACTTAAATATTAAGAAAGATAATAATAATAATTATTTTTTTATTACTGTTAGTGTTTTTTAGTATTTGTTGTTATAGCAGCAACAGAAATACGTCATCTGAAAATTTCAATTATCTAACTTTCACGGTTCATGATATACAGTCTGGTGACTGTCAGGCGGCAAACAGCGGAGTCTTAGTAAAAGGCTCCCGTATTTTTCTTTTGGGTACGGAGCCCTAAAAAAATTTCATAATAATTTATAATTTGTATACATTTTTTTCCTCTACTAAAGTGATTAAATAAGTGTATAAACTGCATAAAATAAACAATGTTTAATTCATCAATGAAAAATTTAATATTAATATACAATGAATTTAATTTAAAAAAAAAATTTAACCTTATCTAATACATAAAAATGAATAATTTTATATGTAATATATATTTGTTCGTATTTTATGGTCTCTAAATATCTAGCGATGCAACTTGCGTTGCTTATTACCAATTATTGCTTGCATTTGTGCGCTTTTTTCGAACAAAATTGTAGAGCATAAAAGGATATTTTATAAAAAAGCCCTTTTACATTTCTTTTTTTTTTTGCAATTATTAATATAAATTAAAGTATTTTAAAACAAGCTTTTGTTTAAATGCTCTAAAAAGACGAAAATATACTTAAAATTGGATCAAACTCATTACACAATTATCTTATTATATAAAAATGAATCGCAAAATGTGTTGGTAAGCGCATAACTCGAGAATGGCTGGACCGATTTGGCTAATTTTGGTCTTGAAATATTCGTGAAAGTTCAGGGAAGGTTTAAACGGTGAGAAACATAAATAATAAGTAAAGGAAAATACTATAAACGACAATTTAATTTTCGAATACAAAATGTTCCTAGCTGTGAAACATATTTTGTCTTTTTTTTTCTCACATGTTACAAATCATCATTTCCATAGAAACCAAAATCTAATTTTGAAATTCAAAATAAAACTTCTTTATCTATTCAAAATAAAACTTCTTTATCTCTTCTCACTAGCAGTATGACGAACGTTTAACTATATTAAGTGTGCATATCGCATTGTTTAAGTATTACCGGAATCATTCTTGGTTCAGGAGGTCCATATACCTTTCATCAAGTGTATGTGTACCACAGCAAAAATTATCGGTTGAACGCGGTGCCGGATATACCCCAGCAAATACCAGGTAAATACCGGGTGGATACAATGTACCGGGTGCACACTAAATACCGGGAATCCGATAAGAAAGGATTTGAAATTCTTCCCCTAAGGATAGAATTGCATCCGCATGTAAACGATGTAATATCATTTATTAAAATGTGAAAAATAACACAGTAACACGTAAACCGGGTGGGTATGCTTCAAAATATAAATTAATATGATAATTTATTCTGATTTGCCCCAGCTTCATTATTTAGTTATAGACAGTTGAGAATATTTTATTATACTTAGGAGATATTGATTAGAAATAATTTATATAACAAAACAATGTTTACCCGGGTCAGCTATTCAAAATAGAATTTATTTATCTCTTCTTTTCTATATTAGTGGTTCTGGACTTCCTTTTATTATTTTTCATCAAGTATATGAGAACCACAGCACAATTTTTTTATAAAACACGAGTGTATATATAAATATTTCGTATCACGGGTGTCCCACACCAAATAGTGGGTTACACATCAAATACCGGACATCCCATAAGAAAAGATTTTACTGAAATTCTACCCCTATGGGATAAAAAGCAGAGGCAAAGATTGTATGGGACAACGGAATTCCTTCGTCCAATCTGCTTCAAATTTTGCATGCAATCGATGTAATATCAATTGTCACCGCAACGTGTCCGGGTATGCTTTAAAATATATATTAATATCAATATTTATTCTAATTTGCATTAGCTTTCAGTATTAAGAAATAGAGGAAAGTTGTTAAGAATATGTTATTATACTTAATAAATGTTGAAGTTAATTAGAAATATGTGGCAAAACGACGTTTGCCGGGCCAGCTAGTTTATGATATAAATGCTGGGCGCGATATTTAATAACAAGATCAAGTTGTATTCTTGTTTATTTACACAGGTAAATCTGCAATATTGTTAAATAATTTATTAAATTGATGAGTTACATTTAATTTAAAGTTTATTTTCTTCATTTTATAGTATTTACATAAAAGCTTGTTTAAAAACATATTACCAATAAATCAAAATACAAATCAAAAGGGGGGAAGTAAATTTAGAAAAAACGTAACTGATGAAGTTTAACGTTTGATCCTTGGAAAACGCAATAAAATTTAAAGAACATACAATCAATATAATAATTTTTCGTTAAGAAAATCATTTCAAATTCAACAGGTCATTTTTTCTGGATATAATGTTAATTTTGCTTACGAATAAAGTGAAATGTCAGAAGTAAATTTTGTTAAAATAATACATATTTAAAAACATTAAAACGTCATCTACTTTTAGTATTCAGCTATTTAATATACGTATTATTTAATAGTTTTGCGAGATATTTCGTATAAAATGAAAAACATAAACTTTATTGATAATTGTTTATATAACAAACAATTAGTTACTAGTGTAATTATATTATGTTATTGTTGTATCTGTATATTTTATAAGAAATATATAAATAATAGACCTGGGTCGATAATTTTTTTAACAAAAAAAAAAAAAAAATTATAGTAGGATGAAACCCATTGGAAACGAAAGAGAATAAAACAAAACTGATAGGAAAAATAATTTATGTTCGATGTCGTGAAGTCGAAGGGGTGAGTTTTTATGGGTAATACACGGCTTATCTCGATTTTCGGCAAAACTACGAGTTCTTTGGAAAAAAGACAAAGTCTTAGGTACTAAAAAGCTAACTTTTGTATTCACACTTTTTCCACATAGCCTCAAAATTTATGTAAAAAATTTTCAAGGTTTTGGTTTTTTATTTCTATATATTACAAAAAACATTTTTTTCCGCGAAATTTGGTGCAAGCTTACCTTTTTTACGTTCCAAATACACTGTAATTTTTTTTGTATTTAAAATATTTATTTTTTCACCTAATTTTGAATAAACATCGAAAAAACTCACTAATTTTCAATCGAAAATTGTTGAGGTTATGTGAAGACAGTGTGAATACAAAAGTTGTAGATCTTTTTATTACGCACAACTATTTCCATAGAACTCGAAGTTTTACCGGCAATCGAGAAACACCGTGTTGTACGCTTAAAACTATTTAAAAATTATTTTTCCTTTCATTTTTGTTATATTCTATTCCGTTTCCAATGGATTTCATCCTGCTATAATTTTTTTAAATTTATTCCATTTTTAAAGGCTTCTACCCTGGTTTATAATACAGTTAACAAATAATGGGATAGTAAATGTAGAAGCCGTGTTAATAATTTTTTTCAAAACATCGAAATTTTTATTTTCAAATTTCAATTCTGATTTTAAGAACTTGGAAAAATTTTATTATTATTTGATAACTAATTTTTCGAAAATTCGTTGAAAAAAATTTAGCTTGACTAGCCAACTAATTAATCACTTTGTTATTTCAAAAGTTAATTATTGTATTATAATACAATAATTATCTATTTAATTATTGTATTCATTAATTATCATTCTCAGAAATGAATCATAAAAATAAAAAACAGCCAAATGTTATTCGTTTAAATTTTGATATAACAAATGTGTGTTTTTTCAAGTATCCTATCTACTTGTTGAATAATTTTAACAAATTAAATTTTAATTAATTAATCAAATATCTTTTAAGTTTTTTGTTTGTTCTGTTACCGTATATATATATATATATATATATATATATATATATATATATATATATATATATTATTATTATTATTATTATTATTAATGTTCATACAATCACCTCATTAGCCCATTTACGCATGTCCGCCTGCCTGTCCGTTATCAAGATAACTCAAAAACGAAATGAAAAGAGATAGCCAGTTTAATTTTGTGAATGAACAAAATCGATCTATTGGATCGATCCAATGGGAATTAAATTTGAATGGGAATTTTCAGTTATTGAAGCTATTTCAATTTCAAGTTTTTAAAAGTTATTTCACTATTATGAATATCATTTGGCGGATTTTTGTAGTTTTCAGGAATATAATGGACCGATTTTAAGTATACTGACGTTATTTTGTATGTTAGTGTAATATAAGACATTAAATTTTGTTCCATTAACCATTCCATTAAGTCTTTTGCTATGTCTAAATTTACTTAAGATGCGTAGACATCTGGATGTAAAAGTTCAATTATCATATTTTAAACTAGATTAATTCTAATATTTTGTATAAAATCTCGTCTGACTTTTGGAAAATTTTGAATATTGTGTACGAGTGCCCGAAATTATCAATTCGTGGGAATCATTTTTCGATATGTTTATCATTTAATGTTTTTGGTATGCATCTGATTTAAAATAGAAGTGGCACTAATGTATTTTTCTTAGTAAGAAATGTTAAACTTCAATTTGATTATAGTTTGGAGCGGGTATCGATAGGTACGGTAACAGAACAAACAAAAAACTTAAAAAAAGTTTCGTGCCATGGATTTAGCACCATATTTCATGAGGCACTTGTTCATAATTATTTTCTATTCACTCGAAACTAAATTTTAAAATTAGTTTCATGCTGTTACTCGATTGGCACAAAAAATGAACCGTAGAAAAAATATAGCAATGTTATGCACCATATTTGCCCTGGCACTAAATGATTTTTTCAATAGTTACAGTGAGTAGTATCATTTAAAAAATACTTCATCCGGTTACTCGATAGTTCAGGTTTTTTGCAGCCAGCTCTTGGACCATAAAGTGTATACTGAGATAGTTCCTTATAAAATCAGCCGTAGCTGCATACCTTTCCCTTCCCTTCATATGCGCCATCCTTATTTTGACTTATCTAGTACAATTATGTATTGTTTAAAAAAAGGAATGAATAAAGAATTGAATTGTATTGAATCCCCTGGTTGCTGTTGTTTAAATAATTCCAAAGAATATTTTAATTGTCTCATTTAAAAATAATCTCAAGTTTAAATTATAACTAAAAAGAAAAATTATTACTATAAGAAAACATTCAAAAAAATTCACCACATAACTTTATGGTTACATAATTTTCTATTTTGTAATTGCAAGATTTGGTCTATTGGTTTCGAGGTCTTTCATTTATCATGCATTTTTCCTTCCTGATTGAAATTTACTTGAGTTATCGTTTTGGGTTTTTTTTTGTGCAATTGTAGTCATGCAATAGAACTTAATCAGAATGCAAGATTTAATATTCTAATATTTAGTGACACCCAGCATTATTGGGTAGATTTCTATGTTCAAGGTTTTTTTGTGTTCCTTAATTTTAAAGAAAGTAAGTTTATTTACCCATTTAAGTTCTCTTTTTTATCAAGGATACCCTTCATGAAAATGACAATGTAGTATTTTTGATTTACAGATAAATTGGTTATACAACGATAAGCAATGACCGGAATCTTTAAGTTATATAATCGATTCATTAATCATTTTGCATAAAATTTTAAGGACTACAAGAACTTTTAAAATAAAACTTATTTTTGCACTTTTAGATTTAAAAAAAAAATTATTTTTTGAAAGAAACACTAAATTTTTATAGTTATGGAATTTTTAACCGACTTAAAAAAAGGAACAAGTTATGAATTCGCCTATATAAATACATGTATGTTCGCGATTAACTTTTTTGTTTATAAATCGATTTAAATAGCTTGTTATATGATAGTTTCAGACTACCTGGTCCTGTAAAAAATTGAAGTAAAAATAAAATTCCAGTCTTAAGGAGAGTGGGGGATAAAAACAATTTTTTAGTGATTGTATTTCACCCCAATGACAAATTTTTCGTGTTTGCGTTCAACACTCTTACGTAAGAATTGCACCTTAAAAAAATTAACTAAAAATTAAAAAATAATTTTAAATTAAAAACTTCTTTAAGCAATTTATTGTAACCAAATTCTTTTTCAAGTCGGCGTCAATCATTTTCTTAGCAGAAACATTAATTCCTTGTCGCCGATTTCGAAAGGTATTTGATTTTTATTTAAAGAAGTTTTTAATTTAATATTATTTTTTACATTTTAGTTCATTCTTTTGAAGGCATCCTTTTTGTTTTGAGAATGTTTTTTTACTCTTGTACTCATTCTTATTCAGTATTGGACTTATTTTTGAAATAAGAAATTTTTAGAAAAAAATCATATTATTGATTAAATTGATTTTGTTTTTTATCAGTTCACTTCGCCCAAACTTTTAGAATATATTATTGGCACTAATCTGGTTGTATGCCAATTTGTAAATCAATTAAATTCACCTTATTAGACAAATATAAATACATAGAGTAGTATCTTTGCAATTTCAGCTTACTAGTTTTCTATAAAAAATAAAGAGAATTGTGGTAGCTTTGCTGATATTTGAAAATATTTCTGTATAATTTTTTCCTATTTGTATATTTTTCATGATACTTATAATGAACTAACAATTCAACTAAAATTAATCGTTGAAATATTTCACAGGTTTATTCCTTCTCTTTTGTACCACTTTTTCAAGTGAGATGAGTCATGATGTCTGGGATGTTTCATGGAAGTAGATCGTTTGGAAATACACAATTTAACTCCCTACTCCATTAGAGTTTGAAAAATTTTTTTTTTTTAATATTTGGAAAGTTCATGTTTAAATTTTATAACAAAACAATTTTTTTTCGTTAGAATTAAAATGTTCCCAACAGTTCCCGGATCAAAGTTTACTTTTTTACGTTACACGTCTGTGTTTCGAAAGTTTAAAAACATGATTGGCATCCAATATAATGTCTTCCAATATTATATTTCAGCCAAAGAGTTTTATATCTCCATAGTCTAAGATATAAAGATATTATCGTATTTTGATGACGTCATATGTGGATGCCCATCCATGATGTTAAACTTTCGAAACACAGGTAAAATTATTCATTAGAAAATCATAGGAAAACTGAAATTAATTAAGCATTATGACGCGATTTAAGCTATTTAAATTTTATCACTTTTAAAGTATACATTATTTATTTTTAAATTATTTAACCTCGACAAATTTAAAATAGCATCTAGAGAACTGATACTTGAAAAATCCCCTTATAATCTGAATGAATTATTTAATGAATTGTTTAATAGTGACGAGCCTATGCGAATTTATACATCTTTTCGGAAATAACAAATTTAAAAATAATTAAAGTTTAATAGTAAAAAGCAGTAATGTTTTCGAGTCAAATTTTCGATATTCAGTTTTATGGGACCCCGAGTCTTAAAAAAATTGATGTAGAAAATTGTCTGTCTGTCTGTTGTAACGATATTTCCGAACTAAAATTGCTTAAATTAACAAATTTTATATTTAAGCTTCGGGTGATTTTAGGACGATAAAATAACCATTTTGTTAAAATCTACGAACCAGCTGTCCCCCTTTATTTTACTGATTTACAGGTTTTTAACATTTTTCTAAAAAATTGTTTCACCGGTTTTATTCAAACTTAGTATTTTTAAAAAACCTACTACCTATTTGAATCATTTCTCTTGGAAAATTCAAATAAGGGGCGAAAATTAAATTAATCATAATTAACTTCTTGCAAAATACTGCATTATATATTTTATTTTAATAAGCTAGTTTATTATCATTTAAAAAAAAAATAGTTAAAAATATGGATTTCTTAATACTAAGTCACAAAAAATAAATATTTTTGCCAAATAAATACGATTTCTCCACATAAAATTACATAAAAGTTTAAACCTTTTTTATTCCTGTAAAAACGCTGCCTGCCAGTTTGGTAATAATATTGACCTGTATTTTGAGAATACTGGTATAACAGTTAGAGAATAAAACATAAAACCTAACACTTTCAAAAATTTCTTATTAATTGTATAGATTGAACTGACAGATGACAACCCATAATTTTTACCGAAATGACGTCACACCATGGCAGCCTAGTGTTTTAGGTTACATGATATAATAAACATAAAAATATAGAATTTTAACTTTAACATAATAAATTGAATTAATCATGTGATTTTATGACTCAAATTTAGAATATTTAAGAATATTTCTACATAAATTTTAATTTTTGTCAAATTCCATGCTTTATTTTGCACTACCTAAAGTACTCTATTATTTATAATATTTTATATATTATTAGTTTTGTTTCTCGTTTTGTTTGTTTAAAAAAAATTATATTAACTATGTAGTAGTAAAAGGAAGTTTTGTGATACGGCAGATTTTTAATTTAATGGCTGCTTTGTTGGTAATTTTTTACTAAATTACGCATTCATACACTGCTCCTGAAAATTTTTAAGGAGTTTGTAGTTTTGAGGATAAAATGATTGTATTTATTAACGTTGCTTTGTACAATTAAAAAAAGAGTAGCGCACATCAAACATATGACTGCAATTCTCTATATGATAACAGTAATTAATTAGTAAATACTTACGACATATTTGCTAATATAATATTTAAAATGTATTTATTGAGAATACATAAAAAAATTTACAAACATTATTTCGTAAATATTTTTTAAACTAATTGATTAATGAGTTAATGTTAACTTTTGAATAATAATTAATTTGTATTGGGTGACCTTTTAAAAATTCAACGCAAAAAGTTTAGCTATGATTTTAAAACAGTTAGCTAGTTAAGCAGAGTAAATTGTCAAAACTAGTTTTTTAAGAATAATGAGTTTTTTTATTTTTCAATTGAAATTTAAAATACGTCATCTACTAGCTCATCACTAGTCATCTACTTTTTTTTAACCCATTTTTACGCATGTTATTAACACTATTTTGCCACTTTTCAAGTTTTTATGTCAAATTTCTCAGATATGCTCAATCTATCGTGTGTGTACACTTTTTTCCACCAAAGTCCATACCCAATAAAAATATTGCATTTTGTTATAGGTGCGTGTAAGCTTTTCTTCGCTGTTCTTATATCTTCTTCATGTCTCAAATTTTCTGTTAGATTTTTCTACTGAAATTTTTTCAATATATAAAAAAGTTTACACCTGAATTTACTGTGGACTTAAAACTGTTAGGATTTACTTTTTTAAAAATTTGAAATGAAAATAATGCTAAAACTCGTACCAAAATTATTTTTTTCTACATGACAGAAAATGAATGTTCCTAGATTTTATTACGCGCTACATACTATACAAATTGGAATTTATAAATGGTATGACTCCTGCATTTTATGTTCCAATTTAGATATTGGAAAAATAATTTATATTAAAATTTATGGTAGAGAAGCCCAAGCAGAGATGTCTTTGAGCGCATCAGATTCCGATATGGGAAATACCTTACCTCTTGTTGTGTACGTCCACCCAATCCCAGCTCTCCATATGGTGCGTATTGGGTATCTGATCAAAATAATAAAAACGAAATATTCGATAGCTGGATTTAATCGACCGCGTCAGATTAAGATATATAGCAGGTGGAATATCAGCTGAAAAGTGTATATTTTATTAATCTGATGGTTTTAGCGTCACGCAAGAGAATCGGAGGGTCTAAAACTTCAAAAAAGACACGCCAGCTGCGTCCCGCTCAAATCGTCTGATCAGTAAAATGCACACTTCTTAGCACGAAATCAACCTATCATATCTTAACCGTTACCGCTCGTTAAAATTGAAAACCCTAAAGATTGGTTATTACAAATTTTAAACGTCGATTTCATCCTTTCATAGGTTGAATTTTGGTTAGTTTGCGGTCTGCGATATTGAAAATTTAAAGTTCCTCTTCACCCTTTTGGTGGTTTTACTTAAGATCTCCTTACGAAGTTCTCAACTTCTTATAACAAGTTATTCTGTTCAAAATTTCAAGCTTTCTGTCTCAAAGGTTAGGACTGGTCCAAGCTTTCAAAATTTGAATCCCGTATTTCATTCCCTCAAATGCAAAAATTATTTTAAATCCCTCACCTAAGATTTGAAGAGAATGTTGAAAATTTCAAATTTTCTCACATTGCAGTTTGGACTGTACCTTGATTTTCAAATTTTAAACCCCCTTTTGTTCCTTGCCTTCGTAATAACAGGACTCTCTGAAACTCTTGAAAATTTGAAACCTCTCTTCGCCCCTTTTAGTAGATGAATTGTCAGTCAGTTAGTAATTCTCTTATATATAAAGATAAGTAATGATAATAATAATAATATATCAAATATTCTATTTAAAAACTTTAAACATTTTTTGATCACCAAAATGATATTTGCTAATTAAAAATGAATTTAATTTTGAAGTAAGTAAAAAATAAATTTGTTAATTTAATATTAAGTATGCATTTTGTATGTTTTTTTTTTTCGTTTGCATGGGGTCAATATAGAATTACAAAGTATATAAAATTTAAAAAAAAATGCATTTTTGAATTTAATAAAAATATTTTTTAATGCAAAACAATATACAGCTTTACCAATCATCAGTAGCGTATCACCACCATTGCCTGTCATAAAAACTTTATATTGAAGCTTAATTAACAAAGAAATATTTATTTTAAATCTTACCATTTCGAAATGTCTAAAAACGACATATTAATAATTCTTGTTAATTATTATTATTAGGGATATAAGCGAATTATTAGGTTTTGTGTTCGATTATCAGAATCTAGAATTTATGAATATTTTTAACAACTATGTCACGTCATTTAAAGAAGTGGAAATTATTTTGCACCACAATTGATAAACGTCTATGAACATAAATCTGAAGTCGTTTTTTTAAATGTCTAAAAATAAAGATATGGACATTCAAAATTCCTAACTAAACTAAGAACGAAATATATGCATTATGATGTCAACTGTTCCTCTCTAGATATAAACTCCATATTAAAAATTGTTTTAAAGAATGAGATGGATATATAATCTTTCAAATATTATAACTTCTTTTTTTTTTTATCAATTTGTATTTCATTTTCAAGTTTTGTTATGTATACCAGAGTAGATGATTTTTGAAAGTAAATAAAATTATAGTAGAATGAAACCAATTGGAAACGGAAGATAATATGAAAGGAAAAATAAATTACGGCGATCTGAGTTCGGGAAGAAGGAGGGGGTGAGATTTATAGACTACAGTAGAAGCCTTAAAAAATGATAAAAGGAAGAAGAAAATTATAGTAGGATAAAACCCATTGGAAACGGAAGATAATATGATAAAAATGAAAGGAAAAATAAATTACGGGCGATCTGAGTTCGGGAAGTGTGGATGGGGTTTTTAAGGGTAAAATACGGTTTATTTCGATTTCCGGAAAAACTAAAAGTCCTATGGAAAAAAGTTAAATGGCAAAGTTGTAGGTAATAAAACGATGTATAACTTTTGTATTTACACTTTTTTCTCTTAACCTCAAAATTTTTCGATTGAAAATTAGGGTGCTTTTTCGATATTTATTCAAAAAAAGATGAAAAAATAAATATTTTCAATCAAAAAAATACAGTGTATTTGGAACATAAAAAGATAAGTTTTCACCAAATTTCGGAGAAAAAAAATAAAAAACCAAAAACTTGGTTATTTCAATTTTTCACATAAATTTTGAGGTTATGTGAAAAAAGTGTAAATACAAAAGCTGTAGATCTTTTTATTACCTACAACTCTGCCATTTTATTTTTTTCCATAGAACTTGTAGTTTTGCCGTAAATTCGGATAAACCGAATTTTACCCTTAAAAACTCACCCTCCCCCTACTTCTCGAACTCAGATCGCCTGTAATTTATTTTTCCTTTCATTTTTATCATATTATCTGCCGTTTCCAATTGGTTTCATTCTACTATAATTTTTTTTGTTTTCAAAAATTATCTACCCTGCTATATTAAGGGTAAAACACGGTTTATTCCGGAAAAACTACAAGTCCTATGGAAAAAGGCAAAGTTGTAGGTAAATAGCAAATAGTAAATAGTAAAGTTGTAGGTAATAAAACGATCTACAACTTTAGTATACACGCTTTTTTCACATAACCTCAAAATTTATGTGAAAAATTCAAATAACCAAGTTTTTGGTTCTATATTTAAATCTTTTAAAAAATTTTTTTCCACGAAAACTTACCTTTTTATGTACCAAATGCACTGTAATTTTTTTTTATTTAAAATATTTATTTTTAATAAATATGGAAAAAGTTTTATTTTCAATTGAAAAATTTTGAGGTTATATGAAAAAAGTTTAAATAAAAAAGTTGTAGATCTTTTAATTACCTAACTTACTATCTAAATTTTTTTGCATAGGATTTGTAGTTTTGCCGGAAATCGAAATAAATCGTGTTTTACCCTTAAAAACTCACCCCCTCCTACTTCTCGCACTCAGATCGCCCGTAATTTATTTTTCCTTTCATTTTTATCATATTATCTTGCGTTTCATCCTACTATAATTTTCTTCCACTTTTTACCATTTTTTAAGGCTTCTACTCTCGTCTAATGATATTAAGTCTAGTTTTACATTTTTATGATATATATCAAATTCAGTTTCGTTCAACTTCTTTCTATTCTTTCTATTTTTTATTTATTTTTTTTTTCATTTTATAAAGTAATTATTTAAGAAGCCAAGTAATTTAAATATAAAATCAATATTGTTTACCCTTGGATGCTCATTATTAGTTACGCTACTGATATTCCAGCTTAAATGCAAGTGTAAGAAGATTTTTGGTTGAATATAAAACCAGTTCGTTAACACATAAGTACTAATAAATATATGTATATTTTGTATTTAATTAGGATTGTATAAATTATTGTTAATATTTATTTACTTTGACCTTATAAGTAATTTTATATTGAAATAATTAAATTAATACAAAATTTAAAGAATTTATTTATAAAAATTTTAATTTTTATTTATTTTTTTCCAATTTTTGTCTCTTTTCAAGGTAGTTTATAGTATCATAAAGACTAATTCGCTTGGTACGCTGATACAGACTGATACTTGACTACTTAGAACGAATAAAACAATGAATTAATTAATGAATAAATTTTAAAAAAAATTGTTTAGAATTTATCAATTATTATTACCGACTTCAACACAAAAAGAGAATCTCAATTTAATCCGAATGTATGTAATATTGTTGGAATTATGCTTAAAAAACTTAGTTTTTTTGTAATAAAGATATTTTGTAACGCTAAAAAGTCTTTCTCTTGAAAAAAAGTCATTAGAATTATAATTGGACTAAAAAAAAACCGATAGTTGCAGAAAAATATTCAGAGATAGAGGAAATTTGATATTTTAAGGTGATTTTACACTCGAGATCGTAAAATTTTTTTTAGAGAATCAAAATTATTTTATTTCAAATGCAGTCAGTATAAATTTATAAGACAACGGCGTTGCAATTAAAAATGTGTAGAACTTGAACCTCGTAATCAGGATATTTCTATAATAAATTTGTAAATTGAAAAGCAATAAGTAGTATAATAGAAAGGGATAGATCGAATTTTGTGACTACAGTAAAAAAACTTTTATTAAATATTTGTCCATACTCATTAGAAGAAGTTTTGCTCTGGGCCTTGGAGACGATTTTCTATTTCTTTAAGATAAATTATTGACAAGCACTCTTTTTTGCTGAGTAACTTATAATGTACTTCACACAGTTGTATTAATAATAAATATGATATTTATTCTCTAAATATCTTTTCCCTACAATTTTGTCTTCTCAATTGAATCGATAATGAATAGTCAATTTTAATTGTAATTATGTTGATTGATAAATGTCGTTTGAAGGTTATGAACAATGAAATCGGCTATGTCTTTTGTAGTTTTCCTCCCACAACTCCAGATTTATGTTCCTTTCAAGAGTTGCAAAAGTGACACTATCTACTAACTGCTAGAATTTAATAAATATATTTACGGATCTATATCTTCGTAACCGAGATAAAACTCCATAAGTATTATTAAGGTACCTATCCATGACTATTTGGAATATATATACGCGTAACTTTTTATATCTTGCTTGATTTCAATGATTTATATTTTTTTTTTGGAAATGATCTTTAAGATATTAATGGTAGAGGTTATGCACTTGCTTATCCACTTTATTTTATTCTAATTATGCGACATGTTTCGGATGTTACTCCATAATCAACTGATCTTTAAGATAGTCATATTTAAGCTAGAATAAAAAACGTTTTACTTGTATATCATCCGAAAGATTTTCGTAACATACAATAAACACTAAAAGAAAAAATGTATTTTTCGAAAAAAAATAATAAAAATTGATTAAAAATTGAAAAATAATTGTTAATTTAATGCTTCTATAAATAATTTCTTTGCGATCATAATTATCTTTTGAAATTGACGGTAACGAATCATCTCTTAGTTTAGAATATAATGGTGTAAAACTTCGAAACGTAATTAGTCATAAATAAATTATTATAGAAGTATTAAATTGGTCACAAAGAAAGCATTTATAGACGTATTAAATTTAAAATTATTCTTATTTATTTTTGTTCTAACATGTTAATACAATTGTTTACTTAAAAATTAAAAAAACAAATGGTTTAATATTTAATATTTTTTTTAGTCATTAATTGTATATTTCGAAGGATTGATTTTCAACATCAGACGTTATTTTAAATATTTTTGTGTCATGTATAAAAATATTAAAAATATGGTCTGATGATGGAGAATAAATTCTCCCAAATGTATAACGTTGAATGATAAAGTAAAAATATTAATTATTTAAATTATTGTTTGTTTAAATTTTTTAAATAATATATAAAAAAACCAACAGTTTTATAACAATATGTCAAATAGTCAAAACAAAAATAATTATTAATAAACAAGTGAAAATAACAACTAACAGTGTTAATTGTTTACATACTCTATATTTGCCTCAGTATCAATGTTTGAACAACTTTTAATCATTGACATTCATAAAGTATCATAAAAGTACAGTCCATACAGTTATAAATCCATACAGAATAATAATATGCATTGCAATATTTTGGTAATTAGCTAAATTTGAATTGAAATTGTTGAGAATGAAAGCAGTTTACGAAAAAATGTTTTAAACAAAAGTTGTTGGTTTACAAAAATACTTTTTGTCTTTAAATATTACTTCGATTTTCAATGGTTTAAAATTTGGGTCATTGATCCATCGGACCCTATAGAGCGATTTTACTAATTCACGACCTTAATTTCAGTTTTAATGTCTAGAATACGTCACCACTGTTTCAGCTCGTTATATCTCTTGGCTCTAAGTGGATTTTCGAGTATAAAAAAAAAGACAATAAAACAATTTTTAATGTTGAATTCATATTTTGTCTCCTAATTTTTTTTAACTATTAAAACTGTTGAGCCATTTAAATAACGACATAGTATTGCAATATTCAACTATGTATTATTGTAACGTAATAACCGCAATATTGTCCACACATTTTAATGACCTCTACACTACAACAGCAACATTCATACAAACATTACACCTTTCTAGATCTTATCATTTTGGACATACAGCGATAAATCTGTGACTCACAGTTAGTTTTAAATATTTTTATTTTCAAGGAATTCTTCTTCTCTACATTTAAGGTCAAAAAATTCGTTTAGATCAAAAGTCACTACTTATTTTTTTAGTGATATAAAAATTAAGTGATGTAAAAATGTTTTCATTCTTGATTATGAAGATAATCTTGTCTCAATCTTATAAAGAGCGGAATTCCACTAAGGCAACACTATATGACATGTTGCTTGATACTTGTGTTGCCCAGTGTTGCGACACACTTCCCAGTGTTGCGACACACAATTCAAATAAGGTTGAAACCGTAATTTTGTGGCCTACATTGCTTGCGATTTGCCGTACATTAGTGTAGCATGCGCTTAAAGCGATTCCATTCACACAATTTCAGTTTGGAACATCATGTCATTATAAACAGCCATCATTTTTGAATCGTATAATGAAAAAAACCGCCACGATATTGTAGAAGAGATATGTGTCCATGGTTAAGAAACTTATATAATTTGTATAATACAATAAAGTTGATAAAAAAATTTAATACCAACCTTCGAGAAAAAATAACACTCCCGCGATTATAAGTGTCTTTAAGATATTTGGCTACGGGTGATAGTTTTCCATTGTATCTGTTTCGAATATTTGAGCCAATAATTTCTTGAATTATTGCAGATGGAATATAATTATTCCATCATAGTACAATAATTAAATTTACTGGATAATTGTTTCAACTTATTGTTTTTTATTCTTATATCTTTATATTCGTGGATTTTATTAGTCCATAGTTGTATTGCTTGTACCCTCCGTGTTGCTTGCTACAACATGCACCGATCTGTTGGCTGTTGGAGAGACGACAACACTGTTCAACATGTTGAATCATGTCGAGATTAGGGATAAAACGATACGAGTAAATACAAATGTGTTACATAATTGGAAACAAAACTACTAGGTGAATGTAAGAAAAGATTTGATATTATTGAATTTAATACACTTGCAGCGCTTGCAACAATTACGATCCACGGTTCAAAAACCTCCATTTTCAAGACGCAAATGCGTGTGGGAGGGCAATACAAAAATTTAAAATCATTAAAGAAGATGCGATAATGTTAACCTGTGGGTCTGAAGATGAAACGGCCAACGAAGATTTTGATTTTTGGTCACATCACAAACAACTCGCAGTTGGGCAGAAGCGAAGGCGTTCCTCGAAAGCCAATGAAGTGTCAATTTATTTGGCTAATCCAGTCTGCACTTTAAAATCTAACCCATTAGACGAATGGGAGGATTTAAAGCCTGTAGTACCAGCGTTATATAAACAAGCACGATTTTATTTGAATGTAATATAGGTACCTCTGTACCTTGTGAAAGGCTGTTTTCCAGAGCTGGAGCAACAGTCATTGCATCCAGAAATCGCCTAACAGGCAAACATTTGGAAAAATTTATATTTTTGTGGCGCGTTACAAAAACTGACTTTTTTTCATAAATTTTAATAATAATTTTGTTCTTATAAAATAAAGAATACCAATACTTTTTTGGGTTTTTATTCTAAATTTTCCAAAAACAATTCGATACGAGTAGGTATCGATACTTTTCAGTTGATACCGAGTATGCGTCGATACTTGACGACTATGTATATTATGCATCATGATGATGTCTAAAAATTGCCTCAATTCTGGAGATACAGTTTAATGAGTTAACATATACGCACTTTCATAACATAACATGGGAAACTGTTTACCAAATTTTGCCTAGGCTGCCTATGCACTACTTATATAATATGAAATAAATATGAAAAATATGTTTGTCGCAATTTTCCAGCTGATATCTCTGTGTCGATATTTTTATAATACGATATGCTTTAATTGGCTAGAGACAAAACACGCAATACATAGAAATGAATATTTATAAACTATTTACATAATGTAGTTTAATTCACAGAAAAATATTGAATATTTATAGCAAATGGGAATTTTCTTTAATTATACCTGAATTGCAACCAGAAAACTATTATTAAAAATATTATTATACAAGAAAAAAATTTAAAATAATTGTTGTTAGTGCAGTATGGAACGGCACACGAGTGCCAAAAATTGTATCTGTGTGGCTGTAGAAGAAAATGATTTATTTGAAAACCTATGATAGCAGTTTAAAAAGTTACGCTTATCTCTTTTTGGTGAGATCATTTCATTGTTACTTCATTAATACTTCATTTAGAATTGTTAACAATTCTTTATATAGGAGATTGAAGCCTTCAGACACAATAAACGAAAAGCAAATTCGATGTTAAAAAAGAAAAACAACAACAAAAAACACAAAACAAATCATAAAAATTACTTAATTAAATTCTATAAAAAAATAAAAATAAATAAATAAACTATCAGCCCAGAAGTAATCAATCAGCGTTATTGATTCAATAGGAAGGAGTGCATCAACAATATTGATCTCACAAGCCAGATAACCCTTTTTAAATGGGCAATGATCACTTCCTGCAACATTGGTTTAAGGTCAGTTTGGTTGCAGCTAGCTTTTTGGAAAAAAATGAGACGCTCGTAATTATAAATTGGACAGCTACAAAGTAAATGAGCAAAGTCCTCCGATTCTTTTAGGCTACAGAAATAGCAATCATTCATTAAACAGCCTTATAAATTATTTCATTAAACAGTCTCCAGTCTCAAAATTGGCCTTCATATTTGGTATTATAGAAATATATATGTATTTATTAATTGCATTTGAAAATGTTGAAAACATTTTTTTGCAATTGAATTTTTACTTGTATCTAATATAGTTTAAAAGTTTGGGCATGGATCTATTCTCACTTACTTTTATGGGTCCAGGTATACGCCACTATAATTTCAGCTCCCTATATATTATCGTTCCTGAGTAGTCATGTCGGACAGGCAGACACGTGGACGGAAAGACGGAGATGCACTAATTCAGTAATTCTATGAACAATTATATTTACCAGCGTTGTTACAAACTTTAGAAATTTAATATACTTTAATATATTTCATATATAGAGGAATAAAAATTATTGTATTGAAAATCTTTTTTTTTTTTGGGTAATTTGTCACTGTCAGTTTTATTTCGATCTATTTGTATTGTTACTGAATTCGAAATCTTTTATACCCCTCCCCCCACTAAACAATTATAATTAATTGAAATACAAAGGAATTGTGTGTGTATACAAAAACAATAGTTAATCAAATCAATTTTTATTATTATTCTATTATAATTAATATTAATTGCAGAATATAAATAAAACAGAAAATTTTAAAATATAAATTATTTAGCAATGTTTAAACATAATAGTTGCTGTTTTGCTTTGAAAAATAAAGTTTTAATAGTTGCTGTTTTGCTTTGGTACATTCAGTATGTGAATCATTTGTTTAATAAGACCTTGTGATACTAGATTAGTGAAAATGCATTCTTGATCTACTGAATCTTTTGATTTAGAGATAACAAAAACCAGTAAGATTTTGAAGTTTGATTCGTTTGCTTTTTATATGATTTCGTTGAAATTATTAAGTAAATGTTCAATGGTCAAATACTCTTGCTAACTGTAGTGAAATTACAAACTTTAGAGATATATTTTGAATATATCCATACAAATAAAATTATGTAATTGGCAGGTGATAAATAATATTATTAATAACAGAATTGTTTAAAAACAAATTTGTTGTCTTGTCAAGTTGGAATATAAAAAATAAAATTATAAACATAATTAATTATAATAAAATATGGATCATAAAAATTAATATTCATTAAATATAAAATGTAAAATTATGGGTAATAGATTTAAATGAAGCGAATGGTATAAATCTTTTTTTAGCATTTAGAACGATTCCATCACTGTTTCTTTGACCGCAATTACGTTAGCGTGGAAGTTTAATAGAATTTATTTAACCAAATCTTAAAAAATTGCTCCCAAAATGCTCTATCAGGATTCGTAATTGCTCCAGTGATTAGGTAATTATTTAATTAATTATTTGCAATCAAAATTACAAAAACTGTTTTCCTTATATCTCTGCTAATTAATGCTTTTTTTCTATATTTTTTTAATTCAATAAATTGCTTCCGATTTGCTCTTTCGATATTAATCCATTTGATTCAGCAACTACTTTTATTTATACATAATTAATTAAAATTATAATTAATAATTTTAATTTTTTAACATATTTATGTAGTATACCTCTATATACTCCGGGAGAGGGGATGAAACAATCTAGACGATATTACTGTAGGTTCTGAACATCAACAATAAAAGCGTATCAATTTCATACTTCAACTAGCAAATAGAAGTGGTAATAAATTAAATTAAACTAAAAAATATGCTGTTAGAATTTGAAAAATACTCGAAAACCCGTTTTTTTTTTTGGTATCATTCAAATTTGGAGCTAGAAAACTGAAAGTGTGGTTCTTTACACCTAAACAATTTTTTTCAAATTACATTCAATTTTTCAAAATTTTCGATCAAAACCCAAGCTTACTCGACACTAATACTGTTAAACAAAACATATTTGTTGTGCGCGAATTGTAATTGGTTAGAAGGAAATTATTTATAGAAGTATTTATTTAATTTAAAATTATTTTTTAATTTTTTGTGCTTCTATTTTTGAAGTTATTCTTAGGCGTGATTCTTAGGTAAAATTCAAAGCCGTTATTATGATTTATGTTACACTTAATGTAAGAAAATATATATTTATTTATTTAATTTTTCAAATTTAAACTGAGCTTTATTTACTATGTTAACTATCCTTCTCCAGTCCTTTTATTATTTTATTGTAATTAATTATTTGTATGCAATTAAAAATTGTTTTTTAATGATGACAAAAAAGTATAACTTCTGATGTGGGTGTACACAAGTACACTCACCCATTTTTTATTGATCAGGGCACCATAATTTCATTACAGGATCTTCTCATAATTACAAGTTATTTAACCCAACAACTTTATATTAATCTTATTTTCTGTTCGACTTAATGTAAAAAATTAAATGACTCTTAAGAATTTAAAAATGACAACTCAATTAATTATAGATACTATTACCTGATATCTAAATAGCTAAAAATACCATTCAACTAAAAATAATTAGAACAAATTCAATAAATCGGATTTGACAAGATTAATTAGAATTTTAGATAAAGTATTAATGAACGTTTAAATTAAATAAATAAATAAAATACATTATTATTAATATTATTATGAGATATATTACATATTTCATACATCGAGTAAATAAACTTGAAAGTATGTTTAAAATTTCAACATAGATTGTATTTAACCGACGAAAATAAGAGGTTCTGTATTCGGCCCGAACGGCCGAAGTATGTATATTTGTATATATGTGATTTTCTCAAAAATTACTTATGCGATTTGGCTGGGGTGTTCGTAATTTAAATGTATAATATTCAGGAAAGCTTTTAGTAAATAATGTATGGGTCCTTCTCAGTTACGAGAGGTCGTCGCTTTAATGATAAAACGCAGCACGGTAAAAATGTTAAAATTTTTAATCTGATTTATTAAAAAAACTGATTTTTGAATGTTTGCAAGGTAAGCAGTCAATTTTTATTATCATTTTAGAGACAGTCAGAGATAAGTCCCTATGGAAAAATAAATAATGAAAAAATGCATATACGACCCTACCAAATTGTATACATGCATTTGCTTATCTATAATATAAAAATGAATCGCAAAATGTGTTGTTAAGCGCATAACTCAACAACGCCTGGACCAATTTGGCCAATTCTTATTTTTAAATGTTCGTTGAAGTCCAAGGATGGTTTTTACGGCGATCAAAATTCGAATAATTGCCGGGAAAACCCTAAAAACAGCCCGTTTCTTTTTCCCCATACAAACGTTTTCTAACTAAAATGTAGATTCAATTTGAACTTTATTGCTATTCAATAAAGTTCATATTAAATTACAAGCACTCACTGTTTAAGCAATGTAGGTGTGTTCCTAAAGTCAAAGAGTCAATTTGCATTTTATTACCGCTGCACAAAGTTCAAATTCAATCATATCTATCAAAACAGTGTGCGTGTGCGTGTTGGAGGATCTAATCTATAATATAAAACAAAACGCTGAATGTGTTGCTAAGCGCAAATCTTCAGAACAGCTGAACCGATTTCGCTTATTCTTTTTTAACATTCCTTTAAGTACGAGGATGGTTCTTACGCAGGAAAAAATTAAAAAAATTGCCTGAAAAAGTTCAAAAACAATACAACACTTTTCTATACTCCTTTACAAACGATTCATAATAATTCTTAAAAGTCAATTTGAACTTAAATAGCATACAATAAAGTTCAAGTGTTAGTGGAGAGGTTTCGGGAAGGTAAAACAATTGAGTGACGTTCGTCTTTAATATAAGAATAAGTCGACAAAAACTTTGCTAAAAACTCGGGAACAGCTGAACCAATATAGCTATTTTTTTTAATTCGTTATACTCCACGGCAGGTATAAACGCCACAAAAATTAAAAAATTGCTTAGATAATTATAAAAAATACTATTTTCTTGTCGCAAAATTTGAATAATTTATTTGCGGGCGGACTGTCTTAGTTTCGAATCCTTTGTAGCCAATTCGACGGAAGATTCACAGGTTCGCCGAAAGTCATCAAATTTTAATCATTTTAAAATAATATTTTACAAACTTTACCGGGACCAAGGAACCAAGGGTCCTACACCAAATACCGGGTGTAAAAATAAACATCTCGTGTCAAGACTTTCCTACACCAAATACCGGGTTATCACAACAAATTCCGGATGTCACACAACAAATTCTGGGTGCTCCATATTATCACAGCAAAGCGTGATCGGGTCTGCTAGTGATTAATATAAATTTATGTTTTTTTCCTACAAAGAATTGCCAATTTGATAAAATTTAATCTTTTCCCTGGCCTCTTTAAAAAAAAATAAAAAATTTACTTGTCATCTGGCAGATATTACACTTCAAAATTTAATAGATCTGGACAATTAAAAAATAGTTCATTAAATTAAATATTTATATTTCTGCTCAATTTTAGGGCAAATTAGTGGCCAGAGTAGGTATTTTTTCAGGTGAAAACAGAAAATTTCGCAAAATTATTAATCGTTAGTAAATAAGTATACCTGTCTATAATCTATGACTTAATTAAAGCCAAGTTGCAAAATACTATTGAATATTTAGATCAATCATCACGAAATAAAGTTGACCAAGGTCGAGACCATGCTCAGCGAACTGCACTCACAATTACGGAGGTCGAGATCAAAATGACTGACAAGTGGAAAAAAGAAAATTTTTCCAACGTTGGTTGTTAGTTTTAAATCAAATGTTTTGTAATTAGGATTAATATCGCAGTTATCAAAATCGTAAACACTATTTTTTGAGATTATAAAAATGCCAGGAAATAAATATGAAATATGGGGGGAGGGGGTATATCGTGAATAGATGGTATGAAAGAAAAGAGTCTATAACATTCCAATCATTATTTACATTAATTTATGAAATTAGTATATCAAATTTAGACGTTTACATGGATTTAGGCGCACATAAAAATTGTGATTTATTGTAAGAACTGGAAAAAGATATGCCAGGTGAGAGACTTATGATCAAAACTAATTTTCGGTTATTGTTGTGAACTGCCAAAAAAATATTTTATGAAAGCAAAAAATTAAAAAGTAAGAATTTTTGCAAAAATTAAACCAACTTCAAAAAAAAAAAACCAAATAAAACTTAAGATGATAGATGATGAGTGACTTCAAAACGTAACTAGTCATAAGAAAGTTATTTAACTTTGAAATTTATAATTCATTTTTAGTGCATTTTTTTAAAGTTAGTTCTATTTTTTTGCAAAAAATTTTATTTGTGTATTCAATGGACAGACAGTATAGGTATATTAATTGCATAAATTTTATTATTTAAAAAAAAAAATTATAATTTTTATTATTTTTAGTGTGTTTATTGTGCAATTAACAAAATCATTATATAAACTATCAATCATTTAATATTGTAATATTGATATTAGCATAGTTTTAAATTTAATGTAGAATAATCACTTACTATGAATATTAAATTACAAGATCTATCGACATTAGTGGACTTAAAGGTTTAATAAATTATAGTTTTATAATAAGTAAGGAAAATAACTAACAATGTGACTTATTTGTATACCCGACTTATGATTATCAAATATTGAAATACTTTTAACTATTCAAATTAATAAAATAGAATTTATTCGCAGTCCATACAGCTTTGAAAAGTTTGTTACTCAATAAAATAGCAAAAAAGAAACATTATAATTTGTCTAAATATTTACATGAAGTTATACTGCGCGCGTTATAAGAAAATGATGAGAGTGAAATTATAGGATGCGCGCGCAACCATGTCACACAAAATTCACATGTTGAAGCTGTTGTAATGATTTATGTTACACTTAATGTAAGAAAATATGTATTTATTTATTTAATTTTTCAAATTTAAACTGAGCTTTATTGACTGTGTTGACTATCCTTTTCCAGCCCTTTTATTATTTTATTGTAATTAATTATTTGTATGCAATTAAAAATTGTTTTTTAATGATGCCAAAGAAGTATAACTTCTGACGCGCGTACATAAATGTACATGCACCCATTTTTTTTTAGTTACGAGAGCGCTTTCGACTTATTAAGTCATTATCAATTAATTTTTTCATGTGCTAACAATATACACGAAAAGTAGGAAAGGTTACTGTGAATGAAGAAACTGCGGATAAAAAAAGGGGATTTTTATAAAGTTTATCGCTCTCGGTATTAAAGTGGAAAAATAAAACACTGATAAGAAAACATCAATTGAATTTATTTCCACTAACATTTTTTTATATAAATTATTTATTAAAATTCATAAAATGTTGTTGACAATCCTTTCGACTTGTTTACTCTCAATATTACTTTCAATATTATGGGGTGCTTCGTTTGAAATTTACATTTGAGCCGAAAACATTAATCCTAAGAACTATCTTATTTTATTTGAAATTTTTCCATGTTTTCTCAGTCGTTAATCACGTTATTTCATTGTTACTATGTGAAAATTCTCCGGGAAATCTATTTTCTTCAAAACTGCCTCTAATATGATTTATATAATATTTCTGCTAATAAATCATCAAGTAGAAATGAACTGATTTATCCGTGATTTGATTTAATTGTTCTCATGAACTATTAATAAACTTATAGTTAAACCTTTCTTGTTTGAAATTTAATTTCCACGAAAGTTTTATTACGTAACTTGTGTAAGTTTAATTGTTTACGAGAAAAATTAAAGCATCAAGCATAAATCAGAACATTTCGAATAGAGGATTTTTTTAGCAGCTAGACTGTTGAAATCATATTAATCTTACTGTGGGCATTATTGAAGAACATACGTTTTCCAATTATAGGTACAATGAAATAACATAACAAACAACTGAGAACTAGATGAAATGCAAAAAAATCACTCCGATTTACATATTATTTAAAAGGTAATGGGATTTCAAATTAATTTAAGTTCTTTATTTTGGGCCAAATAATTGGAGAATTTTTAATGCTCTAAAAAGAAAATGCTCTAAAAAGAAAAAACTAAACTTTTATTATCAACGCATTTTTTTTATCTGAAAATTTTAATAGTTTAAATCAATCACATCGAATTATTTATTTGTTTATCTTTATAAGTTGATAGTAAAAGTTTATTGGTTTCTTTTTAAGGCATTTAAACAAAAGCTTTATTTTTTAAACAGGTTTTTACATTCAATTTATTTTTACTTTTCAGTTATCGCTTGACAAAAACCCACAAATGTATTTTATACAGCGTTTCATAATATTTAGTTATAGTTGAAGATATCTGCTTTAAAATTGAGTGGTAGGTTTTAGAAGTCCGCCATATCGGAATTAGAGTGATTATTTTTCGAGTTAATCTTAGCAAACCATCATCTTGCGTGTTTCGCCATATTAGAATGACGTCACACAGTTCACTGTACATTGTCATCCAAACTGATATATTTTGTATACAAACGTGTATACAAAATTTCAGCTTAATCGGTTGAAGATATCTGTTTCAAAATTGTGTTGCCAGATTCCACCTGAACAAATTACATACATTGCAAGTTAAATAAAAACTTTAAAAAACGTTAAAAGCGCGGTGCCACGCTATATATATTTTGTTAGGAATCAGTCATGCACGTCACCAGTTTCTAAACCTAAATTTTGAAAGGGATCAGAGTTGACCTATATAAGAAATAATATAAAAAAAAAAATCAAATTTTTAACTAAATTGTGAAATGTGAAACTAAATTTACAATTAACTATTGAAATAATAAATGTCATTTTTATCTGCGTAGGTGGGAATCTTATTGAGAATATTACCAGTCCTCATCGCAAAATTATATTTTGCAGTCGTATAAATAAATTTCTTATATTCACTTTCTCAAAAAAACATAAAATAAAAAAATAAAAAAAAACTAAATATATTATAAATTAAGCAATATTTTGATATTACATAAAGATGATAGATCGATCAAAAATAGAATAAACATATCTATCAAATTTTTATCGCAAACAAATCTTAATCAAATAACAAGTATGACTATCACTTTTGAAATTATAATTATGTAAATATATTATGCAAATTTAAATTATTAATTAAATAGTTTTCCTCTGTGCAGTGCATAAGATTTATTTGAATCCGTTCTTTATGATTTAATTTAAATTAATATGTGAAAATTAAATAAAAACCTCATTCAAAAATATCCAATATGATTGGTTTTTGTTAGATCTTCCTTGAAAAATTTCTAATCAAAATGGAACCTAAATAAATGAAAATCTTTTTTGGCATCATCCGAAAATAATTTTTAACTGCATACAAATAATTAATTACAATAAATAATAACAGGACTGGAGAAGGATAGTCAACATAGTCAATAAAGCTTAGTTTAAATTTGAAAAATTAAATAAATAAATATATATTTTGTTACATTAAGTGTAACATAAATCATAACAACAGCTTCAACCTGTGAATTTTGTGTGACGGTGATGTGCGCGCATCTTAAAATTTCACACTCATCACTTTTTTGTAACGCGCCTATATAAGTATAATTAAAAAAAAACTCCTACTCCAATACAAACTCGCAGCTTTAATAGGCTGAAAATCTAAAAACCCATGAACCACAGAATTGTTTATTTATGGTGAGTAGATATACTTCCAATTTTGAAAATCTTTCGTTTTAAACTAATCAATATGTACAAACACATCGCCTCCTGCTCAAAAAATGTGAAAATTCAAAAAATCTTAAACACATACTTATGAATTGGGTTGCATTATATAAACTGTTTTCCAAATTTTTTTATAATGCAAAAATATAACAATAATCAATTATTTTAAAATTTATAGAGACAAAAAATACTTAAAATAGCCAAAAATATAATAGTCCCGGTGTCCCTTATTATATCAAGTCTTTGATAAATACATTTCCGAGGATAAGTTTATGGTTTAATTATCGTTAGTGTTACAAATTTTGAAAAGTCTGAAATTTTCTATATCTCCCACATGCTTTTCATGTGATGGACAACTATTTTGTTGTTATAATGTCGGATCATTTAAATAGAGATTCAAAAATAATTTTCTCCAAACACAAATCCAGTCACAAAACGGGATGCCCTTTGCCCGACATCATAGAAATTTAAATTTTTTTCCACAATTTTCATGTTGTCTGACAACGTACATCTGATTTTATTACGTGCTGGGCAAAACGGTTTTTATAATTTTTAATGAATGGTCTTCTTAAGTACAAGAAGGGGATAAAAGGGGCAAAAACAATTTTTGTGAGTCAATTTCATCCAAAGAAAAATTTGTATTGGTATTTTATAAAAAAAGTTTTAAACATTCAAAGTAAAAGATAAAAATTTTTCGGAAAAAAGAACCACCTTCACAAAGATGAAAAGTAAAAATAATTTTTAATTAAAAACTTCTATAAATAATTTCCTTGTGATCAATTCCCTTTCGAGGTCGATGCCAACCTTATCCTTAAGTAAAAAATTATTTGGTTGGCGTCAACTAAAGTAATTGTTAAAATGGAAATTTTATTTATAGAAGTTTTTAATTAAAAAATTTTTTTTTACTCTTTAGTGAAAAGTTTTTAAATCTTTTTAATTTTTTTATTTTGTTTTCAAATTGTTAATTACATCGATTATATTTAAATTCTCATTTGTATCATTTTGAGTTAAACATTTTTAATCAAGTGATTGAACGAAGTTTCTGTGTTTTTGGGTACATTTAAACTTATACTTCTTTAGGCGCGTTATGAAAAAATGATGAGAGTGAAATTTTAAGGTGCGCGTGCATCACCGTCACACAAAATCCACAGGTTGAAGCTGTTGTAATGATTTATGTTACACTTAATGAAAGAAAATATGTATATATTTATTTAATTTTTAAAATTTAAACTGAGCTTTATTGACTTTGTTGACTATCCTTCTTCAGTCCATGCAATTAAAAAATGTTTTTTAATGATGCCAAAGAAGTATAAATTCTGATGTGCATAAGTACGTGTACATAAGTACACGCACCCATTTTTAAAAAAATATTACGTACTCTCCAGTATACATCTTTCATTCACATATACAATTTGATTAAAATTTAATATTTATTGGATGCTATAATTTTGAAGATAAGACAGAATCGGACACCGTACTGTCTACAAAATTAATTATTTAATACAGGTGGTATTGTGATAAGAGCAACAGATGTTGATAATTTTCTTATGATAAAATTCTTCGAAATGGGTGTGACTGGATTTTATACTAATGCGTTTTTTTTTTCATAGTTTTCCGTACAACTTATAATTATTACGTTGTTTATATAAAAAAAATGAAAACGTTATCTTTAATATGGTAGCTTAGTTGTGGAATAACATCAAAACCCAATTTATTAAATGCAATTTAAGCTGTTTACTACCTTGATGATTAATCTAGTTGAAAACCGTTAAAAATTGACTTACTTCTTTTTAACCAACATCATAAAAGGAGGAGGTTCTCAATTCGACTGTACAATGTTTGTTACTTAAGAACTTTCGACTAGGTGGACCGATTTTCATAATTCTTTTTTATTTGAAAGCTAGTATTTCTCATGTAGTCCTATTTCAGATCTCATGTCGCTAAGGGGAAAGAAGGGACAAAAACAATTTTTTAGTGATTAGATTTTATCCAAATGACAAATTTTCCGTGGTTGAATTCAACGCTGAAAAGTAAAAAATTAAAAATTTGTAATTAAAAATGAACCGTATTCAATAAAAATGAACTAAAAAGTAAAAAATAATTTAAAATTTTTCCTTGAATTAATTAACTTTTGAAATCGATGCCAATCTTATCCTTAGCTAAAAAATTGATTGATTTGCGTCGAATGAGGAAGGTAATTGGTCACAAGGAAAAATTTAAAATTATTTTTTACTTTTTAGTTAATTAAAAAAATTTTTTTTTTAAATTAGATATTTGGGGAGAAAGTAAAAGTTAATCATGGGCATTTAAATGGAATCTCTAAGGTAGATCAAACGATTCTTCTCTGAAGCACAAGTAAACTGGGGTTAATTCATAAATGTATAGAGGAATTGAAAGGCAAATTAAAGCGAATTAATTTAATTAAGTAAGTTGTCACAAATTCAAGTATACAATTTATATGCATTTAATGCGCATGTGATTTGTGACTTGTATGAAAACTTCTAGATGCTCCGCTGTTTTGAATAATAGTCTAAAAATTTAATTTAAATGAAGACTTTTTTCTCTTACCCTTTTTTACTCAACTTCACTCTTAATCCTTACAAATTATATAACCATTGGCGTTCTGATTCGTACCAGAACGTTGATATCGTAGTGCTATGACAGGATAAATTCTAAATGTTTTGGTGGATCTCTCACAGAATTTTAAGATATTTGGAAGGAAAAATTTTTATTCAGGACCCAAAATTATCAAAAAAATCCGTGCAACTTGAATCACCTCTGAAAAAAGTGTCAAGCTAGCGGTGATATATTGAAATAATAGAGCGAAGTAATTAATTTATTGTAGGCACACCATAATACGATCTAATTTTAGTACTTACTTTATTTTATTGCAGTTTTTATTTTAGAATTGCTCTGTCAGCTGTCTGATATCACGGCAGCAGATATCACTGCACTGCTTCTGCTAGCTTGAGACTTTTTTAGCAGTAATTTTTGTTAGTAAATCAGTGAAGATATTTTTTTGGGTAATTTTGACTAAATTTATTTATTGTATGCACACCATAAATGCACCTTAAAATCACCCAATTCTGATATTATAAAAGTAATTTTTCATATTTCTCCACCAGCTTGATATCACGATATCAGTTTATCATAACGACTAAATTTTCTTAGTTGACTCAACTTTATGAACATAATTTAATTTTGAACATTTTTTAATTCAATTTTGAAGACTGCTCTGCTAGATTGACGGAGGGAAAAAATAAAACTAGATACGAACATTATTTGTCCCAGTTTCTTATCTTCCACATCTAATAATTGGATTAATCCACTATAAATATTTTGTCTCATAATATTAACATTGAAAGGCAATTATAAAGCCACGAAAGCTTAATTAGAAAAAAAGATAAAAACTTGTTTTATAAACAAAAAAATAGGCTTAGTTTATACTCTAGTAAGATTACAAGCATAATTAATATTTATTACAAATTAATATTATTTACAACTCAAATACGCGTGTTATAACACAAGGAAAAAATTTCAAAGACCAAGATCTTTTAATATAGAACTAAATCTTTTATTTGTATTCATATTTAACTATTAATAAAAAACGTACATAAATCAGCCATAGAAATAAATAACAAAAATGTTCCACATTAATTGGCTGCTCAACACAAATTTTTGTAACGAATTTTGGAAAAACTCCTTATCAAAAGGCTAATAATTTTTTTTAAATGTTTCTGGTGTTGTAATAATATTTATTAGATATTTTGTTATTTGAAATTTAAAATTTTCGATGTGTTGAAGCAAATCATTAATACGCCATCTACTTTTAGTATGTAATTGTTTTTTATGCATGTTATTTATACAGTTTGGTGTGTGTTATTTCGTAAAAAACTGTACACTCTTCTATCTTGTCGTATAAAATTGACAATAAAAAATTAATAAGAATAAAACAATAAAAAAATCATTTGTAATATTTTTTTTTTATATTATTAATTTTATGCAAAAAAACTTAAATTGCCCATTTGATTTTTTTTCATATCTGATTGGTATGTGTTAGTTGGATCAGATTTTCATGCAATCAAAATTTTTCTGATTGCCCCGATAATTCTGAAGATTAACCATGACAAATTTCAAATCTTAGCAACCATGGATTTGCCACCTTTTTTAACAAGACAACCTGATACTGTTGTATAGAGTATAATATAAGCTTTCATTAGAAGTTATACTTCTTTGGCATCATTAAAAAACAATTTTTAATTGCATGCAAATAATTAATTACAATAAAATAATAAAAGGACTGGAGAAGGATAGTCAACACAGTTAATAAAGCTCAGTTTAAATTTGAAAAATTAAATAAATATATACATATTTTCTTACATTAAGTGTAACATAAATCATAACAACAGCTTCAACCTGTGAATTATGTGTGACGGTGATGCGCGCGCATCTTAAAATTTCACTCTCATCATTTTTTTATAACGCGCCTACAGAAGTATAACTTCAAAATTCAATTAAATCACTGATGAGAGTATTGAAGAAACGCTTGTTTATCTGTTTGGTCCTGGCAACTTCATAGTTGTACCAAATGGAAACTAGACAATCTATATTTTTCAAATTCCTAGTGTAATATTCTAACTAGTGGTCGATTTGAATAAATAACAATTCGAGGAATTTGATAAAGACTTAGCTAATTTGTCGGATTATAAGAGTACTGCCTAAGACTGCCCCTATAGTCCGGAATTTCTTACGTAGAAGTACCTTGTAATCCAACAAATTACAGATCCAATGATTGTTCACTCATGCATTAGCGAAGATTGTTAAAAAACATATTCAATACATAATAAACAAGAGCATGTCGGTTTACAGGGGGTGCCAGATTACCCAGGGGCCGAATTATCGGGGATTCACTGTAAATGTTATTTAACACTCTGGATCTCAGCTACCCATGTGCATTTGATCGATCTCCGTATTATGGAGCACATAATCTTTGTCATTACCAAATAATAGATGAGGGTTGATATTTGTTAAGTCGTATCTTGTTCTAACAGCGTTTAGTATATAAAATGCATTAATGGAAATTATTTATCTAAAATTATGTAAAAATTTTGCATTACCCAATGACCGATTATCAGTATATAAACATTTACTATACTTAAACATATTTTAGAATATGTGCGCGGCTTTGTTATGAACAGTGTTTTATGTTGTTATTAATAAATTTTCATTTAAGTGAATTATTCATTTTATTGTTGCAGATTTGTTTGAAAACATTGTAATATAAAGGAATAAAAATAACAAGTAATTAAAACGTTATGATTGAGCGTACAGATGAGCATTTTGATAAAGGTAAGAATTCACTATTAATTTTCTTATGTTTAACTAGTAGTTAGTTGGGGTCTAAAGTCCGTAGGATACGACATGGATGCCATTACTAGGATTAAATCAATGTGATCTTTTGTTAGTACTTGTATTCTCTCTGGTATTAACCTTCAAAAATTATGTGTATCAATTTCTCAGTTATCGAGTGGTTTGTTCGTGAGATATAGCATTTTGAGTGAAGCAACTTGTATTATTTTCAAAAAAAAAAAAAGGATACAAAAAATTTGCGTGTGTTAATAAAGCTTTTTATTGAAAAAAAAATATTACTGTTGAAGTCAAAGCTTGGCTTGAGAATAATATTTCGAACCCATCATCAGAAAAAACCAACTGTTGAATAAAAAAAAAGGTTTAAATAAATATAAAATTATATGGCCGCTATAATCGTTGTATTACTCTCGAAGTTAACTATATTCAATAAAAAAATATATTTTTACCAAAAAATGTGTTATTAGTTTACTAAAGCACAGCTTTGTAACAATGTGAACAGTTTATGAAAACCAAATGTTCGACATTATTTCCTGTTCTGAAGGAAGTTCTATTTTCAACAACAAATGTGCTATTTTCTTCGGCTTGGTGTATTTTTATTACCAACGAAAATATGGACATTAACACTCAAAAATAGTTTGACCTTACTGTAACCCTTTAGGGGTGAGGAAGTTTTCCATCAGTCAATGAAACCCTACAGGGAGGAAAGTTACAAATTATTGATTATGCATAAAATTTAAGAAAAAAAATCTCTAGCCTCAAGACTCGCAAGGGATGTAAGGAAAATCTTTGATTTTGTATCGGTCTCCAAACTGACTTTAAATTTTGTTGGTGCAGTCAATATTTGCATTACAAACTTAAGACTAAAATTAATATACTCTGACATAATTTATGTGTGTCTATTATAATAAAGATAAACACAAAATTTATTAATTAAAATATAGAGACTCAAATTGCATCAAAACTATTTACTATTCGAAAAAATTTTTCATACAAAGTTGGTTTGGGATAAAAATCAACATTTTTTGCATTTACATTACATATCTGTGACCGCTTAGAAGGCTTAAATGTTATTTAATAGCTTAAAACTCAACATTTGAGTTTTGAGTCTAACTAATGCATACATATTGTTAGAGCTACGGAAAAGACCATTGTATCCCTTTCATAATTGGGAGAGACTAAACTTTCTTTGTATAGAGACAATATCCTAAACCGATGCACCGAACGAAACTACGCAAACACGTAGAGGAGGAGATTATCAATAATGGCATGGGGCATACCCACCCCGTTATTACTCATAAAATCTAAATTTTGTTCAATAATTGTATAGCTAATTTCATCGAAATTTCTCAGTAGAAGTTGTTGACAATGACTAATTGCTTTTTATTACTTAACCTACTCGAAAAATTTGGGCCTAGTAATAAGAAATAAAATTTAGTGTTGAATAAACCAACGAGTTATTTCTGTTCTAATGTAATTTCCATGCCACGAGTTAAGCTATTGAAAAATTGTTTTTAAAGTAAAAAATTTGAAAAATTTAAATGTAATTTATGTAGAATAAGTATTTGAATATAAGAATTGTATTAGATAGCACAATATGAATCATATAAGAAAATATTTTTACTCACGTTCAAACAATTCAAGTTCAAACTAATTATTCAAATGTTTGGATGATGTTATTATAGCTAGCTAATACTACGAATTAAATTATTTTCTGGTGCAAATTAAAGTAATTAAATTAACAGACTACTAAGCTTGTTAATTTTTCCATTCATGGAATTATAAAATAATAACAAGAAAAATAAAGTAAATATTAAAAATTAAATAAATAATATTTATATAAATAATTGATTATTATATTTTTCAAAACAATCGTATTATTTATTGTTCTAATTAAAAGGAGTTAACAGACGCAAAACCAATTTGCAAAAATTCTATTTACATATAAAATTTATCAAAAAAAAGCTGCTTAAGGTAGTTGTTAAGGCGCAATTTCGTTGTCTTAAGCACGGTTAGCAATTTAATTTACTGATAAAATGAAATAATTATTTTATTGAAGTACTTACGAGATTTAAGGAATAGATGTAAACATTAATTACTAATAATTTTACGTATTTATTTTGTATATGTCTTTTCGACGGTTGGAGATCACTTCATCATCACATTGGTTACCTTAATAACCTTAATAATTGGTTACCTTACCATAAATAAACTGGCAGGTGCAGGCTTATTACGAACTTAGAAAGATAATGACGATTAAACGTGTATTATCTAGATAAACACTAAAAAATTCAGTTACTATATTTTATTATAATTAGCTTTCTTTAAGGAATAGTTGTAATATTTATATGTATGTTCGAAATTACATGATCTTAAGCCTCGGTTTCGCCCATGCATTACTAAGTAATCAGCAAACAAAATACTTCAAAATTGTAAATTAAATAATAAACTAAATAAGTAAGTAAACTTAATTTAATTTTTAACATGAAATAATCAAACTTGGCTGAATTATGAAATATATGTATTATTTTGAGGCGGTCTTTCTATCAGATCTAATTCGACTAAGTTTAGAAATATTAAAATTTCATCGTGAAAACGTATACTTGGAAAAAAAAAACAAATAATTGGATATAACAAACTTTAAACGTTGATTTCATCCCTTTAAGGATTAAACATCAATTCTGTCAATTCTTTAGAGTTTGAATTTAAAAAAATTCGTGTTTAGTTTTCAACTATATTATAAAAGCGGTTTGGACTGTACCCTGATACACAAAATTTCAAAATTTGAACTGAATTAGAAGAATTTAAAAAACAAATCCCTTCATACTCCTCATTTTTCAAAATTTCAAGCTTTCTCACTTAGAAGTTTGGACTGTACTCTGATCAAAATTTAAATAATTTGAAATCCTTCTTTCCCGCATTTGAAATTTCAAAAAACACCTTTCTTTGGTCCCGCCTGCATGAACCCCTGGTTAAATTTCAATCTTTTTCACTTAGTGGGACGTTCATTGAAAGTTATCACAAAATTTCGGCTCCCTCGTTCTCCTCTTAGGAGACCAATTTACAAAAATCTCTTGGTGCTAACTTACGTTATATACGACATTCTAAAAAAAAAAAAACGCCTCAAAAAACCCTCATTTCAAGCTTCTGTACCAAGCGATTTCGACTATGCGTTGGTATGCCAGCCAGTCAATTATTCTATTCTTTTATGATTTAAAAGTTGGAACATCGATCCATTGGATCCAATTAACCATTTTTGCTCATTCACTGATGACAGATTTCTGATTAGAAAATCTGATGTAACTAAATAACATGTATTTTATATAGGCCCCGCCCCGCACACGGTAATGTGTGATTCCATCATATGAACATCATATGATTTTCTGAAGTAGTCCATCTGTTTGCCAAAAAAGTAATTAATTAATTTAAAGTAACCGTTATTCACAGTCATTTATATTACGAACGTCATTGTGACTATTGTGAGTGGTTTAAAAATTTTATTTTATTTAAATTATAATATTTTATTTACTCTTATTTACTAACAAAAAATATAAAATGGAAGACATTGAACTTTAAATAGATGAATAAAGCGATTAACAATAAGTCATCATCATCCATTTTTATATTCCTGCAAAAAGTATAAAATAAATATTCAATCAAAGTTCACTGAATGCGCTACAAGAACATAGATCGGACTGACGCGAATCCTATCATATCCGATGGTATATATGCGCGCACATGCTTAAGATTTTCTGATCAGAATTTCTTATAAGAATTTCTTATTGGACTGTCGGATAGTGTGCGTTGACCATCCGATTTTTTGATCAGAAAATAAGATGATGTGTGCCCGCTCTAAAAGTGTAATAATAAATGTACTCTGACATTTTTTATATACGTCGAGTATAAAAAAGAAAGAAAAGTTAATTTTTCAAAATATAAATAAGGCCGTGGCTTAACATAATGACTGTATAGTCAACTTAAACTGAACTGGATAAGTTATATTTTTATCAACTTTTATGGCTTTTTTTAATTTTGCCTCTATAAAAATGTCATTATCCATAAGAAAATACCAACGATATCATGGTGATAACATGTGCTAAAGTAATTATTATTAATAATAATAATTTTCACAGAATTATAACTGTGTGGAAATATAACAATATAATTCAATTTACCTTGCATTTGACATAAACAATTTAAATAAATAAATAATAAATACTACCTACAAATAATAATACTATTGAAGAAATTTGATAAAATGATGACCATGAATTTGACTGTGCTGTAGCAGTTTAAACATTTGTTGATAATGAAAGTAAAGCTAATCACATTATTAGTACAAAAAATTAATGTATTTACTATATACATTAACGAAATTTACAAACATTATTTGTAATAAATATTTATTTAAAATAACATTATTTATAAACGTGATTAAAATGTAGCTATTTGATTTTAAGATTAGCTGCTGTGTTCTGACTGGACATAAGTCCAGTGTTGTAGTTTGGTTTATAGCATCCGTGTGCATTTTTACTTTTTAGTTTATGCGACAAATTATAAGTGTTTAATTAACTTGCATTGTTTGATTGTTAGGGTCAAATCTTACAGATGAATTTGATATTTTGTATACACGCTAAGTTATATTGACTATCCATTCTAATGACAAAAGTGAGCTATCTCTCTCTCCCCATGAGGAAAATACCAACTTTTGGTTTATGCAAGGTAGCATGTTGCGGAATTTTGCAATCTATGTGAAATAATTTGGGGAAATCGGAATATAAAAATATTTTTAATTTCACTTCCTTCCTTTGGAGAAATGCTTCAAAAATACCAACTTTTCCTCTATGCCACTAGCTAGGAAGATTTGTTTGTGAAATAATAAGGGGATATCAGATTCAAAAAATAATTTCAATTTCATGACTCCCTTTCTGCCATTTTTGTTTCGGGGCCGTTTTACTAAAACTAAAACTCGAAAAAATATTCTTTTTTTTGTTTTTTTTTTTTTTTTTTTAAATGAAAGTAATTTGTGTCCAGATGAAGCATCAAGCATTGGATTATATTTATCTTTTGCCTTTCATCAAGTTATACTCAAAAGCGATGTTGTGATAGTTTTGTATCCCAATATCACCAGTTATAATGAAGATAGAGGGTTTTAGTCTAAGAACACTCAGTGGCACAATACCTTTCGTTTGAGCTATTAAACACTCAAGTTTGATGAATTGGCGATTTTTGAGAACACAACACACATTCATGTTTTTTTGTGTGTGATTTGAATGATTAATAACACTCAAACATCAGGTCTGAGGTTTTGGAAAATGTCACAGTTGTTTAGAATTTAATTTAAGATACAAAATAATTTGAATGCATTTTCAGGCGGAGTTTCTCACACGATTAATAAATTTTCATCCATGTTCGACGGACTGTATGTCATGTGTAGTCTTTGTGTTTGAGAATTTCTTTTTATTCCGAGCACCATGTAATTGATTGAGAGAGATGTAGAAACAGTTATCTACTGAACCGGCCAGTTATTTACGATATAAAATCTGATGTGATAAATACTGATTCTAGATGGCCAAATGAACAACAGAAATAAATTGTACCTCACCAGAGTTGGCAGTTTGTTTCATTGATACATGCGAGTAAAATGTGTGCAGGGGCATAAAAATTTTCTAACAAATACTGGCGACTCTCCTGGTTAACGTAGCAACCGAGAAGAAATCGTTTTCTACTTTGAGAAAATTAAAATCTTAGTTACATGCTTTAACGAAAAATGATCCTGGTCCTTGCTCTCGTAAATATAAAAAAAAAATGGTAAGCTTAGATATCAATCAAAGAATTAATATTTTTTCGAAATAGAAGCGTAGCCATAAATTTGATATTTATGTAAGGCTTAAAATAAAATTACTGAATGTAAATGTATAAAATTTTTATTAAAACTGCCATCAGTTTTGAGAATAGAATCCGCACATGACGAAAGTTCTGGTAATAGGGAAGATTTTGTGAATCTCACTAGTTGTGAATATAGGCCAGTTTGAAATTGTTTTTTTTTCTTCAGCTTCTCAGCTTTCATAATTAGTTTAAAAGTGTTGTTATATGCAATACCTAAGATTTCTAAACTTTTTAAAAATCCTTAAAAAATACTATAGAACTACAAAAACAGATCAGATTTAATAATATTTAGTTTATATGTCACTTTAGTTTGTTGCTTTTACTTCGAACTCTTACAGAGGATAGGGAATAACTTTATACCCCGTATTGACCTCGTTACGCGATGACCTTAATCTTTATATAACTTTTAACCTTTAGAAATAGTTTTATTCCTAAAAATTCTTGAAAAGTATTTAGTAGTTTCACAGACATTTTAATAATAACGTAAATATTTATTTGTAGTATTATTATTAATTTAAATATTTATTTTTTGTTATAATAACTGATTGAAAGCAATTTTAAATCTTATTTTATTGGTATTTGTTGCTAAAAATAAAGTAGAGTAGTGGTATATCTCTATCTCTTTTGGGAACCACCGGTTACAAAAAATAACACAATATACAATATTGTATAGCGTGTATACAATATACTTGATTAGAGTATAACTCAAATAATAACTAAACTGTTCAAATGATTTTATACCTATAATATTTACAAGGAAAAGCGGGAGAGTTGAACAATTTTTCTCGAAAGAATATTTGTAAAAATAAAATAAATTTATGGTTTTTAGTCAAAAAGTGTTTTTCGGAAAAAATTTTTTATGCAAAGATTGTGTTTATCAATTTTCAGTCTCGATAACGATATTTTCGAGTGTAAGTCTATTTTTCGAGTTATCTATGGGTAGTTTAATCACAGGTTGAACGTAGGGGCCAAAAACCAATCCGACCCGTGAAAACTATACCCCAGAAATTCAAGGATTAATAACAGTCGAAAATGGCGTTTTAAACGAATTAATTTTCGATTATTTGTGCTTAATTTGTGTTTAAATGATGGTCATTTAATAAAAAACAATAATTAAATCTTGAAAAATGTTTTAAATTGTGGTATTTATGTGCCATAAACACGATAATTTATAAAAAAATGTCGATAACTCGAAAAATAGGCGAAAACTCGAAAATAGGTATTCTTCATTGTCGTCTTATTTTGGCTTGTTTTATCAAAATTAATCGTCAAATCAAGGCCGCGGATATTGTAATCTCCCCAAATTGTGTGCAAAAATAGGAAAAAATACATAAGATATTGTCTTCATTAAGAATGTTATCTTTTGGTTCAATCAAACATTTCAAAAAAACACAAAAAAAAAACATCGATGATTCGGTAAAATATATTCGATTCTTACGAATAATTTACGAAAATTTGATTAGTTATTTTCTTGTTAGTCAAGTGACAAGTCTTACACGTGTAAAACTTGATTGTTTATTAAAAATTCACGTGTTGTTATTGTTATTCATATTTTGATACCTATGAAATATGTGTGAATGTATTAATAAATTTAAACAACTAAATATTAATAAACATTTTTTTAAATATTTTATTTTATTACAATTCATTAATATAAAAAGATAAATGAAGAAAATCCTTGACCCGCCTTTCCATGTATGAAAAATTAATAAATGATAATTATTTTAAACAGGGACGTAATCATGATGAACCATGCAAGGGAGATTGTCCAAGCCTACCTCTTAAAATAAAATAAATTATAAAATCGTCTTTAAACTGAATACTAATTGCAAATTGCTGCGTACCACAATACCTATTATGCTGTTTATAATTTCTATAAACAGAAAACTATACAACAAAAAACACTTGTAATTACCAGATTGGCGAAATAAAATTCTGAATAGGACCGAATCTTATTCAAAATTTTCTCTTTTCACTTTTCACTTCACTACAAATATATCAGATTTTAGTTTATTTGGCAATTTGGATTTTGTTGCTTTTTACATAGACTACAAAAAGGGGAGAAGGAATCTTTGGCCTCCAGAAAGAGATGTGTCGACCTCCGGCCTAAGTGCTTGCTTCTTTTTATCATTATATTTGAACCAATTTACACAAAACCTTGCCAAATTATATTCCTAAATTTTTCTCATTTATCACTCTATCTATTAGTAAAACTCGCATGAAAACCCGTAATGTAGTTTTTGATTTTATCATCACCAGGCAGAAAAACAGTTAGACAGGCGCGCTCGGACGACTTTGTTTTATATATGGATATATATTAGACAAAAATAAACACTTTTGACTCTTGTAATGTTTTCAAGAAAGTTTAGTTTTCGTGCTGTAAGCTGTTTAAAAGATCAACGTTTTTACTCAACTACTACTGGAAATTTCATGTTACCATCTCTCAAACTATCAGTTAACTTAATGCACAACGTGTTTTATCTTTACGCCTTGCGGCATGAAATCATTTATCCCGTTACGGTCCATAGGGTCCACTGACCGTAAAATATATGGTTTTGCAAGTAAAATGGTGTTTCTTTTTTCTTTTTAATAATGATTTTTTCTGATGTTTTTTTAACCATTTCAATATATAAACAAAACAAAAAAAAAGTACTCGCAGATGATGTGTAACATCTGATTAATAAGCAAAATTAACATTTCATATTGAAAAAATGAACAACAATAAATTTTTATTATTATTATTTTTTTGTTTTATTTTTATTTATTTTATTTCAATTTTTTTTATAATTTTATTTTTTTAAATTTTTATTAATTAATTAATTATTTTTATTCATTTATTTACTTATTTTTCATGTTACACTTTTCATGAAATTACTTCGAATATCGCGTATATTCCTGGCTTCCTGTTACATTTTTACAGTACCCTTCCGTTCCTTTTGAGTGGAAAGATGTTGCCCAAAAAACTACTGGATTATTTGGAGAGAATGTTAAATTTAAGTTTGGCACAAGATAAATTTAATAAATTAAAAAGGAACTGTTTTTCTGCATTGGGTCTACTGGACCCCATGTGACCATAACGTTATTATATGGAGGTGTGGCCGTAATAGGTTACATCTTATCAGAACTTGGTTACAATATACAATTATAGAAATCCAGCTGCGAACATTGATTTCACTAAGGTTAAATTATTTAGACTAACACTTCTATAAAATGTATTTAGTGTGGCTGGGGAATACGTGATATTGGAACTACTAAATTTTAACAATTTCAAATAAATAATTTAAATTACGCACTATTTGTATTCCCTCCTCCAAACAACATTTTAGCTACGACCTAGCTATAGGTAATGTAATATATACTTTTACTTCATTATATTTTTTATTGAGTTGTTCATAGAATCATTTTGAAATATTTATCATTATTCAATACATTATAAAGAATTTTTTTTGCTCCTTGTTGGTTAAATCATAGATTTAATCTTCAATAGTATAAAAAACATATCTGATGTTATGCGTCACACGTTGCCACTAGACCCTTCGTAGGACGCATCTTTACTATGAACTACTTATATTTAGGGATATTTAAGGATATTTATTTTTTGTGCATGTAAACAAAACAAATGAGAAGCAAAACTAATAAATAAGTTAGTCTGGTAACGTTTTCTTTTTCAGAAGTCGTAAAATATTTGATTGACAAGTTTGTAAAGACCCCCAAATTGCTAGCAATCCGATTTTTACAAATGTTCAAATTATGTTGAGCATCAACCAGAAATAAAACCAAATATCTGTTGTCTGACGGAAGTGGATTAATTAAGTGATTCTGAGTACACCTATAACAAAATTTCGTTTGTAGGGTCCATATTTTGTATCGTTACAAACTTAAGACTAAAATTAATATACTATGGCATATTATTTATGTTGAGTTTAAAAATACTATTCATTATAATTAAACGTGTTTTTGAAAATTCCATATACTTTTCGGCTTAAAACCTACACATTAAAAACCTAGATAGTCGATATATACGAAAAACGAAAACTGCATTATTTATAATTTGTATCACTACAATTTTGCTACAAGCCTCCTAAATACTCTATATTTTAGAAACCAAATTAAACAATATTGCATAGAAATCATTATAAATATTCAAATTTTCGACTTAACAGTAGGGACACTCTATACATTCTACAAATGATTACAAAATTTGATTTTTATTGCAATTGCTAATTGCATTATTAGTATATAATAATATATCACGTATCATGACGTAAACATATACTTATTTTATATTACAGTAATTTAATATTACATTTAACCTATAAAATATTCATGGACAAACTGTCCATCAAATGCAATGATAATCCAATCCCACTTGTTTTTTAAGCTAAGCCCATAGCATATTTTTTGAAATCCTGAAATCCGCGATTCTAATTGATTAATTTGCGATTTTTTTAAATATATGTAAGAAGATACACCGGTCTCGGTTGTAATTGATAGTGTAATTTGAAGTGATATGGTTTTTTGATTTTGGTTATCAAAAAAATGGATGAAAATAATTTCGGCCAAGGCTATCAATTAACAATAAATTGTAACGAAGCATTGCTAAGGATAAAATAAATTAAATTTTCATAATAGAAAATGATGATAACCTTTAACAATTCTCAAGAGTCATTTTATAGCGGTCGAAATTTGACCTTAATCACTCAAAAATGAATATCACTGCCTTTAAACAAAACAGTATATATACATGCCTTAAAACAATATAATAAATAAAAAAGTATATATGCGTGAGTATGGTAATGTGTGTAATATTAGCCACACCTTTTCAAACTGCTCCGCCATCAAATTTTCATAAAAAGGAGTACAAAGTTTATGTTTCACGTATTAATATATAGATTAATATAATTATGCAGTTCAAATAATTAAGATTGTTAAATTATAAAAGATAGGCTATGGTGATATAATACTATTATATACTATTTCTTCTCCTGAAATTCGATCATCTCTAGCTATTATATAACAATTATATAACTAATATAATAACTTATATAATAATAATATTTCAACAGCATTATTTTTCTGGATAAAAATTTCAGTCATGTGTTTTCTTATACTTTGTTTTGATATATTTGCAATCTTTATATTTTCTTCTATTATTTAATTTTAACAAATTTCATACAAAACATAAATTAACAATGTCAGTGCAAAACATGGATTTAACAGAATTTCATTGTCAAAATTTTGGTTTTCATTTTTTCGTGCATAGCATTTCTCAGTCTTTATAAGTGAATATACCACGAAGTTTCTAGTCGTCTATACAAAGACTTCTATTAGTCCAAAATGGATGTCATAGGTTTACGAATCAGGCCGACGATATTCCTTTTTTTTATTGGCAAAGAGGAAGAAAAATATGAAGTAAAGGCTGCTTACTTTAAACAATTTTACACAAAAATGTTGGGTAAAAGACAGTAATTGCACATTGTCATTTACCCAGATCAATTCGATTCGATTATGTGATTGAATATTGTTAATTTACACTCATTTTTATACTGAGTATTATTTTAATCTAAGATTACTGAAACGTATCTACCAACTCTATATTAGATAATTTTAATTTCAATTTTCAAAATTGTGGCAATAAAAATTGTTTTCAAATTGATACCGGAATTCGACAAATCTAACGGGAATAAACGAACAACTTTTTAACTTTATGCACCCCTGTAGCACCCTTTCATTCATATTTAAATACGTCAAAAGGGATCTAAAAACTGTTGTAAGTAAAACCATGTAAATATAGAAAAAAGCACTCTTTTCTCTACATATTTGATTTTAAAAAAATTTGGAAAACGGTTGATCCTAAAGGCCATCCTTGCTACTTGCCGCTAATTTCAAACCTATGCACTTTAAATTTAATATATTACAATGTTTTTGAACTTAAAATTTTGTTTTTGAGCTTTGAATCACTTGTTCCCAAATATTTCGTTAACGATATCTTTCGAACCAATCAACAATTTTCACGTTCTTGGCGGCGATCGATGTGGTTTTTTAAGCTTTAATTATTATTTTCTTTCATCAAAAACGATCCGAAAAGAAATGTCAAAAGTTATGTAACACTTGTTTGTGAAATGTTTCGTTTACGATATCTCTCGAACGAATCAACTGATTTTATCCGGATTGGCGGTGATCGACGGGGTTTATCAAGGTTAAGATCTGATTAGTTTTTGGAGTTGATCGATAGAGCTGTTTAAAAGTTATTCCAAAAAAACCACATTGAAAAGAAATTTTTTCTTAGTTTTTTTGAGATTTCTCAAAATCTACTGGTTCGAATCGATCCAAATCGTATTCAAAATCTAAGTTTGGTCAAGTCCTTTCGAATCAACCGCGATGAAATCGGTCGAGCTGTTCAAAAGTTATAGGCGGTTCACATACTTTCACACACACACAAACATACATACAGACAACCTAGCAGGGGTACTCAGGGAAGCTTCCGTCGAGATCTGATGAAAACTCTTTTTTTCAAAACGGGGTAAAACCAATAACTTCCTTGAAAATCTTTGATTTTCTTCGCGGGAAGTTAAAAAAAAGCAAAAATTTTAAGATATTTATTACAATATAACTTCTTTCTTGTGTCTTAGTTTGGTCAATCCAACCTGTTTCACAAAACATGCAAAAATATGTTTTCAAAAATATAATATAAAAATAAAAATATGTATGTCTTCTTAATAAATCGTATAATAATTATTGAATTAAGTAATTGGAAATTAGAAAATAATTGGATAATTATTCCTAATGTTTGAAATGAAACCTTGTGGGGTATTTTTGGGAAAAGCATGTGGGGTATTTTTGAGATGGGAAAACCCATTGAACTGACGGTGACGTTTGAAGTGATAAATCCAATTTTTACATCTTCCATATTACTTACTTATTCAGTACTATCGCATTATAAACTGGCTAATTTTATCATATTCTGGCAGCGACTATGTTAAACAACAAAATCCTTTAACTTTTCCTAAACGTCAAACTAAATTCCCCAGTTTTGAAGAAATTTATCTAAATACGCTTGACTATGAGATAAAGTTTCCAATTCAAGTTTGAATTAGAAGCAATCACTTTAAATTATTCAGTTCCGAGATAAATATACTCGTTTCAATAATTTTGTATACAATTAGAAATAATAACACAAATATTAATAGATTGATTAATTAATATAAATAATTATAAACACAATAAATTTTTCCATTAAATTATCATAACCTGTTATTAATTATTAATTTATATACTAAACACACTAAAACTAAATATTTTTCATTTATTCGTATGTTTCATATAGGGGGAAGTGGGGTAAATTAATACAGATTTTATTTTTTTAATTCTGTACAAGATAAAACTAATTTTATTATAAAATTTCTCACCATACTACCAGATAACTTAAATGTTTACAAAATTTGATTAGTTAGGTGCTGCCTTGACTTAATTTAGTAATAAATGAATTTTTTAAAAGTGTAAATATTACGAATTTGCCCAATATGTTGGAACACATTCATACATTTAAGGATATTTTTCAAATTTCCGTATTAGTTGCGATTTTATTGCGTCTTACTCTCGCTTATCAACATTAGTTTAGTGAATTAATATGTGAGCTATTCAGATGTACAAAGTGGAATTTGATAACAGAAATAGTTTCACTTTTATTCTGTATTTAATGAGGGCATTCGTTATGGGTTGGTACATTCGAGTTTATTGTACGAAATAAAATACAGTATTAACTGTATGAATGTCCCCTAAACCTGTGTGTACGAATGCGCCCTAAGATAAACGCAATTAAGATAGCGTGGAAGTTTAATAAAATTTATTTAATCAAATCTCAAATATTGTTCCCAAAACGCACTATCAGGAGTCGTAATTGCTCCAGTGATTAGGTAATTATTTAATTGATTATTGGCAATCAAAATTACAAAAAATTTTTTCCTTATATCTCAGCTAATTAATTATTTTTTCTATATTTTTTTAATTCAATAAATTGCTCCAGATTTGCTCTTTCAATATTAATCCATTTGATTCAGCAATTATTTTTATTTATGCATAATTAATTAAAATTATTAATTACGATTTAAATAGCCAACGTAAGACTATGATGATCTTGATTATTATGGTGTGACTCTTAAGGTGTGATGTCATCATAGTCTTTAATTAATTATGCATAAATAAAAGTAATTGCTGAATCAAATGAATTAATATGGAAAGAGTAAATCGATCCTAATAGAGCATTCTGGGAGCAATTTTTTGAAATTTGGTTAAATAAATTTTATTAAACTTCCACGCTTACTTAGTTGCACTCGTAAGATGTGTAAAAAATGTTTTTGTTTTGCCGTTTTAAATCTGTAAATGTTTAACCAATAATACTAAATTAACAAATTATCAGACACATTCAATTATTAACATTTTCCTTTTGCAATTACATGAGATATTCGAATGCAAATTAATTGCTTTTACTTTTTGTCTCTGTGTGAGCTGTGGTCGCACTGCTAACTCTCTCGAATCGTCGAATGATGATAAATTATTTTCAAAACTTTAAAGTTTAGGATAACCTAGATTTAGCTGCTGTATGTATGTGTGAATCTATCCCACTTCCCCCTATTAGAACCATAAAAAAATAATGATTTGATCAAATCAATTCGCACGGATGTTATTTAAAATAGCACAGATTAATTGCCAAGCTGAAACTTGTTGTATCGATTCCTTGTAGCTTATGATTTGATAGTTTTACGTGAAATTTTAATTTTAAAACAAATGAAGAAATAATAAAATAAAAATAATTTTTAATGTACCAGTTTTTATAAGGGACAAAAAACTAGAAAATAATTTCAAACGAAAAATGACGCGCATGCACCAGATAATTTACTCAACTGATGCTGCTGCATGCTTTTTGCTTGAAATTAGAGAAATTATTTTATACTTTTTAGTCCGTTTTAAAAATATAAAAAAAGTTTTTCGTATAGTGAACGTAATTCTTCTTCTTCATTTTTTTTTTACTTCTGCTATTTTGTTCTCTTTTAAGTTTTTTTCATCTTTCTCTCTCTTCTTTTTCATGCATTCACTTTGTAAAAACGATAGATAATCTTGTAAACTTATGTTTCTTAACCCCCCCCCCCTTTAACAATGAAGATTTTGGTTAATTTTCGATGGAGTTGTACATCTCTGAGGACAGATATATATTATTTTTATCGTATAAATTAATAAAATCAGCAAACTGGGTCAATTTGGCCCACATGCGCTGCTCTTCAGGAAAAGATTTCCCATGCCACACGATGTCGATTGCATCTAATTCCTCGATAATCTTAATTGTATATAATTTCTTTTATGTTAAGTTATTTATTTATTTTTAATTTAGTTATTGAGAATACGGAAGTATTCTCTCAATGGTTTTTTATTTTAAATTTTCCATTTTTCAAACGATGTATCAAAAATTGTAATCTCGATATAACTAGTATATAAAATGATGTATTGTAGATAAAGCTTAGGCATGGTGCTATAGTTGTAAGCCGACTTGTATTTATATTATGATACTAATAAAGAATTATCAAACAATCAAACATTATCGTATACTATCCCATACATTTTTCCATTGAATATCGTACACCGCATTTAAATATTATTTTTGTTCAAATGTTATTAATTATCTTAAAAATAGATTGAACTTGAAATTGATAGAAATAATTGATCTAGTCGATAAATGAAAAATAAATGAATTATAAATAGTTAGATTCCCGTCACATGCAGATTCCAATGTGCATATCTCTGTAAGTTGGACAACGATAAATATATACAAATACATTTAAAAAAATAAAGAACAACACACCTGTATTCGGATTGTTGGGCAAGAAATTTATAGATAATGGAATATACAGAAATATACAGAGTGTTAAAGAAAAAACGGCTATATATTAAGTTAAATGTATAAAAACTTGGTTTGATTTATCAAAATTAAGTCCTCTATCATGGAATTATATTATATACTAGTAACTCAAGATCTGAAACCAGGTTACAAAGCGTTAAATATTGGCCACATCGTTTTATCGTAATTAGTTTATGTGTCTTTAAAAGTGACAGAGAATAAAAATAAATTTTGAAAATTTGTTACTGAAAAGCTCCTGACGAGTCAATGAGTCACAAAATCTATAAAGATCGGAAACGCGTTCGAAAATTACAGCGAAACAAACATAGATAGACAAATATATAGTTTTTGTGACTCTTTGAACAATTAAGACCTTCGCAGTAACAAATTTTCAAAAGTTATTGTCATTCTTTCTCAATTGCAAAGACACATAAACTTATTACGATAAAAAAGTATGGCCTAAATCTAACGCTTTGTAAAATTGGCGTCTCTTCGTGAGTGAGCTCTGGAGCTACTAGTATATACTTTATAATTTTATCCCAATTACAAGGTATCTTTTAAAGTTTCTAATAATTAATAAAATACAATTCATAACCCAATATACAATTCATGACCCTAGTACCCATCTATAAAATGTCTAACACGCTAAAATAAGTATATATATATATATATATATATATATATATATATATATATATATATATATATATATATATATATATATATATATATATATATATATATATATATATATATATATATATATGTCATTTAACTAAATTCTAAATTGTTTAATATCGTAACTCAATTATGTATTACCTAATTGACCGGACGAAATGAGGTCTATGGTATAACATGCAGGCAAAGAAAAAGACTGCTTTCTTTATAACAATATAAAAAATAATAGACAATCTCTATTCCAACAAAAATTCAACCAAATTTTTCCTGGGGATCAAATCGAAGCAAAAAAAAACTCATTTATAAATTTATAAATTTATATTAATTTATATCATTTATAAATTTCAATTGATTTGAATGATATAACATATATATATATATATATATATATATATATATATATATATATATATATATATATATATACAAATACACATATATATATATATATATATATATACATATATATATATGTATATGTACATATATATATATATATATTTATACACTTATGTATAAATATATATATATATATATATATATATATATATATATATATATATATATATATATATATATATATGTTATAAATGATATAAATTAATATAAATTTATAAATTTATAAATGAGTTTTTTTTTGCTTCGATTTGATCCCCTGGAAAAATTTGGTTGAATTTTTGTTGGAATAGAGATTGTCTATTATTTTTTATATTGTTATAAAGAAAGCAGTCTTTTTCTTTGCCTGCATGTTATACCATAGACCTCATTTCGTCCGGTCAATTAGGTAATACATAATTGAGTTGCGATATTAAACAATTTAGAATTTAGTTAAATGACATAATAGAGAGGAATAAACGCAATTTTTTTATTAATTTAGTTTTTAACTCTACGAAAGACACGAACAAAATTTTGTTACGGGTATGGGTTATTGAATCACACCACTACTCAATTTACGTCCGTCCCTCATTATGAAATCCTAAGCTGGAAAAAAGGAGCTATCGAGCTGAAATTGTGGTACCGAAGTCTAGAGATATAAAGTGAGTTTAAGTTCGTGGATGAGTAAAATCGGTTGATTGGACCCAACTCTTATACCGAAAATAGAATAAAAATTCGAATAAAAAAATGTTCGTTTCTTGAAAGCAACCTACTTTTGTTAACACATTTGTTCGTCAACTGCATAGACTCGCTACAATTTCTGTTAAGATAATGTGAGTACATCAAGTTTTGGTATTTGATTTGTGCTTTTGCGTGTTTTTGGAATTAAAAATTTTTATTTGTTTTTTACATTTGGCAAACATTAAGAAATAACAATTTTTTTTCGTAATGTGACAGATAAATGAATCTGGAATTTCAACATATTATTACTTTTCAAAGTCAACTAAACCCAAATTCAAACGTTTTTAGAGTGCTGTGTGTGTTTCGGCTTGTGTATTTATTTTTTTGTTCCTCGATTATCTACAAATAATGATATCGTCGTGAAACCACTGTCATTCCACGAGTAATTAGTTTGGACTTTTTTGTTTAGGATAAAAAAACTAACAGGAAAAAACAAAGAACAAAAAATACCTATTTTCGTAATTATAAAAAAATTTTATCATTTTTTTATTAAAGTGAAAATTAGACAAAATTATAAGTTTCCATTATTATAACAATGGGTTTTCACATAATAAATTAACATCTATTGATTTTCAAAAAATAAATACTGTACAAATGGGTAAATAAATACTGTATATAATATAGTGAGACCAAATGGCAACTGATAAAGTCCAAACTTTTTTGTTTTAAACTCTATTATTGATCCTCTTTCAGTCATGAAAAATTCTCTTTTATCACCCGATATGCGTATCATATATGAAAAATTAATTAAGTTTAGTCTAACGCTATAAAGCAAAAAGTACGAAATATTTTTATCTAAAATGTAATTTATTAGGACCTTGAATCTAAGTCTCTTGTTGCCCCTAAAAGATGGCAGTTGCAGTACCCCGTTTGTGAAATTTCGAATGGTAATACACAAATGGTGTAGGCAAATTAATTTTTTCATAGCTCTGAAAATGTCTACTTTTGTGCCAAATAAAGTGTATTTGCGGGGAATTTTATTGTACTACTTTATTCAAAAGAAATCTACAGCTGAAGTATATAGAATTCTTGTTAAGACTTATGGTAACACTGCTTTGACGGATACGACATACAGAAGACTGGTGTCTACGCTTCAAAAATAGTGATTTTGGATACACTCCGACAATCCAAGCGTATAAAATCATGGGGTAAGCCCTGCCATGCTTCAACATCGTCTGGTCGTTATCATTGATGCGTTTAAGTCGAACCTTAAAAGAAAAAATAATATACGGCGGCTATACGAGCAGAGACAAGACAAAGCGATTTTACTACATGAGAATGCTCGGCCTCATGTTGCAAAACCAGTGAAAACCTATCTGGAAACGCTTCAATGTGAGGTTCTACCCCACCCGCCGTTTTCACCCGAAATAGTTCCTTCTGATTTTCACCTATTCCATTAGCTGGCACATGGCCTAGCTGATCAACGTTTTCATTTGTAAGCTAAAAAATGGATCGATTCTTGAATAGCCTCAAAAGACACATACTACCAGAAAGATGGTAGAAAGTAGTCGCTAACCTATTCCATTTGAATGAAATTCCTTTGAATAAAATGTTTGTATTCCTTACAATTTAAATAAACCTTTTATTTTGAAAAAGAAACAGCAGGAAACTTATTTAAGGTCCTAATACTTTTTTGTTAACTGTTTACGACCAACATTGCCCATTTAAAACATTTGAAAAAGAACAGGATGGCAACTTGAACAATATGACTTACAAATCTCCACGTAGAAATATTTCTTCTCACATTCCTATTAACATCTGATTATTTAAAATTAATTTGGGTCATTTAATATAATAAGTATGTTAATGGACCAGCCTATATACAACAAACAACATAATTCCCTTCCCATTTCATATCATTGAAAATAACAGGAAATATTTCATTAGGTTGAATAAGTTAGTAAGAGTATTAGCAATAAATATTGAAACTAATTCAAGGTGATTGATTTTTTTTTAAATAAACCTTATGCATGAATTAATTAATAGGATAACATAAAATTCAATTCTATTAATCTGTATTCTGTCTACTTCAATAGTAATCAATCTGCTTAGTTTGCGGCATTTGAGTAGTACGTATCTATTTAAATATTATTAAGGGCAAATATTTTAAAGTTAATAAATTAGCGACAAGATACATTCCGCAATGACTTATTCAATCATAGCATTAATCAATGTACAAAATAATGGTGTGAACGCCACACTATCTAATATTATACAATCAACACATAAATGCTGTTCCAGTTGTTCCTTGAAAATATGGTACAATATGTATCACATAGTTCTAACTCCAGGAGCTGGGCACATAAATATATATCTTATGATACGCGAGGCATTTTTGGGTAGCTTTAAATGCTCCGGATCGTTTCGGAATTAAAATTTGTAGAATACAATTATTTTAACTTTATGCTTGGAACACTATTCGCCTAAAAGAATAGCTCGCTGGAAAATTGGGATTATACTTTATTTAAGCCTATATAGGCAGTCTTACCAATGATGGATTTACACAAGGCAAATCAGGTTTAGGTTTACTGACCAAAAAATTTTAGATGGATGTTCTTAGAATCAATTGATTCTAAAACGAAATGAAATAGATAATAGAAATTTTAGTGATGAATTTAAGATATGAAAAGTTATGAGCAAAATCTCATCCATGTCTCAACTTTTAAATATTTGTTTTTTAAAAACAATTATTGTTTGAAACATTATTTTGTAAATTGCTTAGATTATCCACAATTTCAGCACAAAATTAGCTAAAAAGAACATATATTTACAATACACATTATTATTATATATGTATTTATAATTATATGCACTGTATTCACCCTATTTTATGAATGCTAATCATTAAAAATAGTTCAAACATTGATACTGAACCGTAAGTTGATAATTAACTATGTTATTCGTTAAGTATTTTCTTGTTTTTTATATCTATATTCAATTGATTATTTAAGAAATTTCGGCACTTGGTGAATTCATAATCGTTAGTTATTGCACATGGCTCCGAATATTTGATTTTGATGGTTAATTAAAAATTAAATTATCATTTAAAAACAACTTTTGGTTTTTTATGTTCAACAAAAAATTCACATAAATAATTTAACAATGATTAATTAATTGAAAAATGTCATAAGAAATACAAATATGTTACAATAATCGACACGGAACTTCCTCGTAATTTGCATATGAATAAGTTTACTTAAATGGAACAATCTCCGTGACCAGCGCCGACAACGAATATTTTCAACTAATAATCCCGGCGCCGTCAAAATTAATATTCGTATATAATAGCCGGCAATATTCTTATAGTTGAATCGTTTACGTTCTTTAGTTAGTCCATTATTTGGAAGCAAAAGTTTCACGTGAACAATTTTATTCTACAATTTGAAAGGTTGTTTGAAGGTCATTATATTCATTTAAAAATAATGTTTCACTATTATTTGTAATATTCAATAGGGCACGGTAGACATTATATAATTATAATATGTAGTAACCAAAAAAATAAAAATAGAATCGATAAAACAAGCCTTAATGGGATCATCACGCAGTGAAATAGATCAGTGTACTAACGTAAACGATTCAACTATAGTGAATTTTTCAAGCGTGTGATGGCGCTACTTTAAATATATGTTTAAAATATAGACATTTGTTCAAAGTTTATTGTTCATAACATTTGTTTTTTAACCTGTACTAATTAAAATAGTACATCGTACATAGAAAAATAGGGATTATTGAATATTTTTACTTAAATAGCTGAACCTATTTTCTAATTGCATTTTGTATGGCAGTAACCTATATATTTATTGTTCATAACATTTATTTTTTAACCTGTACTAATTAGAATAGTTTTTGATATAATTTTTGATGATTAGAACCTGATGATACTATTTGATGGTTAAAACTTGAAAATATGAATCAGTGTGAAAATTTGGAATAGGCGAAAAATTCAACGGTTGAAAAGTTTATGGCAAAATTATGAATTTATAAGAAAAATACTTTGGAAGAATATTAGATAATAGATAACAGATATTTAGAAGCTCAAACAAAAGGAATCCTTGGCAACACCAAATACGGGTTTCCACTACCAAATAAATACCGGGTGACCCACAATAAATATCGGATGGCCCACAACAAATACCGAATGCTTCAAATTGTCACAGCAACGCGTGACTGGGTCTGAATAAATATGATTTTATGTTAATCTTTTCCCATATATCTATCAAAAATCAGAAAATAAGGTACCATAAGAAGTTTTGACATTAAAAATTGTTGGTATGTTAATTGGTAGAGGTAAAAGAAGATTGACGAATAAAAAATTCAAGACTCGCGTGATCGTCAACCACAACAGTTATAGAACTGTACCGAATGTTCATTTAGTATCATTTCCATGAAAATCGAAATCAATATATTTAAAAGTCAAATAATAGTTTCGTATTTTTACTGTTTCGACTACAGTAAAATCAAAAAGAATAGTCAAATTATTAAAAACAAGAAAGTGCAATTGATAAACTAAAATCTGATATATTTTCGTACTTCTATGGTCACGAAGCGCCGTTTACCAGCTAATAATTGATTGAGGAAATATCATAAATAAATAATGTATTTATTTATCTACATTAAATTCATTTCTCGAAAATTTTACCGGCATTAAAATAACCTTACATCTCTAGTCCTATAATAATATTAGATATTCGTTTTGAAATTTTTACATAGCTTTACGTATTCAAAAGTTTATTTGTTTGAGGTCAACCGCGCCGATATTTTACAAAACATAAATTACCGGTGTTATTATTGAACAATGACATCCACAAGAACCCATCAATGCATCAAAATTTAAATTAATTACATCTCTTAAACTATGTTGTCGAAAAATAAATATAAAACATTGTGAAATCATCTGTTATTTGATGTATCAAGCGACCTTACTAAATTCGACCATGAATTTATTGTACACAAAATTGCGTCAACTTAATTATTTTATTCTCAAAGTTTACAACTGAGTAGAATAGGAAATTTGGACATTGAGACTTTTTTCTCTTAGCGTAGGTAGGCATTAGGAGGTAAGTCATTAATTTGATAACGAACTTAATAAGTTTCTTAACGGGTTTATTAACTTTTAAGTTAACTCATAAAATGTTAGCATCCTGGTTTACTTCCTTTAAAATAAACTTCCGTTAATTTAATCCATTACATTAGTTGCTTGTAGACATGTTGCGGTTCTGGTTAATAATCATTTTTGTTTTACTCCAAGAACCGTCATCAAAGCTCATTAGAAGTCATTCTAAATAAAAGAATCTCGTAAAAAGATTTTTACGAGATACATAACTTTATAATTATATTATGTTCTTGCAAACAATGACATTTTTATAATTTTTCGTTTCTGTTCTTCAATGATGAATTAGATAAATAAACCTTCAAATTAACTATTTTACAATATAGAGACTGGAAGAAATAAAATCTTAGCTACTGAAAGTAATAAAATCTTAATAAATAAAAGGTTAATAATTTATCATAAATTAAAAAAAAAAAAGTATTAAATTAAGAAATTTATTTTATATTGTAGACATTTTTAGTTTATGGTGTTTTAAAGAATAAACTAAAAATAGTTCTTGAATAATATTATGGAATTTGGAAAAGTCTTCGATGTTAGATGTTTTTACTTTCCTTTATCATAGAATAGTAAAAGAAAGTCATTTTTTCGGATTAAATTTTCAATATTGTTTCAATATTTATGGTGTTGTAAATTTTTAGAAATTAGTCTGACTCTGGTCAAGATTTCTTCAGTGCCAGAAGAGATATCATCAAATTTTATTTTTAAGCTTCGGGTAAACCAAGAACGATAAAATTATATTAATCGGATAACCCATTTTACCCAAGTGATTTTCAGGCCTTTTATGTTTTTCTCAAAAATGAGTTTCTTCAAACTAAGTGTATTCTCCAAACATTTTAATGAGGTCAGTTGAACACTACTCAATTATCAAAGTATATGAACTAAAAATCTTTGTGAAGTCAAGTAGATTGCGTAAAATTGCGTATTGTCGAAAAAAAAAAGATTCCATTTAAGTGTTACCAAAATTTATAAATTGTATTACATTTAAAAAATTAAAAAAAGACATTATATTTGTGCATATATTTCAAATAATGAAATATGCATTCTAGTGATTATAAAATTACATTTCATAAAAATATTTTTCAACTTTTTTTGAAATGAATTTGAGACGCTGTCCTTTCCTAAACAGACGACGTAGCCACAATGATGAGACACGAGTTTTCAACTTAAAAATTTTTTATTTACGAATTATTTTCGAATACCTTCGTCAAGGGACGTTTTAAGATTTTCTTTCTTGAAAATATAAACAGTAATGTTTAAATATAATCATTTTTCCAATCCAATATCAACATTGCCTAGGTTGCAAATGTATTCCATTGTTGAGCGAAGTTCTGACTGTGGCCATGTGACATATATAACGCTGTATATTTTTTACGATTTTAAAATCCAGTATCTTCTTTAAGTGATCGATAACCTGTGTTTATTTATATTAGAATTATTCTTTATGACTTCAAGAGTTATATAAGTAGCTCAGATCGACAACTTTTCCTAATTCTATAATATTATTCAAAAACTACTTTTTTAAAAAATCATAAGCTGTAACCTTCAACATTATAAAATGAATTTCTTAGTATTCGACTTTTTAATTAATGATAAATTATGATATGAACCTTTTATTTATCAAAAACAAACAATAATACAAGGAAGACATCACAATAGCCGTGAGCGCAGATTCTATTATTAAGACATTTTTTTTTTAAAGAAAAGAGTAAATATTATCTACCCGAAATTTTCAAATATTCACTACTACAGGTGTCCATTAAGTTCATTTCAAATTCATAACTTTATCTAAAAATTGTAACTTGACTTCTACATCTTTGATTTGAAACATATCTCTTGCTAAATTGAAATATTTTTTTACAAAAATAAATTTTTGAAAATCAATCTGGCTCGTTGTACTTGTTTCATTTTATTGTGGGATTCCATTTTATTCATTTATTTGAAATTTAGTTTCAAATTTGTATTTTAATTTGTTTCATGATATATTTGCTGTGTGTTATATTTTCTTGTAAGAATCATTTTAATGTTTTGTGTAGGCGTTAAATTATGTTCATTAGCGAGTTGGCATATTATTAGTGCTTTGCGACAAATGCTTTGAACTATACTCAAAATCTCTTCGATTTATATGACTTTATTTCAGGGATTTTTGAAGCTATACTTCTTTTGGCGCGTTTCGATGAGAGTGAATTTGTAACGACATGATGCAGTTGGCTACAGAATAGAATTAATAATATGTATTTCTTTAAATGAATAAGTTAACTTATAGGTATGGAAACTGAATATTCAATTCTTACTGTATGTTTGTTGTCCACCTCATCATCAGTATTAATAATAATAATTAAGGTTATTTTCTCAAAATACGAATAACAACAACAAATGAACACTTAATGGTAGAGAAAGTTTATAAAAATCATATTCTCCTGATACAAATAGAAATTATTTTTCACTCTCAAAGAAAGAGGCATGATGAATGAAAAAGAATACTTTTTTTGCTCTTGCTTTTATGGTTTATTATTTATATTTTTAAAGTTTTTAACATCATACGTCTTTAGACGCGCTATAAAAAAATGATGTGGGTGAAATTTTAGGATGCGCGTGCATCACCGTCCCACATAATTCACAGGTAGAAGCTGTCCGAAAAACTGCTCATTAAATATCATATATTAGTTATAACCGCCACTGATGATAAACTGATCCGAGTTCCGATTCAATCATTATCGGAATATGCTATGGCAGTAAACATAATTTAAAAAAAAAAAATAACTTTCGTAAATGAGAGAATTTATGTTACACCTAATGAATGAAAATCTATATTTATTTATTTAATTTTTCAAATTTAAACTGAGCTTTATTGACTGTGTTGACTATCCTTCTCCAGTCCTTTTATTATTTTAGTGTAATTAATTATTTTTATGCAAACAAAAATTGTTTTATAATGATGCCAAAGAAGTATAACTTCTGACGAGCATACATGTAAACGCACCCTTTTTGTTAATCAAAAATAGCTCATAGTATGTAAATAAAGATTCATTCGATTAGAATACAATTTTTCGTCTATATATTTTTTTTTTTTTGGTATAATAAATTTTATTATATTTTTAAAACAAATAATGTCATATATACAGTTTTATATTTTGCATATTAGATTAGAGTTTCGAGTGATTTTATCACTATATCTAAGATGTCGGTTGAGTCGCTTAAGATTTCAGCATATTAAGAGTAGAAGGAATGCATCTACAAAAGAGCGTTTACCGCAAAAATATTTATTTTATTTATTAATTTATTTGACTTTCACCAAAATCAATACCAAAAGTATATTTTGTGAAAAACATGATTTATGCGGTTTTTGTAAAACAAAAGTTAAGTTTTGAATATTTAATATTTTATCTGTTATCAATTGGTAACCTTAAATGAATCCAAAGAGAACAAATTATGTTTTTTCTAATTTACATACTTACAGAGATATAGGTTTTCAAACACTGGAATGGTGGCCGAATGACTACAATTATGTCCCATTTTTTTCATATGTTTGTCAATATCTTCTCTACCTTGCTGATTTGGAAAATTGTTATCGTAATCGTTTTAAGTTAGATTAAATTTTCTATAAAATGACACCCACACGGTTAAGGATATACTGGCAAAAATTCGAAAAAAATGCGACAAAATCGCAGCTATGTGGCCACCATTCCAATATTTTAAAAGCCATATATCTGTAATTATTTGACTTAGAAAAACGGGATTGCTCTCATTTTATGAAAAGTTTGAATTTCTTTGAAAAAAATAAGATTAAACATTTTCCAAACCCTCGCGGTTGAATATTCAGTGGCGAAAATCCTAAGAAAGTACGAGAAAATCGCAGTTTTTCGGCTACCACTCCAATATTTTAAGAGCTCATATATTATATATTATAGCAAATTTGATCTACTTTAAGAAAAGTAACAACAAAAATTTTCCAAACTCTTACTGTTAATAATTTATAGATTCAAATCTATATATAAACTGCGAGAAAATCCGTTTTTCAGCTACCGTTTTGACAGCACAGCATTCCGAGGGTTGTAATTAGGATTTAGACTCATAGTATTGATCCAAAACTCATTAAAAAAATCAGCAATACTCATTTTTGTGTACGTTTTACTTAGGCTATTATTATTGTTTTATTACCAAGTAAATGAACCCCTACTACGTTTGAATACCTAATTACTAAAGTTATCTTAAAAATTCAATCATATAGGTAATAATGATCATACTATTTTTTATTACATAATTAATTCACTTTTTTTTTAGTATCAATATACACGGAAATTATTGTTTTACTTATGTCCTTGTTTTAGACGTGACATGAAAAAAAAAATTTTTTTAATATCTAAAAATAAAAATAATGTATTTATTTTGTTACTGAAATTTCTTAGTAATGTAGGCAGAGGACAAAATATCAAACAAGTTAACCCTGATTGAATCTTCATCTTCAAAATAGTTTTTTTTTTTTTTTATAAACAATTAGTAGACCTCACTCAAAGGTAAATAAAAAGACGTACACAAAATTTAGAAAATATCTTATAAATCCAATCCAGAGACAATCCAAAACATAATTATAAGACAAATTAGATATTATGTCAAGAATTTTAATATTACAGTTTTGAACAATATTTTTTATAGGAAATCAATGTTAAATATAAACGTGTTTTTAAACATGAATGTTGTGTTGGGCCTAGGTATGATGTCATCAAATATGATATTTAACATTGCTAATCTACAATATTGATGACACCATACCTAAATGTCCATACACAATGTCATGTTTCGAAGCACACACTATAAAATTCGCACTCTTAAATGAATAAAACCACAATTGTATAGCTAGAAGTATGAATGTGTATGAGTGTGTACAGATAGCTAAGTGGCATCATACTTAGCTGCTCACCACAACATCCAGGTTTCGAAACACGATAATATTTAACATGAATTCCCTATTTGCAACAAATAGTTTTTTAAACGGTCTGTATGTATTAAAAAAAAAGACAAATAGTACTTATACATAGTACAGTAGCTAAGAGGTAAGATGTTTGGTCGCGTGAACCAAAACCGGACAAAAATTGGTTTTTTTAAAAAAACTTCGTATTTTTTGTAAATTTTCCCCAGGAGGATAATTAAAATTTTCCACAAACTATACAGTGAGTTTCCTGAGTGTGATAAATACCTACCAAATTTCTTCAAAACTGAACAAGAAGTTCGAAAGTAACAGCGGAACAAACATGTATAGATAGATGCATACACTCAATCTAGTTAAACCATAGAGTTCACTTCGTTCGGTCAATAATGTGACTTAGTTTACGTAATTTATAGTCAATATTGTTAAAAATGACGTCACTCTGATGAAGAAGTAGTAACGGTTATTAGTATTGCTTCATAATCAATAATTAGAAACAAAACATATGACACCACCTATCAGTCTAACTTTTTATTTAATTACCCACACGTTTGATGAAACAGTGATTGATTATGGCGTAATTTGTTGAAATTTTGAATATTTGTTCAAACAAAGTTAAATATTTGATCGAGTGAATATTAAGATTAAACCATTGTAGATTCCATACCTACCTGTAAATATATATTTTTTTTTAAATTATTAATGAGAACTCTAGGATTTTTTCGAATAAATTACGATTTTTGGACGAACCGATAAATCATGTGTAGCTGCTCATGTCATTTATAACAATCATAAAATCGACAAATCAAATTTAAAACTCTTAAAATCGGTATCCAACCCAACCGAACTAGATGCATATGAAAGCATCTACATTCAAAAATATGAGAAAGACACGATGAACTTAGATAAAGGACCTATTCCAAATTCTGATTTAATAAAGATTTCAAAATTGAAGTTGAACTATTAGAATTGAAACATTATTTGAAATTAAAATTATTTAATTTCATAATTCATTTTTATTTTTGAACGTTCAATTTTTAGTTTGAGATTTTTTAATTGTCAAAACCACGTGGTCCAATATCATTGGCCGAACACTAAACACGTGATCGATGCTGATTGTTTGACGTAGCAATTTGATAGATTCTTTGAAAGTATAAATTGCGCATACACCAGCAAACAAGTGTGATTTTTAAATGGTTTTTTTTTTTAATTTTCCATTTTTATTAAAACGATGTAATGAAAAATTGTAATCTCGATGTAACTAGTATATAAGATGATGTATTATAGATAAATCTTAGGCTAGGTGCTATAGTTATCAGCCGCACTAAATTCGTACTAAATTCGTTTTTACGCATATTTATAAAAAAATATTTCAGTAGCTTTCATATCTACTAAATTTCTGTGCGTCTATTTGCATATCATGAATCGTTAAAGCAATCTATTATTGGTAAAATAATATACAATCATGACCCATGTGCGACAATCTATAATAGGTGAAAGTAACAACTAAGTCTGTAATTAGGTCATTCTATAAACACCTATGCCAAAATTTTGTTTCTACGTTCCATATTTGCTAGCGTTACAAACTTCAGTAAAACGAATATTCTATTCCATATTCTGTACATGTCCAGTATAAAAGTATTTATATATTTATATTATTTTGTTTTTTCATAACTATATGGGTACAATTCCAAGAAGAAAAATCTTCGACCACATAACTGTTACCATTTTTTTGGTATATAAAAAATCTTAAAAATTATAACCAAATAATAATGAGAGATGAAGTTTTGCAATATTTCTGATTAAGTTAATGTTGATGAACTCAAATTTCATAAAATTTATTTTTTATGTACATAAATTCTTTTATTTTGAAATCAATTTTCCAGAAATTGGAATTCATTAAAAAACAACGTTAAAAACATTTATTTAATTATGACTCACTCCAATATATTGAAATCTTTTTAATGCAAGAAAATAATGCTAAAAATTTGGTATGAATAGTACGCTTTTATTTTGTTTTTATAAAGCCATCTCACGGAAAATCTTTACAATTTGTTAACACATTGTCAATCGTTTAAACACTCAACATATTGTATTGTGATTCAGTATCAATGTTTATACTATTATTTATGATTAGCATTCATAAAATACTATAAATATGAAGTTCATACAGCTATAAATACATTTAACTTAATAATATTTAATGCAAATATATGTGGTTATTAGCTAAATTTCAGATGAAATTGTGACAAATCTAAACAATTTACAAAAAAAATTATTTAACATTTTTAGAAAGAAGTTCTTTAACGGAGGCTACGTAGAGTGACTTGAGTGACTTGGCAATATTTTTCTTAAAATATTAAATAACATTTATTTTATTTTATTTTTGTAAAAATCTTCGTTCTTGATAGAGGGGTCCCACTAATTTTTTTATCTTAAAGTTTTTCCACTATTTTTTATACTTTAAAAGTTAATTCATAGATCCATTGGGCCAATTAGGCTTATTTAGGAACTTTTATGAAGTCTTAAAAAAGACTTCTTTATCAAGTCGTTCTGATTTAGAACTTAGCTGGGCACAAGGCGTCAAATCAATTAACCAAAATGTCTACTTGCGACTCTGTTTTTTTTTTTTTACTTTGGTGTGAAAATTCAATATTTTAAGAATCGGTGTCACTTCTTTTCGTGGTAATAATTTTTTATTTAATTTTTTTGCCAAAGAAAGCTAGTGGCCTCAAAAAAATCTTCCCGATGCAACATCCACAAGGGCTGTGTCGTCCGAAAAGCCGCCGGATGCTGTGACCTATAGATTGTTTTGACAAATCTACCACTGATTCTGAGATATGCGGTTAAATAAATCATTTTCACTGTTAGAAAAATGTGTTTTAATATTTCCATCATATCTTGTGCTAATATACCAGGGTAGATAATTTTTGAAAGTGAAAAAAATTATAGTAGAATGAAACCAATGGGAAACGGAAGATAATATGATAAAAATGAAAGAAAAAATAAATACGAGCGATCTGAGTTCGGGAAGTAGGAGGGATGAGTTTTTAAGGGTAAAACACAATTTATTTCGATTTCCGGCAAAACTACAAGTCCTATGGAAAAAAGTTAAATGGCAAAAAGTTGTAGATATTAAAAAGATCTATAACTATAGTATTCCCACTTTTATCACATGGCCTCAAAATTTATGTGAAAAATTCAAATAATCAAATTTTTGGTTTTTTATCTTTTACAAAAAAAATTTTTTTCCACGAAAACTTATCTGTTTTTGTTCCAAATACACTGTAATTTTTTTGATTTAAAATATTTATTCTTTCACCTTATTTTGAATAAATATCGAAAAAGCACCCTAATTTTCAATCGAAAAATTTTGAGGTTATGTGAAAAAAGTGTAAGTACAAAAGTTATAGATCTTTTTATTGCCTACAACTTTGCCATTTAAGTTTTTTCCATAGGACTTGTTGTTTTGCCGGAAATCGAAATAAACCGTGTTTTATCCTTAAAAACTCAAACCCCTCCTACTTCCCGAACTCAGATCGACCGTAATTTATTTTTCCTTTCATTTTTATCATATTATCTTGCGTTTCCAATGGGTTTCATCCTACTATAATTTTCTTCCACTTTTTACCATTTTTTAAGGCTTCTACTCTAATCTATAATATTTTGTAAAGTTAATGTTTATGTACTGTTTGGTATGTTGTAATTTATTAAATACTTAAATATATTTTACTGCTCTGAACTTTACTTTGATTTTAATGACTTCGTGTTTAGCAACTATGGTAGTATATTCTCTATTTAGCAGATATTGCTCAACAATATAATAAAGCAATATTGTAGAATGTATGTGTGATAAAAGCTTGTGAGATTTCGTAATATTCACATCCTAATTATCATAAGAAATAATGTACCATAAATAATTTGAATACACATCTACAGTGACGTCCTAAGCACATTTACAAAATATAATGAGGTTTGTTGATTTTGTTTGGGTAGCTCAGATTTTAAATTAATAGCAAAATTAACAATCATTCCTGTTAATTTGACACATTTTATTCAAAACCGGAAAAAAAACAATGATTTCAGTAAGTTTCAGAAGTTATTTTCATAAAGTAGGCTAGTATTATATCTTCATCTCTTTTGGAACCACGAATTACAAAAAGTAACACAAGATGGCATTTACTTGATTAGCGTTTACTGTACAGACTTTAATTCGTTCATTTTCTTATGTGATTAGTTTCGCTTCTCGTTCTCTTTGCTTACACAAACAAAAAATAAATAAATTCCTAAAAGTGTTTTATATTAAAGAAAGTCCTGTGATGCCTCACAACATATTTTTTGAATACTTTCGCTGTGTGTGGTAGAGGGAGAGTATGATGAATCTCACTAAACTTCATATTTTACATTTTAATTGAGAAAGTATATATATATAGCATCTTGTAGGGACAAGTCCATTTAAAAAATTCAAATTTAGATGTGTTTTATTGATTTAATTAGCATAGATTTAACAACGTAATTATTTATGTAAATTAAATTTTTTTTTAAATAGTTATCTGTCCATTAATTGTATTCTATTTTGATTTTATTGATGTCTCAGGTATTGATTGAAGACAATTTTATTCTTTATTATCTGTTTGAAGATAAAATAAAAATAGAATATTTTTGCATTTTACACATTATATCCCTTCATAAAAGTGAAAATAAGCCTTGATCAAAAATTTCGGCCTATAAAAGGAATTGTTTCAAAAATTGTTTCCAAGTACTTTAATCAGAATATTTTATTTTGTTTTAAACTCTTTTTTGTTTTGTTAATCTTTCTCTCCTCATTTTCATTTTTCTCCTTTTTTACATTTTCGTATATTGCTAACCACTTCTGAGATATCGCCCAAATTTCCAATATCTAGCTCATCGGGAAGTTAATTGAAAATCAATTAACAATGTGTAGTTAAATACTTTTTTCAGCAATTATGTTCCATACAAAACTTTGTGATTGAACTAAACATTTACTGGCGAAAAATAAGAACAAAATCATTATTCTCTAAACTACATATTTGATAGAATTAAAAATTAGGGCTGGCATTTTTTTAAATCTCTTTTTTATAAAAAAAAAATATTTCTTTTACTTTTTTCATTAAAAAATGTTTGTTTATTTTTGGAATTTTGTATTCTCATTAAGAGAGAAATTTTGTCTCAAATTTAAACGACACAAGTTCAAGCGTACACCTATCATAAAAAATAAAACTGAAACTGTTTAACTTGATTTAACTTGGTTTAACTAACGCAGTTATTTACTTTAATTTGCAGTTTCTCTCTGTTTACTAGTTGCCGAATATTTGTTACCGTACCATCGATATATCGTATATTATTAAACATTTGTTCTTATTACAATCCTTTAATACATTGTCCTCAGCCGTATATATATAGGAAGCATCCTTGTGTACGCCTTTATTTTTGTTTTTTTAGTCAGGATAAATTAATAAACATTATAAAACACGGTTTCATAAAAAAAATTTACAAATAGTAAAATCTATTAGCGAAAATTTTTTCTTATCACATTGGTTTCTTATAAATAGCTACAAAATATACCACATTATATTAGAATAATTATTATTATTATTAATGTTAATAAATATTTCTTAATAACCTTGCAAATACAATTGTGAATAATTAAAAAGTAATTATCTGCTAAGTATAAATTTGTATACTTAACATAACAAAAATCCTCAAGTTTTAATTAGATAATTTTTTTTTTTAATTTCAGTAAATAATTATTCTGTCACCAACAACAAATCATTTGATATAACTGCGACCGAAAAAGACGAAAATGATGTATCCATACCCAGCCACTATCTTAATTACGGCCAGGAGGAGCAAATGGTAAGTGTTAAGATATGTTTTTATTTTTACAAATAATACGCTCAAGTCAATATTTTGATTTTGTTTTTTATGATAAATGAGCCATGATTAGGATATTTTGATACGTTATTATAAATATAAGAACTGGATTACCTTGAATTTAATTATTAATTATTATCTTTGAAAAGATCTTAAAATCATGTGTACAGGCTGATTTTGTAAATGGACATATTCAAAAAAAATCAAAAAAAAGGGTGACTCGAAAAAATTTTTTCTACCAAAACTTTAATCATGTGTGAGGCCTGATTAATATCAAATCCATAAATAATTATTTTTACGAGAATTCTATTTAAATAGAATTCTAAATTTGAGTTGAAATTGTCGCTCAATTTTACGAACAATTATTTCAAACAGAAATTGTTTTAAAAAAACACAAATTTTTTGTTTTTGAATTTGTACTTCAAATATGTAGTTTTAGATAGCTACTTGTAGCCTTAGTCAGGGCAAAGGTGTAACAAATATTTTCAAAACGAAGAAATAGCTCATTCTTCAGCTCAACATATACAGATTATGTCAGTATATTAATTTTAGTCTTAACTCTGTAACCATAGCAAATATCGAAGGTATGAACAAAATTTTGGTATAGGTGCCTACAGAATTACCTAATTAGTCCAATTATCAGTTTTCCCGCCAGTTCTTCATCAATATAACTAAAAAACGATAGCGAGCTTAAATTTTGGATGACGTATTTTAGACATAAAAAGTGAATTTAAGTTCGTGATTGAGCAAAATCTGTTCATCCTCCCAGAAGTACAACCCCTTGTTCCAAATATACATTCCTCACTTCTATACAAGTAAGAACAATGTGGCTACATTCGACGTTATTTTACATTTACATTAAAGAAAAATTCAGAAAATTTAATTTACACAACGCAATGACCTAGTTACTTTTAAACCCACTTCTACTAATATAACGCATAACTCAGTCACTCCGAAATCTTTAGGTCACCCTCCAAAAATTGTACTCCATTTAATTTTTACCTGATTGGCCCATATAAGTCAATTCAATAATTAAATTTTCTAACTTTTTAATAAATGTTAAAATAACATAACGTCAAATATTAACGTCGTTCTAGCATGTAAAAGCAATAACAAGATTTCTGTGAGAAGGGCGCGGTTGGTTGCAAGGTTGATAAAAATTGTGTTTTGTAGATTAATGATATTTTAGACAAATTTTATTTTCATAAAAAGAAGCTGTTTTAATTCTAGCTTATTTTTTGTGAAATTATTTATAGCCCCACTCTATAAAGAAATTTGACTCAGCGACCGACCATGTGTATAATTGTAGAAATTTGTTTATATCCAACAACAATAATCAAAATACGTTTAAAATTATATAATGAAGGCAAACGAACTATTGCAATATGAAATCATTCACTGACTTGATGGTCAAGTTCTTATAATATTGCATAAGCAAATAATTTGTGGTTAAATGTAAACACAACAAAACTTGTTTATTTTTATTTCAAAGAATTTGTATAATTTAATTATTTTTTATTTAAATATTAAACGAGTGTCCAAAAATTAATTTAGTTTTCCCTTTTTATTTTTTTTTGAAATCACTTGTCGTGCAACATATCAAAGGCTCTACTGAATAATAAATATTGATGCCAAACAAAAAACATTGTTTTATAGCACAATTAGCAATCTTTATAGCTCAATTTTATTATAACTATTAATTCTTTATACCTCAATTATTTCTCAAATTTAACTCCATAATATTTACCAAATAAAAATTAATAATAATATACAAATGTGATTACAATTAAAATATCGATATTATTTGCAATGGCGATTTTAGAGCTAATTTTCGTAAAATTTTTAATTTATTTGCGACAATGATTTCGAGAGCAGTATCAAGCGAAAAGAGAATGACAATATTTTACGATTTGAATGCAGCGCACGTAGGTAGGGATACAATAAAAGTATCGATATTTTTGGGTAACTTGTACTTTTCTTTCGATATCGATTCTTTTTATATTCGTATAAAACACAGTATATTAGTTTTAATCTAAAATTTGTAACACAAGAAAGTATTGTCTGCATTAAAAAGGAGCTGTGTACGCGCGTCAGCAGTTATACTCCTTTGGCATCATTAAAAAACAATTTTTAATTGCATGCAAATAATTAATTACAATAAAATAATGAAAGGACTGCAGAAGGATAGTCAGCATAGTCAATAAAGCTCAGTTTAAATTTGAAAAATTAAGTAAATAAATATATATTTTGTTACATTAAGTGTAACATAATCATAACAACAGCTTCAACCAATGAATTTTGTGTGACGATGATGCGCGCACATCTTAAAATGCCCCTGTCATCATTTTTTCATAACGCGCCTAAAGAAGTTTAACTTCAATAACTTCAAAAAATTTGTGTATAGATAGGTGTTAGAATCGAATCACCTACTTAGTCTATTTACGCCATCCGTCATCAAGATAACTTCGACAAGACAAAAAGTAGCGAGTTGAAATTTTGCTGGTGTATTCTAGGCCTTAAAAGTATGGTCATTGAACATATGAGCCAACTTTTAAACCATAAAAGATGATGAAAAATTCCAATATAATGCAAATTTTTTTAAAACTAACAACTTTTGTTTAAAACATTTTGCATGCACAAAATGTTTGACTAAAAATGTTTGCATTCACTACAATTTTAGCTCAAATTTAGCTAATAAACACGTATATAATATATATTGTTATTATGTATGTATTTATAAATGTATAGACTGGATATATATGAATACTAATGTTAAAAATACTTCAAGCGTTGACAGTCAATTAAATATCGATTATCTAAGCAATTAAATCTGTTGATATCTTCACTTGTTACTTGATACTTTTACTTGTACCTCAAACAATAGAAACTTTTTAATATCTCAAAGTATAGATACTTTTTGATACCTAAAAGTATAGATAATTTTTAATACCTCAAACTATAGAAACTTTTTAATACCTCAAAGTATAGATAATTATTGATACCTCAAAGTATAGATAATTTTTAATAGATCAAACTATAGAAACTTTTTAATACCTCAAAGTATAGATAATTTTTGAAACCTAAAAGTATAGATAATTTTTAATACCTCAAACTATAGAAACTTTTTAATACCTCAAAGTATAGATAATTTTTGTTACCTCAAAGTATAGATAATTTTTAATAGATCAAATTATAGAAACTTTTTAATACCTCAAAGTATAGATAATTTTTGATACCTAAAAGTATAGATAATTTTTAATACCTCAAACTTTAGAAACTTTTTAATACCTCAAAGTATAGATAATTTTTGACACCTTAAAGTATAGATAATTTTTAATACCTCAAACTATAGAAACTTTTTAATACCTCAAAGTATAAATAATTTTTGTTACCTCAAAGTATAGATAATTTTTAATACCTCAAACTATAGAAACTTTTTAATACCTCAAAGTATAGATACTTTTTGATACCTAAAAGTATAGATAATTTTTAATACCTCAAACTATAGAAACTTTTTAATACCTCAAAGTATAGATAATTATTGATACCTCAAAGTATAGATAATTTTTAATAGATCAAACTATAGAAACTTTTTAATACCTCAAAGTATAGATAATTTTTGAAACCTAAAAGTATAGATAATTTTTAATACCTCAAACTATAGAAACTTTTTAATACCAAAAAGTATAGATACTTTTTGTTACCTCAAATTATAGATAATTTTTAATAGATCAAACTATAGAAACTTTTTAATACCTCAATGTATAGATAATTTTTGAAACCTAAAAGTATAGATAATTTTTAATACCTCAAACTATAGAAACTTTTTAATACCTCAAAGTATAGATAATTTTTAATACCTCAAACTATAGAAACTTTTTAATACCTCAAACTATAGAAACTTTTTAATACCTCAAAGTATAGATACTTTTTGATACCTCAAAGTATAGATAATTTTTAATAGATCAAACTATAGAAACTTTTTAATACCTCAAAGTATAGATAATTTTTGATACCTAAAAGTATAGATAATTTTTAATACCTCAAACTATAGAAACTTTTTAATACCTCAAAGTATAGATACTTTTTGATACCTCAAAGTATAGATAATTTTTAATAGATCAAACTATAGAAACTTTTTAATACCTCAAAGTATAGATAATTTTTGATACCTAAAAGTATAGATAATTTTTAATACCTCAAACTATAGAAACTTTTTATACCTCAAAGTATAGATACTTTTTGATACCTCAAAGTATAGATACTTTTTGATACCTAAAAGTATAGATAATTTTTAATACCTCAAACTATAGAAACTTTTTATACCTCAAAGTATAGATACTTTTTGATACCTCAAAGTATAGATACTTTTTGATACCTCAATGTATAGATAATTGTTAATAGATCAAACTATAGAAACTTTTTAATACCTCAAAGTATAGATAATTTTTGATACCTAAAAGTATAGATAATTTTTAATACCTCAAACTATAGAAACTTTTTATACCTCAAAGTATAGATACTTTTTGATACCTCAAAGTATAGATACTTTTTGATACCTCAAAGTATAGATACTTTTTGATACCTCAAAGTATAGATACTTTTTGATACCTCAAAGTATAGATAATTTTTAATAGATCAAACTATAGAAACTTTTTAATACCTCAAAGTATAGATAATTTTTGATACCTTAAAGTATAGATAATTTTTAATACCTCAAACTATAGAAAATTTTTAATATCTCAAAGTATAGATACTTTTTGATACTTCAAAGTAATTAGCTTATGATATGAATTCTTTTTCCTAGAGATTTTTTCAAATATAATCAATCAGTCTCGTATACTTACTTGTTGATGTATTAACTATTTCTACTCTTTTTTTTTCCAAGAGAGTACCAATACCTCAAAAAATAGATTGTTCCCACATCTCAAGATAAATTTATCTGTAATTTTTATTCCAAACAAATCAAAAGTATCGATTTTTCATTATATATCAATTTTTTAAGATAAAGAATTTTTTTACATCATAGTATAATAAGTTGCCTATACACATAGAAAATTTTCACAAATATTTCAAATGATTTTTCTCAATAATTTTTTTATCTACAGTATAGAATGTGTATATGTAATAGAGTATAGAAAACACAAAAATACGCTAACCCATCAGGCTTCACCATATATTATACAACTTCTAAACAATAAGAGATATAAATAATTAATTGATTGGTATGACGTGAGGCCAATCAAATACAATTCGTTACAGTAATTTTAATAAACATAATACATTCGAAATATAATAATTAAAATTTTTCGATGTTTTTACACATAAAATTATACTTTATTCTTTGACACAAAATAAAAATTAAAGGAAGAAAATAAAAAATACAAATAAAAATACTAAATCATACAATTTTGAGATATAAACTGGACAATTTTTCAAATTTTATTCTTAGGCTTTTTGTGGTGGATACTTTCATAGCTTAATATTTAGATTGGAATTAGAGGTATCAAAGAACTGTAAATACACAAATATTAGTATATCCTATTAGTTGACGAATTAGGGTTTTGATATAAATGAGGCCACTGAGGCCATATACAGTGACAAGTTAAAGTCATAATACAAGACCAATGGCATCTCTTACCTCGGGAGCCAAACTAGCTTTAGGTCAATGGCCTTTCGTATTTTCGTTGCGAGAAGTGTATTTTTCTCGCGAGAATTTTTGACTGATACCAAAATTTATATCCCTCGTCTTTCTCTACCCTCTGTAAGTGCTCTATAAAAAAAGTAAAAAACAAACGTAAACCTGCTAGTTACCTTTACGGTAACCTGCTAGTTTTAAATATTGCAGTTCAGTGAAAATCTTGGGAAAACTTAAGCCGTTATCTTGAAAATCAAACCAAGACACTTTGGTTAATAGTGCCATAGAATTCCAAAATAGTTTATATAAGTTTTATATTTTTGTTTTTATTTTTTAATTTTAATTATACACAAGATCAGTTTAAAAAAATTCCAGTTATTACCAGTATTTTACCTCCTAAAATTAGAATGGTTTGTTTAAATACTTAAATAAAATCCTACAATACCTGAAGGACAGATTTAATTGAAATGGATGCGACTCTACAAACTCATACCAAGAACTTCCTTATAAGAGTAAATATAATTCCTAAAATTTTTATATGGCTTAGTTATGAATTGTGTAACAGTTTTTTTCACTACAAAATTGCAGTTTTCCTATGCGTACCTCATTATTATATTAGAAAGATCCTTCGATAAAAAATGTGAAAACCATTTTGCCTGCCACGTGATAAAACCAGATGTCCGTTATCCGACAATCTGAAAATTGTGAAAAAGCTACTTTGATGTTGTTGGCAAAAGAGATTCCAGTTTGACACATGTTGGACGAAATGGTTCTTGCATGTGTTTTTTTAACGATCCTTCTTAAACAATATAAAAAAAACCAGATGCTTGCGAATTGTGGGCGCCATCGAAAATTGTAGATGGTCCTAGATGAAAAATAAAACCTCTTTTCATCGTCGCCGGGGCTAATCATATCTATATATAATAATCATATGAGTTAACCAACTGTATTTCAAATGGACTTGTGGTGAATCTAAAAAGTTTCTGAACAAATGTTTCAAACAAACGTTGTGTATCTAGCAAATAATTTAAAAACTGTATTGTGATTCGGTTAACAGAAAAAATTATATAATAATCATTTCACACACACACATGCGCGCGCACGCGCTTACACACTCAAACTGGAATTTGCACTACACTTTAGTATTAAGTTTTAGATTAAGAGTTGTTTTTGTGGCTTTTCGATGCAAAAATGTAACAAATAAAAAATTTTTTTTTAATGGAAGAAATAACTGATTTTTATACTCGACATATATAGAATATGTGAGAGTATTATTAATTTTAGTCTAAAGTTTGTAACACTAACAAATACAGAAAGAACAAACAAAATTTTGGTGTAGGTATCATTTTTGGTATATAATCATATAATTAGTGGTTTCTGGCTGTCTGGTATATCCTTCAAAAATCGAAGAGATCGCGAGCGGGTGGCGTATTCCAGCCGTAAAAAGTAAGTTTAAGTTCGTGAACTAGCAAAATAAGCCATTGGACCCATGACCCAACTTTTAAATCATCAAAGAAAGAAAGACAAATTTAAAAATAACAAAATGAAATTAGTTAACCTCTTACAAATTGAAAATAAACTAGTATCTATTACTAACGTGTTACCACAGAAGAGTTGTGAATAATTTCTCTAAAAGGTCTTGGTGTATCACACTAGAATTTAATTTAACACAGAAACGCACGCTAATGGTATGTTAAGTTTCATCAATAACTTCAAATGGGACATGTGTCAGTAGCATTCCAATGTAATGTAATTCTAAATAAGTGAAGAAAAAACCTGCCTAACAGTGTAAATTGTTTAAATATCCCACATATGGTTAAGTATGAATGTTTGAACTGTTTTTATTCGTTAGCATGCAACAATATTCAGTCCATGTGGTTGTAAAGTTTGCTATTACAGTAGAACCACGATAAGTTAAAGTCCAAGGGAAACACAAAATATTTTAAGTTATAGAGGTTTTAAGTTATCAAGGGTCTATGTTAGGGATAGGTTAATATAAAGGTAGGTATGTATATATGTACCCTTGTTCCTAATACTGAGGGCCAATACAGAGATTACTTATTTAAGTTATAGAGGTTTTTAGATCTGATGGGAAGGGAAAATTTTAATTTTTTAAGTCATAGATGTTTTTTCTACTGTATATAAATATTATAATTACATATATGTTTATTAGCGAAATGTGGATTTTATCTTATATCTTAAATATATTGAGACTTTTCCTGATTATTAAGTCATTTTCGTAATATCTTAATAGTTTCTGGAAGGGTTCTGAATATTATTATAAAAATAGTGCTCCTTTTGATCAACAAGTAAAATAAATTTTTTAATTGTTTTAATCATTATTTTTTATTTATTTAATTGTTAATAATTTAAAATGTTTTTTTAAATTGATAAATCCTATAATATTAATATGAGAAATGTAATATTATTTGCGGTATTCATTCTTGTCAATCACTTCTCACCAATCAATTTACTTTTCAAAAATTTCCTTTCAGAGATTGGTGGTACACTGGGGTATAAGCTTTTTTGGGTAAAATCATTTGGGTGATATTCGATTTAATAATTTACCAGTAGCCATCCCAATAATGTTATAAAACCAAAAACAAGAATGTATCATAAATAAATTTATGTAATTTGTATGTATTAGTGTAATATATTTATATGTATGTATACAAATTGTAATATTCAACATTGGTTTATTTACAGACGAATTTATAACATTTTCCTCTTTTGAAGACGGTTGAAAAAACTTCAGATTAGTGTAGTGGAAACAAATTGCAATAAAAAATATATTTATAATTTATGAAATAAAAACACTTAAAAGTTTTTCGTGGAAATTATTAAAATTTTACAACTTTAAAATAATTTGAGGTACCTACTAATCGTTTTTCTCATAATTACGTACCTTCTTCTTGTAATTATTTTTATATTATTGTTATCTGAATTTGTACTAATTAGTAAAACAAAGAAGTTATCACCTTGTGTTTAATTCATCTTTATGAATAAAAACTATAATTGTTACCTCTATATATATACACAGTCATAAGTTATTTAACTTCAGCGCTAGAGTTAATTAACCTATGGTTAGTAAATTTTGTGTAACTAACTAGGGCAGTCGCTATCGTTATAGAATTATAGAAATAGATGAATGTCTTAAAGTATTGAAATTTAACAAATGCATATTTTTTTGGGCATTTTATGTTTAAAATACGTTAGGCACAATATATTAATATCCGTAATGTCTTCGCAACCGGCGTGGAAACGAATATTTTCTATTAATAATACTGGTACCGGCAAAATGAATATTCGAATATAATAGCTGACGTCGATCATTTTTTTAATTATCAGCAATATTCGAAGTTATTTTTCAATGGTGTGATGGCGTTAATTCAAGTATATTCATAATATAGACATTTATTCTATGATAAAGGTTCATAACGTTTAGTTTTTAACCAAATAATAATTTGAATAGTATTTATTATAATATTTTATGATTAAAACCTAGTAAAATTATAAGAAAAAGCGCGTATTGCTGTTCTAAATGCCGGTAATTTGTTATGCAAATTTATATACCAAAAAAATTTATGATATATAATATCATGTCTTAGACTCTTCTTTTTACAAACGAAACGAACGCGACCATAAAGTGCTCTGTATTTACAGCACAGAATACTAAAATGAATTAGATTATTGGCACATGAGGGACATTGAGACGTGATTTTTCAAGATTATTTGTCTTTAGACTGATAAATATTCAAAACAATAATTATTATTATTCCAGTGTATTTATTTTATTTTTTGTAATTTATTGTTTAAACGTTATTTAAATTATAATTATGGATTTTATACAAATGTATTTTTCTTATAAATTACAAGTTTTACAATCAATTATCACAGATTATAGATAATGAAGACCAAGTACCGGTTACAAAGAAAAATACAAGCGCTGGCAATTAAATTCAAATATTAATTTTTCCGGTATTATTACTTGATAAAATTTGTTGCCGGTGCCGGTCACGAAGACAGTTTTTGACTGCTAATTACTTTGTAAGTTTGAATATACAAACGGAGAACAAGTAACAATTTTGATACTGAGATATTAAAATTGATGGATAGAAAATTGAAAAAATTTACTTGATAGATAGAAAATTAAAAAAATGGTTATTATACAGATATTATGTGGAGCTTGTGTAATTTGATGCTATTTATACAAGATTTTATTTCATACTTAAAATCAATGTCAATAACAACATAATTGTTATTACAATTTTAATTTCACAATTTTTGGGTTTTTTGTCTCCATTTTATCTAAGGTGTTGTATGTATTACATTTTTTATACATTTGGACTTCAAATGTTATTAAATTTTATTAACTACTTTTTATGTCAATTCTGTAACTACACATTTTTTTCCCAGTAATAACATTTTTGAAATTTATATCTGAGTATGTTTTTAATAACGGTTTTAAGGATAAAACATTCGAAATTACTGAACATTTAAGTTAAGGGGACCCGGTGGTCTAGCGGCCTAAAATTTGAACTATTTAAAAAAAAATTTTTTTATATGAAAGTAATGACTAATGATTTCAAATTTTTTTACACTTATTTTATTACTTATTAACTATACAAAAATGAAAATTAAAACAAAAAAATTTTTTTTTTAAATTAATAAAATGGCGCTAAAGTTCCCCTCTTCAAAGAAATGGACCTGATCGATGAAGCTTGTATTAATCTCCCTTTGATCTGAAATAAAAAAATTAGACGGATTTTTAATTAATATAAGCATAGTTATAGCGGGGACTAGAATCAAAAAAAAATTTGACAAAATGGCCTTCTCAAAGTCATTATTTTCTTAACTCAGTCAGGTACTAGGTCTGATCTTAAGTCAGGTACACGAACCCTAGCAGCTGCGACTAACGAACAATAGAACCCAACCCACCGATCTTCTACCTACCTGTCCTTGTTTTGGGTTATAAATACAGAAATACTCGGAATTTCGTTACCAAATTTTAACAGTATATTTTTAAAATACTATACTTTCAAAATATATATTTTTTTTAAATCGAATTTTCGAAAATTCTAGACCACCGGGTCCTCTTAAGTAAAATTTAAGTTTTTGAATAAACAAAATTTCCAAAAAAAAAAACGCAACGATCTAAATCTTTCAGTTTTTTTAAATAAAAATTACCCGTTTTTTATAGTGTTTTAAAGTGTTTTTAGATTTAATTTTATCTTACTTTATATTATATTTACTTTATATTATTTACTTTCATTTAAAAATCGAGTATGTCATAATAATATAAAAATCGTCGTGTATTTCTTAATTTCAGAAAAATTAATTCCAGGTTAACAAATTTACACAGCTCCAAAGTTTTACCTGAAAGCTTATATTCCTATAATTTAACCTCTTTTACATCAAAATAATTGAGAATATTTCTTTTTAGTAAAGATATCAAATATTATAGGCTTCTTCAAAAAGAAACAAGATTTTAATATAACCTGAAGATTTTTCTTTTTATTCTTGATGTAACCTACGAATATTTTCATAGAGAGAACAAAATTCCAATAGTATCGATTGATACACATTGATTATGAGACGAATGTCGGATTTCTCATATATACAAATATGAATATTAATTTTAATATTTGCGAATTCATATACATCTACGAATAGTCTTACGGTGGCTATTTAAATCGTAATTAATAATTTTAAAACTAATTGGTGAATCAAATGGATTAATATTGAAAGATCAAATCTGGAGCAATTCATTGAATTAAAACATATAGAAAAAAGCATTAATTAGCTGAGGTATAAGGAAAACAGTTTTTGTAATTTCATAATTAATTAAATAATTCCCTAATCACTGGAGTAATTACGGATCCTGATAAAGCATTTTGGGAGCTTTTTTTTGAGATTTGGTTAAATAAATTTTATTAAACTTCCACGCTAACTTAATTACACTAATAAATTTTACATTTAAGGATCTTGAAGTATTCGCAAAATACGAATGGAAATATGTATATCGTCCTAACACTAATACATAGTAAATCTTTTATTTTAAATTATTACAATTATTGTTACTATTTATAAATTTTGTTTTGATGCTGTAACTCGACCCTTAACACTGTCAGTAGGAATATTGAACAATTTTGGATTCATAAATTCTACCAGTTATCACAGCTGTTTTTTATTTTGCCATTAGTTTTAATAAGAACAGAAATATCAAGATTTTTTTTTAAAACAGAGATTCGAGTCACTGTGTACCAGAAGGTTGAATCTAAATATATCAGTGGCTCAAATTTAAATTTTGCCCGAATCGAGATAGTACATAATGAACTGTGTTAAAAAATTAATTGGGTATTGTTCAAAAATGAAAGATATTCACCAGTGTATAATCAGTATGTTTATTTGCACCAAACACAATAAAATAATTTTTTTATAAATTAATTTGCACTATTCAAAATATACATTTTGATCTTACAATTAAAAATTATTAAATTAATTGAACAATTGTTTCGTCTCCGTTTAATACATTTTCAAACAATAATCAGCAATTAATTCATTGGTAGCAATTGGTATTAAAATTAAAAGGTATATATTACATAATTAAAAACCAAATAATAATTTAATAAAAACAATAGTCAAATGGTTAAAACTATCACATAAATTGATTAGCGAAAATTGTAACTTGAAATTTAAAAAAACTGGAAAATGATAAATATACACCGATAACAAACAGGAAAGAATAAGTCAAGTTCGTTTAATCATTTAAAAGTTCTTCTGGGCGAGATTGATGTCTATAAATTTCCAAAGATTCAAAATATATTCATTTTGCTTCCTTTTGGTGCAGTATGTGAGACTTCGAATTCGATGTTTGGTTTGTGGTCAAAATCTCTCAAATTATTGGCAAATGTAGAGTCCAAATTTTTTAGTTTATATGCCCTGTACATTATTCGCACGTTATTTGTAGACTCCAGACTTTTATAATTCTTCAGGTTTCTGTTAGTTATTAAAGATTATTTTATCCAAGGGTGTGACCGGACGGAACGCAACTTTGATTTTATTTTAATATCCGAGCTATTTTTTCGGAAATTTGTCCTTAGTACGTTAGGATATCATATTGTTGCCAATTTTAGTCGCTTTTTCGATGTAAACATACCAATATTTGTTTTAACATTAAACCCATTCCTTGTACCAATATATTTAATTGTTTTCAATTCCGTATCTAAGTTGTCTGGTGAAAGGGAGAAAGAGAATACGCGATTGATCAGTCATAATATACACTGTCATTTTTTGTGACATCGGATGCAAGGAATCAGTTGGAATTGTAACATCCGTTGTCGAATATATGCTTCCGATATATGTCGAATTCTAATTTTTGTCTCCTCTTGAGCTCTAAATAGCTAAGAAGTTTATTGTATTACACTCGCCCAAAATTTTGATGTAAGTGTTCATGGAATCGCTTTTGTAAGTGTCATCATCAAAATAACTCAAAAGCGAAGAAAGATAGCAAGCTGAAGTCTTGGTAACGTATTCTAGAAATAAAAAGTGAGATTAATATGTTTGTCATCCGTGAATGAGCAAATCGGACCATTGGAATCCATTGGATCCAAGACCAACTTTTAAACCACAAAAATAAAAAAATATAAGAGTACTTGTTTTTCCAAAAATATTAGCTTTTTAATACAAAGAACTATTGTTTGAAATAGTTATTCTTATAATTAATCGTTTGGATACCGTATATTCTATTAAAGTCCGTATATATGTACTAATATACAATGTATTAGCTCCTGTGTTATTGTGGCCTAAAGAAGTCTCAAGAAGTAGCCGGTCGATAGATTGACTTAAAATTTTAACAGGTTGTTGCATTTTTACCCAAGTGTTTTCAAAGTTATAGAAATATTTAAATTTACACATCCATGAGTGCGTCACTCGCATTTTAGAAATACAACTTCTAAACGGTAAGATATATAAAAAAAAGTGTAGTGTAAATATAAATTTTTTTTTTTTAATACAAATAACTTTTGTATGAAAATTTTTTTTGTCTAATTAATAATTCTGATATATTTTGAGCCTATATAATATAATCAATATATTATGCATTTATTTTTATAATCAATACATAGCTTACAAGGTTTAGTTACGTACTTGAGAATTTTATAAATCACCATATACAATCTAATATAATCCTATAATTAGTTTACTTGTGAGCTTGTAAGCCAAATACGTTTCACATCTCTATTGCAATCGAAACGAGCTCTGAGGCTGAAGTCTGTAGACCTAGAGCGAGACCAAAGGTCTATGTTACGTTGCGACTCAGTTGAGATTTTGAGCTTTAAGTTAGACAACAAAGCAAAAAATTTTACTAATAATAGGCCGCACCTCTGATATACGTGTGTGTCATAGTGTGTGTAATTTTTTTTTTATTGATTTAATGTATAAAAAATATTATCATATCCAGTCCTTCTCTATATAAACTATAACTGTGCCCAATTTTCGTAAAAAGGGGATAAAAGGGGATAATATATATAATAGTCTTGTAACTTTATGAGGAGGAAATACAGGGTGGTGCAGAGGAAACGCATGTTTTTCGAACCGCTAGTACGCGGCGACGGGAGGGGGTATTGACCTGGAACGAATGTTAGCAGACAGCCCATGCAATGCCGTTTCAGTCACGTTGGAGCGTACAACATCGTGTGTTCGTTGTAGAGCAGTTTTTTAGAAACAATGATTCTGTAGTCACAGTGCAACGTATTTTTCGTCAATATTTTAGAGTTGGACGTCATGGTGCAGTGCCTGATCGAAATACCGTACCCCGATGGGTTGCAGCGTTTAGAAGTACTGGTTCTGTGATGGAAAAGACACCACCTGGTCTTCCCCGTTCAGTTCGTACACCGGAAAATGTAGACCGAGTCAGAACGGCAATTGTTGCTAATCCTAGACGATCGACTACACGACATGCTGTAGCGATGGGTATGTCACGTCGTTCGCTTCACCGCATTTTACATGATGACCTCAAGTTCCATCCGTACAAAATAATGATCGTCCAGCAGCTTAACGAAGGGGATTTTGTTCAGCGCAGAGAGTTTTGTCGCATAATGGATGAAACGTTTACGGAAGATCCCGATGCTACAGATATCTACTTCATGAGTGATGAAGCACATTTTCATCTGGACGGTTACGTCAATGTTCAAAACTGTCGGTATTGGGCATCTGAGAACCCACAACAGCTACACCAAAGACCTCTGCACAGTTTAAAGGTAACAGTGTGGTGCTGCATTTCAAAGTTGGGGATTGTTGGACCCTATTTTTTTGAAGAAGAAGAAATTGCAGTTACTGTTACATCAGCTCGCTACGTTGAAATGTTAAACAACTTCCTTCGTCCAGAACTTGAAAGGCGTCAAGTGAACATGAGAGACATTTGGTTTCAGCTAGTGCCACAGCTCACGCGGTGAGAGCATCCATGGCAGTGGTTCGACAAATGTTTCCAGGACATGTGATTTCGAGATATGGCGATGTTCACTGGCCCCCTCGCTCACCCGACCTGTCGATATGTGACTTCTTTTTGTGGGGATATTTAAAATCAAAAGTGTACATTAACAAGCCTCGCACACTCGAAGACTTTAAGACTTCCATTCGTCAGGAAATTGAAGCCGTGCCGAATGAAATGTTGGAGAGAGCCGTTCGTAATTTTCAGAAGAGGATCCACATTTGTATGCAGCAAGAAGGACGTAATCTCAAAGAAATTATTTTCCAAACCTAAATATGCTATGTAATTTCAAAAACGGCATTAAAAATCCTATCATTTAATACTTGTTTTTATTATTTTCAACTCATTGTGTCCCAGTAATTCAATATTGAAAAACATGCGTTTCCTCTGCACCACCCTGTATATATAAAGTTGCAGGACTATTTTTATTTACAAAAAAATGTTAGTAAAGCCACAACCTAGTGTAGAAATACTTAACTAGAAAATAATAATAATAATAATAATAATAATAATAATCGGTAAATACAAGAAATTATTTTTTTTCCAGGAAATTTATGGATACGAAAAGTGTTATTTTCGAACATACTGCACACAGGCGATGTATATTTTAACATTTGGACTATTAAGATTACTTTATCATTGGTATCCACGAATGATGTTATACTCAACGCATCGTCAATGTAGTTTAAGTAAAGCACAAAAAGTATTAATACAGGTAAGTGGTAAGCATAAATCGATTATATCAAACACTACCTCTATGTTCGTGACTTTCATCGGTCTGATGAAAATGTTCGAAAAGATGAAAATCACGAAATGCCTACTATTTGCTAAAGAAATGGCATACTATTTGCTAAAAAAACCATATACCTTAAGCCACAGAAAATTTTTTAGATGTATAACTAATGTTATACGTACTTTAACTAAAATTTATATATTGGCACCAAAACGGTAGACGTATTGAAGATTTTTTTGCAAAAAATATTTCCAAATTTAAAAATATTAATAATAATTACTTTTTTGATAAAGACTATATGGCACACCCTACGTTTTCATGTTAAGTTTGTGCACATCAAATTTCATTATATTTGTATAGGTAGTTTTTGAGTTGTTGGTCCGATAAAATTGAAAAATGATGACTATCACATTACAGATTGTCTATATTATAGAGGTCTCTATCAAAAACATAATATACCTTAAACGTCGGTACGATATACGCTACCTTATGTTAATTACTTTTATGCGTGATACTTTTATAGCATATCAGATTTTAATTTTTCTCTGGATCACGTCCAAACGCCATTAAAATTAAGTAATAATTTTGAAAATTTAATTTAAACGTGTACGAAATTTATAAAACCGATTTTCACGATATTGTTTTATTTTTATTTTAGGAAAATTATTTAGGTAAACACAAAACATATTTTGTGGAAGATGTGCAATATTTATCAACGAACACTGAAAGGTAAAATGCAATAATTAAATTTTGTTGATTTATGTCGGTTACATGTTTCGATTCGTTTTTAGTTCTTCAGAAAATGAAATTAAACGTCCCCAAACTATGAAAATTTTCCTAGAAAATGGAATTCAAAAAGGTAAGGTTAATTAGATATTAATACGATTCTGTAATATTTTCTCATATCCGCTGAAAAATATCATATAACTTCGAAAACTTTCATGGGATACTGGTCAAAATTTGATAGGAAAATTGCTATTATAAAATTTGGATAAAATATAAACTGTTATTATTGGAAGCGCTTTATATTCGTATATTATTTTCTGGTTAGGGCCTGTAATTTATACTTTCCAATCCCCATTTTTCGCTAGATATCTTCTTCAGGACAATTTCATCCTTAATTTCTGTACACCCTACATATGAGAACATTTTCTTGAAGAAAACACGAGGAAAAAGAGCTGATGCCCTAGGCTTTACACTCTCTCAAGACAATGTATATAGAACCGCCTTGATAAGTCAGCCCCTCGAAATTGACAATTGACATCATTAACAACGACCTCGAGACCATCATGTATCAAGGTAAAGCTTTCAAATCGAGAGGCTCATCCGTGAAGAAAGAACCGTGAAGCACACGACATATATCCTATGGCTGTTCATCATGCACCGCTTATGTGCTTGGGTAACATCTGGTCTTCTGTAGTTTGAGACAAGCTCATACAGCTGCCATCGCTCTTCTTCAATCTCTCTTTCGTTAGACTTCCCCGAGAATTTTCCCGTTGTGCTTCAAGAATCTCATCGTAGGAGTTCACTTAGAGTGTGTTATCGGTTATGGTTTCGGTATTGTGGACTCTAGGTGCTCCTATTTTTTTTTTAACTTTTTAACATAACCCTGGTGTTAACTTTTGTTTACACACTAGTTTAATGCCTTAGGTGAAAACACTAGCTGCTTATTCCGGTTATTCATTTAATTGATAAAAAGATACCTATAATTTTTTTAAAAACTCTTTCTTACTTTACACAATTAATTTTTTTTCAGAATTAAAAGAAATGAGAGTAGTGTGGTGCAAAAAAATGTGCTATGTATGGGATCCAACCGAATTTAGATTTTTTCGTCTTGTTGGCTTGGACACAAATCAAAGAAATTCTGACTTACATGAATATATTGGTTTTACAAGATTGGAAGAACAAACACAGTAAGTTTGTATGTTTATTGAAATAAATAAAAGTGTCTCAGAAAGAAATTCACCTTTTAACACTTTTGAATTTCACAAATTTATTTTTAATTAATAATTAACAATATTTGATTTTGTGGTGTCCTTATTATGAACCATGAGAAACTAATTGATTGCAAACTAATACCCAATTTTTTTTAAATTTTGTATGTTTTCAAAACAAATATATTGTGGATACAAAATATTCAGTGTCCCAATTGCAATGTTTCCGATTAATAAATGAAAACAAATATTTAAAACAAACCTTACATTATAATTAAACATGTTTTTGAAGATTAAGATAAATTGTTTGAATATATTTTTCGGCTGTCCCGAGACTCTTGCTGCGGCTGAGTATTTGATTTAATATAATATGATATTCTGTAAAAAGGACATAATACATCGACTGAAGTGTCCCGGGCATAACTCATAGATGGTGCTAGTTTTATTGCAGTCACCTTTTTCCAGTTAATACTAACCTTCAAAAGACAGCTGTTAAAATTTTAAGATATTCTATTCATTAGTTTGTGAGTTATTGTGCTAAAAGTGACGCTACTTTTGTTATTTTAAAAACAATGGATCAAAAACAATTTCGTGTTTTAATTTTACACTGCTTCTTGATGGGAAAAAATACCGTTCAAGCGAAGCAATGGCTTGAAAAGTGTTATGGGGACTCCGCTCCATCAGAAACAACAATAAAACGTTGGTTTGCTGACTTCAAACGTGGTCGTAGAGACACCGATGATGCAGAACGCAGTGGACGTCCAAATGAGGCGGTAACACCAGAAAACATAAAAAAAAATCCTGACATCGTAAAGATATCAAAAGAACGTGTTGGCTTTACATTGCATGAGCATTTGACTATGAGAAAGCTCTGTTCAAAGTGGGTGCCGCGTTTGCTCACTGTTGATCAAAAAACGAGAACGTGTTGATCATTCTGAGCAGTGTTTGGCCATGTTTAAACGTAACAAACCGGAATTTTTTCGCCAGATTTGGCTACCAGCGACTACTGGCTGTTCGCAGACCTGAAAAAAATGCTCGCCGGTAAGAAATTTCGCACGAATGAAGAGGTTATCGCTGAAAGTGAGGCCTATTTTGAGGCAAAAGATAAATCGTTCTACAAAAGTGGTATTGAAATGTTAGAACGGCGCTGGAATGATTGCGTTGCTCTTGATGGAGATTACGTTGATGAATAGAGCTAATTTTGAACCAAAAAAACTTTGTTATGTCCGGGACTTTTCAGTCCATGTGTTACTAGCCAAATTTAACCCGCGACATATTAAAGTAACGTAACTCTTCAGCCTCGAAGAACTTCGATTCAACTGAAATTATTCATTGAAATATTTCACACAAAGTTTGGTCTCTTTGCTACCCCCCCCCCAATACCCATTGGAACGGGGAATAAGTAGCCTCAATCACTGAACAACCTACTCTTCAAGTTTGCGAAACTTTTATAAATTCTGAGATTTATCGGAGAAATGATGGTTATTTATTTAAATAAATTAAATGTTTTATTTTTTTTTTTTTATAGACATATTGCATATGGGAAAAATTTAATTGATATTTCTGTTCAATCAATTCCAACATTACTTTGTTTAGAAATTTTAAATCCATTCTATATCTTTCAAATTTTTGCAATAACAGTATGGTTAATGGAAGGATATTATTATTATAATTTTGCAATTTTTGCAATGTCTGTATTTGGTATTAGTTCATCGATAATTCAAACGCGAAGGGTAATTATAAATTTGTTTGTCTTATTTCGATCTATTTATATGTATAAAGTGGAATATTTCGGAATTGTACTACACTTTTAAAGTGTGTTGTCTAGCATAAAATAAATATAAGAAAGCTCAGTAAAATGTTTGAAATTCAGTTAAAAATAGTAAAAAAAGTTTACAAAACAATATTTATAGAAACCGTTCATATTTGTCGTATTATTGAATGCGCAGTGCTCAGTACGCTTAGCCTGCTTTTTTGTCATTTGGTGGACTTTTAGTTCTCCAAATTACTTAAAATATGAATTTAAAATTTTAATTATTGGTACAGCAACAAATAATTGCTGTGGCTTCCACAATCCAATTTTTGCTCATCATATATGCCAATAGATTTTAGAATAATATCCAAATCTTCAATTAACCTCACACAAAATGTTCCAACGGTGTTACGTCGGAAGATCTTGGTGGTTATTTAATAAATCTTCAACATCTCATTAATTTAACTGAATTTCGAATATTCATGTGAAGTTTATTTTGTGCTTGAGAACACAAATAGTTCGATAAAATCATAAAACAATCTTCTGTATAATGTTCCTCTTTCTACCGTTCTCAACCAGGCAGTTTTTTTTTATTTTTATTTTTAGAACCAGCTAAATTTGTGTAACACAGTAGAATCAGTAGAAAAAGTAATTGTATATAGGGGAAAAGATCCGAACACAAATGAGGATATTACAGAAGAACTGGACAGTACAGATCTTGTACCTGGAGATGTAATTGTTATACCAGAGACAGGATGTGTAATGCAAAGTGATTGTGTTTTATTAAAGGGTGGAACATGTGTTGTTAATGAAAGTATGCTAACAGGTAATAATTAATAATACTAACATTTTATTGGAAACAATTAAAAACTGTCAACAATTAAATCCCCATGATCGTCATTTTATCATATAACATTAAAAGCGTATATTAAAATGCAGTTTAATGAGTAGGCATGACGTGAGTTCTTACTTTCATGAAGAAGGAATACTTATTACAGCGTGAGGAGACACTGTGCAGTCTCGTTGAACTACAGACCAGTTTATACTATAAATATATTTTGCTATATATTTAAGAGTTAGTTGTTCATTTACCACCCATGTAGATAAATTGAAAAAAAATTTACTTTAAAATTCTGTTTTAGGTGAATCTGTTCCTGTTATAAAAACTCCCCTTACGAATACTGTTCGAAATATTTACAATGTACGACATGATTCAAATCATACTTTATACTGTGGAACAAAAATAATTCAAACGCGCCAAGGTAATTATTATATTTAAAACATAATTAATATGCGATTTTCATTAAGATAAAATTATATTGTTTTTGTAGAAGATGAAAAGATCAAAGCTTTAGTGATACGTACTGGATATTTAACATCAAAAGGACAGTTAGTACGAAGCATTTTATATCCACCACCTGTAGATTTTAAGTTTGACCAAGATAGTTATAAATTTATTGGAATTTTAGCATTTGTTGCAGTTTGTGGATTTTTGTACACTATTATATACAAGGTATAGTATTTATTGTATAAACCTATTCACTGTTCTGTGATCTCAGAAGTATTAAAATAATTTTACTTGATTTACTAATTTTACTATATTCACAATTAATAACTAGAAGCAAGTAGTAATAAGTAGGGGCAACAGTAGCGGATTTAGACTTAGGCCCGTGAGGTCCGGGCCTAAGGCGGCAAATTTTGAGGGGCACCAAAATTTTCAAGATGTTTAAAATTAAAAATCGATTGGGTTTTTGTAAACTGTAAGATTAAGTTTTAAAGTTTATTTTATTGCACTATCGAAACATGACACCATTTTGAGGGTAGAATTTCTTTGTTAAAATAATTAATCAGGCAAGTACTAAAATTTGAAATATCCCAACAAAAAGATTTTAAAAATCTTTTTTTAATGCTAGGATATTATTTATTTACATTTTTTTTATATTTTTCATCCAAAATTTAATTTTAACATTTATTTGCTCTTTATTATAAAACAAAACATTAATTCAACATGACAAATAATGCAAGTGTCAATTGACTCATACAATAAAACTTTTATTTTTCAATTTTTCGTATGCGAATTCCAACCTGGACCAGTAATACCACTTGCATCCAAAAACTTAACAGTGCGCTCAATGTTTCCGTCCTGGCTGACATGGGACTGTCCGCCCGTCGTCATTTGACCGGTGGCCAGTTTCAAGTCACAATATATATATACACTGTTACAAAAGAAAAAGGGTGCCATATCGTCTCGGGCCTAGGACGTCTTCAAACCTAAATCCGCTACTGAGGGGCAATATATTTTGCAAAAATATACACTAGGGCAGTATTGAGTCAGCAAGCATACGTGTTATTTTCTTTTAGTCAGAATTTTCGTTGACCTTATCTTTTACATAGCTGAAATACATGGTTAAAATTCTGCCTTTTTACAGATAAAATATATATTTTTTTTTTAATTCAACGATAATTCTCAAATTTTTATCATTAATTTACAAATATGTGGTTATAAATATCATTGAGCACGGATATGCATCAGGCTAATCTTTGTAAATTCTACAATTTATCATAATTAGAAACATAACCTACAAAATTGACATTTGTTATAATATGAATGCTATAAAAAATGATTTTTTATCGCTTCGAAATTAAAATTTTTTATTTTGATGAATTTACCTTTCACGTAATAATTTTTTTAAATAAAATTTATGTGTATCAAAAATTTAAAATAATAATCGTACCCTACAATAATGAGTAAGACAATGAGAACTGAAATTCTGACAGATAGAAAAGAACATGGCAAAACAATTAATAATAAGGTATATACATGACAAAACAATTACTTACTTTGAAATCCATTTTTCGATAAATGAAAGTTTTTATATGTAAATTAAAAACAAAAAGAATTTTGGATTTATTTCAAATTATAGTAAATTTAATCCGTATATTTCTTCTCTAGAATTAATAGTCTAGTTAGGTAGTGCTATTAAAAAAAGTAAGAGTTCGTCTAATCCAAATTTTTTAAAGTTGCAAAAAACTGTGTATTTCAGTTATTCAAAAAACGGCGATAAAAAAATTTTAATTTTTGATATCGTAATCTGCCTATAAAACAATAAAAAATCAAATTTTTTTTAATATAATTGAGTTATATCGTCTATATATAATTATGTAATTCACAAATTAATACGAGCTATTAATTAAACAACCCATTACATTGTTAATAAAAAAATGGAAAATACATTTTTTTAAATTTTCCTACTGAAATAAGTTTTAATGTCTAATGGTTAGATTCAAGAATTGAATTCGCTTTTTACTTTTTGAGAAATACGTGGATAAATATACAAACATACTTACATTTATAAAATTTTGCATACTGTTTAGAAGGTCATATAGACTAATATATACAGATATTGAACAATTTCAATAATATTCCATATATAAGGTGAAATTCATTACACCTCTTTTGTTGAGGTCGGAATTTGTCTATTTTCTAATTATGTTTAATTTTCAACACGGATATTAAAAGAATTTTAATCCCCTATCGGCGGAAGGATATTGGCTATAACTAATTCTGAGAACTTTTAATCCTTCTTTATCTGAAGTTTCGTTTAGGATGTGATGCAAAGCATCCATCACATATCGATGTGACGGGGTATTCAGGCATATTAAAATGGGGAATCTTGAATACAATGAAGAATAAGAACTTTTGATAACAATGAAGAAAGTCTGCGAACAAAAAACAATAAAATATTCTTTATGTATAAAATCAAGCGCACCTTGATTACTGGGACTTAACGGATAGTATGCGACAAACTAAGTTGCGTATTACCACAGCTAAACCATTTAACTGTTCCCGGTTGAAACTGACCAGGGTACAATAAAGAAAAATAGTGGATCTTCTGGTAGGACACTGTCGGTTGAACTATCACTTTCATAATATGGAAATCTCAGACGATCCTACTTTTAGGTCGTGTCTGGAGGACGACGAAACATTCATTCACATTGTTTGCACCTGTAGATATGTGCATGGTGTTAGGTATAGAATGTTCGGGTCTGAAACTCTGGATCCATCCATTATGGAAACAGTTTCGGTGGAGAAGCTGTAGGCTTTTTTCGTGGCTACTGGGCTCGGTAATATTCAATAGCCTCACCTGCTCTGGATGGTTCTCTTCCTGCAGCAAGAAAGCATCCTGGTCTTCTGGTGATGGAGTGTTCTGGGGGAGAATACAGAGGATTAATAGGTTCAGATGCAAGGAATGCACCTGCGGTCCCCCTCTTTTTATATTCTTATTATTTTATTTTACGTATAAAATACCAAACAACCGCTTTAAATTAATTCCTTTATTGTGATGCGTTTTAAAGCCCGTTCTTGCATGGGGCATTAAAGACAAATATGATCACATATATTAAAAACTTGCTTTAATTACTTTAAAAATATTTTATAATTATGAAAATTTTTTTAACTAAATATTAATCTTGTAGGCAACAATTGGAACGACTATATTCGATGTAATTATCAAAGCTCTAGATTTAGTTACAATCTGTATACCACCAGCGTTGCCAGCGGCTATGACAGTTGGTAAAATTTATGCACTACATCGTCTTATGAAAAAACAAATTTTTTGTATAAATTCTCGTGTAATAAATGTATCCGGATCACTTGACTGCGTATGTTTTGATAAGGTGATTATTCAATAATTTTTATATATTTGAAACTTAAATTATACAAAAAAAATAACTTTTAGACGGGAACACTAACAGAAGATGGACTAGATGTTTGGGGTGCAATTCCAATTGAAAAAGATTCAAAGCATAGCACCAAACTCAGCGCACCGCTTCGCAATCCTGGCGAAGAGTTATCATCGAACGACCATTTATTATTTGGCATGGTCACTTGTCATTCAGTGAATTTAATTAATGGTGATTTAAGTGGTGATCCATTGGATGTTAAAATGTTCGAAACAACAAAATGGAATCTAGAAGAAACGTTTGATCAAGAAACTAATAAAAGATATGGGATAAATGTGCCAAGAAGGTTTAAATCTCCGACGGTAATTTTATTTTTAATATTATTACCTGATCGTTCTATAATATTAACTCAAAAATTGACTTATGCATTCCAACGGATTTGAAATTTTATTTCATATATCTAATTCTAATTAATACAAAATTGCGCACATTCTACATTTATTGTTTATATTTATTTCGAGAATAACTCGTGAACAAAAACTTAGCTTACACAAACAAATGTAATATAACATAACTTCTTGTAATTATAGTAGGTCGTATACCAACATAAACTTGTGGGTAGTATACTAATTTTTCTCCACGACCTCGTTAGGCGATCATAAAAAACAGTTACAAAATTTATTGGTTTGAATGCATTTACTCAATTTGTAGGTACCCACTATATTGGTTATATCAATAAATGTTTCAAGCAAAAGTTGTTTATATTTAAAGAAGAAAAAAAGTAAATAGACCTTCACTTGCCAAACATCGATCACACACTTCTGAAATGTGTGAAGCATTGATATGAAACAAAGAGTTAAAAGTTTAAGTTTCGAAATTTATTCAGTATAAACTAATCTGTTCTGTCGGGCAGTATTTACATTCGATTATCTCTTTCTACACCAACTCACGAATCATTTTGTATTGTGTGTCGTTGTGTTTTGCCTTTGTGTCTTCATTTTGTCGTTGTGTTTTGTTTGAAAACTTATTCTCTTGTCGATACAGCTTTGATTATCCTCGAATATTGTTATTGAAGTGTCGATTTGTTCATGCATTTCTTCCAATAATTCCACTTCTTTTGATGCTTCCGTTATTGAAATAAATTCTGCTTCACATCTTGACGCGGTCACAATACTTTGCTTGTTACATGACCAACTGATTGTGTCAATGTTGAGATAAATTAGTGGGCCACTTTTGGATTTTATTTCGATTCGTTCATCAATCCATGTAGTATCTACATAACCAAATATTTCGTTACTCCGTTTCTAGTATTCTTTTCTAAAAATTTGAACGTATTTCGATATTACACTTTATGATGTGTCCGATTTGCCTAATAATTTTAAGATAAGTTTCCTGTACCGATCTCTTCTATGCTTTTCAATTCGACTAAATGATATTCAACTTGCCAAAGATTCATCACTCACTTCTGAAGTGTGTAAAGCATTGAAATAAAACAGAGCTAAAAGTTAAAGTTACGTATAATAATTTCTAAATGTATATTTTCCTTAATTACAAGTATTTCAATACAATTTATGTATATCTTCTCGTTTCTATGTTCAACAATCTTTAAATTGCAGACTATTTCTCAATTTGTTTGTATATCTAAATCTGCAGTACATAATAATTTTGTATAATTTGTTTAAATTTAGATGTTACATGAAATTGGAGTGGTCAATCAGTATCAATTTACATCAAACCTTCAACGAATGAGTGTTATAACAAAAAGTCCAACAGAAAAAAACTGTCGTGTTTACGTAAAAGGTTCACCAGAAAAAATAGTAGCTTTATCAAAAAAGGAAACAAGTAAGTGTATTAAAATTATACAACTGGTAATAAAATATAATAGCAACTTTAAGTACTTTAAGCACGGTAAAAACATTAAAATGAATTAATTTTTTCAATATGGAAATATAAGATATATGTGTTGCAAAAATCAACTTTATTAAGTATAATTTTCGTCTTTTCAGTACCAGAAAATCTGTTCAATGAACTAGATATTTATACACGACAAGGGTATCGAGTTATTGCAATGGCATCAAAAATATTGAATGGAATTGAATTATCAAAAGTAAAGCAATTAGAACGTGAAGATGTTGAATCCGATTTAGAATTTGTTGGATTGTTAATTTTGGAAAATCGATTAAAACCTGAAACAACCGGTGTAATAGACATTTTAAAACGAGCTAAAATTAAAATTGTGATGGTAACGGGTGATAATATTGAAACAGCTATCAGTGTTGCCAGAGAATGTGAAATAATTGAACCTAAACATAATGTGGTTGTTGTTAATATTAATAAAACTGAAAAGGAAGGCAATGATATTTGTTTGGAAATACATGGTGATAGTTTAAAAATGCGAAGGGTAAAATTAACTATATATTTCTTATAAAAATAATTTCATCATCTGAAATCCACAAACAGCCTTACTCCTATAGTTTGAGTTTAAAGAAGTTTTAAACTATAAAAAAAATACAATTTTAACTTAAAAAAATATTTTTTACTTCAACTTTTTAAGAAAACAAAATTAACTAATTTTCCAATTCTTCCACTTTTGCATGTAAATCTACATAGAGTTAAATTAAAAACAGGCATTAAACAAGTGCCGAATAGGTAGAACACAATTCCGTATCTTCAACACCCATGCAAAATAGTCCTTTTATATGCTGCTCGATAGTGATAAAATATCTTACTGACAAGATACAAGCATTTTTTTATAGAAGTTTGAGGAGGTTCACTAAAATGATTTTAAATACGGATGAGAAAATGAAGTTGACTAGATCACGTGTACTCGACAACAACAAAATTGCGACGATCTGAATCATCCAGGAAAAGGTATGAAAGATTCGGGTGTCAATATTTTTGTTAACGAGTATACTTATACTATAAAAACAAAGCAGACTACTCTCAAGAAGCGTATAAGAGTGATTATCCAGCAATGATTTCCATGTTCCTTAGACTTTCAGTCCAAAAAAATAACACGCGTTTAGTTATTCGCATTACCTAGAAATTAAAAATTGCCACCCAAAACAAAGTTCGATGGGAGATCACGACTGAAGCATTATTATGTCGTTTATAGGAGTTCAGGAATATATGTATATATAGGCAAATATTATACCTTGTGAATTATTAAAAATTGAGAAAAAAAATTCCTAAAATTCTTTCTTATGCCAGTTTCCTTTCGTTTCATTTTAATTTCTATTTCTGAAAGTGAATAAAGATTTAAGACATTATAAATACTATTTTTAGAAATCACAAACATACTTAAATGGCAAAGATATAGAGAAGGTGGACACAAATAAAGTTTATGCTATGACTGGATCAACGTGGAAAACAATAAGGGAAAAATATCCAGAACGAATACCAGCTTTAGTAAAAAATGGTGTAGTATTTGCAAGAATGAGTTCTGATCAAAAGCAACAACTTGTTTTAGAGTTGCAGGCTTTGGGCTATTATGTTGGTAAGTAATGTATTGGCAAATAAATACAGGATATCAGTGACCTGAAAAATTGATTTTTAAATTTGTTCAACACGCGGCCATTGAGCCTCATGCGATATTTTGCAAGTCTTTTGCAGCCCCGCCCGATGGGTAAAGTAATAAATTAGGAACGCTTTTATATTTTTTATTACATTATTATACATAAATATATTTAAAAATAATAATAATAACAGGGCATGCCGCAACATGGCATTTTTGGCCATGAGAGTCAGTGTACCAACGACATGTTACAGAAGTAACATGCCGTTGGTCTAGCGACTAACGACTTTTATTATAAAACTTTTACAAGTTCTATATTTTCTAAATGAAAAAATAAAATATTTGCTAAATACTTAAAAATCTTACCAAAAAAAGTTGCCTACTATTGTTATAAAGTATAGTATTCACTTGACAAACCTGAACTTAACCCCTACTACATCCCGAGTTCAGTCTGGCTAAATTCTCAATGACTACACAAATTTACATAAGACTCTCATGCATATAATCATATTCCAATATTCCAATATTTATAGATCTCGCTTCTAACTTAGCTGTTATTGTCATTTACTAGCGGATTAGTTCTCTGACTAGTCTACTCAATCGTGTATACTACTAGAGCATTCTTTTGTATGATTCAATTAAAAGCACTCATTTACTAATTTCTGTCGATCAAAAGTTTCTTAATGTATTCGTTTTTTTTCACTCAGGTATGTGTGGAGATGGTGCCAATGATTGTGGTGCCTTAAAAACAGCCCACGCAGGAATATCACTCTCAGATACGGAATCATCAGTAGCCTCACCATTTACATCCAAACAAGCAAATATTTCATGTGTTCCTAAAGTAATACGTGAAGGTCGAGCAGCTCTCATTACATCATTTGGCATCTTTAAATTTATGGTTGCATATTCACTAACTGAATTCTACTCAGTAATTCTTTTATACACATTTAATACAAATTTAACAGATCTCGAATTTTTATTCATTGATATTTGTCTAATTCTAAACTTTGCATTATTCTTTGGCAAAACAAAAGCGTACAAAGGACCATTATATAGTACACCACCAGCAAGTAGTTTATTTAATCTAGTACCACTGATAAGCGTTTTTTCACAAATTATTATTTATGGTGCCTTTCAAATGTTGTCTTTGTATTTGATCACAACATATCCATGGTATGAGCCATTCCAATTTGATCCAGACAACAATAAAAATTATGTAAGTTATGAAAATTATGCAGTATTTGCAATGTGCCTATTCCAATACATTTTAATGGCTGTGACTTTCTCATTTGGTAAACCATACAGACAACGTATATACACAAATCATGCATTCACATTTAGCTTAATTTTAATGACATGTGTATGTGTGTACATTGTGACACAACCAGCACAATGGGTCACAAATATTTTAGAATTAAAAATGCCACCAATGGAATTCCGTATGATTATCATACTTTTAGCATTTATCAATATGTGTATATCATTTATTTTTGAAGATTTATTTGTTAATTTATTAATACATAGATTTACGTTGCAAAGTTCGAATAAGCCAGAAATTGATGATAACATATGCAGTAATGCCAAACATGTTATAGAAGGTATTGATAATGTGACATTCATTGATGAAAACAATGAAGATAAAACGACTAGTTTTTAAATTACTTTATATAACGTTTTTACTACAGCAACAAATGGGGTTTTACATCGGATTTGACATACCACTTGATTTTACTTCGAATTTTGACATGATTATAAATTTTCAGCGGAGTTTATCTAAAAGTATCGTCAATTATTAATAATAAATTATTAATTCTAGAGTAATTAGAGAATTGTTATTGTCTAATTTTCATCGAAAACTGTTCTTAATTTTGTTTAATTACTTTAAAATGTTTCCATTTCTTTTGACTCTTAGTGTCTGTTTGCCTGTCGCAAAAACTTTACATCGAATTTTAACCCTTTTCCCATGACCAATCGAGTTGAAGGCAGACTCATTGCGACAATTAAAATTTAACAAATTTTCTTTTAAAAAAAATTGCCCGAAAAACGTAAAATTTTCATAAATAATTGTTATTAAAAAATGACGATAATATTTTTAGACAACCTTCAATTAATTCGTAATCATCGAATTAAAATGAATCAATTAGTCGCCATTCTAATGCTAAGAAACTTCTTAGTAAGACATGTGAAATATGAAGCCTTATTGAAAGTATTTAGATAAAAGCGATTGAAATCAAAATGCGTGACCACTGAATGTGTTGAGAAATGATCGGTCTGCATATCATATAAATAGGTGATACTTTTTTCTGAACGAGCAGATAGTATAATACTTATAATAAATAATTTGTCTCTTAAAAATGCTCCTCCTACCTAACGCGTTATTTCTCATAAGATTCATAAGGTAACCGTTTTGCTACCATATTTTTTAAAGGCATTTACTCACTAAACGTACCCATTATTTGCTGATAAGATTATTCCAGTTTGAACTAATCAAACAAATTTTATGTAAAATAGACCTTTTTCTTTTATTTTTTTAAATTATTTGTTTTCTTTCACATTTACAAGCCAGTGACTAACATATCCTGGTTATTTTAATAATTAAATTTTCAAATTTGAAAATCAATTATAAAAACCATTGAATTTTAATTTTACAGTTAAGTCAATATTTAAGTATTACTAGTATATAATTGATTGGCATAATGCTGTTAGAGCAGGACAAGTAAAATAATAATTTATACCACTGGTAATTAGTGAAATTTATGTAAATTTTACCAATGTATACAGTCAAATTTTATATATTTTTGAAAAATGTACTAAATTTGTGCCTTACCAAAAAAAATTGACCGTATACACTACGATTAGATTTTTATATCGAATCACTTCTGTTTAATTTACTGATTATTTTGCTTAATTAATTTATAATTAATAAAAGTAAAATTTTACTTGACAATTCTGATTAAATTCAGCAGATACCATCTTAATTTCGAGTAATAACTATTAGTATCCACTAAGTATAACTAGGTACTGGAACCTAATTTTTGAAAAGTGAACTTATGAGTTGGTAAGAGTTGCCGTAATTTACAATTTTATATATTTTGAATAAATCCTTGCATAAAAATTATTCAAATTAGCCAATAAGATTACAGAATTTAATGTATGGATATTTTTAAGAAGCAACCTAATTTCTGCTATTCATAAAAAAATCTTAGATATGAATTTTCAAACTCATTTGTTATGATAGATACTTCAATGTTGAAAAGTCGAAATATGTTTATTTTCTCTATGGTAATACATAGATAATATAAATTGATCGTAATTTATTTATTTTTTTTATAAAATTAAATATATTAAATAAATTTTTTAATAATTTTAATAATATTAGAAAATTCATGATTTTATATTTATTAAAATGTTAATAATTTAGAATGTTTATTTTAAAATTAATAAATTCTGTAATATTAACATCATAGATAATTATATTATTTGCAGTAGGTGTTCATTCTTCTAACTCACCAAGTCATAAGTTCAATTTTCAAAAATAGGATTCCTGTATTTAAACTGAATTTTTAATAGAAATTTATTTTATTTTTTAGAATGTTATGATTTAATTTTCAATATTATTGATTAGATTTTACCCTTTTCAATTTTATTTCACCCCTTTTGAGGTTGAAAATATGTGATATTTTGTGTTTCCACGTGCATCATTTTCAGTTTTTATCCAGTACGGCTTGTGGTAGTGTTGGAGCGTACGAACTCATATTCCAAACATTCTAGTCATTATACGGATTTGCACCATTTCAAACTAGGACTGAAAGAGCGTACTTCACACTTTTTATCTTAAAAATTTCTAGGCGCACTCTCAATCTCCGTATTGATGAACATCTTCGAAGCGATGAAAGTCCACAAATCGGGCCAGCCTCAAATTATTATAGTCTAATTAAAAAATCTGATGCAGTCAGAAATACACCGCACACACTATTAAACAATCATATACGAAATTCAAAACAGACAGCAACTTATCAGACACTATTTGAGAATATAAATATAAAAGGAATATAAAAGGAAATCTGACCCTACATCAGACAGAATCGTATATTCTTATGAAAAATCTGATGTCTTATAAACTTAATTCTAACAGTGTGCGTGTCTAATGTAAAATATACGTTTTGAGAGAAGCATTAGAATTTCTGATCATAATATCTTGCAATTTGAGGCCTAAAAAAACTTATCATTTGAGTTTGAGACGATATAATTAATATTCCACATATTGATATGTTTGGAATATCTGTAAGTACTTTCAGCGCCGCCTCAGGTAGCATATGGAAGCAATCAAATACACTATTAAATATGTATTTTGTAAATACTTTTTTCAGAATGTCAGTTTTAAAAAATAATGAGAATAATCCTATTATTGACAATGTGATAGTAATGTAGTTTTAATTATAAGAAATAATAATAAGATTTTTAAGCTCTTAAATTTGTATATATTATTTAAAAATCCTTACACATTTACAATTCATTGCCTTGCACACCCAAACAAAAATTTTATTTTTCAATGGAACTCTCTTCGTGACAGGCCCCGGCAGCAAATATGATCAACTTAAAATGCCGGCGCCGGCGAAATTACTATTCTAATATAAGTGTCGGAACTGGTCACTTAAGTAACAGCCAGCAATATTCGTTATTATTATTTTAATGATATTTTTTTATGTTTATTGTTCATAACGTTTGTTTTTTAACCTATAATAATTTGAATAGTTTTTGATATATTTGATGATTAAAATAAAGTAAAATTGATTCAGCTTGAAAAATGAATCAATTTGAAAATTTAAATCTATCCTGAAAATTTGAAGAAAAAAAATTAATTTATTAATTTAATAACGTAAATGATAATTTAATTTATTATAACATTTATTTGTGTAAGAAAAATATATTTATCCATCTGTGGTTAAAAGTCTGTTTAAATCTGGAGATAAAAATTGATTTTGATTTTAAATTTTTATGTATTTTTGCAATTAAAATGATAAATACAATTTAATAATGGCTCATTTCATTATATTCAATTGTTTAAACCTCAAGCCTTTCATGTGGCAATTTTAAAATAGATTATTTCCGAGTTTGCAAACCTCATCGAATCTGTCATACACTGTTATACATGCTGGCGATTTGATATGCAGATTTTTACAGCACTTTGTAAATTTCCAAAATAATTATTATATTAGAGATGTAGCATCTGACCTTTATAATCAAAATAACTCAAAAATATAAAGTCAGGTAGCACCACCATCCACGCATCGAATATAAAACGCGATTTCATTTGCCGATTAGTTCGCCGACACGTCGGTAAATTTCGTGCAGATAACACAAATTACACATAACACATATTACATGTAAGCACAGTACATGAGTAGCTATATAACACAGCACATGTACAACGAGAACATTTTTATCCACACAACATGGCACATGTAAAATATATTTGTTCCAATAAAAATAATATTAAATAATTCAAATTGTTTCATTTATTACAAATAAAAATTTAAGCGTATAAAAATACAAAATTCTACAACCAATAAACCAAAAACACCACAGAGACATTAAATATAGTAGTGCTCTGTATTATAGCACAAATTACTAAAAACTATTTTTCCATTAAGACAATACGTTATTACTCAAGATTGAATACTTTAGAGTGATAAATATCCAAAACAATAAAAATTATTCCAGTCTATTCAATTTTATTTAAACTTATAGCTTAAACGTTCTTTACATTATCACTATGGATTTTATACAAAATTAAAGCAGGCATCCAATATTAATTGAAAGTATTTTTCTTATAAATGTCTAATTTTTGTACTAACTCTTCAAAATGTTAAATTTTTGTCCAATTTTAAATGTCATTTAAATGAATAATGATTGTTTTTATGAGTAGCTTCCGTTGACAATAATAAAGAAGAATCAATTGAATGGGGGTTAAAATTTATAACCGTTGTAGAACTGTCAAAATTAACGCTCGCACAGATTAAAGATAACTATTAATCGTCGCTTACTAATAAAATGACCGGCGCCGACAATTCTAATAGAATATTAATTTTACAAGAGCTAGTATTATTATTTGAAAATATTCGATGCGGACGCCGGTCACGGAGATTGAATGACAAAAACGAAACGATTCATGTTAAGAAAGACCCCTTACTTCACAGCGACATTAAAATTTTAAAATAACACCCCTTTTGGTGGTAAAAAATGAAGAGAAAGGGGTGAAATTGTTAAATAAAACATATATTCTCAGTTTGCTTATCTTCTCAACTTTCATAATTCGGTAAAAAAGTTGGTGAAAATGGATTGGGCCGTGAAGCGTTTCGCTTGTTACAAGTCTGCAGGCACTGATGATATCTTTCCAGTAGGGGCTCGATATAATAGCCGGGCGGCTCTCAGAGAACTTAAAAACTAGTAGAACTCTGGGCTCAGGAAGTGGGAAGAATTCCGTGTGATTTTCATATCTAAACCAAGTCGCCCAAACTATGACGAGGGTAAAATCTTCAGATCAATAAATCTTATCTTTGCTCACAACTATTGAGCACTTAATAGACAGGCACATTCAAGATACATGTCTTGTAGTGAAACTATTATCAGAATGCTAGTTTTCTCACCAAGTCGGTATTTTAGTGGTTTCGACACTCCACCGACTGGTAGCATCCATAGAAGGAGCGATCTTTGAAAAGGCAATGTTGTTAGGGGTTTTCCTCGATATTGTAGGAACCTACAACATGCTCGAAGTTACTGGTATCAATACAACTTTAGGTGGAGAATCGGTTGGGAGATTTGATGGCAGAAGACGTCACCAAGATGGAGTTCTTTCTCCAATTCTGTGGTGTCTGGTGGTGGACAGCTTACTTACCGGTCTCAAAGATATAGGGATATTTACTCAAGGTTTTATAGTTAAACAATCCTCAAACTAAATCACTATTCATGTTCTCGAGCCTACTTTTTCTCCGATTTTTAGACAGAGTCATCGCATTAGATGCTTCATATAACAACGTTTTTGGAAATTGACAATGGTTGACAAATAGACATCTTTAATTTCATATATAAAATAAAATGGTATGTAATTAAGATTATTAAACTGTTAAAATTGTAAATATTGGCAATCATAAAATAAAATTTTGACATAAATTAATATCGTCTATCAATAAACGTGATCACAATGCATTATATGAACTTAAAGCTATCATTTCCAATTTTCAAAAACGCTTTGTTAACATTTTCCTTCCACTTTATGCATTTTATGAGTTTCAATAACCCCTTGAGATATTTTACCCAGCTACTAGATTTCACATGTGTCACAGCAAAAAGTTTATATCGCCTCATGCTGAGTAGTTGATCTGACATTACATTATGTGTAATTATCATTAAAGTGCATGTTACTAATAATATATTTATCATTGCAAGTATACAATATCGATGACGTCATATCGTGATGGACAACATTGTGAATTTTGAAATCCAAGCTGGGCTGGGCATTCTTACTCATTTTTATACTCGTATAAGGAACTTCTTTATATAGTTTCAATCCCCTGCTGTTATTTCATATTTTTGAAACGCTGTCAACTTTGTCTTGTATATTTTAACTGTTGCATTTTGAATATATTTTATATATTGTTTGACGAAGTTTCATATATGTTTTCATATATCTTAAACGAATAAATTATTATTATTAATACTATGAATAATGTTGAAGTTTTACTTCTTGAGATTGTTTTTATTATACAGGTACAATTGTCCTTAATTAGATTCTAATCAACGGATAATAGGATGATAATAAAAATCACATATTTAAATATTAGTGGCAATAACGGTGTAACTTTGCACATGCGTAATATAACAATGAAGATTAGGTATTTTTAATAATTAAAGGCTACAGTCTCATATAAGGTTTAAACTCTTCGAGTCTTTTTGCAAACAAATATCTCGCACATCCGTAGTGGTGTTGTACTCTCAGTATTTGAGTATTTGGTCGTGTTGAAATTTACCACATAGTGAATAGTAATTATGAATTTAACTACCTTCCAAGAAACGTGCGACTGTCCGTTATTTTGCATAAACGATCAGTGTGCGCTCAGAATTCACAGTATACGAATAAGTGCGTATGGGTATTTTTTCGAACACGATCGCATATTATTATTCAATTACCCGAACCAATTCGTGAACTTAAAAACAGTGCTACGATTACAGAGGCTTTTATTTGTTAGTCTAATTTTTGTTGATGACCCCATGAAAAAACATTCAATTTAGGTGTGATTTCAAAAAAAGTAACATTACATTAATTAACAGATAATTTCTTTATCCATCCATTAGAAATCAAAATTTTTTACAGGAACTCCATTGTGGTATTTATGAATTTATGGTGACAGTCCGTGTTGTATTATTGGGTGCGCCTAACGCCGGGTAAAACACTTTTGTTCCTACTTTTTAAACATTGAATGTTCAGAACTTCTATAAAACCGTGATTATAGCTATTAAATAATGGGAATCTGGTTTTGTCAAATCCGACGCTGGTGGCAGACGGATTCCTTGAATTATTTAAAAGTCAAAATATCAGGCGTATTTATTATCCATAATAATAAAATAAATAAGCACTTTATTTATTTGTCATTAAACTTTTACCTTTGAATTGTTGCAAATTGTTTATAGATAAAAATTTTCGTGCAATTCAAAAAATAAATTACGAGAAAAATACTTTGTAACTTTCAGAAAAATTTTTAATCCAACCAATACATGAATCAAAATAGTTTAACACTCATGCCAAAATTTTTTTTGATTTGACTTTTAATAAGACAAAATTGTCTTTAATCGTCGGAAACTCTATAACCACTCAATTGCTCCATTAAAAATTTGAAAAAATTAATTTATTTGGTCCACAACATCAATTTTAACAAACTGTAAAAACTGTTTTTTAGAAAAGAAAAAATGAAATTTATAACTCACTGTATACGCAAGAGTTCATTGATTTCATTTTCAAAAATCAAAATTTAGTGAATTAAAGACACAATTACTTGAAACACCTAAAGCATCAACAAAATTGACTGGATTTTTTAATGACTGCAGCGTTAATCCGTATCGATATGAAAAAAATAACAAATTTGGAAGCTTTTATCATGTACTTTTCTCTTCAAGTTTTTGTTGATATACAAATTTTATCAATGAGTGCAAAGCTGGTTTCGGAGTTCTGAATAAATTTTCAGAAAAGGTTTATAAGAAAATAGTCTTAATCCTTAACATTAATTAGATACTTAAAATAAAAACTGTTTACGGTTTTTAATGTTAAAATTATTTGGAAGCATTTTTGAAAAAGAAAAATGGATGTAACAGGTAATATTGAATTGGGAAAATGGTGTTGACCTGTGAAGCTTTAGCAATTTTTGTAAACAGTAATTTTTTAAAACTTCGTAAAAATAATGAAAATGAAATAATCATTATTTGTTTTCTGACTCAGTTTACTCTTTTTAATTATGAAAAATTGTGAAAATGAATCCCAAATTTCCCCAGATGGAATGAAATACATCCGTATAGTTTTATTGCGTTTGAATTGAATAAAACGGAAAGCAATATCTCGGAATTATTTTTTTGTTTCAAAGTTTCAAAACATCAATATATAATGATAAAAATTTTTGAAAACATAAAAACGAACAATAATTTGGAGAAATCTTTGTTCGTAAACAGTAAAAAAAATTCGTAAATTTCATAGTTGTTTGTTTCGTCGCTCAAAAACTAATAGAGTTATAATGGAAGTAAAAACGGTTTGCTCCTTTTTTTCCTGAAAAAATTAGTTTTTAAACCAATAGTGCTTCCGCAAATATTAAAATTCTATGTAACGTATGAACAGTTTATTTTATCTAAGTACCAATATGAAACTTTGGTTAAATAAGTGTAAAAGAGTAAAAAAAATCGATGTTTTCTCGAATTAAACATCACCTTCAAAAAACTATAATTCGGTTAGTACAATCTCTGTTTCTTATAAACTTCTTTAAGGTTATACGCAATTATAAGGACGTAAAAAGACGTATTTTTAGAATTTTTTGTGATGAAAGAGTTATATTTTACAAAAAAACAAAAGTATTGTCAGATTTAGAGGCAACATTTAAGTTTATAATGCCACTTTTATTTTGATACAATATTAATCTGGTGTGCTTTTGCAGACGATCCCCTGAAGGTAATTCCATGAACAGGTGAAAATCAAAAAACCAAAAAGATTCTTTTAGTGGATATATATGACACAAGGTAATTATCGAAGGTATAATTGAAATCTAGATTTTTAACATAATGGCGGTTCCGTAAATAAAACAATTGAATTTTCGACCAAAATTGCCACGTAAATTAAAAAAAAAAAATTATTCAAAATCTTGTTCCTTCGATTAATACGTGAAGAATATATCTAAGATGATTGTGTTAAAATTACAAAGAGAATGTTAATAAACCAGAAGATTTCATCGGGTGTAAAATTTTGTCAAATGATTTCAAAATTGAATAATTTTTTAGTATTGCCTGTGGATGAAATTCGGCCTCTCTCAAACTTAATAATTATCTTTAAATAGACCCTTATTAAATCTAAGATGATTGTGTTAAAATTACAAACCGAATCGGTTTAGTTGTTTTTTAGAAGTCGTTGTCACTGACTTGAAAGTATAGTTTTTAGACAAACGCATTTCAACTGTCTGTATGCCGCCTACTTTCAGGGCGACATATCTTTACAAATATGCGTGTATCCCTGGAAATACTTATCGGATCGATTTGAAATTTTTAAAAAAAATTTTCAGTTAATTATGCCGGAAATGCAAAAAATTTATTTTTTATTTACATATAATAACCCGTTTAAAAGTAATAATTTTAACTCACTCTAGGTATAATCACCGGGTAATCTCCAGTTTTCAAACATAGGAATTTAAATTTTTATCCACTTGGATCGAAAATTCGAAAAAGTTTAATAACATACTTTTTCAAAAAAAAAAACTTGTCAAGTTTTAGATAAATTCAATTTTCAACGATGAATTATCGTACATGAGAATATTAGTATTGTTCAACACTTGTACAATATTCCTAGAATTCCCGACGCTTTGTTTATACTTGTAGGTATAAAATTGGAAAATTAACACTAATAATAAACGATAAAGAATCAAAAAAACATTGTTTAATTTGAATTGAACTGCAATGCAAATAAGAATTAATTAAATATTAATAATAATTGTATTCATTATTAAGAACACTAGAATTGTAGAACAGTATAAAGAATTAATTACAATCAATATAATTAAGTTTACTTCATCAAATATGACTATATCACTAAATTAACAGTTTCATTTTTTACTTGTGTACTTTTAAAATATTTTAAACTTAAACCACTTAATAACTGTAGTTCATCTTGAAATCTGAAGCTATAGTTTTCTTTTAATTTATTGATATATTCAGATTAAATGAAATAAACAATTAAAATATATCCACGGTGTGGAATAATTCCAGGCTTCAACTTCTAGAGATGACAGAAACAATTTTTTTTTTTTATCGATATGTTAAAAAATCTTAGATCTTAGCCTTCCCATAAAAATTTACGATAAAAAATTTTATACAATTCAAGCTTTCATTTTAAGCTTTTAAAAGTTAGAACCAAAAATAAATGATGTAATGTTTTCTAACATCCCTAGAAGTTTCTGGTGGCGGCCTGTACATCGTTCGCTTATAACGAATTTAAAGAACTTCATAATCTATACAATAATGATCAGAATACGTGATAAAACAATCTTTATAATCCGTGAAGTAGTTTTTTTGTTTGTTTGTTTGTATATTAGGTATATTAAAGAAAAAGCACTGGTTTTTAATGTTGGTAACAATTCAGTTTTGTAATAATGCTTCGCAATCTAAATGAATAAACCAAGTATAGTTTGTTTAAAAAAAATATAATATTATCATTAAACGTATTATCAAAGCGACGACAACCAGGAATCTTGCCACTAGAAAGTACTGCCTTCTGGAGGTTGAGATAATTTCAAATTTTCTTTAACTGTCATAAGTCTCCGCAATTCTTGAAGTAATGTTTTTATTGTATAATCCCGTTGCCATCGTGCAAGCACTGGTACTTGTCTACTATCAACCTAGAACAAAAGAATTCAACAAATATAAACCATCTAGAGTTTTGTTGCCATTAATAGAAGTAACTTTAATTGTAGTTATTGCGTCAAACTACAAATCGAAATTTTCGATTGCAAAATCTTCAAAAATATGAAAATATTAAACAAAAAAAAATTAAAAATTATGTATTTTTCGAAGGAATCGAGCATTTGCAACGTTTATCGAAAATTTTCTAACGTTGTTATAATTTTCAAGTACTATTTCATTTAATCAAATATTATAAAATTTTGTAGGTAGTATATTACATCTTAAAAAATATTAGTAATATAATTAAATCTAATATATAATTCAATTTTTTTTTTTTTTTCTTTATTATTCAATAATTTTAATTGGACATTTACTATACAATAAGCATGTAAATATTTGAACAAAAATTATATTAGTTATATAATAGTCATTTTGATAAATTTTTGTCAAATATGTTACTAGAAAAAAATAAAGAAACATAAAATTTTGTCTAAATTTTTTAGTGATATTTTAAACGGCTGTATCTGGACAAAAAATATCCACATCGGGATGAAAAATAAAAAAACATTTTAAATCTTTAAGTTTTGTTTTCTTGTAACTAAACTTTACAGCTTCAATTCACTATCGTTTTTAGGTACGAAAATTCAATAACTTTTTTTTGTTAGTTAAACAAATACATAAATCGAAAATGACTTATTAATTCAGTTTCAGCTTGAATTTAATTTTAAACTGAAGATGTACAAATTTGCAGAGATATCCAATTTGAATTGAAAAAAGACCCATTTGTCCTTAATCGTCCATCTCATTAACCAATGGCCAAATAGAAAAATAAAGGATGGTTTCAACACTTGCAAATCTCCGAATTTTAAAGTTTTTATTTTTTTTTTTTTTTTGTTTGTTAAAAAAATGGCTTTTGAGGCATTTAGTTATTTAAATAAGTATTAATTTAGTATTCAATAACAGAGAATGTTAATAAACCAGAAGATTTCATCGGGTGTAAAATTTTGTCAAATGATTTCAAAATTGAATAATTTTTTTAGTATTGCCTGTGGACGAAATTCGGCCTCTCTCAAACTTAATAATTATCTTTAAATAGATAGACCCTTATTAAATTTCTCATATTTTTAGTGTACTTTTTGAATGATACACTTTTCATTTACTTTTAGTTTAAAAAGAAATTTTTATCCTGAACCAACAGTTCTGTCAAATTTGAAATTGGTCATGAAATGAAAAAGTTATGGTACGTAGTAACAGTAATTATTACTGTTAAGTTCCATCAAGCTATAAAATATTTGCTATTCATTAGTTACATTACAATTTGTATATTGTTTGTCAAAATTTAAAATGAAAAGTCTACTTGAACTGATTATTCAAACAATACTCAAGAAATTACATTATATTTTCGAGAATTTAATTCGCTTTCATAATGAAAATTTGTCATACGTATCTAGTAGAAGTATCCGGTATAAATAATCAAAATGCCGATAATGAATAAAATAAATTGATGTAATTTTGTTAAACCTGACATATGTAGAATATATGAGAGTATATTAAATTTAGTCAAAAGTTTGTAACGCTAGAATACACTTTAGCCGCCAACAAAATTTTGGCATTGGTGTTCATAGTTATCACTGAATTATTGTATTTTTATGTCCTTTTGTCATCGAAATAGTTAAAAAATTTTAGACATAAAAAAGAGAGAAATAAAAGATTTTTTTAAATACAATTTTACTGGTTTGAAGAAGATTATATGTCGGAATTAATTTTGGCTAAAATTATTAATGACAGATTCGATCACATTGATGTCAATGATAATTTTTAACATGTTTATCCATAATTGCTTTCTATTTATTTTATTATTCATAAAATAAATAATATTCAAAGAATATAGAAAAACTTTAAGAATCGAACACAGAGATGATAATGATGGATGAAATAAATTTGATCTTGTAATTTTATTTTTTTTATTAGTGATTGATTATTTTAAATTTTTTCGTAAATCCATGATGCGAAGATTTTACGATGTATTTGAGTGAAACAAGTAAAATTACAGTGAAAATAGAGAATACCAATTTTAGAGTTATCGCACTCGTTTAGAAGGTATTAAAACAATAACTACTCATAACACACTTTTTTCCATAGACAAAAAAAAAATTGTCATTATTAGTTATTGTAATATACACTATTATAAAACACTCTATCTATTTACAAGTTTTATGTCTATGGTGTTTAAATGTTGGTAGTTCTTAATTAAACCGGTAGTTATAGTCTTCGTTAACATGCGTGTCCAATAAACCACACATAATTACACCCAGCTGACTGTTTTCTACAGATTACAAAAATGTGATTAATTATTGTAATATATTATACACTATGAAACTATTAACAAACACTTCATCTATTATAAGTTTTATGTCTACGGAGTGCAATTTTTGTGTAAATCTAATTACAGTAGAATCCGTTTATTATGACTCCGCCTATATTGACCAACCGCCTATTATTATGTAATTACACAATGAAAATTAGTACTTTTCATTTACAAAAAAAATCACAAGTATTTTTCAATAAAAAAAATCCGTTACAAAGGATACTTTCTCATAAATAAAAATGTACTTTCCCATTATACATTTACCCTTGTTATTGCAACCAGTGATTAAACTACGCAAATTATTTCTGGGATCGAATAGCAGTATTTGATTTTATTTTCTGACCATTATGTCCAACCTGTGATTAATATACCCAAGTGATTTTTGGGCTTGGATTAATACAGACCTGTGAAGTTTTTTGGATCTTACGGTCAATTTGTTTTTCAATTACCTAAGTGAATTGTAGGGTAGATTAAGTTAATACGGGTCTGCGAGTTGGTTCTATACTGAAATTTAAAACCGCAACAACATATTTTTTGAAAATTTCGTTTAGCATGATATTTTTACTTTTATGTCAGTATTTAATACTATAAGAATAATACGCCGATTATGATGATTGAAATAATGATAAAAAATTACTATTTTTTTTAATAGAATCTCAAAACCCAACCTTAAACCATGGTTAAAAATTTTCTAGAATCGTAAAGAAAATGAATTGATTTCACATCTAATTTAAACTGGAAAAATTATTGTATTTTAATTCTAATAGAACGGCAATTAATTAAAATAAATTTTGATAATTGAAATGTCTCATTTTGGAAGTGTTTGTTCATTTTATCATTACTTTTATATATTTTATAATATCTACAAATTATTAGGAATTAATTTATTGTTTATTTTAGTTTTGTGAAGAAAGTAAAGCATAAGTCACATTACAGTTCAAAAAAAATATTTTTGTTATTAAGCAGCAAATTATGTTGTGTAATATAAATCAAAATACAATTAAATTAGCTGAGTAGCAGAAACAATCGGAAATAACCAAAATAAACTCAACACTAAATTAACTTTGAATCGTCGTCAACATATAAATAATTAAAAATTATAGAAATGCATCCCAATTTTAAATGAGGTGATAATTATTTTCTTTCAAAATATAATCCTGTCAACTTATTTGAACTAAATAAATTGATAAATTATTGGGTGTTAAGTTCCTAAAATCAGTAATATAGTTAAAACACCATCTTGTAGACACTTACAGAAAGGTATAGAAACTTATCCATAATAAACCTATGAATACTCTATTCGAAAAACTTTGATAAATCAATGCAGATACCGGCCATTTGCAAGAACAATTTCATTATTAATCATTAAAACATTAGTGTCATTAAAGATTGCATTATATCACAATCATGTACATAGCACATAAATTAAACTTAACTAGCGCTTCAAATCTTTGAAAATCAAAATCATTATGCAAATGAAACTAATCTGCGAAAATGCCGACATCTTGTTAACAAATAATATGAAGTAATTAAAAAAATTAAAGAATACAAACCACGCCAGTAGTACTATTAATGCAATTCATGTTAATTCTAGATATGAACTTAGCGCAGGGCGCATCATCGGGGTATTTCTGTCCACATTCAATTTTTAAAGAATACATTCTATTTTCATATGGTGTACGAGGTGGACCAATGATCATCCCCGTCCAGTGTGTTAATGTCATGTCATCATCATTTTCTAAACCCCAACTAATTGTACCATCTCCGACACCTTTTTGACCTTGTTCTAATTCTTCTAGTAGACGAAAATTTCGTGGCACCACTAAAATAATTAAACACTTGATTTAAAATAGACTTAATATTCAAAAAATCATAGTAAACATTTATTATCCGTGAATGCATAAAACGATTAATTATTAAAATGGAGAAGGGTGGTCTATTCTCAATAACCACTACACATACAACTGTCATTAAAAAATTCATTAAAAGTAACACACAAGGAATTTAATTAAAATGAACAAAAATTTAAGAATTACATCAAATTTCTTCAAATACTAACATAAATAATTAAATTAAATAAATAATTTTGACATCACACTTACCGACACCGCTAGTTGGGGCCGCCATGATTCACAAAATTGAATTCCCTAAAAAAACTCAACCACGCGAAATGAGATTAAAAGGAAGCAGAATAAAATCTATAATAAATAGACATAATTAAATAAAACCGTATTCATAGATGACACTTAAGTAGTGACTTAGATCATATTACAAAAATATGGTTATTCAATTTCAATTTTATTTTTCTTTTTTTCATTTTAAACGTAGAAAATAAATAAAAATAAAAGCTAAATAATTCAAATTTAATATTAACCTAAAATTGCAATTAATTTTAATAAATATAAAAATATTTAATTCTCTTATAACTTGAGCCACTTGGAGGAATCACAATGAATATGATTATAGAATGACGTTTAAAGTTAACGACATAAAAAATTATTTGATAAAGAATAACAGATTATAAATATATATTACCTAAGGTATTATAATTTTTAATAAAGAAAACAATCTGAATAAAACACTTTTTTCATATTTTTTATGTCATATTCGTATTTCTAACGAAGGTACATTTTTGCGATAATATACTTTGTGAAAAATTATCTCATGTAAATGAAATCTGTACATTTTGATTTCTGGTCGAACTTAATATTTGATAATTCAATTTGACCAATGTATTAAAATTAATCCTTTTAGTCCTCTGTCGAAAATATAAATTAATAATTAACCAATTTCTCATTTTACATTCTCTAACGTGCAAGTAAGGCTTACGTTACAAAACTCCTTATCACAGAGTACTTAGCAATTAATATTTCGTGCCAATATCGTCATGTTTCCCAGCTCAATGAGATTATGACGTTATCTCGTTATTGCTAAATACATAATAAAATGTCTATCTCGTGATAGTCAACATTACGGTCTACCTGAACTTGGCGGTGTTATACTAATGTTTTATACTTTCTTTTTTTTGTTGCTAAATCGTTTGTTTGTAAATGTTCGATCAAATTTATTATTTCTTCGATGTTCAATTTTTTATAAATTTATGATTTAAAATTTGTCTGAACTCCGATTGTAACGTTTACCTTTTAATTAATCTTAATGAGTTATTTATAAAATTTCGAAGGATTATAACCCTATAACTTTTGAATTCCAGCACCACTTACTGAGCATGCGCGAACTCATACTTAATTACGCGATTTGTTTAAAATTGTACACATATTTAATATAATGAATGACAACAATTAAAGTTTTACATTAATAATTATTATAAAACCAGACTTTTATTCTTGTAATTATTTAACTATACAATACTTAAATCTAACTAATTATCATCTATACAAGAAGTACCAATCAAAAAAAAAAAAAAAACTTTTGAAAAATATAATTTTATTGATATTATTAGTACAAAATGAACATATTACTTTTTCTAAGGCTCCATCAAAATTAATTTAACGTTTGATTTTTAAAATGTGTTCAAATCAAATTTTCAAATTAATAATTCTTTATTTCATCAAAAATATATACAAAATACAAATCGGCTTATAACTATAGCACCTAGCCTAAGCTTTATCTATAATACATCATCTTATATACTAGTTACATCGAGATTACAATTTTTCATTACATCGTTTTAATAAAATGGAAAATTTAAAAAAAAAAAACCATTTGAAATGTGTTACTGGACCAGTAACTATTTAACTATAAGTTCACGCATGCTCAGTAAGTTATGCCATAATTCAAAGGTTATAGGGTTATAACTCTTCGAAAAAATATAACTATCATCGAACAAACGTTTGTTTCAATCGAACAAATAATAATTCATTAAGACTGAATAGTAAAAACAAGAAAATTAAAAAAATAGTCGGAGCAAGGTTCAGGCAAATTTTAAACCATTTTTTAATCAAAAATTAAACATAGAACAAGTAATAAATTTGATCGAAAATTTACAATTAAATGACCAACAAACGATTTAGCTAAAAAAAAAAAGTAAAAATATTTAATAAACACCGCCAAGTTCTTGTAACTAACATGACGATATTTAGTTTGATAATTCTTTATTTGCATCAAAATATTAAATACAAGTCGGCTTATAACTATAGCACCTAGCCTAAGCTTTATCTATAATACATCATCTTATATACTAGTTACATCGAGATTACAATTTTTCATTACATCGTTTTAATAAAAATTAAAAAAAAAACCATTTGAAAATACTTAACCTATGTGGATGGATAGACCATCCCTATAACTAACATATAAAATTAAAGAAAAAAGATACTATATACAATTAAGATTACACCGGAACTAAGTGCAATCGACATCGTGTGGCATAGAAAATCTTTTCCTTAAAAGCAGCATCCTTGTGTCAAATTGGCCCAGTTTGCTGATTTGTGAGAAGGGATTGTTACGGGAAGATTGGAAAAAGGATTTTGAGGTGGAAAGGATAAAGTTTAGAATAGTTGGGTGTCCAGTTTCGTGGTGTAGAGCTTCGGACGGAAATCTTAGGGGTTTTTTCAAGATGACTCGAAGGCAACGATTTTGGAATTGCTGCATCTTTGTGATGAGCGAAGATGCAACGTTAGTCCAAATAGGGGCTGCGTACGTGAGTACTGGGCGGATACATGACTTGTAGAGTCGATGCTTTAAACTTTCGTCCAGTTTACTCTTGGGGCTGAGTAGTGGGTACAGTCCTGCAAAGGATGCGTTTCCCAGGGCCAGGCGCCTTTTGGCGTTCTGTGTCCAGTTCAACTGCTTTTGGTGGATTACTCCCAGATAGACAACACTTTGAGTTTGCTGGATTTGCGTGTCAAACATCTTCAATTCAAGCGCGAATGCTGAAAATTTATTCTTTCGAGTGAAGAGAATAGATTGGGTCTTTGAAGGGTTAATTTTGATTTTCCATAACTTGAAATAGCTTTCAAGGATGGACAATCGGGATTGGTCGAAACTTGTTTCGGTTGCCATGAAGAGCAATAAACGGCCGTATCCTCGGCGAAGAGAGCTGTTTCGGTAGCTCGATCCCTCGGGATATCGTTGACATAATATAAAAAGAGGCGGGGTCCAAGCAAGGAGCCTTGAGGTACACCAGCTTTGACACTGTATTGGTTCGATGTACTTTGTTGGATGTGGATTTGGGATTTTCGGTTGGACAAATAGTATGACGATATTAATTTTGAAGTGCGCCTTTATATAAGCATAGTATGGTGGGTAGAGGGTAGGAGAGCTACCTTATGGTATATGGAAATATGTCCGTCAAAATTATAGAAATCATATATAATACTTCTAGAGTACTATAAACATAGAGTTCTCTCAATGGTTTTTATTTTAAAATTTTCAATTTCCCAAACGATGTATCAAAAACTGCAACCTCGATGTAACTAGTATATAAGATGATGTATTATAGATAAAACTGAGGCTAGCTGCTATAATTTGCAAGTCGACTTGTATTTGTATAATGATGTTAATAAAAAATTATCAAACTAAACTAAAAATATACATAGGTATTCCTACGTTTCTTATCATTATAACTTCTCTTTAAAAACTGTCAGTTTGACATTTATGCTAACACAATAATATTTTTAATATTGTAGATAAAAAATATATGTAAAACATGTGTATTTATTTATATCCACAATTTTTTATTTTTAAAGATTGAAAAAACTAATTAATTTTCACTTTAATTGAAAAGTTCTTATAATAAATCGGCTATTGTTATTCCTCTTTAACAACTGTCAGTGGTACATAGGGATACTCACTTATATAAGTATACAGCGCGTTAATATTAATAGAATGCTGGCTCTGTGAAGTTAACAAACAAAATTTTCGTTTCCATATTTGTTTGAATTTTATTGGATTGTTGATCGTTTGTTGATGCAATTTTATCATTTTATGGTAATTAATAAAAACAAATTAAATTTTGTGTGTGTTTCAAAATGTAATTTTTTTCCAATTTTTTTTGATGGTTAATCGTTTTTTGATGATTGTTGATACAATTTTATTGTTTGTCGATAATTATTTGATTTGTTATAAACAATTTAAATTTTGTTTGTGAAGTTGGTGAATAAAATTTTTCATTTTAATGTTTTTCAAAATATAATTTACTGTTTTAAATTATTTCGATTTTATTGGATTGTTGATGCTATTTTATTTTTTTGTTTCATTTATTTTCCATCCAATCGAAAGAAAATGATTTTTAAATAACTATTTCATTTGTTGATTAATTATTTATAAAAAAAAAAAAAAATGACAAGTAGTTAAAGTTAAATTACACCATAATGATCAGGCCGGTTATTTGATTCTCGGGATAATTACGATTGTAATTTTAATTCGTTTATTTTTTAAACTATTTTATTTGTTGATTAATTATTTTATTAAGACTCTCACTGATTCATCTACAGATACTGCTTTTTTTTCGTGACAATGTTCGAAATAAAAGTTTTCAAAATACTGACAACAACTTTATATTGATAGAAGGTGCCATAGTATGGAGGATAGAGAATAGGAGAACTGTCTTTGTATGAAAATTTTTTCTTAAAAATTCACTACATTAGGATGGCGCCACAGAAGTAACAGGGAAAATTTCATAAAAAACAAAAAGATGAATAAAATTAAATTTTTCTATATAAAAAAAATTCTTTAATAATTAAAATAAATATTAACTTAGCATTTTTTTATTCATTTTAATTTTGAATTTTACAAGCATCATAATAACAAAAAAATCAGCCTTTTGAATGTAATAAAGATATTAGACATAAGACGAATGTTAAAAAATCCGTTAAATGTTGATATTTACTAAACATAATAATCTGTCGAATTCAATTTGCTAACAGCTGCTATTTTCACATCATACCGTTTTGCGAATCTAGCGCCGCTTTTGGTTGATTTTTTTAACTATTATTTACTGTTTTCAGTTGGACACTTTTTCAATTCGTTCCCCATATGAGATAGTTCTCCTTTAAAATATCCAACATCCTCATGCCATATAATAGAAATATGAATTCTTTTTTTTCTATATAATAGTCTAGTAATTGCTGTTAACTAACTGGTAAAATATGCAATAGCCATGGTGAATATTAATCGGGAAATCACATCGGCTAACCAGTCCTGATTAAATTTCCATGCAGTACACTGTTTAACATCGAGTTCAACAGATGTGTTGAATTTGGAGATACTCCACCAGAACAATTTCTAATTGAAATAATTAAATTAAAATAGAAATGTATGATTGTTACCTCTAAAAACCTTTCTTGCAAACATATTAATTCAATTATCCTGTCAATCAGATGACCGACCTTCGCAAGCGTGATCATAATGATGTAAGTCACCTTTTACTATTCGCTAACTTCACACACAACATTGAAATTGTTTATAACAAAACAAATAATTACCAATACATACTGAAATTGAAACAACAATCATCAACAATCCAATAAAATATATAATAATTTGAAAAGATAATTTTATTTTGTTTAAAGTTTATTAAAATTTTATTCGCAGTAATTTTATTATTACGCTAATCATATCAACGAACTGCGCATGCGTGATAATAATATGTAAATCACCTTTTACTATTTTAAATTTTTTTTTTGTAAATAATTAATCAACAAATAAAAAAATAGTTTAAAATAAGTTCAACAAACGATTTTCTAACGACTGGATGGAAAATGAACGAAAAAAATTAATATAAATCTTTAATTTGCTAATTTCTCACACAACATTAAAATTGTTTATAACAAAACAAATAATTATCAATAAACAATAATATTGCAGCAGCAATCATCAAAAAACGATTAACAATCCTATAAAACCATAACAATTGGAAATAAATTATACTTTGAAAAAAATTGAAATGAAAAATTTAATCGCCAACTTCACACACAAAATTTATATTTTTTATAACAAATCAAATATTTATCTTCCAACAATAAAAATGCACCATCAATCATCATCAAACGATCAACAATTCTATAAAATAAAAAAATTTGGAATAGAAAATTTTGTTCGCCAATTTCACAGATCCTAAAATGCTCATTCTATGTTAAAAAGTAGGACCCATTTCTTGTGACTGACAGCGCCTCATAGAACGTATGCATTTGCAATAAATTTTTTTAAGTTAAACAACGATACATCAAAATAAAAATTCAAAAATAAAAATGATTTTGCGGGGCTAAATTTAGTGACACTTTTAAATCTCTATTATCACTATGGTGTAGCTATATGTATTGGACATTCACGCTAAACAAGACTCTAACTAATGGTAGACTTAAGAAATATTCAGAGCTACCAACATTGATAAGAAAAACAACATTGCTGTTGTTTTTCATATTAGTTTCTTTGTTTAAAATTATCTCCAGTGCTCGAAACATAAAAAAATTACTAAACTATTATTGTATCATATTATACTTACTGGAATTATAAATACTTTCAAAAATTAAAAAAATAACTTTTCGTTTTTATGTGTAAAAACTGATAAATGTGATAAAAACATGTCGATAACTCGAAAAATTGATCTTAGCTTCTTTTAACGGCTATTTAAACCGAAAAAGCCGTATCTTACATAATGAAAAATTAATTATTTTTATCGCAGTGCCACAACATATTATGGCACGTATTACAAATTAAAATTCAATGTCACTAATCTTTCGTTTAAGAGCTATGGCTAAAAATACCCATGACGGCCATTTAAATCGAAAGAGCTGTGCCTTCCAAGTAGATTAACTTATTTTATTTTTTCCTAATCTTACTCTTATATTATGACACGTATCATATATTAAAATTACATATTACTAATCTTTCGTTTAAGGACTGTGGCCGAAAATAATATTTTTATAATAATAATACCTTTTTTTTAAATATTCTTTGAAGTTTATGGTCCTTATGCAGCAAACAATTGGAAAAATTTCATGAAAAAAACCTAAAAAATTTTAAATGAACAATTGGAATGGACTGATTGAAGAAACCTCATGTAACTTTTCATATACTAAATTTCATAAATAAAGATATTTTTAAACTGAAACTGGATTGATTGAAATATTTGTTTGTATATGTATTCGTGTTGGGATGAAATTTGTCAATATAAAGCCCAGCGCACACCATCAGATTCTGATCAGAATTTCTGATTAGAAAATCTGATGTAACTCTACACATGTATTTCATATTAAGCCCCGCACACGGTAAGAATTCTACATAACACATCAGATTTTCTGATCTGAAAATCTTATCATGTGCGCAAAGCATCAGAATTTCTTATAAGAATATCTTACGATGTTATCTGAAGTAAGCCTTCTGCTAGTGAAAATAGTAATTAATAAATTTAAAATATTTGAAAGTTCATTTGTTCGTTGTACGTATTCGATGATATCCGACGATATGTGCTTGCTTAGAATTTTGTCTGATGTATGATCAGATTTTCTTATAAGAATTCTGATCAGAAAATCTTACGGCACGCGTGGCTCTAAAAGGCGAATGATTTTTTAAAGTTTAAATAAGAATGTACATGGTAGACTAATAATAATGTTATTATTTGAAGTAATTGTAGTCGTCATTTTAATAAAATTACGGAATTTTAAGTGGAACAACATTCTTGATAAGTTGATTCATGTGACTTAAAATTATTAGATATGGTTTTCCCGACCGCTTCTGCAAATTTATTAATTTTATTGTTTTGAAAGTATTTGTAAAGAGTTATATTTTTATAAAATGTAGACGATGTACAGTCTAAAACGAAGATATCAAAAGTGCTCAATGTTTTATATTTTGTTTTATGTACTTATACTGGACAAAAATAAATACTTTTAAACTCTTAGCATTATTTTGAAAATTACATCGTTTTTGAGCTATAATTGCTTTGCGATAAAAAAACATGCATCAGATAAAAATATAAATATTTACAAATAGGTTTAGTAGGGTAAAGTTTGCGCACTTTTGTATTTGAAGGCTCTCATCGTACAAAGTATAAAAGCAATAAAAACAAAAATATGATTTTCGATTTTTTAGACTTTCAATCCACATGAATTCATTGAAGAATGCTGAAAAAAAGAACTCAATCATATGGGGTAAAGAAATGCGTTAACTTGATCGTTTTAACGGGGTAACTAAATATGTGTGGAGTAATAAAAAAAATTGTTTTTATATATTGTCTTTATTATAATAATTTGAAAAGTGGATTATACTTTTAATTCCTAACAGTAGATAAAATATTAGTATTCTATTGTCTTTATTAATATTATTTACAAAACAATTATGAATTCATATAAAAAATTATATTTTTTATTTTTATAAATTATGAAGATTTTATATTTTTAATTTTTAATTTAGTACAAAAATCACAAATAAAAACCCCCTTTTCGTATGAAATACATTGTTCATGAAACTACTGATGACAACCAAACACAATATACAGTCTTCAATTGGCGGATCTATGCATTTTTCATTGCATATAGGACAATAATATTCTTTTAATTTTCCAGAATGTGTTTTCTTCTTGTTTTTAACAGGAGTATTCAATGGACAGTTTTGGTTTTTTTTTTTTTTAATTTTTTTTTTTATGGTTGTTTTGTTTATTTCCTAGGTGCGCTTTATAAGGACTATCTGTAATAATTTGAAAATTCATTGAACGTTTTCCGTTGCACCTTCTGTCTTTCATTCGCAGTAAAGCCATCAAACTTGATACGGAAACATTTTAGGTCGTAACAATTTTTCTGTTTGTGAAGATTCATCTATCGAAGTATCTTCCACAGTACGTAAATTTTCAGTATGGTCATTATCATGTTGATTCGAACCCACTTATTGATTTGATTTTCAATCTGAAAGATTTTGTTCTGTGACCAACGAAGGTGCTAAATCATCTTCATTAAAAAGTTTATTATCACATGGATATATTCCCATTACCTAAAATCCAGATGCTGCATTAGTCATCGTGAGTACCTGTTTGTATGCTTCATTAAACAAACTAGTGACGTTGTATTGTCCGATTCCTCTTCCAAAATAACATAAATTTAACACATTCGTTCGATTATTTTACTATTAAAGGACTGAAAATAGCTCTATCAAGAGGCTTCCATGTAGCGCAAGTGTTAACATTACAATATTGTTCTTATGTGCATATGTTACAGTTTCTAAGCTTTTGTGTGACGAGTGGTTATCGAGAATAAATAATATTGGATTTTCTGATGAAGGATGAACAAAATTTTTAAATTTTGTAAGCATTTAAGAAACAATTCTGTTTTCACAAAGCCAATATCCGAAACCATGCAAATACTTTGCACTGGACCACTATTTAATAAATCATCGTGGCGTCTGTTTCGAGGATAGGTAAATGCAAATAGAACGTAATGGCCATTAGGATTCATGCAACATATAGCGGTAATTGTCATGCCTCACTCTGCACTCACAATTTTAACTAAAACTTTGTTTCCTCTTGTTGTAATAATTTTAGGTGTTTTTTAGGTACAGTGCCCATCCTCGTTTCATATGTAAAATGATTACACCTAAGATTATTACAACAAGAGGGAAAAAAGTTGTTGGTAAAATTGTAAGTGCAGAGTGAGGCATGTCGATTACCAATATATGCAGCATGAATCCCAATGATCATTACGTTCCACCTGCATTTATCTATCCTCGTAAGAGACCCCGTGATGATTTATTAAATGGTGGGTCCAGTGTAAAGTATTTGCATGGTTTTCGATAGTGGCTTTGTGAATATAGTATTTTTTGTTAAATGTTTACAACATTTTAATAATTTTGTTCATCTAAAATCAACAGTTTTACTTACTCTAGAACGTCAGATAAACATATGATAGGTTAATTACATTCTAAAGTGTGTATATTTCACTAAAATGACACTTTGGGCGAGAGACTAGATTTTCTGATTTTCTAAATTATTTTAGAAAAAAGATTTTTGGATAAATGCTAAACAGACGTATTACACATCAAAAAAATTTTTTTTCAAAATAAGCATTTTAAACCGTTCAAACTTTTGAACTATATTTTTTAATTTTTAATGCTAAAATAAAGTAATTTGTAAATGCATAATATTTAATTCCAATTAGGGTAGTAATGAGAAAGGTTTCATGGTTAATTTCTTTCGTAAAAAAATCGAATAAAACTTTTTTTCGTTATAGTTCATTAGTTTTTTCATACAGACTCTTTTTCAGAAATTCTTGGAAGATCGCATTGAAAGGGCTTTTTGGATTACTTTAAAAAAGATCGTAATCATTTTACCCATAAAATGTACCGTTTTCGTATTATTCAATTTTGAAATTCATTAATTTTTCGTTGAAAAATCATGTCCACTAATAATGAGCTATAACTTTATATTGGACCTATATTAAAAAACAAAAAAAGAATTTCTTGATTTTTTTATGAACTATAATTTTGGTAATTTTAATAAAATCAATAATTTTGGAGATATAATAAACTTTAATGATCTTGTTGGTAAGCTGATTGAATTTATTACTTCAAATAACCATGATAATTTTATTTTGTTTGAATAAGGCCGAAACGTAAAACTATATCAATTGTATTTTTTTCTCCGGATTTTTTAACTCCAAATTTCTCAATTCCCCATTTTGCATGGTGTCTCATTTCATGAAAAACATGAACATACTAGAAATATATCATTTATTGAGATTGCTTTGTTTTTTGATCACTAAAATAGTTTAGGTTTTTTATATTTAAAGCTTTTATATGACAAAAATTATTTGCATAATTTATAAAAAATTGTTCCAATTTTATTCTTTGATGGCATAAACTCAATGTATATCTCTGAAAACTGATGGCATACAAAAATAAAAATATTTTTCAACAATCGAATTAGACTACGTTAAAAAGATACTCGTATGACGTTTTAATAGTTCAATTCAATTGAATCAGCTTTAAACTAATTAAAAGATTGAATACGCTTTTGTACATTCGTTATTAGAATCATTTGTTTTTGTACACAAAAAAAAAAGTATGTGAAGGAGTATATTTTTATTCTTGAAGTAGTTTATGGCTGATGCAAATGAATTGAACTATTAAAATGATCAGCTAAGGTAATCTAATTAGATTGTACACTAAAATTTTAATTTTTAATATGCCATTCCTTTGTCTGATATATTCAAAAATTTAAATCGCTCTTACTCACCAAAGAACAAAGAAAGCAAAGCAATGAAATTGATTGTCCACACATGTTTTTCATTAAAGGGGCACCATTCAAAATGGCGAATATTTTTTAAAATTATCGAGAGAAAAATAATTCATTGATATAGTATTTCGTTACGCCCTTGCAAAACTCAATGTTTATAATGTTATAATTTAAGTAGGCAAGTAGATAATGATGTTTATATAGATTTTAATAAATTCGCCAAAGTTCTTATCAAACGTAAGGTACAGGTGTAAAATCAGCTACTACTGTTTGAACAGATACTTTCTCAATATCCTATATATAAGTAGTTACGAGGGAACAAGCAAAAAAATAGATAAATTTATATTTAAGAAAATAACAAATCATATTAAAATGTAAAAAATAGTGATTGTTAATTATGAATATTTTTTGACACTCTTTTGAAAATGGTCATATAGACCGAAAAAATCATCTCCAAATCATACAAATAATTTTTATATTCCCCGTATTCTTTTTTACAATATTTTAACGAACATATACATAAATATTCATATACACAAACGTCTGTTTAAGAACTGCGTCATCAAGGTAATGAAGCGAGTCTGGCGACATTAACGGTGAAGATTTGGCAAAATTTGGGATTCATCAAATTGGCGCCATAACTAAAACGCATGACTCACAATTTGTGTTTGAAATATTAGTTTTTCATTCATAATGTGGTTATCAAAAATTTATCTTGGTTAATTTTTACTATATCTAAATTTTACGTACATAATACACAAGATTAAAATTTCCATTATAATGAAATTTGTAAATTAATCATTAAATAAATAAATTATGGAGTAATTTAAACCATTTTCTGAAGTAATATAGATTCTGATAATTATTTGTACGTCAAGCTTTTGGGGTAGCCACCTATATGAAATCGATATAAATTGTTCATTACGTAAATAACATGAGCTAATAATTCAACTTACCACATTTTACCTTAAATGTCGATATTTCAAGAAATAAGAATTAAATAAATGAAAATAACAGATAAAAGATTTAATTGTCTAGATACTTGTAATGATTGACGTTCATGAAACACACAAAATAACCAGTATATATAGTTATAAATACATAAATATACAATAATAAATAATATGTATTGCAATTTCATATGTGTTTCTTTGCTAATTTTTAATTTGAGCTAAAATTGTGACGAATCCAAAATGTTTCAAACAAAAGAAGTTTCTTTTCAGAAAGCGAACTTATTTGTGATTAAATTTATCTTCTATGGTTTAAAAGTTGGGTCATAGGTCCCTTGAAACCAATGGACTAATTTTGTTCATTAATTAACTTAATTAAACTCACCTTTAGATTAAAATTAATATAATAAAAATGAACAAAAATAAAATTGGCTGTCTTAAGACGTACATATAAATCTATCGAGATATTTGACAATTTTAAAGAATGTTAAATTTAAATTTCATAAAGAAACAGAATTAGGAAGTCTGAAATTTGGAAAATAATCAATAATTTTTTTCAATTTACGAATGTTGAGTATAAAAAAAATTAGAATATATCGATAAAACAATTTTTCTCGAATTTGTGTTCTTCAGATTTCTGACTCAATTTTAAATATGAGATTACCGTAAAATCAGAAGTTAAACAATTCTTTTTGAAAATTGGGAAAGTGACCATATTTCCGATACTGTATTTAGTTATATATAGAAACCATTGTGATACGTTGAGAGTCAATTACAAGGAGAAATTCTTTGATGTATTAATGTAGAAAGTTTAAAGACAATCAAATCGTCTAGAGAATCAAATAGTATATTTCTTTCATTGATTCGATTTAAAACTTCTTTAAAATGTGAACGTGTGGCAACATGAAGAAAAAGAGTCCAAAAGTGTTTATTTGTGTCTAAAATAAAAAAATAAAAAAACACTTTAAAATAATCTTGATAGTTTCGAAAAATAATTAATTTTCGAATTAAATATGGAAGATTTTTCGAAATGGCCAAAATTGTTCAAAATTATTTTTATTATATATTTTGGAGAAAAATAAACTCTTCTGAACTTTTTTCCAAAATTTATAATTTATAAAATCATTGATAACATCCTGTTGCCAACATGCTGTAAAGGATACGGTACTTCATCTTCATCACACTGGTGGATTGTGTTTATACAGACTTTAGCAAGACGTTTGATAGAATATATCATTCTATTCTACTAGCTAAACTAGAACAAGATGGCCTTGTTCCCTTTTTCATTTATTGGCTTGCATCTTATCTGATTGGAAGATCTTAAATGGTACTATATATGCTACATCTGAAATTTCTCAACGATCCCATATTGGGCTTTGTTACTTAATGTATTTGTAAATGACATAAAAATAATATTTATTGATATTCAGTCTCTTATAGTTGCTGATGATTTAATGATATTTCACTCCCATATCCTCAATAACTGTATGCACCTCTAGAATAACATAGACCAATTGTAATCTTGATGTGGAAAAAATAATTATTAATTAATACAAATAAATGTTTCACTATTACTTTTCATAGAACAACTAGCCCAATTATTTCCCCCACTCCATACTAACTATTAAACAGAACTTCCACAGTTAAAGATTTGAGGTTGTCATATTTGATACTTTACTTTCTTTCACATCATAATATACTTACATCATTAAAAATATAAGGATTCATTTTTAGAAATACCTGGGAATTCAGAAATGTCCAAGTCATTCAACTACACTATTGCTCTTTAGTTCATTCTATTCGGGAGTATAGTCGGACAGTTTGGAATCCATTTTATGGAGAGATATCGAGATATCGTGGGTTCAGTCTACAGGTATTGAGCGGTTTCCAAATCTTTTACTGCGTATAATTACATTCTTGGTAAAGGACACAACATCAATCACAGGTCTGTTCCATTTTTACTTACAACTCTCATATTATTTTTAACCATATAGTTTTTCAAGTCGTTGATGAAATGCATGAATAAAAATATTGAACATGAGTCACCCTGTAGCAATCGGTGTGTGATGTCTATTTTTAGGCTTTCTTTACCTTTAACATTATGTTTTAGATGGGCGATTATGAACAGATTTTGCAAAACTGTCATGAACTTACGAATGAACCCTATTGAAAGGAGCTTTTGTCAGAGTAGAGTGTTGTACATCGTCACAAGCCTTTTTAAAGTCCACAGAAGTCTCAATGATTTTTCTTTTCGGCAATCTTGTATTATTATTAATGTTGAAAATCAAGGTGAATATCGCATCTCCGCATCTCCTAAATCTAAAGCCCTATTGAGCATTTTTTTTGTAGAGATCTTAATTTTACATTTGCAATAAATTTTGAAACCTGGTCTGGTCTGGTAAGTTAATTATAAACTGGATAGTTATTTGGTTCGAAGAAGCGGCGTTTCTCTTTCAAATTGTCATAACTTTCTACCCAGTTTATGAGAAACAATCGGAGTGTATAAATATGAATGAGTTACATCGCTAAAAGATTTGCTAAAAGTAAGGGCGTCCTGTGTGTAAATGTTTTGAAAGTACGCAATTCAGTCTTAAAAACTGATAAGATTTTGACTATGCTTTGCGAGACCTCTTACATTACCTACAATTTTCCAAAATTCACTTACGTTTGACAGTTTTTCGCGAATACTTTCAAGGTAAATTTTTTTTGTATTCAGAACAAATCATTACATTTCAAAGTTGTATAGATAGCTTTGGATTCTTGAAGTTAATACCAAGTTAATACCCGTTTTTAGAGGTTTTGGCCAAATCCACTTTTCTATTTTTTGATAGCATAACAACTCTTTAGCCGTTTTTCTTTTAGGATTCTATTTAACTTTATGGATATTATGTGAAGGTTTTTGAAATTTTTTTTTCTTGAATACTTACGAATGTAACCTTTCAAGAAAGATAGTCAGGCGACAATGACAAATCTGAAACATCAAAATCTAGAATCTCATTCAGTGTTAGATCGTTTACCCTGCACAAATCTATGCTACTTTTTCCCGTTTGACCGCAATAAGTAAATTCTATTCTGCCGTGCTATCACCAATGCTATGATCATTTATTACTGAAAATCCCAAATCCATCACGTTCTTAAAGTTAAAAGATTGAAACTATTAAATATATGGTGTTTTTCAGAAGAGTTATTCTCGTTTCCCATTCTTGTATTAATGTCCCTCAGTACAATAGTGATGTTGACTAAATTGTCTTTATTCCTTTAATTGAACTGTCGTTACTGCTAAATATATCATAATCGTGTTGTTTATAATATTTATTCCCTTCTTCCTTTAAAACTACTCTTTCTTTATAACTACAATTGAACCGTCGTTACTTCTGCAATTTTAAAATTCTTTCCTGCACTGATTTTTGGTTTTAAAAATGGCTAATAATATTCAAAAATTAATATATTCTGCAACCACGGTCATTTTTCATTTCATTTATACAAAATCTCTATTACTTGGATTGATTTAAAAAAAAAATATGTTATCAATTTTTTTAATGAATTTTAAAACTTTATAATAAACAATACCAATATAATGTGTGTACTAATAGAACAACTTTTCAAAAAATTTTCTAAAATTAATTATAAGAGCTTTTAAAGTTATAAAATTTAAAAAAATAAAACCGTAAGAATGTATATGTCGTAAGAATGTTAAAATAATATTAGTATATCCATGACGTCCGTATAAATAAATAATATGGTCCAAGAGCCCAGTGCCGACAAGCGTAACTTCTTTTCTAGAAAAGAAAATGTGTTGGATAAGATGCATCCTTCCAATCTTGTGTCGACGACCAATTTACGGGTACGGCTAGTGGTAAAGGTGAGTGAAAATACACATCATTTTTCTTCAGGTCTCAGGGCTGGTTTTTATGTATGAGCCAAAAAATATTTTTAAAATTTCTGGCAGTATGAATAATGCCAGCCAATTTCTGTCAGCGATAATCTTTGCAAGACGCTTTAAAGCCCCAAAAAAATTCTACTTGTATTTTCAGTCTTGATTTTTAAGAATGACCGTCCATGAACAACTAGACCAATATTAGGAGTGAAACATACCCCAAGGCACATGCCAAGCTATATTTTATAACAATCTAAGCTTCTCACTCACAGTAATACTTATAATGTCACTTAATATGTAAGCATATGCGGGGATATTTGGCCCCATCGAATGGGCCAAGACGTAGGGAGTATCCGACTGCTCAATAAATTAGATTAAGAGGAGAACTGCTATCGCGTCTCTTATTTCTAGACCTTTCGGTTCTCTGTACCGTCGTTAGAACACTCCTTCACCTGAAGACAAAGATGCCTTCTAGCACAAGGTGATAATTATATTGTTATTATGTTATTGGTAGAGCCGGTTAATTCGTTCTTAACTAAGCGACGACAGTATCTTCAGGTAATTGGCGCTGCCTGGATTCTAACCCGCAACCTCTAGTCTAATTATTCAAAGGTGTTAATATCTTTACTCACTTTACCACTGAGCCGGTCTAGAGCTCATACAGGGTAATGAAATAATAGATTAAAATCAATTTTTTATTATTTCAATTTCGTTTTTGTAGCTTTTAATGAAATTATAAGATATTATTTGGCTCACAGTTAAAAATCAGCCCTGAGACCATAAGAAAAGTGAAATGTGTTTTTATCTAACTTTTACCTGTACCTATAAATTGGCCGTCGGCACAAGATTGCAAGTATGCATACAGGAAATAATGCCATTTATTTCTGAATAAATTAATAAGGCCTGGCGGCATCCCAGACCCTTGCTCTATAAATCTTATCAACGTGTGACGTAATAATTTAAATTGGGTCCTGTTAAATTTGGGTGTGCTCCACACTGAATCTAAAAATTATTTAAATTTGATGTAGCTTTTTAATTATAACGAAAAAAAATAAAAATTGTTTTGTTATAAAACTTAAACATAATATTTCCAGTTATTACAAAATTTGTTTTCATAAGCCTAATTTTATACAACGACGCCAAATACTGTCTGGACATTATTTATACGATTTATTAATTAATTCTATTTTATTATTTTTTGGTTAAATATGTATAAATCTGAAATATTAATAATGTATATTAATATTTCAGATTCACATAAATTAAAATATTAAAACTAACGCTTTTATAACCGGCTCCGAAAAGAAGGAGGTTCTCAATTCGATTGTATTTATTTTATGTTTGTTATCTCACAACTTTCGACTGGGTGAACCGATTTTGATGATTGCGTGTGCTTCCCATTTCAATTTGGTCCAGATCTGATGTCCCTAAGGGCAGAGAAGTGGCAAAACCAATTTTTAGTAATTAAATTTCATCCAAATTAAAAATTATTTGTAGTTTTGTGTACTAAAAAAATTTAAAAAAAACCGTCTTCCAAAAAATAATCTAAAAAGTAAAAAAAATTTTTAATTTTTTTTTTTTTGTGACCAATTATCTTTTGAAATTTGATGAACATCTTATTCTTCGCTAAAAAATTGTTTTGTTGGCGTCGGCTAAGTCACAAGGAGGCGGTTCTTCTATTTTTCAATTTTTATTTATTTACAAATGTAAAAGAATAAACAATAATATCTTGACACTCTGTTAAGTTGTACCTGTTATCAATTTTAAAATATAAAATATAATGATACAAACTTTTATTCACTAATAAATAATGTTGTAATTTTATAAACACTTTGGCTGATTTAGTAACTGCCCACGTTATAATACCAAAAGAATTCATTAATAGAATTTGAGATACATCCGATTTAACATTTGATCAATATTAATGCAATTAAATTTAAAAAAAATTTTGTTTTTAAATTACAATTTTTTTCAATACAATAAAATAAATTTTCAAGTTTGATTTAATCACAGCATGAACACGTGTTTAAATAAAATACAGATTTTTTTTTTTTTTTTTAATAATAATATACAATAATTTACAAAATAAAACCAATAACAATAAAAATTTATCAATTAATGTTTAGAAAATCTTTTTTAAAAATTTAGAAAATATATTTATAATATTTTTTTTTCTGGCTTCAGATACTTTCAGGTATATAGCCATTAACCAAAGGGGATTATTATTTTTCTACAACAGTATACAGTACTGCTAGGTAGTCACCCATCCAAATACTGACTGTGACTGCTGTTGCTTAAATTTTATTGATTGGTCAAGGTCTGTAATTACGTGACGTCAGTCCGGGGTTTTAATATTTTATTAAACTATAGCAAATCTAAGTAAACAAACACGTCTAAGCAGTACAAAACCAAAAATCATTTTCACGTTTTTTATAATAAAAGATCTTGTTTTAAGGAGGCCAGTTGAACTTTACAGTTGTTAAATAAACTTAATAAAATATAATAAAACATTATATTTTAAACATTAAACATTATTATATTAATTAAACATTATAACCTGAACTATAATTAAAGAATTTATGGTATATATGGTACATGGTTACAATCAGACTACATTCCACTATTGAATACATTTTCAAAGGTTTTAAAGAAATAAAACTTCAGATTTTTTCTTTGCTAAGTCCACTATATTTATTATATCTTTGACATGTTTCGCCTCATAATAGACATTTTCAAAAAATTGTAAAGTATTAGTAATAACTTTTGGCTTATATACACAAACTTTTATAACGTATTGTTTTTAAAAACAATGTTACAAGAATGTTACCATTAAAAACAAGTTTAATTTTAAAAAACCAAATCAATATTAAAAAACTAAATAAATTTTAAATTTTTTGATAAAAAACCATAAAAACAGTCAAAATAGTTACAGTAAATAAAATTAATAGTAGTAATTATAGATTGTAGTAGTAATTATGTATGAATTGTTAAAAACTTGTCAGTTATCAGTATAAGTTTCATGTGCAAAATTTGTATGGTATGTTTATTGAATTATGTCAAAAAATGTCGAGTAAAATTCATTTTGGTTTGGTCATAATGTACTACGGACGGTCCCTTTTTGGATTTGTGTATTTCAAGGGTCCTCCATAGATTAATTTTTTTGCTTTTTTGTTTGTTATGTAATATTTCCACATATAGTTCTAAAATGTACTTTTGATGGGTCATATAGTTGGCAATTGCTGATTCCCCTGCCTTACCCAGTTCTCCAGTGTCTTTTTATTTTTCTTATCTTCAAGCTTTTTCCCGTTGTTGACCAATTCCCACCAGGGCAGTCAATACACTTAAACTCCTAGCTTGTTTAGTATGTCAATTTGTTGCTTATTGTGGACAATTATATGGCCTTGCTTACTTAATTGGCACCTTAAATTCATGCCAAATATTTTCAATTACACTATTTTTTGTCATTTTGTCCGACGTACGTCCGAAATATGTTATTAGGTGAAATTTTGTCAATTTCGATGTAGTTGTGGAATATTATGGATTCAAGGCAATTTTCCATTCTTGATTGTTCAGGATTTGATCTATTGTTGTTTATATTATACTATTATTGTTATTAGTTTGATTAATGATTATAAGAATGATATATATATATATATATATATATTTATAAATGTTTATATTTCCATTTTATTGGAAAGAAAACCGTTGAAGAAGTTTTTCGAAAATAAAAAATCTAATAGGTACATATTAATTGCATAGTAATCATTACAAATATTTTGCCTATGGAAATACTCACCCAACCTCATTTATCTGCATTATTTAGTGCAAAAATATGAATTTATCGACATGTTATAGCATCATAATCTAAGGGTTGAACATTTTTTGGTATTTATGGACAAAAAAAACATTGAATAATAGTTATTAAAAATCTTTTGTCTATGATAATACTCAACCGTTTCCTTAAGTTTGATTATAATGGATCGTATAATTTTATCAATTACTTATTCCCCTAATATTTTAACTTCAAAATTTCTTTATAAAATCTCCATTTTGAATATTGACCGTTTTCATGGAAAACATTTATTTGATGAGTAACAGCGGTTTTAATGAATGCAAACTGTGGGTTTTACTGAATAAAATGTATTTCACTAATCTTCACCTGCAAATGGGTGTAATAACACTTGGAAAATAAAAACAATAGTTTACGATCGAATTAACTTGCATTAGCTAGATAGATACTTATTTTAATTATTTTTATTAGTTCTACCAGCCCCACAAACTAAGTACAAGATTGAATAAGAACTCCTATACAATTAATTATAGAATCATCTCTTTTTGGTCATTGATTTTTCACTATTTTGTTAATCAATACTATTTTTAAATTTAAAGTTGACTATGATCGAATTTCTTCTATTGTATTATCTAAAACCGAGTGCACACGTGGAACGTTCGTTTGTAAACAGATGGAACACCGTAGCGTTCCATCTGTTTACCAAGCAAAGTACCTTCAAATGCTAATTTGATGACGTTGTACAAAGCGTCACCAAATTAGCAACGAGTAACATCTCCTCAGAGAATCATTACAACTAGCTAATTCATACTGATGATGACTACTTTGTAGTCGAAATACGTATTTATAAAATACAAAATAATTTGATTTAGGAAATTGGGGAAAAAGTCGAAATTTATTCGCAAAAATCCTAGAGTTTTCATTAATAATTATAAAAAAAAGAGCACCTTCACTTTAAGTATTTGTTTCTGTTGATAAATTTCAATTTATTGTAATATATTGTATTCGTTCGACTCCATATTGAAATATATAAATACAATTAAAATAAAAATGAATAATGTTTACGTCTTGTCCCCACTATTCGTAACCCCACCTAACAACAACATCTTTTGATGCGATTCAAATTTACCGACAATTTGTGGAAAGCGATGTAACCACGTCACATATCGTTTGTTACACGACGGTGTTACGCGTTCACGTCCACACAAACGTTGGTGTTATGTGTCAAAGCTTATGGTGTTACATTACACGCGAACATAGCACGTAGCTCAAAATTTGAATTTCTTAAATACGAAATGCCACAGTATAGCGACAAGCTTTCAAGATTTCGCGACGAACGACAAGCGATTAGCGATATGTTCAATAAACGAGCAACAATACTTACAATTCTATATAAATCATCTAATGACATTATTGCAAATTTGAAATTAATAACATTAATATGTTGTATGCTTTTCTATTTCAGAAAGTCACAAAGTTAATTTAAAAACTTTAAACTAATTGGGTAAATATTAAATATAAATAAATAAATAATACCTATGAAACCATTCATTCATTCTTTATGGTTTCAATTGCACGATCAATTTGAAGGCCGTCATGACGAACGAATATCGATGATTTCTTATTTACCATGAACTGTATAAAATTAAAAATGAAACCACAGGTTGTTCAATTATCAAGTAGAATTTATGTATTTCAGTAGACTTTGAGTTTATGGCTAGTAACTGATAAAAACCATCAAAAACAGTATCTTGTTAACTCATTTAAATTAGATTGTAGGCTATATTCTATTTATGCATCATACGGAGTCAATTTTTGAGGTTAAAAATGAGTTTGAGCCACCAAGGAAACTAATTTGAACAATATAAATTATGCAAATAAAAAATGAAGGATGTTATTGAGAAATCTAGAGTTGAAATTTCAGGAGAAAAAAGTAATTGATAAAGTGTTACGAACCGTCCTTAGAAAATTTAAAAAAGCTAAAACGATAATATATTTAAAAAGTGATTGCTAATAGAAAATTTAATCAGTTTTCAACGATATAATTAGATTAGTTGTAGGCCAGATCAAACGTGTGTTACAGGGTTTTTAAGTATAAAAAACATTAATAACCTAAAAAATTCAAAAATTTTTTATTTTTTTTAAAACTGTCAAATTTAGAAAATGTTTCTACATGATATTTGAAATGTAGAAACTCCTGAAGTTTCGTCAATTGGAGTTTTGAAAAACAAAAATTATCATTTCATTAATTTTTTTTTAATGGAATCAATTTTGATAAACTTTGCGAAAAACTTTTAGAAAATTTAAACCTAAAACGCGCCATGATATAATAATCTATAATTTCAGTGTTTGAATGATATTCTTATAGTTAATATTACCTGTGTTTCAAAAGTATAACACCATGGATGGGCATCTCACATATGACATCATATGTAGATGCCATCCATAATTTGATACTTTCAAAACCCAGATAATGTATGACGTAAAAATGTTAAACTTTGGTCCGGGAACTATCGGAGTGTGTGCTCTGCACTGAATCTAAATTTTTATTTTTATCTTATATAACTTTTTAATTATAAGTTCGAATAAAAAAAAATTTGTTTTGTTATAAAACTTTAACAAAATGTTTCCAATCATTAAATTTTTTTTTTGTTTTTCAAAAGCCTGATTAGTTTCTGAAGTTTCTGTATATATTTATGATAATATATGTGTTTCAAAACATGATGGTATTACTGGGAAGTAAGGTATGTTGTCATCATTATTGTATACAAGCAATATTAAATATCATATCTTACTGGCACCAGTAACACCATCAGGTTACAATACAGACATCGGTAGGTATATTCAATATGAATTTTTTGCGATTTCTGAGTAGGGAAAATATATCTACTTAATTGATGACGTCACTAGCTCATTGAATATCTATATAAAACAGTGAAAACCAACTTTTTATACAGTTAAACAAAAATATAATTGAATAGGTTTAGGTATATTATGTATGCATGTAAAATTTATTAATTTGTTGGATAGTAATTATCATAATTGAAAAATCTTGTTTGATTACTTTTATAACACCACGTACTTTGTAACAATGTCTTCTAATAGAATTATTTACATATTCATAATTTTATTTCACACAAATTTTGTGCACAGTGAAGCGGCTATGACAAAACCAAAAAAATATAGTCGACGTGAATTGACAGCCATAAAGAAAACTATGGACAAATTGTACGAAGAGGCAACAGAAGAATTTAATTGTAGAACAATCCCACCACCCAAACGTGTATTTACTTTTAAGGAAATCGTAAAGGAAGCTATTGAAAAATTCGAATTCAATGAGAATTCAACGAAAATAGTTCATCCACCAGTAGTGCTTTTACATCGTTGTGACAGTCATTCTGGATGTTGTATGGAAACAGATAAAACTTGCAGTGTGAAAGAAACTAAAACAGTAACGTTGCCGTTCCATATCAGTGATCCCTTATTGACAACTAATGGAGATCCATTCGATAATGGGGATATAGTTTATTTAACGTTTATAGATCATACGAAATGTGATTGTGTGTGATCAAAATCACCAAAGTCTACTTTAATTATTTATTTTATGATATGTTTTTTGTTTGTTTTTGTTTTTTGATGTGTAAGATCTCTTTCCGCTCTGTATCTATGATAGTGATTTTGTGCAAGTGTAACAGGAAGCAAGAAAAGTGCGCGATATTTGAAAAGTTTATCGATGAATTCATTATATGTAATGTAGACGTTTTTTTTTTTTATATGATGGTGATTTTATGAACAGTGTTACATGTTATTGTATAAAAATGTATAAAATGTTTATAGAAGTGTTACATACATGAACACATACACATACATATACATATACATAGATTCGTACAAACTATTTAGACAGAGAACTCTAGAATTTTTCGAATAAAAATCTATTTTCTACAAAATAGTCGTCATCAGTAATATTTAGAATAGATTGTTTGTGTAGTATGCATTCTTTGAAACTTTGGTCTAAGCCGTCAATTTTTTCCTATGTTTTCTTATGTATTGTCAAGCAATTTTGATATGCAGAGCAATAAATTCAAGACTGTTGCTAATTAACAACAAGCAACAGTCTAGAATTGATTGCATTGGATGTCGAAATTGCTCGAAGAAATATGTAGCCGTGCAAGTTAATGAAAATAACCATAACATTGACAAATCTAATTTAAAATTTTTTTAAAATTGTTACCCAATCCTACCGAACTAGTAGATACATATGAAAGCGTCTACATTCAAAAAATTGGCAACGAAACAATTAATTTAGTAAAAGGACCTATTTGAAATTCTTAATTCTTGAGGTTAAATTGTAAGAATTTAATAGAAATTTGAAAATAAAATTATTGAATTTATTTTTAGTTTTGTAATTTTAATTTAAAGATTTTTAACTGTCAAAATCATGTGGTCCAATAGAATATCAATGACCGAACACAGTAGCGGATTTAGGTTTGAAGACCCTACACCCGAGACGATATGGCGCGCTTTTTCTTTTGTAACAGTATATATATTGTGACATGAGACTGGCCATAACGCCGGACGGATAGTCCCATGTCAGCCAGGACGGAAACATTGACCGGACTGTTAAGTTTTTGGATGCGAGTGGCATTACTGGCCTAGGCTGGGATTTGCCGCGACCGTGGCGCCTTGACGGAAGCCAGCAACTCGAATCACTGCAACTAGGGAGCCCGGAGTTCGAATTAAATATACGCTAGGCTTAAGTATTTTAAGTTAGGTTAAGTCTGGACCCACGAAGGGTGTAGCCATAAACCGAGAAGACATTCGGACACCGCTGTACCGCAGAATGGCGACCCAAATTTTGGCACGCCTAAACTTAAATCCGCTACTAACCAAACACTAAACAAACAAAAAAAAAAAATAATTAAATTAAAAATTAAAAAAAATTTTTTTATTTAATAATACTAATAGTTTTCCTTTAAAAGAATTATTTTTCGTTACGAAAAATTAATTAAAATAATAATAAATGAATCATTATATAAAGATTAAAATATTAATTTATATTTTTAAGGTCAGATGTTACTACACATAATCTGCGAGTACTGTAAGGCTCGCTTCTTTTTTCTATATTTAATTTGTATAAAGTGTAAATTGTATAAAATGTAAATTGTATTTATTTATTAATTATTATAAATCCAAAATAAAATATTTATTTGCTATCTATGTTATTTTAAAATGCAAACACTTTTACCTGTACATAATCCAACAGTTTGTAATGAACCGAGTTCAGTTATCTTTGATGTATTATTATAATATTTAAAATGTCGAAAATTAAAGGATAAAAAGAAGAAATAATTACGTGTAAGCATTTTTATTGTTTAATATATTAAATGTGCACCTAAGTATGGAGGGGGGATGTATAATGCCCCTCATTCAGTTATTACAAAATAATTGAATAGCTGCTCCAAGTTTGAGATTCCAAATATTCCACAAACAAGCGTTTTCTGTTTTTTTTTTTCGATAATTCATTTATAACATTTTTGAAGGCCTTCTAGCTAAATATAAATGGTAAAGTTAAAATTCAACGTTGAATCAAGGAAAAACATCTAAAAACAAAGTTGGCCATTTTTCAGTATTTTAATTTTTTCTTCTAATTTTCAGTAAAACAAGTGAATATAACAACTGACAGTGTTAATTGTCAGACACTCGATATTGGTTTAGTATCAAAGTATAATGTGTGAAATATTACAACATAAAAGACTATAAATATGCAGTCTATACAGGTATAAATCGTATATAAAAATTTCGTGTCACGTTGTTTATTTGTTTATTATATGACAAATAATTATAATTATCTGTGAGTTTCCTAAAATTCTAGCAAATGGTGTAAGGTAATTTATCAGGTGGATTGAGCAAATATTCAAGCGCTATTTTAAATCGAAGTGTCGAGTGTCAGACATCACGAGTATCGGGTGCATACAAAATACCGGATGACACACCGAATACCAGGTGCCTCACACTATATATCGAATGCCACGCACCTAATACCGGGTACCCACACCAAATACCGGGCATGCGATAAGGAAACATTTTCCTTAATTCCACCCTATTGGTGAATAAAAAAACGGTGTCAAAGTTTGTATAGGGCAACGCGATTCCTTGGTTCAATTTATTTTAAATTTTACATGTAATTGATGTAATAGCGTTCGATACAATCAGAAAATTGTGACGAATCTAAACAATTTATCTTGTTTACAAGCGAAAATGGACTAACTAAATATTTGTATGAACACTAATGCCAAAATTTTGTTAATACCTTTAATATATCGTGGCGTTATTAACTTTAAACTAAAATTAATATACTTAGGCATACTATATTATATATGGTCGAGTATTAAATAAACTATTTGAAGTTTTAGAGGTACAAAAATCATACTATCTGCATATTTAAAATTAATTTACATACAAAAAATATATTATTTTTGGTATATCGCAAACATTAAGTTAAGTGTTGATTATCTTTACCGGTATGACCTTAGGATATTTCCATTATCCTAGCATTTTCCCTATCTGTACCTCTTCATTCTTTAAAAAATATAAACAACTTGATGCCAAACTTTCTGCAACCATAAAGGATGGCTACGTCAACCTTTTAGATATTCACATGATATCCTTCGTAATATAGCGGTGAAGGTGTCACAGTCTATTTTATTAGCATCAGTCCATCAGTGAGATACAATTTTGGTGGTGTATTTTAGTTTGAACATAACGATGTTTTATTATTAATTTACAATTTTGAATATGTTTTTATAAAGTCCTTAAGCGACTTCAAAAAAGAAGGTTTCTCAGTTCGATCGTGAATATTTTGTGTGTGTGTGTGTGAACTATAACTTCGTCGTTTATGAATCAATTTTGATGATTCTTTTTGTGTTGGAAAAGAGATATCCCAAGAGTGGTACCATGGAAACGAGATTTTGATGTTCCTAAGAGGAGAGAAAGGACAAAAACAATTTTTAATGATTAAATTGATAAAAATTTTGTGATAAAAAGTAAAAAATATTTTTTAATTAAAAACTTCTATATATTAATTTCCTTGTGACCTATTACCTTTTGAAGTTGGCGTCAACCATATCATTAGCAAAAAAATTGATTCATTGGCGACTGAGAAGGGTACTGGGTCACAAAGAAATTATTATACTTATAGAAATTTTTTATTTAAAATATTTTTCAGTTTTTATAGTACATTTTTTTGAAAGTGGTTATTTTTTTGGAAATTTGTTTATCATAATAAATTTATTTATGCTGATATAAACATTCAAACGGAACATCTATAAAGTAATTTTTTTATTTTTTTTTAATATTTTTTTTTTTTTTTTGCTCAATTAAATACAAATTTTCTTTAGTAAACTTAACATTGATAAACAAAAAGATAGACAATCTAAAATTTTAAATTTTAAAAAATAGTTTTTGTTTTCTTTTTTAATTTATTAAAACTGGCGCCAGATAATTAAGTTATACAGCCATTAACCAAATAAAATAAACAATTCAATACATGTTATTACATAAATAAATTAAAACGAAAAGTATTCTTGTATCAGATAATTAAAAAATAAAATTCGAAAATTTGTATCATTAATGCACAAAGACATGTAGGAAGTTCGTCGTCAGGGCTCGTCGAGACTATTTTACGAAGGAGCTATAACGTTAAACACTAGAAAGGGGACCACGAAAAGGTTTACAATAGAGATTACGTATAGGTTAAAAGTAAAGAAATTAAAGTACAAAAATTAAAAGTACATTGAGGTAGCCAAATTAAATTTAAATAAGGATTTTGGACTTAAGGAAAGTACAAAGACTAGAAAAGATATATTATTTAGAGACAGAAAATAAGGAATATTGTAAGGACCAAAAACACCCATACGGGATTGGGAACTTAAAAAAAGGTCTATGCTGATTCAGGATTGGGCAGGCGAAGGTCATGTGATTTATATCACAGAATTGGTAGACACATTTGCTAGTATCTAGTATCAGGCACAACATACGATGTAGGTGCGCTGGTAGATACTGGTGGAACCATGTTTGAAAAGATGGAGTAGGTTGAAGCTCGTGTAAATAGTAGCCTTTTGTCGATGTACTCAATATTTGGTTCCATTCTTGTAACATAGACCTTTTGCTATGTGTCCAAAGATCTTGTGCAGGTGGAGGTGTGTATCTTCTGCACCATTTAGAACTGCATCCTTAGACAACATATCAACAAACTTGTTTCCACGTATACCGATGTGTGATGGTCATCAAACAAAGGCAAGGCAGAAACGATCTTGAATTAGTTTAAATATGGTGCTTGAAATGAATACTATGAGCAAAGGAGTTTTTCAGGAAATGGAATTTCGTTAAAAAAGTGATGGAGACCTTAGTGAGCCAGATACTATATTTGCCCTGTCAATACCATTTGACTTCACGTATAACAGAGTCTTCAAAAAAAGCGACAAATTTTGATGAGAAAATAGAGAAATTTTCTGAAATGCTTACAGTAGTAGAATGGCCGCTAGATGTGCAGTGAAATGCAAAGTTCCACAAGATACATTACTTTTCCTTAGTATGACTATTACTCTTGCAATGTGTGTGTATTTTACAATGCCGTATTACAGAGTTAGTATTTCAACCATAAGAAAAAAAACCAATCGACCAAGGTAATTATTATAATACATACTCAAAAATATTGAACGTGATATGCTTTTTTTTTGGAGAATTATGATTGGATCTTATCATCAATAATGTTGTGACTGTTTACATTGTAGGAAAAAGTTTATTAATAAAGTGCATTAATATAAAAATTGAAAACAAAAAAGGAAATCGATCTTTCGACCAAAGTTTTATTTTAACGTTAAGTTACGTGTCACACTGTGAAATAGAGAACACAGTTTAGAATATAGATAAAAATAATAAATATAATTTTAAAATTCAAAAACATTACTACTTATTTGTGTTTATTTTGCAAAATGTAAAAAGCTACGAGGTCTAGCAACTAAGAACTAACATTTTAAGACTATATTATTTAAAGAAGTTCAGAAATGAGGAATTAATCGTTAATGAATTTTGGATTCGATTTTCACGCTCGAACAATTTAAAATTTAAACTTCAATTTTATTTTTTTTAAATCATAAATGCCACGCATAACTTGTTAATTAATAATTAATATTGCAAATATATTCAACATTTGATGATAATAAACTTTGAAGAAAATAAGTACAAAGTTGGAGCAAAATTTTTTAATATTACAGGTTTCGATATTAAGCGTTAGCTCACTTTAAAAAACAGGTTATGATACTAAATATTTTCCAAAGACCTACATTCTTATTTTCAGGTTGGTAATTATAGAATTTCTAAATGATAAATAGATTTAATGATCTGAGAATCTTTTAATTTAGCATTACCATCAAATATGGTGCCCTTTTCGCTTTACGAAAGTGATTTTACAAATATTATAATAAATTTTAAATTATTGTATTTCAAAATCAAATTAATAATCAAATTTTTAGACTTACTCAACCGTTACAGTAGTCTCTTTTTTCTTGCTTAGGTCGTGCGAATACATGCGATGGTTTTATTATTTTACTCAATTTCTTACACTAACTAATCTTCTATATACCTTAAGGACGTTCCCAATAAAATCAGTTTTCGTAGAATCTTTTAGAAAATTTCAAGACACATACATAGAATTGACCTCTAATCGTAGAATTTTTTTCTTATACCATGCGGCACTTTATCAGTTAAAACTTACACATTTAACACTGTTTCGATTTTGAACCGAAAGTTTTATTAGATATCAAAAGGTATATACATAATTTAAGGTAAGACAATTATATATCTGTAAAAAAAATTATGACAAGCGGTGTATTCGGTAAAAATTTTTATGAACCTTTTCGTTTTAAAATACGATTACTCATTTTCAATTAGATAATGAATTATATTTGAAATCAACAAAACTTTAAATTTTAATTCTTCTTGGTATTTTTCTAAAATTAAAAGATTTCATAATTTTGCCGCCCCCAAAATAGTTCCGCCCTAAGCCTGGGCCTCAGAACAACTACGGGAAAATATTTTTCCAATTTAGTCAAAATTCTTTAAAAAGTAACCAGCGTATAAAAAAAACTATATAAATTAATTTTACTATTTTTAATCATTATTAACATACATAAATGGTAATTGAAGTTGTACGATAATTTGTTGAACTCTTAACTAGACACTTAATTTAATCTTATCTTGTAACACATAATAATTTGAAAACTATAAAAATTATCACAACTATTAACATTTATAATAATGAATGAAAAGAAATATATCAAAGATATTTGTAAATAAATAATTATACAAATTGTGTAATCAGTAATGCATGCCATCTTCTGAGAAAATATTGTTCGTTTTTATATTATTCAATGCTAAGTAGTGTTATCTAAAATTTAAAAAATATTTGCTGCTTTAGATTTCTGTGATTACTTTTTAGGTTGTAAGCTATGCCTGAGAAGGGGCGGTAACTACCCCCTCGATTAGACCGTTAAGCAAGTAGTTTCGACCTGTTCCGAAATAATTTCCTAATATTCTTCCATACTATGTAATCCATTATATTTTTTTAACATCAAAAGCTGACCTATGTATTAAATTTGCATATCCTTGGAAACAAACATGTTTATTGTTTAAATTATTTATTATTTGACTGGGTTGACATTTTAATCTCTTTTTATTTATTTTATTTATTTTTTTTTTTAATAAAACAAAAAATTAAGATTTTTAAATAAATATATATAATGAGTGGATCAATAGTTACTTTTGAAAAACCAATAAAACATCTAGGTCTTGCAGATTGGCATGCACATACATGGGAAACTCAACAAACAGCAAATACACGACGAGCAGACACGTTTGAATTGCGACACCAAGCTCGCCAATTGCGTAATGAGACGAGAATTAAAACCGAATGGGATACCTATCATAATGATGTTCGGCTTGCTGATCGGTAATTAGTTTAACAACCCTTTTTTAAATATAAAAATAAGCAAAAATATCGAAGAAAAAAATGATTTAGGCGAAATTTGTCTAAACTTGTTAGTGACCTTAAAGTATATTTGCCACGGGTCGGGTTGGTTTTTGGTCCCTACGTTCAACCTGTGATTAAATTACCCATGAATTTGGGGGGTTTAGTTTTCACGGGTCGGGTTGGATTTTGGGCCCCACATTCAACCTGTGAATAAACTACCCATGTAAAACTCAAAAAGTAGACGAAAAATTGATATTCTTCATTTTCGTCTTATTTTGGCTTGTTTTACCAAAATCCATAAAAAAATCGAGGCGCCACGGATATCGTAATCGAGCCGTATATTTCAAGGTAATTTTCTTGGATTTGAGTTTTATGGATTTGATGGATATGACTTTGAATTTTATGAGCTCGAAGATAGGGGTTTGGAAAGGGGGTTTCCGTTTAGAAAAACCAAGTCAATGTTGAAATGAGCTTCATGGCCATTGCTAAAGTTAAAATAAATGTCACTCCTTTTAACTCCTCGTTAGAAATTCTACAACTAAAATACAACGGAAATACATATAATTTCTTTTTAAAAAATCACATATTTTTGAGGTTTAAGCAGAAACTGATACTTCTTCAAGACTCGCTATACGAGTATAAGAGAGTATATTAAATTGAGTAACGCAATTTTGTAATGCTAAAAAGAGAAATCTGATTCTATTTGAAGAGTCATAATATGAGTACATGAGAGCGTATTAAATTTGGTATTGGTATTTTGAACTCTAGAAAATATTTACAAAATATTGGAATAGGTATTCGTCGAATATCGTCCATTTTCTTATGCCCGCCGCCAATATAATCTAAAAATCAAATTACACAGGAAGCTAAAAATTTATAGCGTATTCTATTCAAAGAAGTGAGCTTAAGTTCGTGAATGTGCAAAATTGGTCAGTTGTGTCCCATATATCTATGGCTTATAGTTTAAATCATAAGATATAAAAAAGTTTAAATAAAACAAATCATTGAACATTTTATCATAAAATCTTTTGATTTATTCGTACCCTAATTTCATATCAAATTTTCCCAAATCTGTGTTTTTACAATGAGAATATGGACCTTCAAATTGACGTGCGTTTCAGCTATACATTGACGTAATTAGAGCCAATCAATGTTGAAAAATCGTCTTCATTTTTAGCGGACGTCAAACGAGCGTTCTAGTTTTTAATGAAATCAAATACTGCTTGTCACACTAGCGTTAGATATTTTTAATTTTTTAACAGTTATAATAGACTATAAATGCATATGTGAAAACTATTAGATGTTCTGGCTCTGTTATTTTTAATAATTGGCATTTTTTATCTAAAATTTTATGCTCTACAACTTTTGATTGTCATTTTTTACTTTTTTGAACCCAAATCAATGCCCAAAAAATGCTGATTCCTGTTAGAATGTGGTGTTCCAGACTACGATTCATCACTAAAAAAAATTACAGATATAGAAAAATAAGCTTCCTATAATATGAAAGAATTTAAGTCTTCCACGAGGTATAAGAATGATAAATTATTATTTGTAACATTATTTTAAACTTGTGAATTATTAACACATTTAGTTGTTATATTTTTAATGTTTTTCTGTATGGTTGCTCAGGTATATTTATGAATATGGTTGCTCTATACAGCTAATAAACACAGGATATTCTACCATGCATTTATTAACTAAATTAAGTTTTAAAGCCAACGTTTTTCTAAACATTCTACAACGAAGCAGTTTTGCAATCGTTGAGGAATTAAATTTGTATTGATTCCTTAAAATCTTCAAAATACTAGATTTTTTCATACTAAAAGACAGTTTGGAGAAATGTATAAACTGAAATTTTTTATTATCTTCAAGAATGAACACTAATGTGGCAAAGTTTTTTGTTAAATATGCCTACTTTAAAGGAAAATTAATATACTCTGATGTATTATATATAACTATATGTCGAGTATAAAAAGCCAATAGGCAAAAAATTCAAATTTAACCAAACAAAACACAGACAAAAAAAAAAATGATTTTTTTTATTTATAAATTTCGAATGGTGAATTTTACTAAAAATTAGCATTTGTTTTATATTTTAGAATTACTGAATTAGGTAGATGGAAAGAAACATTAGAAGAACAATTAAAAAAAATAGAATCGGATATAAGATCTCTAATCGATGAAAAAGCTGCAACAGAAAGGGAATTAGATTTTTTGGACATACACATGTCTATTATTAATGAATGCATTACAGCAAGAGATGCACGAGGTGGCTCAGAACTAACGTACGATGATGCTGATACAGAATTAAAAAAGGTTAGGAGTTGAAAATTAAATTTAATAATAGTTTATTATTAGGATATTTTAATTAACCAGATGCGGATAGTACCGCTTTGTTCGATTATTGATAACTTCTTCGTCGCTCAGCAACTATCGATATAATTGCTGCCTATACAAATTATGTACCAAGTCTATAATGCTACTTCCACCATCCGATGGAGCGGTTCTATCCGAATCAGGTCAATTAAAATCTTCAGTGATGCGATAGAATGTTGCTGATTTGAAATATTTGTCAATATTCCAACGTTATAAAAACTTATCATACCCACAAAATACGTGCAGACAACTTTTAGAATGTGAATGCCTATAAAAACAATAAATATGTGTTTATCTCGTTGCGCTGTAGCAACGATACACGTAATCATTTTTGAATCGAAATAATGCACTCCTGTTGAAAAATTTATGGTCCACAGTTATAACATTTCTAACATAACTCGCAACAAGTAAAAAATAAATAAATAACTCTTAAAAACGTTCGTTATTTTTGACAGTTTTGCATTGTACGGCTGAAATATGTTTCCTGGTTGAAAAATGATTAGGAATAAAGTTTACTATAAGAATGCACTATCGTTAAATGAGTAAAACTCCAAATTTGCCACCATAGAGCGTTTAAAATAAACAAAATTAAAACATTGGAGTTTGCACGCACGTTAGTGGCGAAACGATACAAAATTAGGAAATTTTGCAGAAATTATAATCGATCGGGAATTCTTAGACAATTCAAAAACAAACAAAAAATTCCTCGTATTTTCAAAAATATTCTGTTTTATTTTTGCGCAAAGTGTTATGTTTATTTAGAATCCAAAAGGTTACCTTTTACATCTGGTCGTTTAGCTGGAGCCAAAATTTCAACAAAACGCCAATATTATTTCTAATTCCTGTAGACTAGAGATGATGGGAGTCAACCCAGAAAAACTACAATAGTTACTTTGCACCTCCTGAAGTCGTCACTTTCAATGGATTATTTCATATTTGTGTGAGCCAAATATTAACAAAAATTTCATTTCATTTGTATAAGTCTATAGAAGAGACTAAGAGCAAGCGTTAACAGATTGTCCAGTCAAAACCACCTGGAGGCAGTTCTGACCGCTATTCATTTCATTCTTCTTAAATCGCCATGTCGTGCTTTTATTGCTTCCTTAAATTACTATTAAACATAGTTACTAAAAAGGTTTTGTCAACGTAATTCTGGTAACCTTGCCGTTATGTTTTTATATGAATTGGTGGTAAAGTAAACCCAATAAATTTATTGAATTTTGTATTTGTAATTTCTAATTAAATTAGTCTTTTTTGGTAAAATATTTAATTGCCCAGTAAAAACTAACATCTTAGCTAGGGAAGGTTGCCAATGTTATTACTAGTTCGAAATTAGACTTGGAATCCAAATGCCACTTTGACAACCTTTTGGCAGATATAAGCAAAAATTACCCCATTATATAGCTGGCTCCAAACCTAATAAATTTATGGAATATTCCTACTTTTTACTATTCGAATGAGGTATAAAAAAAGTCAATTATATAGAAATTTTACTTGGTATTACAACCATTTCCCAAATTACAAGCAATTATTTGATAAACTTTGAGTAGTCTAATATAAAGACGTTGGGTGTACTAAAACAGATAACTAAGCCACGTTGGTAAAATATTAAATTAAATTAGTCTTGAAATGTTAATTCTTTAGTTCCGAGTCTAAAAATATACAAATATCTCAAATTCCTCAAGTTTTACAAAATATATTTTATAATTTATTCCAGGAATTGTGTGTAGTTGAAGGTATAAAAAAAATGTTAATCGATCGATGTCAAAGCTGTTGGGAAAAAATAAATCGCTTAGAAGAAGTTAAATTTAAAGTACAATTAGATATAAATGACAAAACTGAAGCTATTGAAATTGATAAAGATATGTTAACATTAGATAAACATTGCACAGGTATTAGTTTTAAACCTGATCCGTTGGGTGTTCCAAAACGCTCAATATCTCATCAAAATTGGTTAGAGCATTCACGTTACACCAAATTATTAGCTGATAATGAATTAGCTGATACTGCTCAAATGCGTGAAGCATTATTTATAGTGCGAGAACGGGCAAGAAATAATTTAAAAGCACAACGTGAAACGGCTGATTATGCATTACGAAAAAGGATCTATGAAATTCAAAGATCTAAGAATGAAGTTGAATGGCAAGGTTTACAGGTAAGATACACTCAGATAGAAGAAATAATTGTAAGGATTATGAAGGATTTATAATAGTTTTGAATATGAGATCATCGCATATTTCTACTATACCAGTAATGCTGAACATTCAAAACTAAGATCCCTCAGTCTAAATACATTTTATTAACTCTCTTTTAATTTTTATTAAATAAAGTGAGATAGATATATTTGATTTTACATGAATTGAAGATAAAAATATAGACTTTTTTCTCGACTAGAAAAATGTAATTTTTTTGAAATAGAGGTGAAATGAATTGGCATAATTAGGGGAAAGGGGGAAACTTATTTTTTTTATTGCATGCTCTTCTCTTTTGGGGAAGATAATAACTTAGTTCTATTCAATATAGGGTAATGCATGGGAAATATGAAAACTGTAATTTTTCTATTGCCCCTCCCTTCTGTTTGGAAACACTTTCTAAAAACATAAATTTAATGTAAAATAATGAAGGGACATAAAAAAACTATAATTTTTATTGAAATAATCCTCTTGGAAAATGCTTAAAAACGCCAATATTCTATGTGAGCTAGGAAGAAGATATTTTTCGATCGATGTGAAATGAAATGATCAGCGGAAATAGGAAAAGTTTATATTTGTAATATCCTCTGACTCTCCTTTGTGCAATCAAGGAAGATGCGGATTTTGTTTACTTTGAGCGAGCTAAGTTCACAGAGATGCAAATTTTACTCTAAAATATTTATGATTAATCATTAATTAAGAACAAGCTTTTATTGTGGGTCCTTTAGGGAATGTATTTAAAAATAATGAATTTTGTGCCCCTTATTTAAATTTAAATAAACTATTGTATTTTGTGAGAAGATCTTATTAGAAATATTAAATCTAAAGATTGGGATAATAACTGGAAATTTGAAATAATCTAGTTATAAAATATAAACATAAAAATTAATCATGACTATTAATTTTTCAGATGAAAGAAGAAATGCAGAGTACATTAAATGAAATAATTGCATTGGAAGCTGCTTTTCAAGATAAGACAGATGCAATTAAGTTAGCAGAAACACGTTTACAAGCGCGTGCACAAAGACCTGGATATGAAGCTTCACGAGATGAGCCAGAAATGGGAATACGTGATGAATTAACGCAGTTATTGCAAACACGTAAAGATCTTGCTGATAAAATTAATTGTGCAAAGTACGTAATTATAAAGTTAAAAGATTATTAACTTATTTATTGAGGAATATTGATTATCAAAATGTGGGGTATCTAAGCTCTTTAAGTTGCAAGGATTTATGTTATAGACGAAGTACCATAAGAACAATATCCATATGGCCAATATTCATAAGTAGTATATATCATAATGACAACTCAAATTGGACCAAGTTATAAATAACTTTTTAATATTCATTATGAAAATCGAAAATATCGGTACATTTGGCAAGCACAAACAAATGACACGCGCTAGCTGATTGGTTTATTACTTTTTACCTATTTATCTATCTCACGATATCACAGAAGTTAGAATTGAGTTAGCATAGGCCACTGTCCACTAGACCTGCCTGAATATTTTAGTCGCAGGGTGAACTTAAGAACACCCAAGATAGTTGCTAACTTGACCCCAAATGCACACACGTGCTAACGTGAGTTCAAATACCTCATCAAAATTTAATTACAATTTACCAATAATGAGCATAATGATAAAAAGCAACAAGCGGTAGTTTATTGCTTACTCCAAATATCGCTTATCGATAGTTGTTAATTCACAGTGTAGACTGTAAGTATTTTAATTTAAAAATGTATGTAAAGGGCAAAAGTTAGCATTAACTCGTTAATAAGTTATTCGTTAACTAATTTGAAATTCTGCTGGATTAACTGTTAAGTTAACCTCAATTAATTGACAACTTCTGTCAAATTGAACTTGCGTTAACTTTAGTCCTTTATATTGCTTGTTTCTTATCATGTCACTATTTTATTTATATATGTTCAAACAAACCAGTGAATTAAATAAATAGACATAAAACAAACTTTTTAAACAACTACCGCGGCAGAAATGTTAAAACTGCAACATCCATTTTTCTACTCCTTTCATCCAAAGCTTGACTGTAAAAGAATGATAACAAAACCGAGAAGCTTGTTCAAAGTTTGAAGAAGCTCTGAATACAGAAATTAAAGATGTTAATAATAGAGAAGCAGCAGTAATGAAAAAGATGGGATGATCTTTTTCCACTGTTACTCAAACTGAGAAAGATAAAGGTAGAGATCACAAATCTTCAAAAAGCAAAACCCAGAATTTGGTTGGACGTACGGGTAAAAAACTTGCATACCCGTGCAATTTCAACCACTCAGATAGTTTAACCGTAGGTTAGAGATAATAGCCAACATACCTATGCAGGACTATTCTAGCTCGGCTCTAAATAACACTTGAATAGTTTAATCACAGTTTGGACGTAAGGACGAAAAACCCGCACAATAAAAACTCGATTTCAATTATCATTTAGGCAATTTAACTACAGGTTGTACGTAAGAATAAAAAACCCACAGAATCGCAATAACTCGAATGCAAATAATTCTTGGGGAGTTTAATCCCGTGTTGTATATGAGGGACTAAAAACTCGCAGATCCATACACAAACTTAACCCTGTGTCTTTTCTTCATACTTTGTAAAAGCAACGGTAAATGTTAATATGTACCACAGGAAAGTATATTTTTAATCATCAGAATGTGCCATTTTTTGTAACAGAAAAGTTATTTTGCAATATATGGACGAATTTAGTACGACAAACAACAGGAATACAGCAGCGCTAATAAAGCTAGAGTTGCATATGCAAAACAGGCTCACCGAGTTATCAGGGTCACTAAATTTAGCTCCGCAAATTTTTTTTTCTTTTTTTGCATCTTTATTTTGATATATCATTAGTTCGATGTTTGCTTTTGATTGTTCGTTATAAAAAATAGCTTTTCTTAATTTGTTTTATTAAAAAAAATATTAATAAAAAATTTAGTTTGAAATTAGCCCTCCAAATTATTTTTTAATTTTTCCTTTTTTTTGTCATTATTGGACTGGAAATATCAATTAACAATTTTAATTAGCTGAATACTTGTATCAATAATATATGTGTCTGCTTTACGTTTAAAGCTTTCTTTTGGAAAAGTACAGTGATAAACATAGTGATTACACTGAGTATTAGTTAATGTTGCTAATTATTCTAGCAATTTTATGTATAGAAATCACAGAATATATTTCTTATTAATAATTATTCATAAATAAAAAATTATTAATCGTTTGTAGAATAAATTGAAATGGTGTTATTGGTAATGAAAGCGTATTAGTGGAGTTCTTAGAGATTATTACCTAGAAATTCTGCTACGGGTGAATGTATTGGTGTTCAACCTTCGACATTATGTTTTATATGCTAAATACTGAAAATATTTATCACATTATTTTTCATGCTTTCTGCCTCGTGATCTATTGCACCCTATCGGGTTCATGAAATTAGCAAAATTAAAAATAAAAAAAAGAATCGATAAAGCAACAAATGTTAAGCAAAAAATTCTCAAAATTGTTTGGAAAATTCACTATTATTTGTGATTAAACATATCTGTTTTCATTGAAAAACTGTATGTCTTAGAATAGTTTTCAACGAATAACTCGAAAATCTTACATTTTATCGTATATAGCGAAAGAAAGAAATGGATCAGCTAACAAAAAATAAAGGATAAATATTTGTTTTGAATTGTTACATACAATTTTAAACCAACGAATAACATTAAACATGTTAATTACTTCAAGGAAATTTGCAATAATAACATTAAAAGTTAATTTTTGGTATGCAGATATGATTGTCAAAACAATGGAAACCGGTTCAACAAAATAATAATTTATGATTATCTTATAAAATTTTATTATTGTAGTGTCCTTAATGGGATATATATAAATATATTTTTAAAATGTGCAAAAATATATGAATTTGTTTATAAGGGGCATTTGAAGGTTGGCAATTGAAGAAATGACAATGGCCAATCGAGTTAAATCGAATTAAAAAGTTAATCAAATAATTAACTGTCTTAAAAAATGGGGTTGTTTATTTTGATTTAAAAACTCTCACAAAGATAAAGAAATGCCCCAAGAAAATCGAAGATAGATATATAGCAGTTATGTAGTACATTATTTCGATAAAATTTAATGTAAGAAGGTGGTAAGGAATTAGGCCTAAGCAACGTTACAGGTACAAAAATTTGGAAACCAAACAGTCTCAAATATTATAAATATGGGAAAACTACGAGATTTTGGATGAGGATCATCTATACTGCAGGATGTATTTTTGTAAAGCTATAAGAGATAAAAATATAATATAATGATAATTGTATCAGATATATTTTAATTACTGATGAATCCTTATATGGAAAACACGCCATATCAGTACTCGATCCCAGTATCTTCAGAGACGTAATATGTGGTTTGATATATTAGGTGATCATATTATAAACCATCTTTCATTGGCGGATCTTTAGATTTTCTAAAATATTTGAGTTTTTTTAGAAAATCACGTATTATCGGCCGTTATGGCTCTTCCAAATTTGGACGGAAATCCATATGGTTGCCTTTCACAATTCCATGAGAAACGTTTTGTGTGTGGTTTCGGACCCATTATGTTGCCAACTCGATCTCCTGATATATTTTCTAACGACTTTTTGTGGGGTTAATCTAAAACCACAAGTCTGTTCGTGGAATTGGCATGAAAATTTGCAACAATTAAGGCAAAGTTTTTTTGACAAGTACCCGAGAAGTTTTCGACAATCATCTCGGCTATTATTTAGGAAAATGATATTGCGAAAAACTCGAATCGTTGATCTAATATTTTTCATTATATGTTTTTTTCTTTTTGAGTTTTAAATTTTCTTTTACAGTTTTAATTTTCTTTTAATTTATGTGTATTCTTGATTAGTTATTCCGATAATAGAATACTAATCTATATTTTCGGAAATTCCACATTCAAAAATTATATATATTTTAAAAATAATTATTTCAATTGTTGTAAATCAATACTAAAACTTTATTGGATATTAACTTTTCCCGCGTCCTTCATAGTGAAGTTATTATTTTTTTTAATTAAAGCGGTAATTACTTAATAATGTATATGTTAGACAATGATAATGTACTCCATTGTAGAAATAATTTTTAGAATCGGTTCAGTAGCGCCGAATGTTATCCTCCAACAAACAAATAAATAAACCTTACCTCTTTATAATATTAGTGTAGAATGGTAATTAAATTTTTAGTAACAATTCAGTGTCATGAAATATAAAAATTTTTAAATATTCGATACTGTTCTTTTATTGAATCTGTGAGAATTTTTATATAACTGGAAATGAAAGCGTATTTAATATTCAAATATTAGATAATCGTGTATAAAAAACTTTAAATTTGTTTTCACTTCTTTAAGGATTGAATTGTCAAATATCTTCTTATGGTTTGCTTACGTTGCAACAGGAACTGCTGTTTACATTTCAAGCTTTCTAGGAGAAGTAAATTTTGAATTTTGGGTTGTACATTCATCGACCGATTCAAATCTGAACCATTCCTGTTCATCCTATTCTACTCTTAGTACCCCATTTAACATTCCTAAATAAAAAATTTAATATTGTCACTAGCAGAAATTACTTTCATATAGTATTTTTGTTCAAACTTCTCAATTACTTGATGGATTTTCCCCACCTTCTATACCAACCACAACTAGTAATGCTCGTTCTCACCATATCAAACATCATAAATTATTTTTTAATTCCATTCAGAAAACCAATTATATGTACTGTTCTCCAAGCCTTCAAATGATGATGAAGTGCAATAACTTCTGTCAGTAGAGTCATAGTATTGATCTCTTTTGTCCTTTACCCTTTTCTCTAGTAGTCAGTCTCAGTTAATTTAACATATTTAATATTGAATTTCTGCAAAAAATTTGAGTTATTATTTTATTTATGTCCCAGTGCACACAAAGTCTTTTTCGAAAATCTGAACATACATCAGACAAAAATCTTAAGCAAGCGCATATCATCGGTTATCATCGGATACGTACAACGAACCACAATGAACTTTCAGATATTTTAAATTTATTAATTACTTTTTAAACTAAGAGATGGCCTACTTCAGATAACATCGTAAGATTTTCTGATCAGAAATTCTGATGCTACTTCAGACAGCATTATATGTACGCGCACACTATCAGATTTTCTGATCAGAAAATCTGATGTCTTATGTAGAAATCTTACCGTGTGAGGGGCCTAATATAAAATATATGTTATTTAGTTACATCAGATTTTATGATCATAAAATCTGATGGTGTGCGCTGAACCTTAATCCATCGTTTTTATTGTTATGATTAAAGTAAAATATTGTTATAATTAAAAAATTTTCCTTGGAATGTGAAATGTGCATAAAAACTGACAATATGCTGTGTTACTGTGTTGATAATTAAACAACCACAACGTTGATTATATTCTCCACAGCGTAATATTGAACATCCAACACCCGCTACACAGCATGATAAATTAGAAATCAGAAAATTCTTAAATTTTTATAAAAACATTAAAACATGGCAACTATATTATTTTTGAATCATGTTACATTGTTACCGAAGGGCATTCATAGTTCGTACGTTGTAAATTGTTTGAGTACGACTATGAGAAATTTCAATGATAGTAGCAGAAAAACCACTTCGAAAAACAAAATCGAAGGTCACTTGCTTAAAGAAGATTAAATTATAGAATTTGTTAGAAAAAATAAATAAATCGAAGAAATTTGTGTACAATAATCTTACCAAAAATACTACATTTATTTATTGTCTAAGATATGTTTTAGAAACGTTCTTCTCCCACCTGTTTATCAGATAAAAATTATTATTTATCAAATTGTCTAAATAAAAAAAAAGTATCGCCAATGGATTACCTAAAAAATATTTTCATGGCTATACGTTTAATGTATAATCTATTTTTTCTTAGTTTTACCATGAATCTATGGTAAACTACCAATCAGATTTGAAAATTTAGTTTTCTTTTATAGTCTATGTATTATTTATAGCCTAGCTAAAAATAAGCTACGACTCTTAGAGGCTTAGAGGCTAGTTTTTGACACGAAAGAAACTTTTATAGTGTATTTTATAATTTGTTTCAGATTAAAATAAATATTTAATATAGATAAACAAAATTAATTCTGATAAACAACTCATCACATCATAAAAATATATGATATTTAATATTATTAAATAGGTATACAAATTTCAGTTTCATTTATTGTTTTTTTGAGTATATTGGGAACTAACACGGAGGCGCGGCTTAAAAATATGTCGGAAAGTAGCTTACACTTTTAAAAATATAGTCTATATGATAGTAGTGCAAATAAATAAAAGGTTATTGGAATTAATTGGAATATTATCAATTTCAAATATAATATTATAACCTAAAATCAAAAAAATATTTATGATGCTGAACGAAATCTGTCAGTCGGACATTTAATTAAGTGTGAAATTATCACGAAAAAACTGATAAAAATGTAACAACGATTACGTACCGTGTTTGTATACCAAACCTATCATTCAAAGGAAAAACTATATAGACCAGAGTAGAAGCCTTAAAAAATGATAAAAAGTGGAAGAAAATTATAGTAGGATGAAATCCGTTGGAAACGCAAGATAATATGATAAAAATGAAAGGATAAATAAATTACGGGCGATCTGAGTTTGAGAAGTAGGAGGGGGTGCGTGTTTAAGGGTAAAACACGGTTTATTTCGATTTCCGGCAAAAGTACAAGTCCTATGAAAAAAGTTAAATGACAAAGTTGTAGGTAATAAAAAGATCTAGAACTTTTGTATTTACACTTTTTTCACATAACCTTATTTCACCCATAAAAACTCTCTCCAGCTATTTCCCGAACTCAGATCGCCCGAAATTTATTTTTCTTTTCATTTTTATCATATTATCTTCCGTTTCCAATTTGTTTCAATCTACTATAATTTTTTTGGTTTTCAAAAATTATCTACCCTGGTATAATATGAAATAAATGGAATGATATTTAAATATTCAAAAATAAATTCATTAATTTGTTCGGGCAAAGTAGGGTAAGGAGAAAAATGTAATCAATATTTTGTTGTTATCACATTAGTTAGAAAGTCTTTCATGTTATGTACGGACCAAAAATGCAAATGGGTCACTTTCTATCACAGATTATCGGTGCTTTTAAAAATGCAAAAAAAAAAAAAAAAAAATATTTTTTTTATTGATGTTTCACCAATTTGTCAAAAAATACTTCAGTGAAGGTCAACCAGAAGATTTAGCATTCTTTGATACATATTTATTTGTATTTAAGTTGACTTTAATGAAGCATAATATAAATAGCGTTAAAGAGAGTATATTACGTTAACAAACAGTTACATAAAGCCTGAAGGACTGTGGAGAAAAATATTTATGTAAATGTAACTTAAAAAATAATAGAAAATAAGTATGGATTATTAACTCTACATATATATTTAATTAAAAATACTCATTAATTACTAAATATAAATGGTTTTTATAATATAATTACAAAAGTGCCTAATTTAACTTTGTAGCTTCGATATTTTGTTGCTAACAAAATTAAGCACCCCTTGTCATCCGACATGGTCTATTATTTATTATGTATTGAATATTTTTTTGACAATCTTCGCTAATGCATGATTGAACAAATCAGTGTACCTTCGGAAATAATAGAGCAAATTGCTGCTGAAACACAGATAAGTCCAGAAGATTTGGAAACCTGGTGCCGTGGAATGGATAACGAGGAAAATATTTTTTATGAAACTCTCAAAAATTTCTAGATATAAAACAATAAATGAGGAAGATGACGACGAAGTAATTGCAATTACTCTACAAGTGACAGCAGAAGATGCAATTAACGCCTTTGAGCTAGGTTGCAATAGGCTGAAGCAAATGGTGCATCATACAACGAACTTCTACTTTTAAGAAGACTGAGAAACAAAGCTTTAATCTCGCGTTTCAATAAATTGATTGCCTCATAATTTCTGATTATTTTAGTATGTACATTTGTTTGTACACAATTATTTCCTAATGTATAAAGTTACTTCCTATTTTTTGTGAGTTCTATAGCATTAATAACGTTAATTTTATAATAAAAGGTAGGCTCGCTATTGTGTTGTTTAATTTACTAAATTTGACATACAAAATGAAGTATGATTTGTACTTCAGAGTACACATATAGAAACATGTAGAATCTTATCATTGGATCTGTAATTTGTCGGATTACAAGGTACTCTTTCGTAAATAATTCCGGACTATAGGGGGTCTCATGCAGTATTCTATAATACACTGCTCTGCAAACTGTTTGTCGGATTACCGGGGGTCCACTGTATCTAAGTAAACAGCATACACAGATTGGAGTATTGTAAGCTATTATTGGTTTGATTTTTTTCCACCAGCAGGGTTTAATTTGTCAGGTCCCAATATGTATAATCAGAGAAGAGAGTATATTCTATCTTTGTTCATTGGTATATAACCATCCATATATCTTTGTATTTTTTGTTTTATTCATGATTTTTACTTTATTGTGCGGTAGCTTGGGATTTATTCACCGTTAAATGAATAATTTTCAACAATTTTTTATTTTAATTTTTTGACTAATTTTAATAATCATTTTCAGAGCAACGTACAATGCTTTGGAAGATTTACAAGTGAAATTGAATGAAGGTCTTGAAAATAAAAATCACGCTTTGATGACAGACTTAAGATGTTTAGATTTACGTGCTCGTTTAAAAACGGAAGAAGGTCCAATTAATACAGAAACACAACGAAATATAGTTTTAACGAAAATGGAAAAGGAAATTCCTCCTACATAACAGCAAAAAAAAAAAATCAATATATGGTTTGGAAATTTTAGTTAGTTGATAAATGATACAAAATTATTAAGTAAAAGTTGTGTTTCGTGAATTAATCCAATAATATATTACTTAAAAAATATTATAAATAATATTTCTGTAATTATTTATTCAAAAAAATATTAATTAAATAATTTCAAATAAATTGATTTAATAGTAATTTTCTATAGTTAACTAGAAATTCCAGTTTACGATTATAATCAACCGATTATAATTATTAATAAATTTGTATAAAAATAATTATGAATTAATTAAATAATATAATATTGGTGACAATATGATTATTACTATTGGTGACATTTATGCAGACCGGGGAATTCACTAATTATCTTAATTTAGACGACGGACGCCATATCGAAGACAGAATTTTTATTTATTTTTTATTTATGTTTATTTTTTTAATTTTTATTTTTAATTATTTCATTAAGAATAATGCGGCTTAATTCGTTAAACATTTTTTTATAATTGGTTTTCAAAAAACTTGTATTTTAATTCAAATAATTTTAAATTGATTGTTTAACATTTTAAACAATATTATTAGTATTCTAAATCAAATACTTTATTGAATTTTTTTTAATCATTTTACATAAGTCTTACCAGACAGCTAAAGAATTCTTATTTATGATTTGAACGCCTGAATTAATATTCAAAAGAATCTTTTAAGAAGGCCATAAAACGTTGGATGAGCATCTTAAAATTGCATAAATAAAAATGCCTTAATGATTATTTTCATAGACTTCATAAATAAGAAAAGCTTTTAGAATTATCTTCTCTGACTTCCTATTTAAGAATACAGTAAGAAAAAATTTTATATTTGTAATTTCCACAAATAACTTAATGAAAATAATTACGCAACATCAGTCACAATTAGTAGTTGAATGTAGGTCATGGATCCATTGGACCTCATAGACCGTTTCTGCCCATTCACTCACATAAAATCTTTTATGTGAGTCAAGCTTATAATATCTTTTCATTTTTGAGTTATTTTGATGACGGATGGGTAGACATGTGGAAATGAACTAACTAGGTGATTCTATGATCCAATGTTCCAAAATCAATCTATTATGCAACAATGGGTACAACTAAAGAATACAAAAATCTACCTTAATGATGACTTACAAAAACCTTTAAGAATAAGAAAAGCTGAAAAAAAGAAGAAAAACATGGTATATACAACGGGAAAATCGAATAAACGGCAATTGCCGCAATCATCCGAGGAAAATGATTGAAAACTAAGATAAAATATTAAAAATAATGTATAAAATTATTTGAAAAAAAAAAAATATAGGTAGAAACCTTGTTCGAAGGAGGACATAGCTTCTTGTTGTAGAGATTTACGAAAATATGAAATGAGATTGAAAGTTGGTTGAATGATATTATTTGGATTTTATATTTGTATGAAAGCGTTGAGTTATAGGGGTAGACTATCCCAAAGGATCAAATTGGACTTACAGTGACTTTTTCCCACGCTAGAATGAGAACTGTGAATTAAAAGAGCTGGATAAGTAGTATTAGGTCCAGTGCACACCATCAGATTTCCAGATCAGAATTTCTGATCAAAAAATCTTATGTGCGCTGTTTTTTATTTATGAGTAAGCAATGGAATCTCCAAAAATTTATGTAAAAAAGATAAAAGTGTTGAGTAATATACTGCAAGACACGTGTGAGCTTGATACTAGTGAAATATTCGGATATGTCAACACAAAACATGCAAAATAAAAATAATGGAGAAATCGTTATTGATATCCGTGATGGGCATTCGTGCTAAAGAAACCCTTTGTACAATAGATTGAAAAGATATTTTTGAAACACAACGAAATCATATTTATAAAACCTTCCTTGAGTTTGGTCTGCACTAGTTTTCAGTTATTTCAGTTTTTTTTTAATAACTTCATAATTTGGTAAATCACTTTTATCATTAATTATTATATTTTTGTTTTCTTGAGTTATTAATATGTAATATGTTGATTTTCATGTCAATATAGAATTATAATCATAGGTATACCAAAATTTTGTTTGTGGCTTCACTATTTTAGTTCGATTTGTTTTAGTTTCGCACATAATTAAAAAAAAAAAAATTAAAAATGTTTAACACAAAATATGTCTACCAGCTCTTAGACTACACGATGAGTTATATGTTCAATTCATTTATGTAAATATGCATTGACAAATAATTAACATTGTTGGTTGTCATCTTCAGTCGTTTCAAAACTAGATCAGGAATCCCGCTTTAACACTCACTCACCTTGTGCATGCAAAATCAAATTTTATTACATTTAGATTATTATTTTTCCTGTTATCATGAAAAGAGCAGATAAAAAATAAATGTTTATTTAAATTGAAATTAAGCAATAAATTTTTTTTTTGTATGTTGTGGTATTTCTATTATTTTTCCTATTAAAATACATTAAATATTGAGTAGGTAAGGTAATATACAGGTGTTCAGATTCTAACTGACCAAACTGTACCTGTTTCAACAATTTAAATTGCAACAAAAATATCATGTAGACATTTTTTCTGGACACTGTTATAGAGAAAATTCAAATTTTTTGAGTTATTTTTGTTTTCCTACTTTATTGGGGTTTTCTGAGATCGAAACATAAAACAGTATAAACCAATTTTGCCTACTGAAATTTCCACTCGAAATTTCTTAATAATATTCCTCATTTTGGTGTCTTATTTCATGAATAAACAACTAGGAGGTTATGCGAAAAAAGTGTAAATACAAAAGTTGTAGATTTTTTTTTATTACCTATAACTTTGCCATTTAACTTTTTTCCATACTTGTAGTTTTGCCGGAAATCGAAATAAACCGTGTTTTACCCTTAAAAACTCACCCACTCCTACTTCCCGGACTCAGATCGCCTGAATTTTATTTTTCCTTTCATTTTTATCATATTATCTTGCGATTCCAATGGGTTTCATCCTACTATAATTGTCTTCCATTTTTTATCATTTTTTAAGGCTTCTACTCTGGTCTACCTGTGTTTCCGAAGTATAACTTCATGGGTGGGGCATCCAAATATGTCCTAAAAATGTGTGGATTCAACATTGATTTTTTGAAACACAGGTTATATTCTTAGAAACATGTAAACAACGTGTGACGTAAAAATGTTCAACTTTGATCCAGAAATGCTCCGTACTGATTCTAAAAAAAATTTAATTATACCGAAAAAAATAATAATTATTTTGCTATAAAACTAACATGATCTTTCAATTATTTTTTTACTCAAAATTCGAATTACATTTCTAGATATATATCATTTATTGAACTTTGTGCTTTGATGAGTAACAGCGGGTTTTAATTATTGAAAATTATAATTTTTAAAAAGAAGAAAATGTTTGCATAATTTGTAAAAATTGTTTAAATTGCTCTCCTTGATGGCAAAAACAAAAATTACACATCCAAAGAATGGTATAGCAAAAATACATATATTAGTCTATAATCGAATTAAAATGCATCAGATACTCGTTTTAGTAGCTCATATGAGAACTGATTGTATACTTAAATGAAACAAAAAATATCATGTAGAAATTTCATTTCGATTTTTTTTTGGTCCTACTACATTTTATATATTAATAGAACTTGTGACATCCGTTTGATTAGAGATAGTACAAATTTAATAATATCTTTGAAAAGCTGATTAAATTTTGTACTATTTTTGCCTAGGCGCTCTAAATGAACATCAATATATTGCACAATAATTGGAATTGTGAAATTATGTTGACCACATTGAAAGATTGTGCAATATATTGAAACAATCAAAAAGACTTTAATTTTAATGTGCAAGCTAGTAAACATTGCTTCGTTTGTTAGCAATATTGCACAATACAGTTTCATTTTATAAAAGTTAACCTCGGAAAAACATGTTGATTGGGTTAGCTGACTTCTGAATTTATTTGTTTAATTTTTATATAATTGATCATCTCTTTATATGAATGTTTTAATATGAATTCGATTGCCATGTACAAAATAAACCTTTGTCATGTACAGCTTTAACAAATCATTCTAATAAAAAGTATTCAACGCTTGTTTTTTCTTTTCTAAATTACGCTATGCAAGTTAAAATACAAAATTTATAATAATATCTACAAAGGGCAAAGATCGTGAAAAAACGAACAAAAATTTCTTCTAGAATGTATTGAAGAGTATAGATCTTTACCAGGTTTGTGGAACATTTAATTAATGACGAATGATAGAAACAGAATAAAAATACTGAGCATGATGCGAGTTACTATTGAAATATAGAGAATACTTTCCAGATGCGGATAAGTCGCAGTTGGTAAACCAATTCAATCCTTTTCGCACTACTTTTAGAAAAGAATACCGGTGAGTGAGAATACAGACAATATAATAGAGTCAACAATATCATATTTTAATGACATGAAATTTCTTCTGGGTCAGGAAGAACATTTTAATTTCAGTGACAACTATTCTTAATAGTTTGTCAAATAATGTACTATTTAATCGCAGATAGCTTAGAAAAGTACTTGGTTCACTAACATTAATTCAATTCTTACCCGGAAGTTTTTATGGGTATAGTGATTCCTTTTTTGAACCATTCATTCATCCACCTACGTTTCTGTATCTCTTTATGTTGTTGTTGATAAAACTAATGCAAAGGTAATACAACTTGCGGCCTTTATATTATTCCAAAAGCTGACGGCAGAACTGTCAGTGGGAACTAATTATTGTGCAATAATATTGTCTCGTGTGGGCTGAACTACTTATATTATATATTGATGTATATATTAAACATCTAGGAGCCGCTTTAATTATGTACAAATTGTATTGAGTTTTTCAAAGCCAAACCGTATATATCAATTAATATTCCCCGTGATAAATGGTGTCCCATTTCCGTTCTAGAAATATATCTTTATTTGGCTTGCTTTGTTCTTTGAATAAAAGCGATTTAAAAAATTGAGAACTTTATTTTGTATAGGAAATAATTATTTTGCATAGTGTTTAATAATTTCTCAAATTGCTCTCCTTTGCATCTCAAAAATAAAAATATTAGCAATCAAATTACACTCTAATCGAATTGTTACCTATGATCGAAATAATTCGATCGTTGCTAACTTTAAATAAAAAAACAAGTATTATCGATGAAGGAAAATATTTAACCAATAGACAAATGAAATGCTACTAATATTGAGTGTACAGGATATATTCAATGTTCTGGCTAATACAATGATATGTAGTTTGTGCAATTAGTTTCTGAACATTCTGTATATATTGGATGTATATAAAACAACGAAACACTAAAATAATCCGAGAAATAATGATTTTAGAAAATAATTACTACAAAAGAAAGTTGAATAATTTTAAAACTTATAGTAGGTGAACAGATTGAAGTCGCCTTATGGCCTAAATAAGTATGTCAAATTTCAAAAATGTGTGTATGTATTTTTGTTCACGCATTTCTAAGAAACTAAAAACCGTATTGCAATTATTTTATAAGATTATATGTCATTCAACTTGAAGGTCAGTGCAGGTTTTATCAAAATTGGTTTAGTGGTTTTTAGAGGATATTGACTATTTTCAAAATAATTGTGTGTTTAATTTAGATGATAAAGATGTTTTGGGATAGTCACACATGACCTTTTACTAAAAACTCAACCACAAAAGAAAAAAATTTATTAAACACTAAAAATTTTATAATTATAAATGAGAACTCTAGGATTTTTCGAATAAATTTCGATTTTTTCCCTAATTTCCAAGATCAAATTATATTGTATTTTATAAATACGTATTTCGACTACAAAGTAGTCATCATCAGTATGAATTAACTAGTTGAATGTCTCTGAGCAGATGTTACTCGTTGCTAATTTGGTGACGGTTAAACCGTGCAAACCGTCACCAAATTAGCAACGAGTATTGGGGAAAAAATCTAAATTTAAACACTAAAAAGTAAAAAAATCTTCAAAAAATAGAACCGTATTCGATCAAAAATGAACTAAGACGTAAAAATTATATTTAAAATTATTTTGTTCCAAAAAATACATTTTGTATTTTATACAAATATCCAAAAATATTAGCTATAAGGACCAGAATATTGGATACTTCTTAAAAATTGTGTAAAAATAGTAACAAACGTTGTCTTAGTTACATGAAAATTACAGAATTGTGGGACTATATAATTTATGAACCTCAAATGAATTGATGAATAGAAGTTTAAAATTGAATTATGTAATTTAATTTCCTTCGAAATTCAAAGATCAACAAAGTGGGCTCCTAATTAATATTGGATAGTCGTTAATATCTCAATATCGGATATCTAATATTAGATATTCAATTTTATACATGGTAAATTATGAAAGCAAAATAAATACAAAGTATGATTATTATGTATTAGGAATACAAAAAATTAACCAATAGTTTTAATAAAAATAAAAATCAACTGGAACATGAATCAGGGTTCATTTAATTCTTAGCTTTTAACCATTTTGTGAATAAATCTAAAAGAATTAAACTGGATTTATGAGCTGCGAATATGGACTCTAATGGTCTCTCTTCCAATTCCTTCGCATATTTACCCGTGGAAAAAAACAAACATCGGCGGTATAATCCAGAACCGCTCTAACAAAATACAAATATCACGAGACTCATCCTTTATGTTAAACTAATTCCGCTAACCTGTTTCTGATCTTTCATGCATAAAACATTTGTCATTTTTGACCGAATGACAGAAACGGAAGTCGTTAACGTTGAAAATGTTGAATTAGGAACAATATTCTACATCAGTTTTTCGATAAAAGACGTTCGGGAAAAATGGATATCAGATTTTTTAAAAATACCTGTCCTATTTCTACAACATATTGAAACCGGATAAAAAAGGAGTTATAGCAGATTTTCTCAATTCAATTTTCAATTTGTTCAACAGGTATTTTTTTAAAATCATACAAACATTTTTTCCAAAACGTTTATCGAAAAACTGATGTGGAATATTGTTCTTAATGGCCAAGGCAGAAGTCGCCACTTTTTTATTTGACGCACCTAACCCATAGTACCTAGTGATAATTTCTTAGCAGTATTTTAGTAATTTGCCTTCAGTTTCTTGATAGAAGATATATTTTTTACCTAAAATAAGGTTATATATATTTACTTTTCTTTTGACTTACATGCGTTTAGATACATTGAAAATGCTATTTTATATACAGTTAGAACTTTATTTTCTTAATGTACATTTATTTACGAATACACACAGAAAATTTCATATCGTTCCGGTGAATATTTTTGAAGTTACACGCAGATTTGAAAAGGCGTTTTAGAGTGCTTGAAAGTACTTTTCAAACTTTAAACGCATTTTTCTCAAAATAGTGTTTTCAAAGTTGGTGACCAACATTACTCGAAAACGGTTAAACCGATTAGTCTCAAATTTGAACACGAGTTTCTTAAATACATTTTTTAGTAATTAATCGAAGATTTTTTCTCACCGATAATAATTTTTTTTTTTATACAATTAATTAATTCAAGGCCGAAATTTTGATTAAAAATCGATTTTTTTTTAAGAAATTTTGTCAAAACCGCCATTTAACGAAATCTGTTTGGTTTTTTAATTTCAGAAGATCCAGTTCAGAGATATAGTGGTCACCGCAAAATGTCTTTTTTGAGAGGTGCTCCCTGAGATCAGCTCCTTTTCAAATAAATATTTTTACTAATACTAAGTCTTAAAATACAGTTGAAACATACCATAATATGTGTACAAATTTTTAGATCAATAAATTTAAGTTTTCTACGAAAAAATTCTGGAAAATTCGCTTTTTTCGTTCTTCCAACTGTATATAACCCCTTAAAGATATCTCATCTGTTTATGTTTTCTCATTCCAAATGGATACAACGCTTCTCTTTTTTTAAGCAACAACAAATACTTATCTGATAATGGGAATTTACACATTTAAATAAATAAACAACATATCTCAAAAGTTTGTGTCAATTAATAAAAATTAAATAAGATTGGAAAGATAACATAATTATATAATTAATTTTTTTAAATATACACTTTAAATACCACTATTGCATTTATTTTTTTTTATTTTAAGTAACTTTTCAACAACTGAGGTCATATAGTGACTATATTGGGGATACTCTATACAACAACATCACACAGCCATTCTATGTGGTTACACATCCAAGTACTAACTGTGTATAATATTGCTTAACTTTGTTGATCGGTTGAGATCAGTAATTACATTGGGGGGTGGAGGGTTGTGAGGTCCTATTGCAATTTTTACTGACGCAAAAGTCAAATTCTTTATAATTTTGTCGTCATTTTGAGAATTTAAACAATAAACATTTTTGTCTTAGAATTTTTTTTTATTATAAATGGCGTCATGGATTCATTAGACCCAATGGACCGATTTTGCTTATTTACGAACTTAAACTCTAAACTTCCTCTTTACCCTTTTGCATATTCATCAATATTTGCTATTCTTAAACACGACTTGCGCAATAGTTACAAGTAATCTGTTTCTCGGAATAATGTAATAATTTCATAAAGAATAATGCCGTAAAAACTCTCTTGTTTCTGTGGCCATTGAATCGATATCATCAACATGGGTAATGGAATGGATAGATCAAAATATAGTAGCAAAGTAGACTTTTTTTAATTCAAGGTATGGAGTAATGGCGGAACGCTAAAATATATTGAATTTTTATGGATATTCTTCAACATCTGATGACAATACGATTTAGTATCGTTGGTTAACATATGGAATAGTTAATTTCTATATCTTTGTATGGTTATTGGGTATTTTTATTTCCAAAAGGAGTTTATAATTCAAATTTTTCTTTTTTTGGAAAAATGTAGACAAAAAACTTAGTATTTTTGATGATTTACCCGAATGGAATGCAATAAAAACGAAAGTTTTCCTATTTTATTTCACATCAAAAACTGCACCTTCCTAATAAGTATAGAAAGCTTAATAAGTATGTTAGCTTTTTAAAATGACTAATATTTAAAATATGGTGGTAATTGCATCCTCTATTTATAAAATATTTCAAAAACATATCATGTAAATAAATATACCTGAACTTACCTACATACAACCAAATCGAGAATAACAGCGCATTTATACAATATACAAATTTAACAAGATGAAACTAATATAATTATAAATAAATATAACTGTTAATAAAAATATCTTTAGTGTTAAATACAATGAAATTCTAACGTGTCTAAGCTATATTTAATATCATTAAAAGCTCCATTTAACTCAATGGAAAGCTGAAACGTACAACAACTTTACTGTCCGTTGCTGCGTTGAAAAAATCTTTATTGTGTCAGAGTGGTAGTAAGGGCACGCGCACACTGATAATAAAATCTGATGGTCAACGCACACTATCGGACAGTTCTATAAGAAATTCTTATAAGAAATTCTGATTAAAAAATCTTAAGCATGTGCGTGAATATATACCATCGAATATGATCGGATTCGTGTTAGTCCGATCTATGTTCTTGTAGCACATTCAATGAAATTTGATTGAATATTTATTTTATACTTTTTGCGGGAATTTTAAAATAGATGATGATGACTTATTGTTAATCGCTTTATTCATTTATTAAATGTTCAATGTCTTCCATTTTATAGTTTTTGTTAATAAATAAGAGTAAATAAAATATTATAATTTAAATAAAATAAAATAAAATTCGTAACAATGACGTTAGTAATATAAATGACTGTTAATAACGGTTACTTTAAATTTATTAATTACTTTTTTGGCTAACAGATGACCTACTTCAGAAAATCTTATGATGTTGTCTGATGTAGCATCAGATTTTCTGATCAGAAATTCTGAAGCTAATTCAGAATAATATGTACTTGCATACCATAAGATTTTCTGATCAGAAAATCTTGCCATGTACGGGCTTCTATATAAAATACATGTTATTTAGCTATATCAGCTTTTCTGATCAGAAAATCTGATGGTGTGCGCCCACTTTAAAGTGGCCATGCTTCAATGGAACCGCAATGGCTTCTTACGTCATATGGAAGAAATCCAACATCTAAACCAACCGTTTCAACCACTCATATGAATACTAAAATGTCGTTTACTACCAAAGCTGGTTGTATTGTAGATGTTTTACTGTAATTTTGTAACTTTAAATAAATAAATAGTAAACAACTACTTCGTAATATAAAATTCAGTGAGTGAGTGCTAAAATAATGATTATTGACCAAGTGAATAATGTTATTGTGTATTTTTATAGTGTAATTATTGTATTCAAAGTTTTATTTACTGCTTAAAATTCAACAAGAATAATATAATTATATTTTTATTGCATCAAAAACTGTTCTGTACGAAATTTTATTGTCTTAAATTGACTCAAAAATGATAAAGTGGTAAGGATTTCATTGTAATATCAGTATAAAGAACTAGTGTTTTATTGATTCTAAGATCATCTGCATTATCAGTTCCAAAATCGTATATAGCCTTACAGACCATGGTCGATAATTTTTGAAATCATAAAAAATTGTATTAGGATGAAACCCTTTTGGAAACGGAAGAGAATATAACAAAAATGAAAAGGAAAATAATTTATGGACGATCTGTGGTCGGAAACTTTATGGGGTGAGCGTAAAACAGGGCTTATCTCGATTTCCGGCAAAACTACAAGTCCCATGGAAAAAAGTGAAATAAGCAAAGTTGTAGATAATAAAAAGATCTACAACGTTTGTATTTACACTTTTTTCACATAAACTTATAGTTTAGACTATGGAAGAGAAGACTATACCTACTAACGTACATACACATACATCAGTTAGTCCGTACTTGAATGGGAGACCTTCTGGGAATTTTGTGTACTGTTATTATATAGTAAATACTGAAGTCACTAATGAATTAGTAGTTAAAAAGTGATCTAAAATAAAATAAAACATTATCTTTAATGTAAATTAAATATGTAAAGTAAATATTTTATAACAAAGTTCTAAGGTCAAATATTTTGAACATATAATTCGTACTTAGATAAAACAAATTTAATAAACTGTAAATGTGTTATAAATTTGAAGAAACGCTTATAAAATTCTTTTTTTCTGATAGAGCGAGAGCTGACTGCAAAAAACCTGAACTGTCGAGTAACCGGATGAAGTATTTTTTAAATGATACTACTCACTGTAACTATTGAAAAAATCATTTAGTGCCAGGGCAAATATGGTGCATAACATTGCTATATGTTTTCTACGGTACATTTTTTGGACATAAAATGTACCAATCGAGTAATCGCATGAAACTGATTTTAAAATTTACTTTCGAGTGAGTGGAAAAAATTATGAACAAGTGCCTCGTAAAATCTGGTGCTAAATCCATGACGCGAAACTTTTTTAATTTTTATGTTGTTGTGTTACCGTATCAAGTAACCGCCTCAAACTATAATCAAATTGAAGTTTAAACATTTCTTACTAAGAAAATACATTAGTGCCACTTCTATTTTAGTGACAAATGCCTGGCACGATACTTTATATTCTTTCAAGCCCTATACTATTGCTCATTGAACCCTTAATAGAAACATTGGGGAATAAATGAATAAACATCTGATGAACAACAATTATAGTAATTTTTAAATAATTTTTTTTTATTTATATATTTAATTTTACAAGTATATTTTTACAATATTTCCATACTTCTTAAATTATCAATTTCGTCAATATTATTTAAACTAGCGAATTCTTGTTGAACTTGTGGATTTCTTAATAATTCTTTAAAAGGCTTAACTTTTCTGAAATAGCTAGCTGTATAATCGCATCCAGTGAGTGTATGCACGGAAACCAGGCAAAGTAAATGTACATGAGTCTTTCCCTGTATGTATTCCATATTTTAATAATATTTTAATAATTCTTTAGAATTTAATATCAAATCTAGACAGATTTTAATAAAAAAATGCATGTTCAGAAGGTCAAAATACACATAAAAATGTTGAGTATATCCAGACCAATGCGTTGTTCATTGAGAAGTAATTGGTGCCGGAATCATAAATACCTAACAGTCTTTCACGACACATGAATTCTAAAAATAGCTTCTATTTACCATTCATTCTTGATTGATTTTAATGTTGAGTTATAGGTAAAATTATCGACTTAATTACATGGGAAACAAATCTTATAATCCAGTGCAGTTAGCTATTATCAATTCAAAATAACAGAACCATTAATTATAATGAATGGATTGGAATGAATATTTATATTGAATTTCTTATACAATATTCTTAGGTAACCAATTGAAAATTATCAAAATGGAGTGGATTTTTCCTCTAGGGGGGAAAAATCGATAAAATAACAAATTTGAAGAAAAAAATCACCTGCGACACATTTTCAAAAAGTCAATACTTATTCTTGATTCAAAACATTCATAAATAAATCCATGGTTTTAAGCGCCTTTTTCCGGAATCACTTTACAATATATTGAATTTTATCGAAAACTGCTTAAAAAGAGACCTGCACAAGAAGGATGGATGATTGCCTTTTCTTTACTTAGGATAAATAAATTAAATGAATTATTGCTTGTTGACATTTTGATCATCCAAAATTGAAGTAGTGGGTGATTAAAACGTCAACAAGCAATAATTCATTTAATTTATTTATCCTAAGAAATGAAAAGACATTTACCATTGAAGTATTGAGTATTGCTAGATTTGCAAATAATAATAAAGTAATATCAGGTTATTATGGGGGCTAAAAAACTACAAAGGGACTCTTTGAAATACGGGATTAATAACTTTGTTAAAGATCTGATGGACCGATATTCCATTAATAGCGAAGCTCCGAAAATGTCGCATATTATCAGACAAAAAGACATTTTAATGATTGTCAAGTAGCAACGTTCCGCGGCGACATCATTCAAAATATTAGTATAATGACTTTTTTACAATTCTTCAATATGATTGGCTGGCTGTCAGTGGCGGATTTAAGGCTGAAGCAGCATAAATTTATGGGCTGATAGAATGATTTTTTTTCAATCAAGGGAATTTGTTTTTATATAATATTACCTGCCTCTCTATAGAGTAAGTGTAAAATTTATAAATTTTTTCTTATATTTAAGCTAGGAAGACGCGGATTTTAAATGATAAATGATTTGATAAAACCGGAAATTAATAATTCTTATAACAATCTTTTTTAAATCTTGCGCTCTCCATATTGGACAAAGTAATAAAATATCCTCTTTTGATGCAGTTTTTCGCAATCGATGTAAAACGGTTTGAAAAATGTAAAAATTTGGGAAAAATGTAAAAATTAAATAATATCCTCAACCAATAGGGTTAAGTGGCAAACATGTCATCGATATAGTTTGTATTCTTAAGTGATAAACTTTTTGTAAAAAAAATAAATAATAGTTTAAAAAACCTAAAAAAATACGCTTTTATAGAAAATCCCACTAAAAAATAAAAAATAAATCTTAATAAATTTGAATTAAAAATAGTGTAAGAAAAAATGATTTTATTGTAAAAAAAGCGTGGGGTGCTTTTCAGTGTATTATCAAAATAATCCTTCTACTTGTATCTGTTTAAAAATTATTTATAACTATTGATACAATGCACACCCCACGCTTTTTTTTACAATAAAATAATTTTTTTCATACTATTTTTAATTCAAATTTATTAAGATTTATTTTCTATTTTTTAGTTGAATTTTCTATAAAAGCGTATTTTTTTAGTTTTTTTAAACTATTATTTATTTTTCATTTTTTAGTTGAATTTTCTATAAAAGCGTATTTTTTAGTTTTTTTCTAATCATGATTATTCTAGTAAGGATAACGGATCAAACTGTTTAAAATATTGAATTGTCATCGGTCCTTAATAAGTATGCCAAATTTCGAGTTAATCCGACGTTTTGAAGGGAGTCAAAATCATGTTCAAAGATTCCTTTACATACATACTAACATACGTCTGAAGCTAATAAAAGCGTATTAAAAATAAAAAATTGGTTATAATATAGTTTTTATAATAATAAAATAACGGTTGATTTCAAATATGGAATAGAGCTGAAGAACAGTTGCATCAAATTGGCTATACTATTATTATCATAAGCGTCGATAATAGATTTTGAAAAGTTAAATATTATTTCTATACTTAAAAAATTAATCAAGCTATCAATGATTGACGTCCATGATATAAAATAATAACCAGTTTTCCTAGAGATCTAACCTAGCTTTTTCCAAAAATTAAAAAATTCAAAGCATTATATCAAAATAAATCAGTTGTATAAAAAATGTATAATGCAAATCTGGCTCGTGTAGTCCTCAAAATTAATTCGATTAGATAGCATAAATATTAAAGAAGTGATCGATGGAAAATTAATCAAATTTTGCTGTAAAATGAAAACTATATTTGGAAAAAGGTCATTTCAATTGAGATGAACACATCTGACAAAAAAAATGGAAGATTACAACTGGTAATCCTTTTACTTTTTCTGTACAACGAATTCAAAATATTCTAGAACATTGAAATTCATCTACTATAACTGAGTTTCGAAGCGTAAACCTATTTGCACTCGACTATCAAACAATCATTCTTTCAATTTTTATCTATTTACATTATTGATAAACACAATTTTATTTTAAGAAAAATTAAAAAAAAAAATTTTACAGTAATAAGGAAAAAGAAAATAATATTTAAAAGAAATACTTAAAGAAATAAGATTTAAATGAATTATTATGATCAGTATTACATAATTAATAAAATCATAATGTATAATGAGTACCTATCTAATAGGGTAAGTCATGGCTATTTGGGGAAATGTATTCACTCATGGGATCGCAACTCAAAAATACGCCATGTACATTCTGTGTAATTTATTTAGGTTACAGTTACCTAAATTAATTGTTGCGATGGGCTGGTATAAAAAAGGGGATCGATAAAAATGACATAGAAAGGAAACTTGTCAAGCTGCACAACAAAAGTGGATAGCTATATAGTTCGCTTTTCATTCATGTCGTTCAGTTTAAAAAAACAATTGCTAAGACCCGTTCTACATAGTCGGTTGTCTGCTAGTCGTACGCATAAATAAGTTCAACCCATAAATAAGTTGAAATGCGCTTGCGTACGTCTAATCGACAATCGACTATGTAAAACGGCCATAAAAACCTTATAAAGTCTTACATGTAATGTTAAGTTGAAGGGTCACATCTATTTTTCTTTGAAGCCAACCAATTTAAGAGGGAAAAAGGTTATTTCAGCTCGTTCTTAGTGCCTAAATGAACCACGTGCCTCAATTACATACCCATGTTTGAGTATATCGCTAGACGGGTGAGTGGTGATTTCCAATACTTGATGTGAACTTCTTATAAATAAACGTAAAATATAGTAATTTTATCATCTTGACGATAGAAATGAAACTTCATGCATGATTTAAGAGATTATACGCAGTTAGAAAGGCGAAAAAAAGACGTTTTTCATAATTTTTTTTTTTTTTGTGAAAGTGTTTTATTTTCAGAAACCAAAAGTATTGTTATATTTAGTAGCAACATTTACGTTTATAAAATATTGATATGATGTGCTTCTGCAGATGATCTACTGAATGTTTTCCAAAAAGGGTGTTCGGCGGTGACTCTGATTTCTTCGCTATAGATGATCTGAAATCAAACAACGAAAAAGATTCTTTTTGTGATTAAATAAAACTAGGCAATGATCGAAAGAATGATCAAAATTTAAATTTTTTACAAAATAGCGGCCCCGTAAAATTAAAAAAGAAATAATTATCCGAAATCTTAATCTATCGATCAATACCTGATGAATATATCTGTTGTAATAAAATTCCAAACTGATCGATTAAGCCGTTCTTTAGAAATCGTGGTCCTTACAATTAATCTCGGAAAAAACTTATCGAATCGATTTAAAATTTTCAATGAATATTACTTATATATTTGTGAAATGTTAATAAAAAGAATCAATTTTTAAGTGTAACATTTAAACCCACTTTTAAAGTCTTCTTCATGTATGAAACCTATTATTTTTGGTCACTCGGCTCTTTGCTATAAAATTGAAAAAACGAGATGGTTTTTATACCTTTCGCCTTCGAGATAACAATATTAAAATTAAAAGAGATGAAATAAAAAATTTAACAACAAAAATTCATTCAAATCCATTTACTAGTATTTGATTCGGGGATTTTGTACATATTATGACTATGTGTCCCTATTCTCTGACAAATTGTTTTAATTAAGATCGCTGAATGTAATATTTTATACTTTGATTTTTTTTAAATATCTTATAAATCCCTATGATTATATTAAAACTGGCCTGTTTTTTTAAAATCGTTTCATCATATTTATGTCATCATGCCTATTAGCCCTAGTTTCCCGTAATATAGATATAATTAGTCAATTATTAAAAATGAGTAAATTGTTATAAATGACTTTTTCTTGTTGGGTTTTTCATTTTTTTAGAGTCGGCTTTTATACAAACAGGTTTCTTAAAATATAAATTGTGTTTAATGTTCATAAATATAATGTAAAAAGACAAATTACTTGGTTGTGTTGGAATTTTAAAACGACTTCTTGCCCTACAAACTCCATATATTGTTCTTTTCTGTAAGAAAAATATTTAAAGAATACAATAAAGTTCAACAAATTTTTATATTTTGTTTGAATGAAAATTATAGTATTGGGATCACTTAAAACCGAAAATTGTCACAATTAAATCTTTTTAAATAATAAGTTTCATGCGTTATATCATTATAACTTTTTAAGTGCATTTAGTAAACTCGCTTTTGCCCGTGATATCGCTTGCGTAGTAACTCTTTTTTTAATTCAATCGCTCCATTTGTTTAATACTTTTTACTCGAAGTGTATAGTATGTCAGGGTACCCATATCACAGTCTAAAGTTTTTAATGCTAGCAAATATTAATGTTTGATGTTTACCTTAAAGAAGACCTCATAGACCAAACTTTATTTGTCTAACTTTAATTCGGGGATAATCAGTTTAAAAAAAATTGAATACCTTTTTCTGACATTTTAGGTTTTAATTTCAAAACATCCTTTATCTAGTACTCACTTTCTTTGACCTCCATACATTATTTCAAGTCTGTTAATGCAGTAGTTCAGTTTGTTCGTTGAAATGAAAACAAGTGAGTCCGTTTATACATATGCATGGATGTTAATCAAAAAAACAATAATATTATTAAAAACATAAAATTTAAAAAAAACCCATATTCTAAGCCCACCTTGTATAAATACAATTGAAATCAATGCAAATAAATACAATTGGAACCAAATTTGTTGTTAAGATCAATAATACAAATAGGTAACTTTACAAGGTCGAACTTTTTTACTTTTTTATCTTTTTCATGTGTGAAATGGACTTTAAATTGGATGACATTTACGTGAACAACGCCCCATCAATCCTTGACACCAAAATGGTACACATTTGTTGATTTTTAAGCTACTTACCTTTATTCACAACTTCAGGTAGTTATTTTTGAAATGCATGAAACACGTGTTTTTACGTGAGTCAGTCAGACTCGATTTTTATTATACACACAAATATTATTGCCTCATTATGAAAACTTGGAAAAATTACGGTAGTTATACTAGCCGAAATAGTAATGACGATAAACAAAAATTAAAAATTTCACTACGAAAATGGTCTCGAAAGGGTTTTTTGAATCACTAAGACTTCTTAAAGAGTTCATATTATTGACTTCTTAAGACACTCAGAATAAAGACTTATTAAAGGGCTTCCACTTCTGACTTCTTATGCAATCGAAAAAAGACTTCTTAAATAGTACATATTACTAACTTCATAAGAAATTCGGAAAAAACAATTATTAAGGAATTCACAATTCTGCCTTCTCACAACGACACAACTTAAAGAATTCTGAATAAAGACTTCTTATTGAAGTCTAAATATAATCTATATATATATATAGGAGACTTTCTATAGATATAGTCACTCATCACGATATCTCTGGAACTAAATAAAGACTTAAGTCTTAGACCTAGATACTCTAGGTACTCTAGGTCTTAGACCTAGATACTTGAAATTTGGCAGGAATATTCCTTTTGCCGAGTAGAGGTCAGCTAAGAACGGATTTTACGAAATTCCACCCACAAGGGGTCTTGCGGTTTTCGAATACAAAATGTTCCTAGCTGTGAAACATATTTTGTCTATTTTTTTCTCACATGTTACAAATCATCATTTCCATAGAAACCAAAATCTAATTTTGTAATTCAAAATAAAACTTCTTTATCTATTCAAAATAAAACTTCTTTATCTCTTCTCACTAGCACTATGACGAACTGTCAACTATATAAAGTGTGCATATCGCATTGTTCAAGTATTACCGGAATCATTCTTGGTTCAGGAGGTCCATATACCTTTCATCAAGTGTATGTGTACCACAGCAAAAATTATCGGGTGAACGCGGTCCCGGGTGTACCTCAGCAAATACCTGGTAATTACCGGGTAGATATAATGTACCGGGTGTACACCAAATACCGGTAATCCGATAAGAAAGGATTTGAAATTTTTCCCCTAAGGGTAGAATTGCATCCGCATGTAAACGATGTAATATCATTTATTAAAATGTGAAAAATAACAGAGCAACGCGTTAATTTATTTATCTCTTCTTTTCTATATTAGTGGTTCTGGACTTCCTTTTACTATTTTTCATCAAGTATAATCTATCTTCTATCTATTATCTATATATAGGAGATCCCATTTTTGAACTAACTCATCAGGAAATCTCTGAAACTATTAGGTCGATTGCCTTGAAATTTGGTAGGAATATTCCTTTTGCCGAGTAGAGGTCAGCTAAGAACGGATTTTACGAAATTCAACCCACAAGAGGTCTTGCGGGGGAGTTAACAATAGAATCGATATATATATAAAAATCAATGCCACTTTTCGTTGTAAATTTATAACTCAAGAACGGGCTCACATATCCAAACCAAATATTTAGGCTTTGTTTGGACTATTTAGTAGATGGTTTATGTGAAGTTTGCACAAAATCTGTCCAGCGGTTCGTCATTTATCACATTTTTTGTAAGAAATTAATTCAAAGAATGGCGGATCATTTTGTTAATGGAAATTTAGCTGTCAATTTGTTGATTACCTTGGAAATGTACAACGAAACTTTGATAATAATTAAAGATATGTGTCAAACGATTACAAATAAAGCATTAGTATAACTGGGTTTGACCGCACCAAATCTTGAGATACATGATTTGTTTGACCGTGAATTGCAACGTAAGCAGGAATTCAATTCTAATGATTTGCGTTTATTTGTACAATCGAATATAACCAAATTGGATATTCAGCAAAGCCATGTATATTACATATTCCAATAATGCAGATGGATTATATTTCTTGGATGCACTTGGTGGTACAGGCAAAACGTTCGTTATATCATTGATTTTAGTGACTATTCGATCGTAACAGAAAATTGCATAGGCACTTGCATCTTCGAGAATTGCTGCTACATTATTAGAAGGTGGTCGGACCGCACACTCTGCATTTGAATTGCCATTGAATGTACATGTGATTGAAACTCCAACTTGCAATATTTCGAGAAATTCTGCTATGGCAAAAGTTCTGCGATTAACGTAAATTATTATATGGGATGAGTGTACAATGTCGAATAAAAAATCAATAAAAGCATTTAATCGAACAATGCAAGATTTACGAGGAAATCAACAGCTTTTTCGTGGTGCTTTGATATTACTGTCAGGGGCTTTTCGTCAAACATGTCATTCCTCGATCAATTCCTGCTGATGAAATAAATGCCTGTTTGAAGTCATCAGTTATTTAGAGACATGTACAAAAATTGACACTGAACAATAATATGCGTATTCACTTACAAAATGATCCAGCTTCCTGGGTTTTCAAAAGAATTGTTAGAAATTGGTGATGGCAAAATATAAATCGACAGTACCAACGGATTGATCGCTGTACTGAACAATTTTTGTACAATTGCGCAATCGATAGATGAATTGATATGTGTTTTTACGAATATTCAGAAATCATGATTGGTTGAGAGAACGCGACATTTTAGCACCGAAGATAATTCATATCAATGCCATTTATTTTCAAATTCAAGCGAAACTGCCAGGTGTAGTCACGGCTTATAAATCAATTGTTATGAATCTAAATGAGGAAATGAATTATCCAATTGAATTTTAGCAATTAATAAAATATTTTTTTGTTTGAATAAATGAATTTGATATTAAAATTAAATTTTTTATATTATTTCACTTAATACGTAGCGAAGCACGTACCGGGTAGCTAGTTTTATATAAAAGATTTCATGAGTCAATATTGAAAAGTATTCGATATTAATATTTTAATATTTTTGATTCGATACCAGGTACCGTTTCATGTCGATGAAAGCGTTATCAAACATTTGAATCGGAATAAATCCTATTAAAAACCTATTCAAAATTCCGTTTGAATCCGAATCATTTCCGATTCAAATTCAAAATGTTTAACATTTTCAATTTCAATAGATTTGACATTTTAATTTGAGAACTTAAATTAAAATTCAATTTTGAAACTATAAATATTATAAAAAGTTATATCAAGAAACAAACCAATCAGAGTGTGGATAACAAGTTTTAGGCACATTATATATAGGTAAATAAAAATATACGTTTATTGTCTTATTTATATTATATTTTATTTTGTTTAATTAATGATTGTGTATATAATATTGATTAACAATTATCGAATTCAAATATTTCTTTTGACTAGACATGAATAAATATACATTAATACATTTTTTTTTTTAAATTAATACAAATGCTTATTTTTATGACTAGGTTTTAATTAATTTAATTTTTTTTAAATATTTTATCCTCAGTTAGAGCTTATAATAACTATTCTAATAAAATACATTATTTGTGGAAAATTTAAATTAAATATTTACAAACATTTATTTACAAAATTGATTTTTAAAAAAAATAACATCAAAATTTAATATCATACCCTATAATTTAAGTTTAAATTGCCGTAAACATCACCATAAATTATTTTAAAATATAAATTTAATACTCAAAATAATTAAAAATAAACTTCATATTCATATTTAATTTATTTAAAAAATAATCAACGATAAAATGGCCTTTAATTATTATAAAATACAAATTTGTTATTATTATTTTTATTTTTTTGAACTACCGAAATCAAACATTTAAATGTATTTTTATTTCTCTATTATTCTTGAAGAATTTCGTATTTCATAGCCATGTTTAGATTGAAACATAAAAAATACAAATATTTCTATAACAAAACTGAATTATTTTAACACTTTTTGTAATTAACCAGTAGGTAACGATAAAATACCATCCATTACAATTATTTATTTTGTTCCTTTAATCACATCACTCTGTATCAAAAATAATTACACATTTACACTTAGCACCACAAGACGATGATATCACTATAAAACTGTATCCATTAAAAAAGTTCCTAAATAAATTATTAACATCTAATCTTTGGTAGAACGCCGTACGTTGTTAGGTCAGTTTCATAATTTTTATGGTACACAATGACATTCTGTATGATTTTTAACATTCAAATATGCAATACTTTGATTTGAACCCACTGTTTGATTCAAATAAAATGAAATAATTTTAAACGGTACCCGTTCGATTGTATGATTTTTCGGTCGACATACATTCAATGAACTATCAGAATTGTAATCCGTACAACATCCTGAATGATCACCACAACGTTGTAAAATAAATACTGGTGGAGTCGTTTTCATTGTTGCTTTATTAAATTCAAATTTTTCAGTTCCATCAGTTTCAGCTAGTATTTCTTCAAAGGTAAATGCACGTTTTTGTGGTTTAAGACATTTAAAATGTTCAGCTTCTTCCATTAACCTGTTAATTTTATTATCTTCTGGTAGGGCTTTTAATTCAACCACCACATTGTTAAACACAAAATTTATATAAAATACTATTATTAATAAATAAATGATTCTATTATTATAAAACATTTCTGGAAAGTACTGTTCAGTATTATAATAAAAAACTAAAAAGAAAATTAATGATAAAATAGATACTTATTATAATAATTACTAAGAAATAAATTAATTAATTTTGTAGACTTTAGTATATTTTTTGTTTAACAGTATTAAAAATATACTGTTGAAGAACGTGTTTTACACTCTTTTTATATAAGATAAACACACATGTGACGTCAACAATTAGGTAGTTAATTTTCCTTACTAAGAATTATGCAGAAGATTCATACTTATTTTACCGATACATAATATAATAAATTTTGTATATTTATGTGACAATTATTTACCATCAAATACATTTTTAAAATAAAATATTCATGGTAGAATTCCCACAGGAAAATTTAATACATACCATAAATAATTTTTTACTTGATTTTAATCTAATTATACTTTTTTTGGTGGGAATCACCACATAAATATCTATGATATATGACTGAACTAAGCGTTTGTAATTCGCCTGTTAAGTAAATACGACACAAAGCGATCATGCGGCCAGCATATCTGTCTTTTTCTGTGCGCAGTGATCTATGTCTTAAGGATAGGATTTATTCCATTTTAGAACATTATCAGAAAATTCGTTTTTTTTTTTTAGAATATTCATCGAATTTACTAACAAAGGAACAATTGTGATTCAAAGATTTTTACGGTAAAATATCTTACTTTGCTTCTTAAATATAACAAAATCCCCTTTTTCAGAGGTGAGTTTTTAAGGAAGGGGCATATATTACCTCTTTTTGAATTATGTCGAAATAAACCAAAACCAAATTAAAAATCGAATTTAAAAAAAATTGTTTTTTTGTAGAAAAATTAAAGTCTCCTTAGTAAAACGTTTTTAAGCAATTAATTATACCATTTTTAGTACTAAAACTATGCAAAAACCAAATTAAAAATTTTAGTAAAATTACGTTTTTTAATAATTCAGTCATAATTGTTTTCGGCGGCATCCTAGCTAGAGCCCCATGTACAAGTGTTGAAAAATAAAGTTGTTGCAAATCGGAAAAACACGTCGTACGACTAAGAGCTATAACCGTTCAAACTCTTCTCACATCATTTATATTTTTATACTCGACATATGTAAAATAGAGTATAGTAATTTTAGTGTAAAGTTTGTGACGCTAGCAGATGTTGAAAAGCACCAAAAAACTTTTCGTATACTATCATCACTTAATTAGTTTATTTCTATTTATCTGTCATCGAGATAATTCAAAAACGAAAATAGGTGTAATTTTGGTAGTATGAGGTTCAACTTTTGTTTGAAATATATTTTCGTAAACTGTTTAGATTCGCCACAATTAAGTCCATATATACTTGCAATACATATTGTTATTATGCATGTATTTATAAATTATCATTAAAAATTGTTCAAACATTGATACTGAACCAGAAGGAGAGTATCTTAACAATTAACTCTGTTAGTTATTTTCTTCAATTGTTTTTCTTCATGTACTTCCTTTAGTTTTCTTAACCACTGATATACAACTAGGATGTTGCCAAAAAAGTTATTATAGAATTCTATAAAAAAAGGATTTTTTTCAAATTTTTTGTTTGTTTTTAGATTTTTAGTACTAAAAATGGTAAAATAGAAAGTTTCATTTCCTACAAAAAGGCATTCTTATAAAATTGTTCGAATGTTCGTTCCTTCGACTTTGATTTATTTCGAAATAACCAAAACAGAGGCATTATAGCCTTCCTCCCTCCCTTAAAACGAACACTTGAAAAAGAGGGAACTTTATAATTTAATAATATTTAAGTGCCAAGCTAACATATTAAACCATAAAATGCTTGATACGATATTGCATCTTTATCATACTAATTTTAAATAGACTCTTAAAGTAGTTTTGATACAAATTGACAAAACTCATTCCACGAAACTTCCATTGGTTTTGTAAAATTGCAGACAAAATTGGTAAGATAATAAATTCGAATAGTTACAATTTTCTTTATTACATTTTATTTAATAAAACACATCACAGTGAACTTAATTTTGAGTTTTCGTGATTGGGGGAGTTCGATTTGGCCACTATCTTGAAAATTAATTGCGTTTATCGCGTAAACTATTAGAACTATGAAAATTTTATCAGGAACTGTATCTTAGATTAAAATACTATCTAAAATGTTTTTCTTTATTTTTTTCTTATCTTATTTTTCTTCTATTATTTAGTCATTAAAGTTAAGTTAACTTAGTCATTTAAAGAAATATGTATATATATATATATTTTTTTTTTATATATATATTTTTTTTTTTTATATACTTATTAATGAGAACTCTAGGATTTTTCGAATAAACTTCGATTTTTTCCCCAATTTCCTAGATCAAATTATTTTGTATTTTATAAATACGTATTTCGATTACAAAGTAGTCATCATCAGTATGAATTAGCTAGTTGTAATGATTCTCTGAGGAGATGTTACTCGTTGCTAATTTGGTGACGGTTTGCACACTTGTTCAAATCAAATTTCAAATTAATAATTCTTTATTTTCATCAAAAAAATATATATAAAATACAAATCGGCTTATAACTATAGCACCTAGCCTAAGCTTTATCTATAATACATCTTATATACTAGTTACATCGAGATTAGAATTTTTCATTACATCGTTTTAATAAAATGGAAAATTTAAAAAAAAACCATTTGAAAATACTTAACCTATGTGGATGGATAGGCCATCCCTAAAACTAGCTTAACCTGTAAATTAAAGAAAAGAAAAGGAAGAAAATTATATACAATTAAGATTACACCGGAACTAGGTGCAACCGACATCGTGTGTCATGGGAAATCTTTTCCTAAAAAGCAGCATCCTTGGGTCAAATTTACCCAGTTTGCTGATTTCTGGGAAGGGATTATTGCGTGAAGATTGGAAAAAGGATTTTGAGGTGGTTAGGATAAAGTTTGGAATAGTTGGGTGTCCAGTTTCGCGGTGGAGAGCTTCGGACGGAAATCTTAGGGGTTTTTTCGAGATGACTCGAAGGCAACGGTTTTGGAATTGCTGCATCTTCGTGATGAGCGAATATGCAACGTTAGTCCATATAGGGGCTGCGTACGTGAGTACTGCACACTTGTTCGTCCGTGTATGCGCAATTTATACTTTCCAAGTATCTATCAAATTGCTACGTCAACCAATCAGCATCGATCACGTATTTAGTGTTCGGCCAATGATATTGGACGTGGTTTTTGTCAATTAAAAAATTAAAAAATCTCAAACTAAAAATTGAACGTACAAAACTAAAAAAGAATTATGAAATTAAATAATTTTAATTTCAAATACTGTTTCAATTCTAATAGTTCAACTTCAATTTTGAAATATTTATTAAATCAGAATTTGGAATAGGTCCTTTATCTAAGTTCATCGTCTCTTTGTCATATTTTTGAATGTAGATGCTTTCATATGCATCTAGTTCGGTTGGATTGGGTACCGATTTTAAGAGTTTTAAATTTGATTTGTCGATTTTATGATTGTTATTAATAACATGATCAGCTACACATGATTCATCGGTTTGTCCAAATATTATGTGTGCCATGTGCTCTTTGAAACTTGTAACAATTTGTCTTCTACTTTGTCCTATATATTTCATCGAGCAATATTGACATCCTATGCTATAAATTCCTGACTGCTGTTCCTTGTTAATTTTGTCCTTTGGATTTCCTAGTAGCTGCTTCAATTTGGATCTGCTGATGGGAGCTATTTTTAAATTATGTTCTCCTGGTTCTTTTCCTATTTTGTTGATGCATGGTCGATAATATGTTGTTAATTTGCACCATTTATTTTTATCGGTGTTGTCCTGTTGTAACGTGGTTGAATTACTTCTTAAGATTTTAAATTTTGTTCTTCGAATCATATTAATAATTGTATTTGGAACGAAGCCGTTTAAAATAGCGACCTGTTAAATGTGTTTTAATTCTTTAAAGAAATATATATTATTAATTAATTCTATTAAGTGCGCTTCAGTACAAGACTGTAACTCAATTTGGAGGGGCTGTATGGGTACTCAAAGGTCGGTAAATGAGAGGTTGACTTCTACAAAAGGCACTTTCTTAGCACTATATTGCAGCCTACAAACCAACTCTCTGACTCTGAATTTGGAGGAAAAGTGGGAGTTCAAAAACCTTAAAAACGCTAAAATCATATTTCGTTCATAAAAAGAGTAGGAGTATGAGATGTTGACTTTCCAAAAGGTACCTCTAAGACACCAACTTAACTCTAGCCTCCCAAATCCCTCCCCGATGTCCTTTAATACAGTGCATAAGTCTATATTTTCAAGAAAAATATGATTAAAAAAGAATGCCGTTTAAATATTTTATGAAATACAGTTTTATCACCGCAATTAAGTAAGCGTGGAAGTTTAATAAAATTTATTTAACCAAATCTCAATAAATTGCTCCTAAAATGCTCTATCAGGATCCAGTGATTAGGTAATTATTTAATTAATTATTTGCAATCAAAATTACAAAAACTGTTTTCCTTATATTTCAGCTAATTAATGCTTTTTTCTATATTTTTTAACTGAATAAATTGCTCCCGATTTGCTCTTCCGGTATTCATCCATTTGATTCAGCAATTACTTCAATTTTTTTTGAGTTTTTGCGATTTGTCGGTTACGTTTTTATTCTCGACATGTATAATATGTCAGAGTATATTTATTTAAGTCTGAAGTTTGTAACGCTATCTAATATTGACCGCGCAAACAAAATTTTGGTACAGATGTTCATAGAAACACCTAATTAGTCCATATTATGTTGTCCGTCCGTCCGTTCCTCATTAACAAAACGAAATACCAAGCTTAAATTTTGGTGACATAATCTTAACGGAAAAAGTGAGTTAAAGCTCATGAATGAACAAAATATGTCCATTGGGTTCAATGGATCCTTAACCCAACTTACAAATTATAAAACATAAAAGAAAAATTCATATACAAAAAATTTTATTTCTTTAAAACAAACAATTGTTTTTGAAATTTTTTTTTCGTAAAATTTTAGGGTTCGCCAAAATTTAAGGTCAATGTTATTTTTTACATATTGGTAATTATAATACATATTATTATACAAGTATATATAACTTTATAGACTGGATATTTATAATATTTTATGAATGCTAATTACAAATAGTCCAAACAATGACATCAAATGCCGAGTATCTAAACAGTTAACTCTGTTAGTTGTTATCTTCACTTCTTCCTAGTTAATATTGTAAATGCTTGTACTGGATATGCGCCGTTACTCCATCTCAAAATGATAAAACAGAAACACAATTTTCAACGCATGATTTGTACTGTTTTTGAGGTTATGTTCATAAATCATCAAAAAATACATGTTTTATAGAGAATTGTTTCCAAACATTTTCTTTTTTTGAATTTTTTTTAGTTTGAAGTAGAAATTAGAAATAACCAGGGATTAGTCTGACAAAAAACTGTGTCCGTCACCTTGAAAAAATGCAGAACAAATAAAAAGATTCATGAAAATTTGTAAAATTTAACATTTTGAATCTATAAGAGCGCCGTTACTCCGTCTCAAAAACCAAAATTTTTACTTTGAAAATTATCATTATTTTTTATCTCTAAATGAAATATAAATGTTTGATAAATTAAAATAATGGACTATAAATGCTAAAAGAAGATTCTAGAAAAAGATGAAGGATCGAATTTGAACCGAAGTTATGGTTTAAAAAAATTTAGAAAACGGTTGACCCTAAAGGCCATCCGTGCAACTTTCCGCTAATTTCATACCTAAGCACTTAAAATTTAACATATTACAATGTTTTTGAGCTTTGATGTTAAAAAAACACTTGTTCCCGAATATTTCGTTAACGATATCTTTTGAATCAATCAACCGATTTTCTCGTTCTTGGCGGTAATCGACGTGGTTTTTTGAGCTTTATTTATAAATTTTCTTTCATCAAAAACCGTGCGAAAAGAAATGTCGAAGTTATGTAAAAAAAACTCACTTTTTTATGAAATTTTAACTCTTTTGAACGAATCAACCGATTTTAACCGCATTGGCGGTAATCGACATGGTTTATCAAGGTTAAGATCAGTATTAGTTTTTGGAGTTCGATAGAGCCGTTTAAAAGTTATTTAAAAAAACACATTTTTTGAGATTTCTCAAAATCTACAAGTTCGAATCGATCCTAAAATATCGATCCTAAATCGATTAGATTTTGAATTGTAAAACCAAGTTATTGGTAAAACCAATAACTTCCTTGAAAATCTTCGATTTTCTTAGCGGGAAGTTAAAAATTACTCTATTTTCAGTTATCATAACTTCAATTTCCATTTAAAAATATTTTTATTTTTATATTTTTAAATTGAAATTATTTATTAAGTTTATTAACCATCATCGACTACATGTGATTTTTCAGGTTGACGCTATATATATTCCAGGAGAAAAATAACAATTCCTTGAATATTCCTTAAATACTTAAAGGTAAGCGACGCATACTTGTCAGTGTGCGAAATTAAAAATTAAAAAACAGGTATAAACAATGAAATTTTTGAAGATCTCTATTTACAATATTATTAACTATTGTATGAAGAACTAAGAAAAAAATATTATTTATATATATTTTTTTTTTTTTAATATATTTTTCATGGGTCGAAAGTACCCAAATTTGAGATTTTTCGAATCTTTAAAAATTCATATCTTTAAAAATATTAACTTTATCGTAAAAAGTCATAGGGCCTTTTTTATTTGTATTTCAATAAAGAATATTGGTCCGGTTGAAAAATAACAATTCCTTGCAATTGTTTAAACAATTTCGGTTTAAACAATATGGCACGGGGTTGCCCCATGGCAACATGCATTTATATTATCAGTAGGGCAATTTGAAGAGGATCGCATAAAAAAATTGAGATGGAATAGTTTTTGGTACTCATGCGCCGATTCCTCCTGGACTAATATTAATTTTTCTATCAAATTTTATGATTAATATTTGAATTACATTTACAATTTATCACTATTTATTAACAAATTTAAATGAATTAGTTTCTATTTAAATGAATGAATATATAATGACGAATACACTTGTTGGATATATATTAATCAATCTGATCATATATACGTTGCATGACATAGATGCATACGCTCGTATAAATGTGAGGCAATCCACAAATTAGTGGTCAGGTTGTTTTCTGTGTGCCTCAAAATGAATGAAGTTCTGCGGTCAGAAGTCCCTGTCTTACTTACACATTTATTTTAACAAGGACAAAAATCTTAAAAAATGGTTTAAGTGCGGTTTCTTGATGAAATATTGCTTTCAATATCTATTTAATAGTGAAAAACATAGTTTCATAAAATTTGACCTGGAGCTTTCTGTTTGATCATCATTTTTTCAAAATAGCGGCCACATTTTTTAGATTTCTTTTATTGCCTCAGGTTTTCATTTCTATCCAATTAAAAAAAAAAAAAAATTTAACGTGTGGAAAAATTTTTCAAACAAAACCATATTTTTATTTATATATGACTTTTTATTTAAATATAACCTCAAAAAGTTAATCTCAGTTTAAAAATTTGATTTTTCTTAAAAATAAATCTACCCTAAAAATCGCAAAATTTTAAAAATAAAATTAAAAATAAAGATAAATGGTTCACAATATATCGGCATTTATATCAAATTATCTATTATCAAATACATTTACTTATAATAGCTATATCTTTGGAAAGGTTTGGTCGATTGAGTGGCAATTTTGATATGAGATAAAAAAAATATATTTTCGACATTTATGTAATTTAAAATTCTCTGCTTTTAAGATAACTTCATTTTATTTACGTTTATTCGTGATTTGTGACGTTCATTCTTTAATAACGGTGCATAAGGATATAACTTAAAATTTTCTGTGGTAGTAAGATGATTTTATTTTATTCCCTTGTATTCGTTCGCCGATTGTTCTTTTAATAACGATGTTTTGGAATAATCGATTTTGACACAATTTGAACTACTAATGTAAATCTACACAACGATATAGAAACTTTTATCAAATTCGGTCACGATACAAAAACGAAATTTCGGTGGCGTATCAAACCCAAGATGCCTACTGGCCAGGCACCTGTAATAGTCAGGGAATGTTGAATTTGCTGATAAAATCATAGAATAGTCGGGACAATTGCATACGTTGCAAATATTAAGGGAATTTTAAATTTTATTCAGGATTTTCAACACATGAATTAAATTATTTTAATATTTGTAACAATTATTAATGAGAACTTAACCTCGTAATATATTAGATGATGAACGAGTCAGTGTTCCGGCGTAGAATATGCGACAACAATTTTCAACTCGCAATCTCTTTTTATTCGAGTTAAACTAATGATGGACAGACTGTCGTCATACAGAGAAAAAACTAAACTGATTAGGTAATTCTTTTAAAACCTTTATTTAATTTTATGCTTATAAACTTTATTAATACTATAAGTCTGAATGCACCTAAGCACCTAAGCATATGATATATTTTATAAAACATCTAAATATTTTTATATGGCTTAATTATGATTTGTCTAGCCTACTTTTTCCCGATGAACAGTTTTCTTTGTCGTGGGCTGTGTTGTGTAGTTTTCGATTGCTCTCAAAAAATGCAAATTGACGGACATCTGTGTTTGTTATAGGAAGATCATTCAATAACAAATATAAAAATAATTTTTTGTCCAACATGTTAAAAAACTTAATGTCTGATAACTTGAAAATTTTAATTTTCAGGTTGTCGTACAACGACAATTTGGTATAATCCGTGTTGGACAAAATGGTTTTTGCATTTTTTATTGAATTATCTTCCAATTCCAATAACAAGGAAAAAGACATCCAACAATTTGAAGCTTTAAGGTGCAATCAAACATTGCTCCGTAAAAGAAAATGGCTCACTTTTTAGAATTTCTAAAGAACAAAAAGACACTAACTCAGACTCTAAATTTAATATACTTTTATATGAGAAATTTGCTAGGCTCACAAACATGACAGAAAATTTCCGAGTCGGAATTTTGAAGTTATACTTCTTTTGGTGTATGCATCAGAGTGAATTTGTGAGCTGCGCGCGCAGAATCCGATAAAAACAACACGATGAAGTATTAAAAATATGACTTTTTGAAATGGAGGTGATCAATTGTGTATTATTAAATTTTGTACTACGAATTACATACTATCTCAAAGTACTTTTGCAGTAGGTCCTTAATCTGATATTTTACTATTTAGAAATTTTTATAGTTTAAGCTGAAAATTAGCAAACTTTCAAACTTCAAAGTATCATTTGACTTTCAAACCATTAAGGATTATTATAATATAATCGTATATTATTAATACGAGAATTTAGTTTAGATTTAAAAATTATGAAATGTTAACTGTGCAATGATCTAATTTCATGGTTTAAAACATAACTTCAGTCTTGCTACAAAACAAAAAGTGACTTAGTGCGTGAATACTGCGATTTGCGTAGTTATGAGATCATGTTTTTTTCAATTAACGATTTTGCAACTCCTAATATTTCTTGATTTAACAATTACTAACCAATTAGACGTCATATAATATTTTATAATAAATACCTTATGAAATGGTCAACCACAAATAACGTTCGGTATTTCACAGCTGTCTAGTCTCTAGTTAATTCGTTATTGATATGACTAAAATTTGAATCATTATATAGTTAATCAATTTTCTTTTTCAGTAATTGAGTAAGTGAATCAAAGTGAAAGTACCACTAAAACCATAATTGGCGTCGGTAACAAATATTTAGAATTTTTTATCTGTGGCTTTTTGGTAGATGTTTTCAAAGTAATTTAAATTGTGTTACTTAAGTATGTTACGTTATAATACGTTGTTAATCTGGTTAACTGCTAGGAAAGATTCCGCATAAGAATTAGTTTGGTTGTCACACATGATTGAAGTCTTAACGAAAATGTTTTCTCCAATTAATGGTAGTGCAGCTGAACAAGTTTCAGCAGCACATAGACAGTTCACAAAAAATAGAATATTCTCATAAGCATTTATAAATACCCATCTTGAAATTGAGAGAAATATTTTTTGTTTGTTTTTGTTATACGAATATCATTTAATAATAAATGTCAAAACCATTTTGTGACTAAATAGAATATCCTTTGCCCGCTAGCTTCAACATTACTATTTTGACACAATTTTGAAGTTGTCGGACAAAGAGCATCTGATTTTATCACATGTTGGACAAAATGGTGTTTACCTTATATCTGTGGTTTTTACATTTGCCATTGAATGATCGATCTATCGACTGCATAAAATAACACATGTATAACGGCATACATATACAGTATTTAATTTCTGATTCTTAGGTCATCTTCTAACTACTATTCAGATTACACGTAAATCGATCCAGTAGCGGATTCAGGTTTGAAGACGCCCTAGGCCCGAGACGATATGGCGCCCTTTTTCTTTTGTAATACTATATATTGTGATATGAGGCTGGCAACCGGTCAAATGACGCCGGGTGGACAGTTACATGTCAGCCAGGTTGGAAAAATTGACTGAATTGTTAAGTTTTTGGATGCGAGTGGCATTACTGGCCCAGGCTGGGATTCGCCGCGACCGTGGCGCCCTAACGGAGGCCAGCAACTCGCTTTTTATGATTTTTATTTTTATAAACCGCAGCTCGATTTTTATGAAAAATTGAAAAATAAAAAATTAATTGTATGAATCAACTGACACTTGCATAATTTATCATGGTGAATTAATGTTTTGTTTTATAATAAAGTGCAAACAAATGTTGAAATCAAATTTTGAATGAAAAATATGAAAAAAATCTAAATTCGTAAATAAATAGTAGATTTTAATGCTAGCATTAAAAAAAAGATTTTTAAAATCTTTTTGTTATATATTTCAAATTTTTGTACTTGCCTGATTAATTATTTTAACAATGAAATTCTACTCTCAAAATGGTAGGGGTTAAATAATAATAAAAAAAATTTTGATATCAAGAATAATGAAGATCTTATGGTAATTTATAAATACTTATGCTTCATCTTGTACAAATGCTCACAATATCTTTGAATAGCAGTCTGCCTCGTTGCGCTTGTGACTGACTATATTTCAATTTAATCATTTATGTCTAATTTTGAATTTGAATTATCAGATGTTTCATGATGTCATTTGCTGTTTTCTTTTAGTATCATTTTCAGTTTTCTGTGTGTATGTGTTTTATTATCTTATGCAATATATTACTTTGATTAGCCAATTGACATATCAATAAAGTTTATTATTATTATTAGAATTGAAATAATCTAAACTGACTTTTCTATTAATAGATATTCAATTATAATAAAATTAATTATAATAATTAAAAACGGCATTCTTAAATACTCTCATTATATGTAGATAGGTACTACCGTTTAAGTCAATACAAGACAAACAGAATAGGCGACCACAAATTTCCGTTTCATATTGTTTCAAGTTTTTCCGATATTTATTTAGATACTAGTGTTGATGCTATAATAAGAACAATTACCTTTGGAATAATTATTCTAATTATAGACATTATTAATAAAATATTCCAACTATGCAAAATATTTAAAAAATTCAATGCTTTAGGTAATTCCCATCACCCACCTTTTTACAGAATTTAAAATGGGTGTGAAAACATAATGTGATTTCACACATTAAATTAACAGTTTTAATTAAAAACAATGAAATCATCATTAATAAACAGAAATCATTTTGATAATATGTAGTTCCCAATCACATATTCTTAATTAATACAAGTCTGTCAAGCATTTGACTTCATTGTACGGTTATAAACTATAATCATAATTTATTCATTCTCTTTAATAAAGTCCATTCTTTTGAATTAGACAAATAAAAGACAAAGAAAGCACATGACTTTATTGGGTACTGTCACAGTATCTACTTTAGTGCAATCCTCATGGGAAACCATGAAAATGGTCAGATATCTATCGAATACCACATACAGTGATTTCGTTTTGGATCAGAAAGTAATATAAAATTTTATTATTATTACCATTTTATCCTCCGTCCTCCAAATCGGCGTTTTATTCACACAATCATGCGAAAACGGTGATAGGAGTGTCGATGTTGTAGCTATATAAATGATACATTCTCACACGTACATAATCATTATACCACCCATACGGCAGCGTGGCAACGACGACATAACTTTGACCAAAACCATCATATTCGCGGAGCAAATACCCACCGTGTGCAGTATGCTTCGTACTGACCTGGTTATTCGGGATGATGAATGCATATCTTAAGGATTCTGTTTCAGGGTGCTTCGACGTCTTAGGAATTGTACGCCTGCAAAAGCTCAATAAATATAAACAACGAGTTAACCTCGAAGTAATTAAATGCATTTGTTGTTGTTTAAATCGGAGCCAGGCTAGCACAAAACTATCGGGTCGCAAAGTCTTTGGGAATAGAGTATATGCAAGCCATGGCAGGGTTGATGTTATCAGATGCTTTTTGTGGGTCAATTTTGTAAGAATTTTAAATTCGTCTACATTTTTATGTACTTCGCGCATATCTTATTGAAAATTGCAATCTGATTTTGATGGCTCTTCTTTTAATAATAAGTTATTGGTTACTTTTTTCTATACTTATACTTCAGTAAATCCGGCATCGAACCGTGCATTTCATATTGGTAGCAATTTTATTTTTTAATTGAATAACACACATCACCGTGAACATAATTTTGAATTTTTGTGCGTTTATCTCCGAAACTTTTAGAAATTGATAATCTGCTTGTTGATGAAAATGGAAAAACAGTTGATAAAACCAATTTGTATACATTTATATTCCTGATTTACTAATTGGTTACTTCGCCTTGAAGCTCTAAAACATCTCAATTCTGGACGTATATAAGTCAAATTATTCGTTAAAAAACGTTCTATAAAAAAACTCTGATATAAATTTTTGATAACAGGATAGCATTTTTATCTAAAAAAATTACTTGACAAAATTATTATGATCCTAATAGTTACTGAAATCAACACAAAAATCTAATTTTCACGGTGATATGTTTTAATAAATTGAAAAATACAATTTTTGCCTATATGAAATGCATGGTTAGGCAGTTTTGAAGTGCTAATAACTGAATTTATACTAAAACGATGCAGTTTGTATTGCATCCCTGTCTCTTTCTTTCTATACATATTAATTTTTGCAATTGGTGTGAAATTATGAGGAGATATGAAAAAATAAAATTTTTACCCTCCCTTCTATTTTGGAAAATCTTCTGTTATACCAACTTTTTTTCTATGCAAGTTAGGAAGACGGGATTTTTTTCAATTTTTGTGGGGAAAGTAAAAGGATTGGGATCAAATAGGAAAACATTTTTATTTACTTTTGACTCCCTTCCTTTTGTGCAATCAAGAGAGATATTTTAAATTTTTGGGACGGTAAAATCACAAAGCTACTAATGTTAAACAGAAGGAAGTACAGAAGGAGAAATTTATAACTGTCACAAGGGTTATGCAACAAGATGCCTCATGCGCTTATGTAAGTAAACATACCATGAGGACACTTTTCAAAATTAATTCAAATAATCTTAAATTTCATTGAAAACTTCCTTTTCGTTGTGCAAGGGAGTAAAAATGTCATCAATATAATCGCAGTGTAATAACTTTAATACATTATTAAAAGTAAATTTAAGCCTCAAGGTATATTTTGTATTTCAATTATATATACCTTCATATATGCAAAAAGGAATTCCCACAGAGGAAATATATTTATTTGAGATGATTAACCCTTGAGAAGAAAAAATAGTGGTCCATGACAAGTAATGGTTATAAAAAATATTTGATCATTTTTATAGTAAACATCTGACCTTACAATACCATTATATTTAACGCTGTAACTTGCTTTAGTTACAACGTGCATTTTACTAATGCATTATTATAGAGCATTTCTAACGAATTATTGTTGAGACCAACCAGAAAGCTGTACGGGTCATTCCATACCAAATCATCAAATGTGGGGCGTTGATCATCAAAAGTAAAGGAAATGAATTTTTATTCTTCTTTACGAAATAGCAGGGTAACCTCCTAAATAAAAAAAAAAAAAAAAAAAAAAAAAAACATTTTTCATAGCGTCACTAAGCTTAAAATTTTTCCATTCATGTTATTGTTGTGCTGCAAATGGTATTTGAAGCTTTCTAAAAAATAAACCTTTTTACCCAGCATTTTAAAGCGTCTGAATTTTTTCGTTACCGAATGTAAGCTTACTGAAAAAGTTACGTTTTTCATAATTTTGATGCTTTTCTATTAGCTATGACAATGGACTCGATTAATGCCCCGAAACCAAATTGTATTCATTATATTTCTTATAAAGTCTACTTATTTTGTGGGAAGAGAGAATTCAGATTCCCAGAACATTGTCTTCTATACGAAAAAACAAAATTAAAAATAAAAAAATTTACTACTATAAACCAGGGTAGATAATTTTTGAAAACAAAAAAAATTATAGTAGAATGAAACCAATTGAAAACCGAAGATAATATGATAAAAATAAAAAGAAAAATAAATTACGGTTGATCTGAGTTCGGGAAGTAGGAGGGTGTGAAATTTTTAAGGGTACAACATGGTTTATCTCGATTTCAGGAAAAACTAGAAGTCCTATAGAAAAAGTTGTACCTACAACATTGTACCATTTAACATTTTTCCATAGGATTTGTAGTTTTGCCGGAAATTGAAATAAACCATGTTTTATCCTTAAAAACTCAAACCGCTCCTACTTCCCGAACTCATAAAGCCCATAATTTATTTTTCCTTTCATTTTTATCATATTATCTTACGTTTCCAATGGGTTTCATTCTACAATAATTTTCTTCCACTTTTTATCATTTTTTAAGGCTTCTACTCTAGTCTACTATACATTGTGTATTTTTTGATTTTCGCGGAAGGATAAATAAATAAAAAAATTATCTAAATGTTATAAAATTTAGTATGCACAATATTGTCTTAAAAAGTATCGAAGATTTTGTCGCGAAAAAAATATTTCTAAATTTAAAAAATAATTTTGTTTTTTACTTTTATTATCGCAAAAAACTCTTCGTTTTCACGTCAAGATTGTGCTTCTCAAATTTCATAACATTTAAACAATTATTTAAAAATAAAAATAAAAACCAAATAAAAGTATTGTTATCAATTCCTAAAATAAGATTAAATTATATGGTTATCTCATCATTTAAAAATCTTATTATTTTTTTATGTATGTACAGATTTAATTTAATAATTATTGATGTGCTATTAAATATAGAGCAGAAGGAATCGGCGCACGAGTACCGAAAACTATTCCACCTCAATTTTTTTATGCGATCCTCTTCAAATTGCCCTCCTAATGATATAAATGCATGTTGCCATGGCGCAACCCGGTGCCATATTGTTTAAACCGAAATTGCAAGGCATTGTTATTTTTCAACCGGACAAATTTTTTTTATATTCTTTATTGAAATACCAATAAAAAAGGTCGTATGACTTTTAACGATAAAGTTAATATTTTTAAAGATATGAATTTTTAAAGGTTCGAAAAATCTCAAATTTGGGTACTTTCAACCCATGAAAAATATATTAAAAAAAAACATAATGTCTAAGTAATATTTTTTTTTAATTCTCTATACAATTGTTAATAATATTGTAAAAAGAGATTTTAAAAAATTTCATTGTTTATACCTTTTTTTAATTGTTAATAAGTATGCGTCGCTTACCTTTAAGTATCGCTGTCTCTCTCTGACTCATTGGTTTATAGTTAAAAATATTTATTAATATTTAACAAATCATTTATTAGAGACCACTTTTTAGTCCTTAATAAATATTTCTTAGTACTTAAAGTGATTTGTTTGTATTTAATAAATCTGATATTCATTTATTAAATATTAATAAATCTCTTTAAATACTAAGAAATATTTATTAAGGACTAAAAAGTGGTCTCTAATAAATGATTTGTTAAATATTAATAAATATTTTTAACTATAAACCAATGAGTCTGTGAGAGACAGCGATACTTAAAAAACCATCAGTCAGAGAGAGACAGCGTCACTTAAAGGTAAGCGATGCATACTTATTAACAATTAAAAAAAGGCATAAACAATGAAATTTTTTAAAATCTCTTTTTACAATTTACAATTATTAACAATTGTATAGAGAATTTAAAAAAAAATATTACTTAGACATTATGTTTTTTTTTTAAATATATTTTTCATGGGTTGAAAGTACCCAAATTTGAGATTTTTCGAACCTTTAAAAATTCATATCTTTAAAAATATTAACTTTATCGTTAAAAGTCATGCGACCTTTTTTATTGGTATTTCAATAAAGAATATAAAAAAATTTGTCCGGTTGAAAAATAACAATGCCTTGCAATTGTTTAAACAATTTCGGTTTAAACAATATGGAACCGGGTTGCGCCATGGCAACATGCATTTATATCATTAGGAGGGCAATTTGAAGAGGATCGCATTAAAAAATTGAGGTGGAATAGTTTTCGGTACTCGTGCGCCGATTCCTTCTGCATGCGGTTGATTGATTGTTCACCATACATAATAACGTGTTATGTATTTACCCTAAGGGGAACTTATTGTAAATAAACTAATAAATCTTTTATGACTAATTATCCTCAATTTTGCAAGTGTATTTTCTGTGAATTAATAATGGTTTAACCATGAATTTGTTATGAATTTACTAACATAATTAGTATACTAAATAAAAAAACGCAACGCCTTGAATCATTTATTATTTATTAAAATTTTAAAATTCATAATTTTTACGAAGTATTTTATAATTTATTCCGGATAAAATCAGTGTTTTACAAATGTTTAACACCATCTATGTATTTTATAATTTAACTTAGTTTTATGAAATTAGAGAAATTATTTTATATTTTTTAGTCCGTTATAAATACATGGACAATAAAAATCATATTTATTTTATTATTATCTTATATTATAGATTTAATCACTCAAGAGTTTCGCTAACCGACTTTATTTTCCCATTTTGTCGTTTTTATGTGTTCATTTTTATTACATTTTTCATACAATAAGCCGAGTTAATAAGTTATGTTTAAAAGTGTTGAAGAACCATAATATTAGTTTCAAAACTCCAGATTTGACCGGAACTCTTTATAAATTTATCTCCCAAAAATTTATTTTCTACTATTTTCAGTTCTAGTTTCAGGGAACCAACCACTAGTAAAAATTTCACGCGTAGTTGGCACACTGCCCCCCACCCCACTGCAGTGTACGTATATGTGTTTATAAATATGTTAAGAAAATTAAATTGTGAATATATCATTTATATTAACTCTATAATAACTAACAGAGTTAATTATTTTGATACTCGACACATGATTGAATTCTTTGTTTAGACTAATGAGCATTCATAAAATACTATAAATATCCAGTCTATACAGTTACATGTATAATAATAATATGAATTGTATTTACCTATATGTGATTATTAGCTAAATTTGAACTAAAATTGTAGAGAACTCAAACATTTTACGAGAAACTGTATCAAACAAAAGTTGTTTGTTTTATTTAAAGAATAAACATTTTTTATATTTGAACTTTTCTTTTATCTTTTATAGATTAAAAATTGAGATCCATAGGACCCAATAGACCAATTTTACTCATTCACAAACTTAAATTCACTTCTTATGTTCATAATTCTTGAAAATATTTTTTAATTCGTAGTTAATATCTCTGTACACAAATGCAATTATTTATACTTTATTATACATGTAAAACTTGTAGGCGGACATTGCACATACCTGTAAGATATCAGTAGAATAGATTAAAATAGCAACCTTATGAATTTTTATTATATTTTTACATACATGCGCATATCATAGAAAACTGAGTTTTCTTTCTCACTTTGTTGGCGACATCTAAATTCAATATGATGATCACTTCTGGTGTAGCCCTTGATTTCATAGATTTTTAGCTAGACATGCTAAGTTTGATGCAGGGTAGATTGGCAATGTTAAACATACATGTTAATACGCAAGCTTATTAAAATGCTATTATATTCGATAGTGGTAATATCCTGGCGCGAGGTAAAATTAACAACAGTTTTAGTTTGATAATTCTTTATAAGCATCATAACATAAATACAAGTTGGTTTGCAACTATAGCACCTAGCCTAAGCTTTATCTATAATACACCATCTTATATACTAGTTAAAAATTTGGAAATACAAAACTATCTATTAAATCTCAAAAAAGTAAAATTATTTCCACAATTTTCACAGAAAAAAAATAAAAAATCTAAATGTTATGCACAATCTTGACATGAGAACAAAGTGTTTGTTGAAGAGTTTTTCTCGAAAAAAAGATTCTATAGATTATGTATATTATAGACGTTTCATATTTTTGAGCCAATTTCTCTCTTCTCTCTTAATTCCTGTTTGTAAAATGTTCCATGGACATTTTAAATACTTTTTCAACAACTCCTCAAAATAACTATAAAATAACTTGCAATATTTAGTAATCAGAAAATCATACTAACGGTCAATGACTCAATTTAAGCCAAATGACTCAGTTTATACAGAAGTTGTTATCATGTAATACCTAAAAAATACCTGAAGTATGAAACATAAAACTATAGTGCAACATATTTTAAGTATGAGCAATTATATGTATATAGTCGGGTCAAAGATGGTTAAGAACGCAGTGAATATATTAAAGTTGAAGAAACAATTTATTTTTATTTTGTTTTGTTATACTATAATGGAGTTAGCCTGGTAAAATAAATATGGTTACCGAAAATTTTGAGAGATTGAATCTAATATGAAAAAAGTCAAGATTTGACACAACAGATAACTCCAGATCCGACCAACACCGTTTCTAACCCTCAAAAAAGCGTTTTTTTCGTGTATTTTTCACATTTTCAGGACAAGTTTTTCAGGTTTTCGCTGAAATTTTAAAAACAGTGGTCTATATTTACCTCAAGATGCGAGCCAAATGAAACATGTATCGCAAAATTAAGCCAGCAGGAAATACTTTAACTTTAAATCTCAGCTATCCATCAAGATTAAACCGAGATAGTCACATTTTAATTTTTTTGTATATTTATGTACATAAAATACCGCGGTAGAAGGAGTAAAACAATGTTGGTAAAAATTTTTTTACAGATTTCCAGAACATCAAGAATAATAGGATACCAATTTTGTACTTCAACTAGCACCGAAGGTGGTCAAAAATAAATTAAAACTCCCTTTTGGGTGTAGAAAAGGTCTCGGTCTAATCTAAACTTAGAAAACTGACAATATGGTTCCTTAGACTTTAAACAAACACATTTCTTCATATTACATTAAATTACCCAAAATTTTCGATCAACACGTAAAGGACTCACTAATGGAAAGCATTGTAATCCAATCAAAATTATGATATAAATTTTTCACCGGAAATACATGTTTTGGTGTGTGTGTGTGTGTGTTTGTGTATGAGTTTGTATGTGACAGCAATATAGTATCGAACGGTTTATCCAAAATTCACCAAACTCGATATTCTGAAAAGTTCGACTAAACATATTTAGAAACACATAAAATACTGTACATATATTAATAAGTGAAAGTCCTATCACGCGTCGAAGCAGATTATTTATAAATTTCGATTTTTTCCCCAATTTCCTAGATCAAATTATTTTGTATTTTATAAATACGTATTTCGACTACAAAGTAGTCATTGTCAGTATGAATTAGCTAGTTGTAATGATTCTCTGAGGAGATGTTATTCGTTGCTAATTTGGTGACGGTGTGCAAACCGCTAATTCATACTGATGATGACTACTTTGTAGTCGAAATACGTATTAATAAAATACAAAATAATTTGATCTAGGAAATTGGGGAAAAAATCGAAATTTATTCGAAAAATCCTAGAGTTCTCATTAATAATTATAAAACAGATTATTTATGAAACATTTTACAACGTGTTTCTTAAACTTAAATATCAATTTAAGCCTTATACCTTAGATCTTAAATATCAATAAATCCCTAAATAACTTGAAATATTGCATGAAACCCTCAAAAAGGAAGTTCAACCTCCCAATAATACTATATCTTCACTTTTAAAATAAACAAAAACTGTATAATTCAATTTTCCAAACACATCCCACAAGAACCGTCGTTTGTTGAACCCACTTCTACTCATATTGGAACATTCTAGTATTTTTCATTAGGCGCTTTATTATTTATACTTTGAAGCAATTAATAGAAAATTCAGTTTTCCAGAATTCTTACGTACGTACATTTAACGCGGTCGTTGTGAATGAGTAAGCCACCTAAATTTAAATAAAATTACTGCAATAGAAAATGGTTGGTTTAAATTCTGCATAAAAAAGCAAAGTAATTTAGTTATATGATCACAGGTCGTGATATAAACATAGATGTCTATATGTGGTGTTTATGCTCAAAATATACATTCTTATTTATTTTTTATTTTATTTAAACTGGCTTCCTAAATTTTAGTAACAAAACATATACAAATGATACAATTTTGGAAAATATACAATTATTTTCGAAATTTCGCGCAAAAATATGTTACTAAAAAATGCTTATCCAAATATAATGGAATTTGGTATGCCAATTTGTCGATTTTGTTGAACTTGTTGTAATGTGAATTTCGTAGTGAATTCACTATTGATCGAATAATCCCTCTCAGTTTTTCGATCAGAAGTTCATTTAATGGTTTTCCCCGAGAAGCATCAACCTAACTAAAGAATTTGGTATGCACAATCTTGACATGAAAAGGGGGAGCATGTCCAAGAGTTTTTTGTGAAAAAATATTTGTAAATATAAAATAAAATTTTGATTTTTGGTTAAAACTTTTGTTTGTTTGTTTCTCAAGCAAATGTTGTATATGAAAGGTGCGGCATTATGTGAATGTTTTGTGGACAGATATTTGATAATTGGATTTTCCTGTTTTCCTACAATGTGTAATTTAAACAGTTCTGCATATAAAAAAACCGCAGCATTTAATCATTATAAACCACATAATTTAACAATAAAGACAATCTCTAATGCAATATGCATTACATTATTTCTTTCAATTTTCGCACACAGATAATTCAATAAATAATTATCCAAATGATATGAATTTTAGTTTGTACGATACTGACTCAAAAAATTAATTGTTTAAAAATAAATATTTAAACAAGCTTTATGGACAAATTTACAAGTTGGATAAATATTTGTCCATGAAAATTTAAAGAAATAGGTACATAGTATGTATGTATTGCATTATCTTTATTATATCAGTACATTTTCTGCAGTTCGTGTCTCCAATAAATAAATACATTCGTTTCGTGCTTAGTACTACCCTGGTGGAAATAATCTTTCTGCAAAACAATGTGAAATGTTTAAAAAAAAAAACTTTTAAACACTTGTGGAATCATTTCACAGACTTTAAAAGTGTTTATTTCTATGTTAAACTCTGTCAAACTATGTGTAAGTATTTAAAAGTAATTAAGTATTTAAAAGTATTAATGGTAGAGAGCTTTAATTTGTGGTATTCCTCCATAGTATTAATTATATTAGGTGGATAAATAAATTTACACACTTGAATTTTTTTATATTTTGCTTAACCACTTTATTTTATTATAATTACGCGACATGTTTCGGATGTTACTCCATATTCAAATGCGTAACATCCGAAACATGTCGCGTAATTATAATAAAATAAAGTGGTTAAGCAAAATATAAAAAAAAAATTGAAGTGTGTAAATTTATTTATCCACCTAATATAATTAATATTTAAAAGTAATTACAGAATTAAAAAGAGTTCGTAACTCTTATAAACACTTTTTCATATTTTTAAAGAATTTAAATGTGTGATTTAACTGTACATTTTTAATTTTACATTCAGAAGTAGCCAGTCTTCTTAGATTAGAGTAGAAGCATTAAAAAAATGATAAAAAGTAGAAGAAAATTATAGTAGGATGAAACCCATTGGAAACGCAAGAAAATATGATAAAAATGAATGGAAAAATTACGGACTATCTGAGTTCGGGAAGAAGGAGGTGGTGAGTTTTTATGGATAAAACACGGTTTATTTCGATTTCTGGCTAAACTACAAGTCCTATGGAAAAGAGTAAATGGCAAAGTTGTAGGTAATTAAAAGATCTACTACTTTTGTATTTACACTTTTTTCACATAACCTCAAAATTTTTCGATTAAAAATTAGGGTGCTTTTTCGATATTCATTCAAAATAAGGTGAAAAAATAAATATTTAAGTAATTTTAGTAAGTTTTAGTGGAAAAAATTTTTTTTGTAAAAGATAAAAATAAAAAACTTTATTATTATTCGTTATTTGAATTTTCACATAATTTTGTAGGTTATGTGATAAAAGTGGAAATACAAAAGCTGTATATCTTTTTATTACCTACAACTTTGCCATTTAACATTTTTCCATAAGACTTGTAGTTTTGCCGGAAATTTAGTTAAAACCAAATTTTAAAACACTCACCTTAAACAGTCACCCTCTTCTACTTCCCGAACTCAGATCGCCCGTAATTTATTTTTCCTTTCATTTTTATCATATTATCTTCCGTTTCCAATTGGTTTCATTCTGCTATAATTTTTTTTTGTTTTCAAAAATTATCTACCCTGTTATATCTTGTGCGATACATCAACTCATTGTGTTGATCTAATTATTTATTTTGAAAACATTAGAATTAAAATATTCTTTTAGTTTATGTTTGATCTTGCTTTGATTAATGTAGATTAAAAATTTTGAGACTGATTAATTTTTAATAAAGTTGATATAATTTATTTGTATTAATTTAGTTAAGCATTTTTATTGATTAATTGATTTATATACTGATAATTACATTGATCCAAATTTATCTGATAAAAAAATTATAAAATAACACTGAATCGAAGAAATTTTTGTAATATTAATTTTATGCAACGATTGTGAGTCTTAAACTAATTATTAGTAGTTAAATTAAGGATTAAATTTTAAGTTCGTCTAAATATATTCAAATTGGGTACAAAATAATCGTCAAACCTAGAGCTTAAAATTTAATTATCCTTTTGAAATTTATTACTGTGCATTTTTCACTTCAAAAGTATTAAATTATAATAACAACTAACAGGGTTAATTGTTTAATTCTTACCATTGTTAAGTATGCAAATTTGAACTAATTGATATAATACTAATATTATTACATACATAAAAATGTATTCATAAATAATTATAAAATAATAGATTTATAAAATAATACAAATTTAAATAATTGATGAATATTGTTTTAATATAATCAGTACTCTATTGTCTTCGGATGCTTTGCCTTCGAGTAAATGATCAATACTTAGAGGTCTAGGTTCAAGCAAAAATATAATCGCTTCGTTTTAAGATATAATCGCTTCGTTTTTTTTCCCATTAGAAATATTAAGAATATTTTTTAACAAATATAAACACTTTAGTCACTTTACTGTCTGAACGTCTGTAAGCAATAAACTGGTGCCGATTAAAGAACAAACGTTAGTAGACATTTACACACGATATTTGCTCTACTAAGCTGGAGTGCAGAGTGGCTTAGCGATAGCGCGTCGATAATCGCTGCGATTTAAGGTCCACGGCGTCCCATCAGAAACATTAAGAATATTTTTTAACAAATTTAAACCCTTTAGTCACTTTACTGTCTGAACGTCTGTAAGCAGTAAACTGGTGCCGATTAAAGAACAAACGTTAGTAGACATTTACGAACGATATTCGCTTTACTAAGCTGGAGAGCAGAGTGGCTTAGCGATAGCGCGTCGAGCTCTCATGCCAATCAATGGTCCTGAGTTCTATTCCCGGGACGGTTGAAGTTTCATTCAAGCCCTACCATGTTGAAGGTCCTAGCCATAGGCTTCACCAAGCCTAAACGGATATTTTGCTTTTAATTTGAAAAATCCCATCATCTAATAAACTACAGTGCATCGAGTCCATGGGCCAAAAAATGATTCAAGTGACTCTTGTTTTTCTTTTTTTTTAATGTAGGAACTATCAAATAGTAGGCAGTTATAGACATACACTTCTCGAGCAAAGATATTACTCCAAAATAGAAAAAAAAAGATAGAATAGAGATCACTTTATTTCTAAACATTAAGCTTCATTTGAGTCGAGATAGAAGATATGATAGATATTTCATTCTGCACCTGCAACATCTGGATATTTTGCAAGGCAATAGAAATGGTGTATCATACGACTTCATACTCCGCACAGGTCACATCATCATACAATGCCATGAAGGGTATATCTTAATCCGCATTGAGTGAGTACATCAACGACGAAGTTTAAGTTTTTTTGGCTTTTGATAAAAGCCGGGTTGGGATTTCATTATCCGTTAAAACTGTCTAGAGTAATCTGGGTTCCTTCATTTCTTAATCAAGGAATTAAATTATTAATAAGAAGCTAATTTGGCTATCCAAGCAGGCATAAAACAACCATCCTGTGTTACTAATTTTCGTTTTAGTTCAATCTGATATATAGTAACCCATCGAGTTCTCTAATACCACCTCTTCCAATCTAGACTGCCGATCTTGATTGGTTCCTTTATGTCTTAGGATTCCAAGTTTTCTTATTGAGACAGAAATCAAATTCATTTAATAAATCTTGCTTTATTTACTTTGGAGGAATGGATCCGTTCGTCTTTGGTGATATTCACATGCGTCTATAAATTACTTCTATTGTTCTTCCCCAATTTATTCTTCATCTTGAATCCTTAGATGCGCAGCCATATCTCCCTTTCTATTCAGATAAAAAGGAGTTAAACCAAGGAAAAATTTTGTAGCGTTTATCTTTTCAGCGTAATAATTAACAATCGTATGCCTATGAATATTAACTTTAAATTTTTTATAGGGCCAATGACATATTATTTTATATAGTATAGGAGCTGAGGTGAATTATTTCAACGACTAGGCATAACATATGGTCACTTAAATTTTACCACTTTAACACGTACATTTCACTTCACTAGTGCCAGTGACTTACCTTACATCAATGATGATTCGTAAAGATTAGACTATAATAGTCAATAATTTTTAATAAATAGTATAATTTTGCTGCAAGGAAAAGATGATTTCATGAGGTACCAAAATTTTCTCAGCTTTATTTGTAGATCAATATTTTAACAAAACGGGTTAAGAATTGTGAAAGTTCCCAGCTGCTGGAAACGATAATTGAAGATTACAAAAATCAAGAGGGTGGTTTAAAAACAAACGGAGAGTTCCGAAATAATTTGAGGTTCACTGACTACTTGATATTTCTCATAGATTACTTGAACACTGCATACAAAGACTCACTCCTTCCAAAGCACGAGCATAGTACCTTTTCGTTCATACTCATGGCTGAATATTTTTGGTGTCTGGGCCGATGTCTAGCCCTTAGAATTTATCTGGCTGAGTAAATATATATTTGAATAAATCCCCAAAGTAACATATATAAAAATCAAACGTCAGAATACAAGTCTATATTCAATATTATTTTATGGAATATATATGAAAATCAACTATCAGCTAAGTTAGTCCTATTTTTACTTACCTTCATTCCGTGGTATTTATAAATCGGCTATCCAACTTTGTAGGTATGCTGGGAACTCTGGAATTTTAGTCCATTATTATTATTTCTTATAAAAGTAGAGATTATATTGACTTAAGAAATAGCCTGTTTATTCTCATAAACATGGCAAACTTTTGTAATAAATATAGGGTTGATGCATTGTAAATCAATTTGATATTAATCTACTCCCATCCACCCACATGTTTGAAGGACCCATCAGTGCATTGATAATTTGTTCATTCTGGTGAAATGTTTCTTTGAGCAGCATAGTAATATAAACATAGCTAAAGAAAAATTTTTCCCCCCAGGAAACTTAGGAAGGTATCCAATTCAGAAAGAAAACAACACCACTTCCAAAATCAGGCAGTATTGGCAGTGGATCTGGTTCAGTGGATTCAGCCACACGTCCCCCCTGGTGGAAATATCTTAAAAATAACTCTTAAAAAAGCTTAAAAAATGTTATGAAATTCTGATGAAGTCTTATTAACTCTAAACAACTCTTTGAGAAAAGTCCCAATTTTCTGAGAATATAAGACTTATTAAGAAACTTGTCGAAACTTATTTTGACTTACTAATTTTCTAATAAAAATTTTGAAATATTTCCACCAGGGCCGATAAAGAACGACTAACAAAAAAGAAAAATAATCGTACTTCAGGTAATCTGAATTCGGTTTCTATAACTGTTTTCTTATTTTCTTTGAATATATAAAAATTTCAACACATCTCAACAATAAATCAAACAAATTTTTCTTTTTTAAAAACACAATATTTTTATTAAATTTTTAACATGTAGTGATGAGTGTGTAATTTTTTGTAAATATGTATAAAAATTAATAATTATTTATTAATAAAACTATTTTTAGGATCGTTACTTGTCAAGCATTTTTCACTGACGCAAGGTGCACCTTTATCGGGTTCCGTACATAATTCATTGCAGAATATTTCAGAAGGTACAGGTGTGTAATCGATTATCTCTTTGTAATCCTTCATCACGCCATGTTTCACAAAGAATTCATTCACGTAAAACATTTGTACAAATTTCTTTCTACCTATTAAGTAGAACAAAAACAAAGTTATAAAAATTAGTTAAAAATACAACCGCCTCGAAAACACAAGCATTAAATTATATGCATTATTTTCTTTGTGCCTAGGTAATTGTACAAATGTAAAAAAGTCATTGTTTTAAAATTTGAATATGATTAGTCTTTGTGAATTTGATATAAATTCCAGTATCATTTTAAGTTCCTTCAGGAGGAATCGTAACAGATTTTCTGTAATGAATAAAATAAAGGTACAATTAATGTCATTTTATAACTAGTTTGGTCTTACCCTAGTCAGTTTCAGATTATACTTGGCTACTTTACACAACTTAATTATACTTGATTATACTTTGATTACACTAAAACACGTGACATTAAAACACGAGTTTGATGCCTGTGTTTCCGATCTGGAGATCGTGTCTTAAACTAAGAGAGTAGTCGAGAAACTAAAGGCAATTACTTGGAGGTATTTTTTTGTTTTGATATAGATAATCTAAAATATTTATAATCTATAGAAGCTCAAAATAACGTTTAATAAAGAAAAGTGGCGAAATTCTGATGACAGCGATCTACTATTATTTTAAAGAGATTCAAATATTTTTAGCATTTTTGATTAGTGTTAATGTTTGGGAGCTATGAATCTTGAGTAATGGTGGCTTCGCCAAGAAGAATGAGAATATATTTGAATAAAAACTTTTTAAATAGGGGTTTGGGAAAAAAATTTCAAATATAAGATATAAAATTTTACATGAAAAGATACTTTTAGATATTAAAAATATAAGAACAAGAGATTCTAGGATTTAACACACACATATACACAATTTACATGAATGTAATATGTATATGCCAATTATATATACAATTGTGTATGTTAATTTTCATCCTATTGATACACAAAATGGTCTATATCGACCCTCCATGGACTGTGACGACCTGAAGGTTGTGATTGTAGTTAGGGGTAATGCATTCCATCTGCAGGCTATGACTGATATGAATATGATAATCTATATACACGGATAATATCCAATACGTCTCCTAGTCTAAAGACATCCTATTAGAATAATTTAACGAAATAATCATTAACAAAAAACTTAAGGCACAACCTATTTCAGAAATTGCGGCTTCGAAAACAAGCACGGGTTACTGTTGCCGTATTATGGGATATCACGATAAATTTCCAATTGCTTTATCAAGCTCATACTTACTGAATAAAGGTTTCAAGGTGGTTGACAATCTTAGTGGTAAAAAAATGGGCGTCATTTCACTAAAACCCCTATCACAAAAAGTAAAATTATCTAAGTCGGAAGTCAACCCAAAACCAGAAAACATGGCATGGGACCTACAAAAAGCTTTGGTACCAATGTTAGATTTTATAGCTATTTTTATTTAAACTTTCTACAAATATTGCTTCTTACACCAGTGAGAAAAATCAGCTAATACAAAATAACGATGGTCTGGCGTTCACGAACTCCCAGTATATAACTCAGTCTACTCATCTTTTCGAGTTAACTTAATGGTCCACTCAGACAAAAGACATGATTTACACAGAAGTATAATGAAGAAAGCAACTCTGTTTTGTTAACCTCAATATTGAATAACTACTTTTTAAATATATGTGTTAAATAAATTGCAAATAAAATAATTTGAGAGAAATACTCTTGCTGACTAGAGCGATCATTTTGAGTAGGTACACTTTGATCAAGATAAATGATAAAATCAAACAGTTTGATTTTCTGTCATAAATTCGGATTAAAACGTATCTTGGGTTAAAAAATCAATCAAATCAAAGTATTATCCTTTAGATCCTCGGCTAATATAACTTCCACTCCACCTACCTAATAAATGTTTATTTAATATATCATTACAGACATGTTTGCCATATACTTCTTGTATATTATCCACATCTAAATGTGCTTTTGCTTCTAATTCAGTTAACAATACACAATTCCATGGTGACCATGGTTTACTTTTATCCCAACGTACCAAACGTAATTCATATAAATCACGTGATTCTGTTAACATTGAATGCCCATGCCAAATTCGATCAACAATATACTGAATATCACGTTCATTTATCATATAAATAATACATGATTCCGTTTCCGAGATCTTCTTACGTTCATCTTTTATTATTAATTCCAACATAAAACGATAGGGGGCAATATCAACATATGGTTTGGAGCTGGAATCAACGAAACTACATATTGTACAACATTCTGGTCGGTTCATACGTGAATGTATTGGGAAATCTTCGATGTCTTTTAATTTTCGACACTGTTTACAGAAATGTAAACCTTTCTTGTTCATATGGATTTCACGTGTACCACGATAACGTTTCGTAAGGCAATCATTACATTGTGCAGTTTTCACATGTTCAAATACCAACAATTCTAAACGTTTTCGTAACATTTCTAATTCACAGTTCCCGAGACCTCGAACAAGTAATTCACATTCTTGATCGATTGTGGTGATAATTTCCATGGCCATACGACACTTATGATCTTGAAGAGTATATTTTAATGACAACAACAAAGTTAATCGTTGATCTTCTGGTAAATCACGTCGACATAACATAAAATATAATTGTTTATATTTTTGTCCTCGTTGAGTTTTTTCTGTATGCATTTCGATTAATAAATCTTTGTAGCCATGCCATTTAATCGGTGCGCTAATCTCTTCGAAGAAATCAATATCTTTTTGGATTTTCATATCATCACGAACTTCTTTACGATGTTGTTCAATAATGTTTAATATTTTAATTTCACGATCTAATAATATGTAAAGTTCGGCCACACGTGGTGCTTTTGTGTATGTCTGATTGATGCGATCAGTTTCTGCCTTCTTCCAGCGTGCCAACATTCCTTGTATTGTAAAAATAAACAGTCGATTAAGTTTTTCTGCGTAAATAAGTGTAAAATCGGGTCATCGCTTGCTAAGAACATTTATTTTGGATATAAATGATTCAAAACATTATAATGATTCAAAACCTAACTTCACATTTGAAAAAGCTTTCAAAAATGTAAAATAAAGGAAGCACATTGACATACTAAAGCGCATCAGAGATTAATATCATAATGTTCCAAGTGTCTTCGAAGAAGGGCGTATGTCGTATCTGCCGGTTTACATTGTGAGGGTGGATGTATTATAGAAAAGGAGAAAAATTTACTCGAGCATCCGATATTTAGTGTAGATGTGAACCAAAACGAAACTATAAAACTTAAGATTCGCATGCCATGAAAGTTTGTGAAATATTAAATAGAAAAAGCCATTTTTAAATACTAGGTTTCGTCAAATTTTCATACTGACGATTCAGCTTGATGATCTTGTCGTGCTCATTCATAATCTGATCATATTTTGGAGGAAAACTGAAATGTTAAAAAAATTTTTTCAGGTGGCAGTGTTTCTTTGGCTTTTTATAACCCTCCCACCCCTTTATATCAAGCTCAAATCGTCAGATTATATTTTTTCCATTATCCTCGAATTATTTCCTACAAAATTCCATAAAAAATTTAACTGTACTCGAGAATGTTCAAATGGCACTTTTTATACTAGCGCTTTTAGTTTTTAAGTGATCAGCTCCAGATTATTTGAATACACACATTTCAGCGTATAATTAGTTCAAAAGATTTGCCTATAAAAAATACTTTTACAGTGATAAAAATGTATGGCAATAATATAATTTATATGATTCTATTTAACCAAATGAATGTTCGTATTTTATAATACATATAAGTAAGGAACAGCAATTAGATTTTATATCACAATCCTGGGGGAAGGGGTTGGAAATCGTTATTGATATCAAGTAAAAGTAAGAACATAAGGTCAATTGAATTTAAATAGTTAAGGAAAAAGATATTTTTAGAGGTGCTTCTAGTACAGGATGAACATATTTTTACTATTACTGATGAGGTTATAGTTTCCCGAGTAATTCGTCCCGCTGTGTATTTATTTTTGCGCATTAGGTTTATAATCCACATATTTTCAATAGGACTTCGATTGTATATAGCAATTTCATCTGCACCTACCGTACAACATGGTATAATCGGCTGCTGACCGAGGATATATTTTTCGTACAATTTCCTCTTGTCTACGTTTACGATCCGCCATAATACGATCATGTTCATTCAATTCGGCATTATGCACACGTCGATTATATTCGTTATGTAGTGCATGTAATGCTTTACGCATTTTCCATGCACGAAAATAGCGTTGTATTGTCCTCACTTTTCCAAGTACATCTAAACGTTTTTCTCTTTCAACAGCCGTTTCATATATTTCATTTGGTGTCATTATTCGATCACCTATACTTGGTATCCATATTTCAGTGTTTGTCATTTGTGTTGCTCTGTCGTAAGTTGTTTCTTGTATACGATTTCGATACCTTAACCATAAAAACATATGATACAATTTCTTGAAAATGTTTTACAAAAATAAAACTTATTGTTAAAATATCCTACATAACGGGTGGGCTGAAAAGTTCGTAGGCTGATGCTGATATATGGCACTAGTAGTATCAAATCCATATGATTTTTTAATTAGCCCTAACCTTCAAAAGACGTGTGTATGAGTTTGACAGCTGTTGCACTATTATTATCTGAGTTATAGCATTTTTAGTGAAAGAACTTTTATTATCTTGATAAAATGGATAAAAAAGAATTTCGTGTGTTATAAAGCATTGCTTTTTGGGAAAAAAATATTGTTGAAACCAAGGCTTGGCTTGATAAACATTATTCGGACTCTGCAGAGAAAAGTGGTTTGCTAAATTTAAACGAGGCGAAATGAGCATCGAGGACGACGCATTGGACGCCTAAAGAGGCTATTACCGACGAAAACATCAAAATAATTTTTGTTAACCATAAAGTGAATTTGATTGTGATAGCTGAGATAGCTTAAAAATATATTTGGACATACGAAAGCTCTGTTCAAAGTGGATGCCTCTGTTCGATCGTAATAAATTCGAATTTTAGCGTCGATATGTGACGATGGATGAAACATGGCTCCATCATTTCACACCAGAGTCCAATGGACAGTCAAGTGGAATTCAAGTGATAAACCGACTCCTAAGCGTGGAAAGACGCAAAAGTCGGCTGGCAGGTTTCTAACATAAGTATTCTGGGATACTCATGGTATTAATATTCATTGACTATCTTAAAAAGGGAAAAACCATAAGCAGTGACTATTATGTAGCGTTTGAGATCTTTTGCTGTTATAAAATAGAAACATTTTCTTTTTGAACTTTTTCCAAATGATTTGTACGATTTTTATAGAGTAAATTCTACTCTTAGATTCTTTTGAAATATTAATTATAGTAAAAATTTATCTACACTACAATTAAAAGGAGGAAACATTTGTATGTATGTATTTTTGTATGTAACAAATAATCTTAAAAATTACTGGACCGATTTCTAGCACCGTTGAGAAGCTACACTGTCCTCGAGTGACATAGGCTACTTTTTATCCCTGTATTCCCACGGAAACGAGAATTTCGAGGGTGAAAACCTTTGACGTCCGCTAGTCCTTTATAAAGCTATTAAAAACATTTAGATTTGTATTCATAAAATGAATCGCAAGCAAACGCTTAATGCTAATACTGGCCATGTTTGCTTGATACTTTATTTCATGTGGATTTTCTCAATAAAAATATACAAAAAATAGTTGTAATTTTAATTATAGAGAATTTATTAAAAGTAAATATTCTCGATTTACTAAAAATTTAAGGGGAAAAGATAATCGTATCATTTTACCCTTAATATAATAGAGAAGGATCTGGAGGTAATTGTGTATGCAAAAATATATTAAGAATAACTAAAGGATTCGGATGTTACTGAACCAATTTTCAATCCAAGATTAATACAACCCTCTTTTTTTGTTCGATTAATCAGAATTTTTTCAATAGTTTTATGTATAATAAATAAATAGTAATAAGTCTTTGGAACTCTATTAATTTTTTGCGAAACTTTTTCGTGCTACAGCGATTAAAAATCCGAAAAATGTGTTAATTTTTCTTCACTTGAAAATACTCGTTAAAAGTAATGTTATGATGCTAAAGATTTATTTTCTTTAAGAAGGTTTTTGTGTTGACTCTTTATCAATCATTAAAATGACCCGAAACTATATATTTAATCAAAAAAGAAGGGAAGAGTAGTCATAACATTCCGATCCTAAATATTTGACCGATTGTTGACACATTTTCATTGACAGAATGCGGTTCTCGATTGCTGCATATTCAAGTATTGCATACAAATCCTACTCTACAGGATAAAATTGAATAATTATATTAACCTAACCAATATGTTTGTGTATCACGATTATTTTGTAATTCATGTGAGATTTTTGTTGCACGTAGTCCAGTCTGGGTATATGCATGATGATATTCAACACCAGTCACTTTATGTCGATAACCACCAATAAATGGTTTTTCAATTCGTTTGTCATAAACTTCAACAACAACATTTTTATGTAAATTATCTTCTAATTTAATTGGTATTGTTATTACATCCGGTATTACCATTGCATAATAATCTGGAATCGGTGCAATCATCTCTTTAACATCCAGATATAGTTCAATAATATCGTAAGGTTTATAGCCTAATTCAGCAATTATTAACGTTTGATGTAATTCTTGGCCACAACTTTTTAACACAATTGCATGTAATGGTAGCTTAAAAACAATCGATAAATCTCGTCGTAATTCGTTTATATTCGCTGTTATTTGAAAAGGATGCTTAAACATAACCTCTTTTTTACGGTTTAAAAATTTTATCATTATCGATGTTATGTATGGTGATTTAAATTTACCACTTTTGTGATATTTTTGATACTTTAATGGTAAAATTCTTTCTACGGGTTTCGGACACCATCCTGGAATACAATAATATATTAATATAATACATTTAGGACGAAATTCTTGGTTGTTGCTTTAGAATGGACTTAAGAATTTCTCAAATATGTCCGCCTTGTTTAAATGAGTTGTTGTTAAGACATCATCTATTCATAAGCATATTAGACTAGAGTAGAAGCCTTAAAAAATGATAAAAAGTGGAAGAAAATTATAGTAAGATGAAACCCATTGGAAATGGAAGATAATATGATAAAAATGAAAGGAAAAATAAATTACGGGCGATCTGAGTTCGGGAAGTTGGAGGGGTTTGAGTTTTTAAGGATAAAATACGATTTATTTCGATTTCCGGCAAAACTACAAGTCTTATGGAAAAAAGTTAAATGGTAAAGTTATATTAATTAATATTGATGATGGGCAACAAAAAAATAAATAAATATGGCAAGAAGCAAGAGCAAAAAAAGTTCATCATTTTTCAATATGTATAAATAAATTATGAGTTCCTAATAAACTCACTGTACCATTTGAAGTGTCATCCTAATGAACTCAATTTACCATTTGAAGTAACATTCAACTTGTGAATTTAGTGTGACGGTGATGCGTGTGCATCTTAAAATTTCACTCTCGCCATTTTTTCATAACGCGCCTAAAGAAGTATAACTTCAAAAATTTCTGCGCACGCAGATAATTTATCGATGTTAAATCTTGGTAAATTAAAATAATATGTATTAGGAAACGAAGCCAGGCTAAAATCAGTTGATACTGAAATAAAATCGGGACACTGGGTATAAACGGTAAAAGAAACTATTGAATCATTGTCCAGTAATTGGATTAATTACATACCTATATCATCTGTAAATATATATGCGACTCGAACAAGTTTATCCGTATATATACATTCATCAGCACCAAAACATGAACAATCGTCAATCGATGCACAAAAACATTTTAATTTTTTATTCGCAATTTTTTTGCAAAAATCTTTATATCCACAAATACATAAATTGTGACAACTGGTACACTTTGCCATTCGAGATTGGGCATAGCACATTTTACGATCAACGCATAAGCATACTTCAACACATGCACAAGGTGGCCATTTACCCGTATATAGGTATTCCTTATTAAAACAAGAACAATCAGTAAAATATATCCCAGATCCACATACACATAAACCCTTCTCTTTCACTTGTTGAAAATAACATTTTTCCAGGTCGTCACAATCGTGAGTTGGTTGTTCATAGCATTTATCTGGTATTTTCATAATCAATGGTATACGATACCCAACATGATTTTTCGCATAACACACGCATTTTTCATTACATGTACAATTAAGATAGAAAATTTCCGATTTTTTGCTTTTCTCATTATAATCAGTCCAACCACACGTACAATCTGGTGCACAAATAACACCCTAATACAATAAAAATTAACAGAAAGTTGAAATTTTTCAAAGTCTTTTGAAAAAAGAAAAAACAATGTGAAAAGTTTATTAAATTAGATTGAACACTTGTCTCGCTTTAACTACTTCAGTCTAATATAATTACAATGAAGGTAATGTTAAGAGCGTATATTTTCAGAAACACCTATTAGTCCAGTATATGCACGGTTTCGCTTTTAATTCTACCAAACAGTACCGATTAGTACCAAAATTGGCTGTAGGTTTTGCTTACCCTTTACGTCAATGTGCCGAGGGTCACTTTTGCCATTCAGGATTACACCACCCCTTCTCGAAGATTAAATATTTTTAACTTCCCGCTAAGAAAATCGGAGAAGGGAGTTATTGGTTTTACCCCGTTTTGTAAAAATCGAGTTTTCATCAGATCTTTACGTTTTAAGGTTACAGGAAGCTTCCCTGACTATCCCTGCGAGGTTGTCACTATGTCTGTATGTATGTTTGTGTGTGTGTGTGTGTGAGTATGTAAACCGCTTATAACTTTTGAACGGCTCCACCGATTTCATCGCGGTTGGTGCCATTCGAGGACTTGACTAAACTTAGATTTTGAATATAATTTGGATCGATTCGAACCAGTAGATTTTGAGAAATCTCAAAAAAACTAAGAGCAAAATTTTTTTTAATGTAGTTTTTTTGGAATAACTTTTAAACGACTCTATCGATTAATTCCAAAAACTGATCTGAACCTTGATAAACCACAAGAGATATCGTAAACGAAAAATTTCATAAAAAAGTGTTATTTTATACATAACTTCGACATTTCTTTTCGGATTGTTTTTGATTAAATATAACAATTATTAAAGCTCTAAAAACCGCATCGATCGTCGCCAAGAACGTAAAAATCGATTGATTGGTTCGAGAGATATCGTTAACGAAATATTTGGGAACAAGTGTTTTTTTAACATCAAATTTAACTCAAAGACAAAATTTTAAACTCAAAAACATTGTAATATGTTCAATTTTAAATGCGAAGGTATGGAATTAGCGGGAAGTTGCAGTAATAGTCTGTAGGGTCAACCGTTTTCTAAATTTCTTATTAATAATAAGTATGGGAATGGATAGATTGGCTAATCCTAAGCAATTTTTGTTCTAGTAAGTTTTTTACTGGAAGTCAATACTTTTCGACTTATATAATCCCCCAAGATAAAAATAACCCTCGGCAAATTGACAACTTTGAAGTACAGAGTAAGTAGAATCTATAGCGCCAAATTTTGGAGCTATATGTTAGAATTTTATCTTAATAGAAATTTTTTTAGAAATATTTTTTCGGGAAAAAATTATCGTCATATTCACCGTTTAATTAAAAATAGAACACTCAATATATATATATATATATATATATATATATATATATATATATATATATATATATATATATATATATATATATATATATATATATATATATATATATATATATATATATATATATATATATATATATATATTGATGTATATGAAAACTCAATGAATACTATGGTAATGCATTAGTCATTGTATTTTTAATAGATTTTGAATTCTGTAATAAAGTCAAATATTTTAATTTTCTGTAATAAAACAAAGGCTATATGATAAATTTTAATAAAATGATAGATTTATAATTAAATAAGTTAGTAAAATTACGGGAAGTCACACAAATAACAGTTTAATATTTTTTAGAAATTTAAATTTCTTAAGATAGTGTACCATTTATTTAATAATAAGCTAATAAAAAATTAAATCCTATTAAAATTGAATCGGAATGAATAGGAAATTTCCTATTGAACTCTATTCAACATTTTTATAGGATTCTATAATAACCGATTTCCAATTCTATCCTACTTAAACCCATTCAAAATTTTCAAAAAGTTCGTATTCAATTCTATTTATTTCCTAATTATTCCGATTCAATTTTATTAGGATTAAATTGGAGTTTTTGATTTAGGGATCCAATTCTATTATTTTTTTAAATTATTTGACGCTCTTCGTAAAAATTTCAAGGTAGAAAAATTCCAAAATATAAATTTCAATACCACAATAACGAATATGCTATGAGCATAGGACTGTTTTCATTCGCTTCTATGGTTACATAATACTACTTTATCAATCAAATGATATATAACTCAGTGAATGGTGTATGATTTAATATAGGAAATTTCTGAAAATTAATTAAATAATTTAAATGAATAATGATAATTATACAATTTGTAATTTAAAATAATTACTAATGCAATTTCTTCAATCATTCTTAAGATTTTCAACCGAATAACTTCGATTAAATATCATTTTTTGAAATTATTCAATAAATTTTATTTGAAATTTACTATACAATTTACATAAAAACAATTGAACAAATATATTTTCTAGAATGTGCATGTTTTATTATCAATTTTAGACACTCGTAGCGCATGAATCGATTAAGAAGTCCCTTACACGTATGCTTGGTTAATTTGATAATAAATTACTATATTATTATAGTATTTTTGTGTATTCAAAAAAATTCGGTACTTACCCTGACCACCAGTGAGGTCTACCTGTTCAATGTCGGTAAATCAAGTGATTACCAGTAGTGACCAAGAGATGACTATAGCTATTCAATGTCGGTAAATAATGGGCATCTTTAATCTTTGATAAACCGCATGCAATATTGAATTAGAATTACGTGATTTATAATTAATTTTTAAAATTTATAAGTGTGTGTGAATTTCATCGATTAAATAAATATACTTGTATAGATATACACACAGCAACTAACTGAAAATCAGTTTTATACTTTATTATTGCATTCGTTTTATCAAAGGTTGCAGAAGGCCATTATTTATCAACATTCAACAACTATGGCCATCTCTTGGTCCCTATTAGTAATGTCCTTAATTACTGACATTAAAGAAGTATAGCTAACTGGTTGTCAGGGTAAGTACTAAATTTTTTGAATATACAAAAATTGAATTTATAAGCTTGCATGGGTGTTTATATTCATTGACTACGGTTAGGACCATATGACGTCATCAAAATACGAAATTTAACATTGCTAATATGTAATATCAATGCCAGTTCTAGCCATCGCACTAGTATAAATTTGCTAACACAAGCTAAATGTCAAACGAAAATGGCACTTCTTTGATTACAATTTCACATCATTTTGAAGAAATATCATGGCGACTATTGTTTCTTGTTCGTAAAAGAATATATAAACAATTGATACCTTTAAAATTAAGAAAGTGTGAAGAACGACTGTTGAAAGTGTGGTAAAGAAAAATTTTTAGAAAGATTTTTGGAGCAGTATGCGAAAACGGAGGTTGGAGGATCAGATCAAATGTGGAAATCTATCAATGTTATAAAAAACTAGATTGTAACAGAAATAAGAAAAAGAAGGCTCCAGTGGCTAGGACATCTTGAAAGATTGGAAGACAATAGCACACTTAAAAAACTAATGAAAACCCCGGTGGATTTAGACCAAGAGGGAGATCGAGAATCAGGTGGAAGAACCAGGTTGAAGAGGACTTGAGGAGAATGAAAATTCAAAATTGGAAAAGAAAAGCAACTAATCGAGTAGAATGGAAGATAATGATGAAAATACCCAATTTCACTATGGGAAAATTGAATTATAGATTATAGTAGTCCTTGATGAATTGATAAAAAAAACTGGCAAACCACAAAGTTCTAAAAATTCCTGTTTGGGTAATTTAAGTTAGAAATATAAGCAGTTATACAGGTTCAATTAACTACAATTTAATAATATAAATCGTTATTTCTCATTTTAACTGACGTGAATGAAATAATAAAGTTTGTAACGTCTCCAGGATGCTAGCACGTCAAAGTGTGTATACTAGCAAAGTGTGTATGTTAGCTTGAAAAATTTGGTCATAAATGGTCAAAAAATTTCCAAATTTGGTCAGGCTTTGTTTTTCTATAATAACAATTGAGTTGAAAAAGAGTCAAAATAATTGGTCAGTAATGGGTCATAAGCCTGACCAAATTCTGAAAAATGCTAACCAATTACATCTTATTAATAATAATAATCATTTAAATTATATCGCAAAATTAAAATTACAACTTTAACATGCTATGAGCAAAAGGCGCCAAAATTTTGATGAAATACAGCTTGACCTAATTTAGTAAAATTTTGATCAATTACCACCCTTTGCTGACCAACTGTTTTTGAAGTCCATAGACGAACTTTGACTTGGTAAAATATTAACAGCGTTCAAAAGAATTTGTAATTATAATTTTGAGAAAATTATACCTGATTAAATTGCGAAATATGCTGACCAATTAGGTGACCAATACAACTAAATTGCGGGCTATGTTTGTGTAATATTTTTATAATACTATAAATTTCGTAGTTTAACTTTCAATGTTTTTGGTGCCAAATATTTTTAATTAAATTTTCCAGGAAAAAAGGCTGACCAAAATACGAAATATCCTGACCATTTATGAACAAATATTGACCAGTTTTTTATATTATTATTCGAGTCAATATTTATACAATACTACGACGTGCTAACATATTTTAATGACCTTGAAAAATTTGCAATTCAAAATTTTGGAAAAACTAAGCTCGACCAAATTTTGAAATATGTTTCAAAATTATTTTATTCCTAATCAATTAGTTTGATTATTTTTCGACTCAATACTCGCAACTTTTCGTGCTAAAATTTTTCCGATGATCTTGAAAATTTAAATTTGTTACTATGAAGAAACAAGACCTGATCAAATTTTGAAATTTGTTGACCATTTATGACCAATTAGTGACCAAATTTTTAGGCTAACTTACAAGACGATATATTCACACTTTGACGTACTACTATCCTGGAGCCGTTTGTAATGCTAAAAAATATTGAAGACACTAACAAAATTTTGGAATGGGTATTCATAGAATCACTAAATTTAGTACATTTTTATCCGCCCAATAACTCAAACACGAAAATAGGTAGAACACTGAAATTTTAGAGGTGTATTATAAACCTAAAAGTTTGGTTTAAGGTCGTGAACCAATAAAGTCAGCCTATTGTTTCCTACGGATTTATGATCCAACCTTTAAACCACAAGCGAAGGAAGAAAAGTTCAAAATGGAAAGAATAATATAAACAAATTCAATACAAAAACTATTTGTATAAATTAAAGTTTTAAATATTAAATTTTTATTTGTAAAAACAAAAAAAAAAAATCAAAGACGAAAGTCAGGTTGTATTATATTACCTATGTAAATACAATATTAAGGTTTTTTGAAACATTTGTAGATATTTTTTTAATAAACTTTTCAGCATAATTTTTTACAATAAAAATACGAATACATCTAAACTCTGATCTAATATTTTATTCCGAATCTTAAATAAATTATTTTTAATATATTTATTTGATACAAACCATTGCATTCACATAACATTCTTCAGAACTATCGCATGTACACACTTCTGCGCATACGCATAATGCACCATTTTCACTTGTTTGTGTTTTTTTACATTCACGAAAACATAAATCATTTGAACATATACATTCTATACAATTACAATTTATACATGGTGTCTCCTGTAAAATGATCCGTCGGGCATTCTTCTTCCATGATCTAATCTTTTCACAAAGACAATCGTCTGGTAGCATACATGTATGTTCAATTGTGTAATCTAAATTTTCAATGGGTTCCAATCTCTTAACATTTTTTAATTTCTCACAAAGGCTTTTATTGTTAATCATCATTTTCGAGTTGACAATTTTTTCCAGAGTGTTAATTCAATTTATCTACGAATAAAAAGTACCAATATTAATTTTGCATAAATTAATATTCGCATAAAAAAATAGGGTCATATTGGAAGCAGTATTTTAAGAGCGGGCGCACACCATATTATACCAGATTTTCTGATCAGAAAATCTGATGTAACTAAATAACATGTATTTTATATAGACCCCGCACACGGTAAGATTTTCTAATCAGGAAATCTTATGGTGTGTGCGTACATATAATGCTGTCTGAAGCAGCTTCAGAATTTTTGATCATAAAATCTGATGTTACATCAGAAAATATCATAAGATTTTCTGAAGTAGGCCATCTGTTAGCCAAAAAAGAAATTAATTAATTTAAAGTAACCGTTATTCACAGTCATTTATATTACGAACGTCATTATGACTATGAGTGGTTTATAAATTTTATTTCATTTTATTTAAATTATAATATTTTATTTACTCTTATTTATTAACAAAAAATTTAAAATGGAAGAAATTGAACATTTAATAAATGAATATATCGATTAACAATAAGTCATCATCATCCATTTTTATATTCCCGCAAAAAGTATAAAATAAATATTAAATCAAATTTCATTGAATGCACTATAAGAACATAGATCGAACTGAAACGAATCCGATCATATCCGATGGTATATATGCGCGCACATGCTTAAGATTTTCTGATCAGAATTTCTTATAAGAATTTCTTATAGGACTGTCCGATAGTGTGCGTTGACCATCAGATTTTCTGATCAAAAAATCTAATGGTGTGCGCCCATCAAAAAATCTTATGGTGTAAGAAGTAGGTACAGCATTTTTCTTGACAAAACCAGTATTAATGTTTATGCACCTATATATTTAAATACCTGAGGGTTTTATAATAAATTGAGTAGCTTCACAAATTAAAAATTTATAATTAAGAAACTATTTTTGCGAACAGACTCAATTATTTTTTGAATTCACGAGTTTTTGCCAAAAGCAAATTACTTAAAATTTTTAAATTAATTGTTATTACTTGAGATTGGTATACCTGTAACGTCAATAATTGACCATGGATTTGAGTAAAAAACAAGTAAAAATAAAACGTAAATATAGAAGATATCCACTTTTATATCATTTTAATTTTTTAACACGCTTTTATTATTTTTTTTATTTTTATAATTAGTAATGAGAACTCTAGGATTTTTCGAATAAATTTCGATTTTTTCCCCAATTTCCTAGATCAAATTATTTTGTATTTTATAAATACGCATTTCGACTACAAAGTAGTCATCATCAGTACGAATTAGCTAGTTGTAATGATTCTCTGAGGAGATGTTACTCGTTGCTAATTTGCAAACCGTCACCAACTACTTTGTAGTCGAAATACGTATTTATAAAATACAAAATAATTTGATCTAGGAATTTGGGGAAAAAATCGAAATTTATACGCTTTTATTAGTTTTATCTGTATGTATCTATGTATGTAATGGAATCTTTTAACGTCATTTTGACCCACTTTGAATGAACAGATTTTATTCAAATTTTGCACATACGTCAAAGGCCCATGACAATACAATAATTCGATCAAAGTAGCCGATATTCTGATTAGATTCGTCTGAAGAGAGATTTATCTAGTGTGCGTGTTTTTTAGTTTTTTTTTTTTTTTTTTAACTACAATTCAAATATCAAACATATATTATACGATGTTATGTTGTGTTTTATATGGTAACTAATTCAATGTATCTCATTTCTATCGCTAGTTATTATTAAAAAATGGGAACTATGACTTTCCACAAAAATATTTTCAATATAAAAAAATGGCAGGTTTTAACGGGTATTTTCTCAATAATGTAACGACTTGTTTGGTAAAATAAAATATTTATTCTTATCTTATTATCTTATTCTTATCTTACATACAGCACGAAGTATTCAAATCAACTGTTCTAATATCACACCACACTGTGATGAGTACTACTAATTGTTAAGGGACATATAATAGGAGCGGGGAGCGGGGTATATCGATACTCTTCTAACAACTATTACAAATGTATATCGATACTCTTCTAACAAAAAATAACACTTTTTCGAAATTTATAGTCACTATCCTTTATAAGCTGAGTTATTAGGGCCTACAATTATTGGGAATCGATTAGCACGATTTTGTGAGTATTTGGGATAGGGTTGACTTGACTCTCTGGTTTTTTGGACATTTCTATATAATAATGAGTATATACAATACAAGTGATAAAAATGCCTATATATATATTTATTCAAATTTCAAAAATTAAGAATATTTGAAAATCAATAGAAAGCGATGTCATTTTAATTTGAAAATCGACTCGATTACGATATCCGTGGCGCCTCGATTTTTTGATTAATTTTGGCAAAACAAGTCAAAATAAAACAAAAATGAAGAATATCAATTTTCGCCACGAGGTTTCGCCTATTTTTCGATTTATCCATGGGTAGTTTCATCACAGGTTGAACGTAGGGGCCAAAAACCAACCCGACCCGTGCAAACTACACCCCACAAATAAATGGGTGGTTTAATCACAGGTGGTTTAATAACAGTCGAAAATGCCGTACATGTATTTTTGATAGTTGTATTAAGTATAAAAAAGTTAATTTTCTTTTAAACAAATTAAATTTCGGTTATTTTTGCTTGAATTGTGTTTAAATTATAGTCATTTAAGAAAAAATAATAATTAAATCATGTGACATGTTTTAAATTGTGGTATATATGTGACATAAACACGATAATTTCTAAAAAAAAGTGTCGATAACTCGAAAAATAGGCGAAAATTCGAAAATTAGTAGTCTTATTTTGCCTTGTTTTACCAAAATTAATCCAGGCGCCAAGGATATCGTAATCTCCCCCGAAAATCAATAGAAAACTGTTATGTTATTTTAAGAAATGAATAAGTAATTTACAAATTTTGTTTTTTTTTTTGCAAATGAATTTATTTTGGGAGAATCTTGTGTGTGGTTTATTGTTTGAATTAATGAGATGTACATTATAGAAATTTGTTAAACAATTCGGCGTAACAGAAATCATTTTGATTCACAAAACCCATTTTGATGAATGGGTTGTGAGTCAATTTTTTTTTCTGGTTCAATTGATATAGGCTTAACTATAAGAACAAAATCAAAATTTTTAAATAAAAAATAAGTTTTTTTTCTCTAAAATATTGGTAATAAAAACAAAAATTTTAAAAGAACTACCACCGAAATGGTATTCGTAGCGCTTCGATGTGACGATTAATTTTGATAAAACAAGCTAAAATAAGACGAAAATAAAGAATACCAATTTTCGAGTTTTCGCCTATTTAACGAATTATCGACACTTTTTTTTAGAAATTATCGTGTTTATGTCACATAAATACCACAATTTAAAACATTTTACAAGATTTAATTATTATTTTTTGTTAAATGACCATCATTTAAACATAATTCAAGAACAAATAACCGAAATTTAATTCGTTTAAAAAAAATCAACACTTGTATATTTAATACAACTATTAAAAATACATGTACGCCATTTTCGACTGTTATTAACCCATGAATTTCTGGGATCTAGTTTGCACGGGTCGAGTTGGTTTTCAGACCCTACGTTCAACTTGTGATTAAACTACCCTTGGATAACTCGAAAAATAAGCGAAAACTCGAAAATTGATATTCTTCATTTTCGCCTTATTTTGACTTGTTTTACCAAAAAACATAAAAAATCGAGAAGCCACGGACATCGTAATCCAGCCCCGAAATGTGATCTTATAAATACGAAACAAGCACATATTTTTGCCAGAAATAAACTGATGTTGAGAGAATAGCCCTGGTTGCATACCACCTTGCTTCTCTTATATGTATTGTTTAGTAAAAAACAAATTTTACATGGCATAAAATCATGGATATCCTCTTAACACTGCTTAATCTAATTTCGACTAAGTATTTTTTCTTGTGTCGTATTTTTAAGAGTACATTTCCGCAGTAGTTCTTTTAAACTTATTTTGCTAAAAATTTTTTCAAAAATAATAATTAAATTTAACGAAGCTCATTTGATAAAAGTTTTTTAAACGTTGTTATAATGCTACCATAGGTTCCAATATAACCCTAGGTTTTTTCTATCTCAGTCTGATGTTTGTGTATCAATTTCAGCATTTTTAGTATATAAATTTCAGTATGCATACCAACCTTTGCTGTCGACTTTTAAAGGATATAAAATACACTACTCCTTACAAATTTTTTATTTCTTCTGGTTTATTCAAATCATTTTTTTTTCAATGTTTTCACGTTCATTTTTATTCTAAAAATAGTGTTTTTGAAGTTTCTTTATTTTTATGTGTTATAACAAAATTTAACATATAAATATTATATAATTTCAATATTCATTACACAGTCACAGTAAAATCAGTTGTTTTTTGTTGATAAAATGGTTTAAAAGTGTAATCAATAAATTATTGTTACTATAGAAACATCTAAATAATTATAATAATTACGGATATATAGGAGAGAAAATATTACAAAACTGATAAGTGTTCAAAAAGTGTTATCATCTACTATTCAAATTGGAAACTTGGAATAATATGGATTGGGGAGTCAAGGATATGAAGGATTGCCTCCAATGCTGGAAGTTTGGGTTGGGAAAAAGAGAATTTCGCGAACGACTTGTAGATGGATTGGGAAGTCAAGGACATGGAGGTGAGGGAAGACTGCGAATTGTACGAGAACTAGAGCGAGACCGGATTAATTAGATGAATACGTATGAGATAATGTGGACATCATGGGGGCGTGTTGTGTCATGGTATAGAATGAATTTATTTCGTTAGAGATAATGGGGGCGTGTTGTCATATTATATAGAAATGTATTCAGTTTGCTATGGAATGAGTTGATGTTTGTAGTTAGATTAAATTTATATTCCAGTTTTTTTACCAATATACAATGTAATCACAGCCCAGCTAGCTTGGCCACGAGACGTTCTTTCCTCGGAGGGTGCATGTATTGTCAGCTAATGTATCTCTCAACATACAATAGTTTAGTACAGTTAAATCATTAATTTAATAGTAAATAAATAAAAAATATTTTTTTTTAATTCTTCAAAAATATGAAAAATTGTTTATAATCATTATGAACTCTTTTAAATTTTTTGAACGTCTTTAAAACTCTGTAAAATTTCACGTTATTCAAATGCTTATAAACCAGACTGTAAAATACTTTTAAAAACTTCATGTAAATCATATCTACCTATATAATACTAAATACACAGAGTTTCATAGAGAAATAAACACTATTACAGTCTTCAAATAAATTCACAAGTGATTATATGTGTTTTTAAAAACTTTTACATATTTTTGTAGAAATATTACTTCCGTCAAGATTGAAAGGGACTTTTTTATACATTGTTATGCAACGAGTAACTAAAATTTGTAATAAAACATTCACATTCTGAAAAATACAATTAAATTGTATAGAAAATGTGAAACAAAATTATTGAATAATTACAAAAAAATACATTTAATTGTAGTTATTGGGTTGAAAATTGTAACAAATTTTTCTTTAATATTAACAAATAAATAGGATAGTTTTGTAGCATTTACCCACGTTTATATTAATTTCGTTTTAAAAATTGACTTTTGTTATTTTTTTACATAAGAGGGATTGTATCCTGTGCAACAAGCACAGTCCTTAATGTAATATCTTTTTGTAAAATGTGCAGTAAATAAGTATAACAGAGATAATCAATGATATTTGATACATGGGGAACACATTGGAAAAGTTTTAATTAAAAATAATAATTGTTTCTTCGTCTTTTTTCAATCTGTTTATCTTTTTACTTATTCAATGCGAATTTGTGAATCATTCAAATAAACAAATTTTTTATTTAGGTAAATAAAAATAATTTTTTCCAAGAAAAATCAGCTTTTTTAATTGTGGTATTTTATGATTTATAATTTTTTTTTTTTTTTTCAATAATATTCGAATATTTTTCAATTGACAGTATTAATAAATTGACCTTGATAGATTAAATATGGTGATTTCTTAAATTGCTTTAATTTATTGAAAATCTTAATACATTCGAGATGATCTGATTTTTAGTTTGATAAATACATTTCACTCTTAAAAAATTTGTACGTCTACGTTAACTTAAAGGTAAACTCACGTTTAAATTAAAATTATACATTTAAAAGATATGTATATACTCTTGTAACACCATAAGAGCTGAAAACATTATACTTATGCTGGGGATCGAACACAAAACCTTTCAATTGCTTGGAGAATTCGCTGCCACCACCACAAATGCTTGGTATGCAATTACAGACATTTTGTTACATGTACCATATTTACAATCACAATATTTTTAACTTCCCGCTAAGAAAATCGAAGATTTTTAAAAATCAGGAAGTTATTGGTTATAACCCGTTTTGAAAAAATTGAGTTTTCAACATATCTCGACGTTTTGAGATTACAGGAAGCTTCCCTGACTACCCCTGCGACGTTGTCACTATGTCTGTATGTATGTGTGTGTGTGTGAAAGTATGTGAACCTGGTAAGGGCTTGACCAAACTTAGATTTTGAATACAATTTGGATCAATTCGGACTTGTAAATTTTAAGAAATCTCAAAAAAACTAAGAAAAAAAATTTTTTAATGTGGTTTTTTTGGAATAACTTCTAAACAGCTGTATCGATCTACTCCAAAAACTAATCAGCTCTTACCCTTGATAAACCAAGTCAATCGCCGTTAATACGGTTAAAATCGGTTGATTTGTTCGAGAGATATCATAAACGAAATATTTCTAAAAAGTGTTTTTTTTACATAACTTCGTCATTTCTTTTCGGATCGTTTTTGATGAAAGAGAATAATTATTAAAACTCTAAAAACCGCGAGAATAATTATTAACACTTAAAAAAAACACGTCGATCGCCACCAAGAACGTGAAAATCGGTTGATTGATTATAGAGACATCGTTAACGAAATATTCGGGAACAGCTAGTTTTTGAGTATATATATAAAAATATTGTAATATGTTAAATTTTAAGTGCTTAAGTATGGAATTAGAGGAAGTTGCAGGGATGGCCTTTAGGGTCAACCGTTTTCCAAATTTTTTTTATGCTAGTATCAAACATACTACTTACTTTACTGTATTTTCGATTATTATTATTACTATGAATACAAGCTAATTTTTTTCATTTTGAATGCGACTATCTGTCAGATTTAACTTAAATATTTTTACAAACATAAAAAATAGTTACTTTAGAAATATAGCACAAAATAAATAAAATATCTGTAGTTACCTACCAAGGATCTGTGCTGTAATTGGTAGGTCTTCCGTCTAGCAATTAGATGAATTGAATCCCCGACCAATGTAATGTTTTAAATTCTTACTATCTTCCAATAAAATACAGAAAAATGTTAATATAACAAAAGTTGTTAAATATACCCAAGTTGTAGAATCTGAAAGTCACAAACAAAATAAAATAATTCGCCTTATTCATAGTAATAATAACAAATAACTCAATTTTATAAATGCTTTATTTATTATAAGCAATTAAATGGAAAACTTGAGTTTATGTTTAACTAATTCGGACAAATAGAGAATGTATTTTTCAAAATAATAATCTTGAACTGGCAAAACAAGCAGATTTCAAAGAATCAATTTATATCGCAATATTTGAATTTCGGTTTTTTTCTTTATTATTTCATGTTTTGGATGTAAACTACATAAATTAAGTAATGGAAAGTTATTGGGACTACCTATATACCTATATCAAAAATGATTGAAAAGTTGGGTCTTGAATGCATAGAGTGGCCCCAGCTATCTATTTTTTTATTATTATTATTATTATTAATGAGAACTCTATGATTTTTTGTATAAATTTTGATTTTAGCTAAATTTAATGATTCTCTGAGGAAATGTTATCTAGTAACTGATAAGGACCATTAAAACCAGTATCTTGCTAACGCATTTAAATTAGATTGTAGGCTATATTCTATTTATACATCAAACGAAGTCAATTTTTGAGGTTAAAAAAAAGTTTGCGCCACCAAGTAAAATTCAAAAAAAATAAAACGAAAACAAACCCGTGCAAACCGCCACCAAATTAGCAACATGTAACATCTCAGAGAATCATTAAAACTAGCTAATTCATACTGATAATGACTACTTTGTAGTCGAAATACGTATTTATAAAATACAAAATAATTTGATCTAGGAAATTGGGGAAAAAATCGAAATTTATCTCAGCTATCTAGTTTTAGCCTTAAAACTCCAGAAAAATTATCTTTTCTCCAGGATCCATTTTATTAAAAAAAAAATCCCGGGAATTTTTTGAAAAAATCACTTTATAATTTTGACGTTTACTTGATTGGCATCGAGTTAAATTTTTTAATTTATTTTCATTGTTTTTTTTTTTTCATAAAATCTAATTATCCTATTGTAATTTTCATTTTTCTAGATCATCTTCTTTTTGAAAACAAAAATTTCGAAAATATGTAAAGGCACCCCTTTTTAGGGTTAAAAATCAAGGACGAAAATATGAAATCAAAAATTATATGGTCAGTTTGCTTATCTTGTCAACTTTCATAATCCGGTTAAAATTAGTTTGTTTCTTTGAGATTTCACAGCATTTTAAAAATACTTTAAAAATTAAAATTTCTGAAATATAAGGATAAGTCAGTGAATATAAGAATAAATTAGATGAAAGGCAGCTAATTTTACCAACCTTCATAATCGGTTTGCTATTATTTACACTTTCTGAGATTTTATAGCCTGTTAAATATCCTCCAAATTTACTCACAGCCACCACTTAGTGCATTTACAGGATTATGAATCATCTTATAAAAATCGACTGAAGTGAGCATCATAATATCACTCCATCATTCCAATTCGGGTTTCGTAGAGCTAAGACAATCTTTTTTTGCAATACGCAATGTATACACCAAAAACAAATATCTCCTTGCATTTTTTATAGATATTAAGAATGCGTTCGATAACGTTCGTATTGATCTGCTTTCAGATCAGCTTGAGAACATCAACCGACCAAAAAGACTGACGCAATACAAAGTGAAACTTCTTTACCATAGACAAATCACTCTACCACGCCATAGTCTTGAAATCCGTAGAACAGTTTTTATTCCACAAGGGGCAGTTCTTAGCCCCATTTATTTAATCTATGTACAATTGAAATTCGAAACTCTTTACACAATTAAAATTCGATCGATATTGTTATTTACTCGTTCTCTCGCTCTTTAGAGGTATTTAGAAGAAATGCATGGGACTTAATTCAATTAAAGACCTCTGAACTCTTGGAATTTCATCCCTCCGAATTCACCGCTATCTTTTTTTTCGGCATCGCAATGACCATCAGCTTATCGAATTTCACGATTCAGTCTTTAACTTCCAAACATCTGTAAAATTCCTAGGAATAACGCTTGATTCCAAACTGTCCTAGCGAGAGCACATAAAATATATTGCTGCTCGAGCACAAAATGCTCTAAATGCTATGCGCACCATCCGTTCTACATGGTAGGAAGCCGAATCTTCCACAATGTTCATGATTTACCCCGTTTTCGTTGGGGTAATTTTTAGTCTATCCCCGATTCATCAATCCATTTCATCTACCCTGGATCGTGATCAATTCCAAGCCATACGTCTACTAATACCCAACTAATTCCCTTTTTGATGTCTCTTCATTACACATTCGGAGGATCTACCTCGCAAGAAAATTCTCTTAAAATACTTGCCCGTAATAACTATCCTTCCAGTGGACGTCACTATCCTTAAACATCACAAATTCCAGGTTATGGCGACAAAAACCCACTCCTCTTCTTATCACTGCCTTCCCCCATCTCAATAATATCCCCATGTACAAATGCCCTCCCTTGCTGTACTTTACTTTCGCTTACCCAGCCACATTTATGGCCCCTTTCATCCAGTTCATCTGTGGCTTGAACAAGCAAAGTGGAAATAATCCTTTTTACTCTAATATTTTTACGGTTTCTCTACACAAATTACCCCAATTCTTTATATATTTATAGCGATACCCAAAATTTAGGAACAACATTTTACCTCAGTAATGTATTCCACACGATAAAATTCAAACTTCATAAAAACAAAAACTCCATTTTTTCTGCGAAATGTATTAATGTGATTGAAGCCCTTACGAAAGTCGAAACTAGAAATAAAGGGAATGCGTTAATTAAAATCGACGCCCAAAAAAGTTATGTTAGCCCTCTCCGCCTAATTTTATAATCCTGCACAATCCTATCTTATACAGAACATTAAGTTTTGTGAAGGTATATTGGTTATCGAGATTGTGGATGAACTTGCCAAAGACAATATTACCACAGAAGCATTGACTATGCAGCGCCCACATACATCCGACCTAGCACCAGTGCGCATAGATTTTATACTGCGTGAATGGACGACTGCATGAGAACAAACCAGAACTATTAAGGGACGAGTGATTTGGCAGCTACAATTAACGCCAAGTCTACTCCCCTGGTTCCATGAGCTCCAACTTCAGACAGGCCAACAACAGGTTGTCATCCTGAGTAATCTACGCTCTACCCTTAACAGTACTAACAATCATTAAACATATTAAATATCATTGTTCGGATTATTTTGAATTGCCATTCATAAAATACTCTAAATATGCAGTCTATACAATTATTAATACATGTATAATAATTAATAATATGTATTGTAATTATGTATATGTGTCATAAAAAGAGAGAGCGTTTCGAAAAATAAAAAAATTCTAAATATAAAATGAAATTTTGATTTTTACCTCTTAAGGAGGTCAGTTGAACACATTCGATTAGTAATCGATTACTAATCATTTAGACCAGGGTAGAAGCTTTAAAAATGATAAAAAGTGGAAGAAAATTATAGTAGAATGAAACCCATTCAAAAATAGCTAGAATATCATCCCCTTCCATTTTTAATTATATTAATTTTAATTGAATTAATTTAATTCATAAGAAAAATAAATTTACTATTTAAAGAAAAATTCGTTCAAATCAAATTAAACAAGTAAATATAACAACTAAGAGTTAATTAATTTGATATTCGCCATATGATTGAGTATCATTGTTTGAACTATTGTTAATTATTAGCATTCATAAAATACTCTAAATATACAGTTATAAATATAATAGACAGATATGTAATATGTTATACTTAACATATGTGTTCATTTGTTAAATTTGAGCTAAAACTGTGGCAGATACAAACATTTTTGGAAAAAATGTTGCAAACCAAAGTTTTTTTTCTTTAAAATTTCCTTCATTTATGTTTCAAAATTTCGGTCATAAGTCCATTGGATCCAATGGACCAATTTTGCTCAATTACGAACTTAATCTCACTCTATATGTCTCGAACATCAGATTTTCTGATCAGAAATTCTGAAGCTACTTCAGACAGCATTATATGTACGCGAACACCATAAAATTTTCTGATCAGAAAATCTTACCGTATGCGGGGTCTATATAAAATACATGTTATTTAGTCATAACAAGAAAATCTGATGGGGCGCTCTTAAAGGAGCAAAAAAATTTTTCGATTATATAATAAAATATAATATTTTTAATCATATTTAAGTAGGATTTATAAAATTATTCAATTGACTTTAGCTGTAAATATCAGATAACTCGTTTGGCAACGTCGCATGTTATCGATAAAAAAAGATCTCATTAAAATGTTATACCATAACCTATAAATTAACCCCGGACTGACGTAACGTAATGACAGGCTTAGATCAATCAATAAAGTTAAGCAACAGCAGTCACAATCTGTATTTGGATGGGTGACTGTTGTTGTATAAAAATAATAATAATCCCCTTTGGTTAATGGCTATATAGCTGAAAGTAGCAGAAGCCAGAAAAAAAAAAAAACCTATAAATTTTTCAACTTTAATTGACATAAAGTTGCGACGTTGTCACTCTTCGAAATTGACGACATTGCGGCGATGATAAGACTCGAGTTTCCAACTTTCATATTTTTTATCAACGAATTAATTTCGAAAACTTCGTCAAGGGACGTTTTGTTCGATAAAATGAAAATATAAACATTAATTTATAAATATAATTAATAATTCTTCTATCCAATATCAAAATTGCAAATGTATTCAATAGCGGAATGAAATTCTGATTGTGACCATTTGCTACGACCTGTAATTTTTTCAATGTTTATAACCTGTCATAAACTTACATTAAAATCATTTTATATGACTTCGGAAGTTATATATTTCACATACCAAATTTTATTACATTTACATAATTATTTTTTGAGTGCTTTGAGGACGATAAACGAAAAAATGTAATGTATATTGAGATATAATTTCTCTGTCAATTCTCCTTATGGAGTTGGTCTACAAAAGACGTGGACAAATCACTAATTAAAAATGCTTTATGTTGACCAATATTACATCTTACTGATTTATTTGAAGTCAATTAAATAAAGGAAATCATTAGTTAATAGTTAATATTGTCCTTAATCGACGGTTTTTTATAATTTTCAAAATAGAGACCTCTAACATATTACTTATTACTAACATATTACTTATTGATTTTAATGCAATTGAATAAATAAATTCAAGTTTTCAAGAATAATTAAATTTATTGGATCAAGGACAAGTTTTTTACGTTCATAATAACATGTATAAATTTAATCTAAGTTCATATATTAGTTTTTGAATTATAGTAATCAAAAACATAGTTTGGAAAGAAAAACACATTTAAAGTTTTTAATCGAAGTACGGGGCGTGTACTTTTAGACAAAACTCGTTGTAGAAAGTATTTCAGTAAATGCGCGACACATCGAAAACTATTTGAGAGATTGAATTTTCAGATATTTTCAAAATTTCATAATTTAAGAAGAAAATATAAAAATCATTTTTTTTTAATTCTGATATACCAGGGTAGATAATTTTTGAAAACAAAAAAAATTGTAGTTGAATGGAAAGTGTTTAATCGAAATATACCGTGTTTTACCCTTAAAAACTCACCCCCTCCTACTTCCCCAACTCAGATCGCCCGTAATTTATTTTTCCTTTCATTTTTATCATATTATCTTGCGTTTCCAATGGATTTCATCCTTCTATAATTTTCTTTCACTTTTTATCATTTTACTGCGTGTAGTTTCTTAAAAAAATGAAAAATAAAAGAACTTTAAATATAAATTTTTACTTGTATATATTTAAACCCACAATAATTTATATGAATTGATAATTTTGATAATGAATTAGAAAATAAAAAAAAATGTACAAAATAATTTTCTAATTTCTTATTTCGTTATAATATTAAAAAAAAGAAAACAGAAACATAGCTTACAGTACTAATAAGAAATACATTTTATGGAATTATAATTTTTTTTTTTCATATTGTTTATTACATTTAAAAAGCACTTAGTTAGCGTACTCTTAATTATTAAATCGATTTATAAACAAAACTTACTTAAAAAATAAAGTCTAATTAAATGAAAAATATGAATTTTACAAAAATTAAATTATATCCATTCACTTTGAATCTGTATTGTAATTGCTAAGAAAACAAATTATTATTTTGCACTTAAAATAATTATATAAATATGGAAAAATGAATGAAAGTATAAAACCTAAAATTATTTATTATATTCAAGTTTTTCTTCTATTTTTGATTTGTTTGAATGTTCATTAAAAGTATTTTTGTTAAAATAATTCATAAATACAACATTTTTTATTTTGACGATCGACGACGAGACATAGAAATATTAATAAATACATTGGATTTGGAAAAAAAAGGAAAGTACATTAATAATTTTTAATATCTCATATTATAGGGGTTTTGTACACGTCTAGTACTACGTCTGCCTCTTGGTGTTCTTTGAAACCCACTTTGACCTCGTGAGCCAGACGCACCTAAAAATAAAGACAACAAAACAATAAAAAAAAAATCGTAACTAAAAACACATATAAAAAAAATATTAATTATGAGTTCACATGACGAAGCACTAGTTTCGAAATTACAATAAAGAATATAGCGGAAGTCCAAAACATGGCAGTTTTATAGATTTTTTCTCGAATAACTCGTCAACTCTACATTGTATTGAAAAAAAGTTGAAGAAAAAAATTATAAAGCTTATAAAAAAACTAAATACAAATATTCGTTTTTCATTCCTATGGATACAACACTATTCGAATTATAGTTGAAGGTGATGTTTAGTTCGACAAACATTTAAATAATCACATTTATATCAATGTGTGAACTATTTTTAATTATTCTCATTCATAAATACTCGAAATATGCAGTCTAGCCAGTTATAAATACATATATATGTATTGCAAATGTATGAGCATATTAGCTAAATTTTAGTAGAAATTCTGGTGAATTTAAGCCGTTTAAAAATATTTCAAAAATATCTTAAAACAAACACTTTTTTGTCACTGAATTTTTCTTCTATCTTTTATGGTTTCAAATTTGGGTCATGAAACCATTGGACAGATTTTGCTCACTCACGAATTTAAACTCACTTTTTATGTCTAAAATACGACACCAAAATTTCAGCTTACTATCTCTTTTCTTATGCGGTAAGAGGTAAGTAAGTAATTCTAAGAACAAACATTTTGTTTGTGACTTCAATATTTTCTAGCGTTACAAACTTACTAGAATTAATTGATTGACTAGAATTAGCATACTATTAAAATTAAAATTGTTTTGAAAACACCATTCAATAAAAAAACTGTTTTTTTCGGCAGAAAAGTGAGTAAGCAGTTTTATTTTTATTATAACTCTGTTAATTTTTGAGCAAACGACTTCAACGAGGACTTATTATCTCATTATGGAGGTCTTTTTTGAATATTTTAATAAAGATTCAATCGGTTTTCTCCGTAATATGCGTCTTTTTTTCAACATTGAATGTTAGCATTGCAATTATCCTTCGGCACCTTTAATTACATTAATAGTTTATTGTATGTGCAGAAATGTAAAAGAAATATTTTCCCCTTGGTTTTTTATAAGATTCGATTTTTACAATTTCACTATTTTCGATAAAATGTAAGGTTTTAGAATTATTCCTTCAAGTCCGTTCAAAAAAAGACATTTTTTTTAATGAAAAATTGATACTTTAATTCACGAAAAACTAAAGCTTTTCGAAAAAAAAACAACTGTATAGAGCATTTTTTGCTTAAAATCGCTTTATCAATTTCTTATTTTTAATAATACAAATTTCATCACCCGGATGGGGTCTGGTGAGATGCGTGGAAAACATTTAAGTATTAAAAATATAAAACAAAATTCAAAAGGTTTCACACCAATGCATTCACTGTAGCAAAATTTCACTATTATGATATATTCGTCATGTGAACGAGGTCTCACACACATTTATTAAATCATGAGAATACTTCTAGTTCTAGTGTTGAACTTCATAGAAATAATAAAAAAAAAATGCAAGATAAATAAGAACAAAATTATAAACAGTATTTTCATATAGATGCACAATATGAAATTTTTTGAATAACTAAATAAATTTTATGATCTATAGTCTCACCAAACTGGACAAATGTAGTAAAGTTTGGAATTACCATTTATGTAAATTTATTATTTCAAAAAATATACTTAATAATTTTAAATCATTGTTACCCAAAATAGTCTAAATCGAGCCTCAGCTCGACGAAATTCTGAAAAGAGTTCATAACACCAAAGACAATGCAATACTCGACAAAAAAAAGCACGACAATTCGAATTTTTGAAATATCTTAAATTATAAAGTAAATCATATAATTATGATGTTTTTTATAATTTATTCACTTTAAAATAAATTTTTTATTTATAATAGATAAATAAAAAATTTAACAATAAAAATATAATTTAAATAAAAATATTTTATTTAAATAAATTCACCGGTAAAATTAACCCTTTTGAATTGTAGGTATTTATTTTCTTTAATCTTTAATGGAATTCTTATTAAATGCAAAATAATTATGTTTTACTTTATTTTGACATACGATTGATTCACATTGATATGCCACAATGTTTACTATTGTGCATGCAACAAACTTTTCGTAGTTCTTATACACATTGACGTTCACCAGGACCTTTTCCATTACTCTTTTGTTATATCTGATAACATAATGGTGTTTCCATGATCCATAATCAAATGACAGTAAGCGCAAAAATTATAGCCCGTTTGATCGGTGATTTAGGAGAAAATTGGGCGCACGAACAGGTTTACCAGTTAAAGACCCTTTCGTTCATATTTCTTACGATTGTTCATTGACTTACAACCGTATATCTATTATCAATTAAAATATTACATAACTTAACAGCTGTGTACAAAAGCGACCTCATTGGACATTCTTCACTACAAGCGATCCGTTTAAGTCAAAATATAACAATTTTGCATTTTACCTGGCCTCCTTGTGTAAAAAGAGATTTTTCAGCAGCTTCAGATAAAACTAGTTTTTGTTACGCCACAAACGGTAAGTGCCATTTTTTTTATTTAACATTACGTACAATAATCTTCAGAAATTTCAATAATATTAACTAGGATATTATTTAATTAAAAAATCCACAAAGTGATGAGTGAATTTAAACGTTTGGGGGGACGCGCAATTGACTAAAATGCTAATTTTTATTTAAATTGAGTAAATGTATATTATTTCCATTACAATTCATTTAGCTTTCGAGTTAACGGCTTCAACAACAACTCTTATTGAATAACTTTTAACATACTTTTGAAAAAGTTTAGTGATTTTTTCTCAAATTATGGTTCGGTTTTGTGTTATTCGACGTTAAATGCCAGTATTTCAATTTTATTTAAACTAAATGTCACTTTCAACGGGTTATAATTTGGTTAATATTGCTATTACAGAAATTAAAAATGAATTTTTTATGGTATTCTTTATATAAGCATCATATTTTACTCACATATTTTTTGATAAAATGCATGGCTTTCGAGATATTTATGAAAAATTCAAAACGTGCATTTTATTAGTTTTAATTGACATTTTTAATGAATAGCGCTAAAAATATTCACTTTTTGAAACAACTTTATGGAATTTTTTTTTAAATTAATTGTTTTATCGATTTCAGTTATTTTAATGTTGGGATTTTCATCTCTAAGATGATGTAACTTCCACCCCATTTCAAAATCGCGGAGATTTTCAATTAGTAAACTTTTTAGTATATGACATTAGAAATTCAACAAAAAAAGATTCATTCAAATCCATTTACTTTAACTGGATTCCATTATTATGAACTTATATTGACTATTTGACTCGATTAATATTTAAAGACATGTTATAAAAACTTTTCTTGATTAGGTTTTTTGCATAGCCGTTCCAAATTTTACTACCTTTGGACGAATCGTTGTTATATTTGAAATATTTATAAATTAAAAACTAAAAATAAATTGTATAAAAGATCCGTATACATCAATAGAGAATAAATTTCATAATTTAAATAAAAAAAATTTTAATGCTACATAGTTGCCATTAAATTACAATTATACTTAGATTTAACAATTACATTAAACGCTCATTAATATCAATATAAAAACATAAATATTTTCATTATTTGGCCAATCAATTTATAATGGGTATCTTGAAAAATGTATGGAGTTGTATTTAAGACAGGATATCTTCAGTTAGTTAAGTCATTCAATTTTCTGCGTTTTTCACTTAAATGAATGCAACTCGCGTTCACACACAACTTGAAGGAAGTTTTACGTTAAGATGTATACTTGTTCCTTCTTGTCACAAAGTATCCTTGTTGCCTTACACATTTTTTTAAGAGAAATTGACACAAAAAATGATACTTCCCAAATAAAAAAACACATATTGTGATATACATTGTACTTTTTCAAATTTTTGTGCACAAATAACTTAAAAAATACTTATTTATATGTATGAATATTTTTCGTCTAAAAAATTTTTAAATATAAAATCAAATTTTGTTTTACATTTTATAATTTTTTTTCGGACAAATTGTCATTGACACACCCTCCGTGTTTTCATGTCAAGATTGTGAATACAAAATTTCAATACAAAAACAAATATTTGTTAAGCTATTTGTGCGCTAAAATTAAAAAAATTATGTATATTACATTGGATGTTTTCTTTATTTATAGGTGTCATTTTTTGTGTCAATTCTCCTTAATGTATGGTTATTTATATATTACCATTTTGTAAAAATAAATTTTAGAAAAATTAAAATTATTTGGCAGTTATGTTTATTGAGTTGATTTTTAACATGAAATGGGAAAACTGATTGGAAAATGTGAAATTTTTAAACAGCATCAGTATATACATGTTTTCATTTTTTCGATTATCCGAAAATAAATTAACCTACCATAATATCAAGTTAGAATGGACACTTTTGTAATAAATATGGATGATGTTTACAAATTACTCTTTTTCCAAATTAAATATAAATAATCCAATCAATAAACTTAAATGTCAAATTGGACCATTGATATGAAATTAATGTTATTAAAAAATAATAATAATGAAATTTTTAATACTATGAGTGTAATATTCTAAATGATAATGATTTTAAGATTATCATAATAATAATATTTATTAGTTCTTTAAAATTAAAATAATTTTAATTCTTCTAAAATTTATCTGTATACCAAGATAAAATCCTAATCAAATATTAAAACAATGTGTGAGCCAAGGAAACTTTTAATACTTCAATAGACAAGGAGAAGTATACTTGATGAAGAATTTAGTTTTCTATTCTATTGGAAAGCGGAGATTAAAACTTTTATGATTATTTAAGGGTCAATACCGGATACGACAACATCATTATTTAAGATATTGGTTATGCGATTTTTTTTTCGTTTCTAATCATCTTTTTTAGACAAAAACATGTAAAAATATCAAATGAACACAATTTATTTTTAGATTAGATGACTATTTCCGAATATAAAAAAATTTACCATGTTCGCAATTAAGCCAATTTAATCTTAGAACGTTAAGACTTAATACAGATTCTGTTCACAAGTTTACCAACGATTATTAGTTTTAGCAATCATTGTGTTTAAAATTATAACATAACATATAAAACGCAGTATATACCACCAACCTCAAAATATTCTGTCAAAAAAACAAATTTATTATCTCCAATACCTTTTATAAAGTAAATCTAGTTTTGTTTCTTTTGATAGGCCACATTTTGTATTACAAATTTAATTTATTTAAATACGAAGACATATATATTTTATAAATATGTGGCCACGACTTTACTGATATAAGAGTTATAAACACAATTATAGCTTTAATAATTTCGCAGTAAATATTTTTCCGATCTCCATATCTTTTATTATACTCACGAAGTGTTTAAAAAAATGTAGAAGATAAGAAGGTAATTTAATATTGACAATAAGGTATATTATCCTCTTATATCCATATGTGTGTCTGTTATATCTACATCGTGGTCAATATTATATTTTTATTTATATGAAAATGAAATTATTTGTATGAATTTAAAAATTAGAGTCCTCGATTTTTGTTTACGGACCCAATAAAAAAAGTACAAAAAATTTCAAATAAGTGTCTTAATGAAATATACCCTCACGATTTTGTTGATCATTCCAAACAATAGGCAATGGTCGGGAAGATGTACCTCGTGGTCGCTGGTTTCGAAAACTCGACCGCAAGTTATGAACACGTCCACGTGTATTACTACTTGGTGATTCACTGGCTTCTGCTTCTCGCCCTTCTTCCACCTTCAGAATATAAAATAATGATGTAATTAATAAATTTATTTGTGAATTACTAAAATATAAAACCTGTATAGTGCATGAATACGAATATTATACCAAATTTATTTGGATTAATAATAAAACTATAAGTACTTATGTGTAATAAATTTTTAATTACACAGTTATTACTTCGTCTCTGGGCAGTACATGAAAATACAATAAGAAATTTCAATCAAATTATTATTTATTTTTTTCATCAACAAATATATTTTTGATTACTAGATGTGCCCACAGCAGCTCTTTCATTTTAAAAGGATACAATAATTTTTAAGCAAGGAATAACAATTGATAACTGTTGTAAATACTTTTTTTTTTATTAAACCAACATTTAAAAAAATTAGTTCAGGTATTATTTTATACATATTCTGATTATTAACAAAAATAAATTTTTTCGAGCGCAGTCATTTTTTGTAAATTTTTTCTTTTTATCTTCTTTAATCTTTTTTCCGATGTCAAATATTTTCGTTTTCAAGTTATAAACAAAAATTTGAGGCCGTATTTTTTTTTTTAAGTTTTTAGTTTATAATTGAAACTTTTATTTGCAGAAAATAAAAAATAACGTCTCCTTCAGAATCTGCGTCAAATGAGCTATCTCCCATAATTTTCTGACTTTCCTAACGATTTTTCGCAGATATTTGACTTCTCGACCAGACTAAACATAATTTAGACTGGGTGCCCAATAGATAAGTATATCTTATCATCTATAAATACACATTCAATAATTTGTATGTGTATCAATTACGATTAGTGTAACAACTTTTTCCACTACGAAAATTTTGAAAAGTGGACTGATTTCATTTTTTGGTAAAATGTTCTTTACAAGCTTAAAATTAGCAAAAATCTGTTTTTTATTATATTTATTTATTTATTTATTTTTTTTTTTTTTTGTTATCGTTTTAGAATGATTCAATAAAAAATCATTCTGTTTAACAAAACAAAATGCGATAAAACGGAAAGTCCTTCATCCAAGAGTTATACAATTGCTATTTTTCTTAATTTTCGCAGATATTTCACTACTCGATCAGACTGTTGGTTTGAATTAAGTTCAAAAAGCTCGAAAAACTCGTGTATTTAAATTTAACCCTATACTATGGTAAAATTTTTCTTGAAATTACCTCAGCGTCTTCAACCGGAATAGGTTTTTCACCTTCAGAACTAACACCATCTGTACCTTCATCTGCTTCAGCAGCATCTTCATCAACTGTTTGGGTAACTTCACCCGAAGGACCAGCAACATCTTGTGGGGGTGCCATTTGTTGTTCTTCGGCTGGTTTTTCTTGACTTGTTTGTGTATCTCCAACTGTGGTTTCTGATATCGTTTGAACATTTGAAATGGTTATTTCCGGTATATTTGCCAATGCTGTATTATCTTGATTACTACTTGTAGAATCACCAACATTTGATTCACTTGCATTAACCTCTTCATTAGTAACATTTGCGGTAACATTGTTCTCATTAGGTGGTACATCACCTTGAGGTGAAACTTGTAATGGTGTAGTTGGTACACTTCGACCAGTGCCTATAGTTACAAAAGAAGAATTGATTGTTATGAAAACAAAACTTTGCAATCTAAATTTAAAAAAAAAACAATGCAAATTGTATTATAATCTATAAAAATTAAAATAGAAAAAAAAATTTCAGCAGACCAAAACTTCTTCTGAAGTGATAATTTTAACCATATTTTTAAGGTTCTTTATGTTTCAAATATATAGTTTTAAAATTAGATAAGTTTTGTTTTTAAAATACTGTAAAACTGTAAGTGTTATTAGAATAAATAAACTTCGTCAGGATAAGAAATTTATAGCATGGAAATGTAACCTTTTACAAAAGCATGGAGTATTTTTTCGAAAATAAGAAAATTAAAACAATTTCTAGTAGAAGCCGCAAATTTTATATTAATTTTATTTGGGTTGTCTGATGATACACAGGGAAAGGTGTTTTGAATTATTCTTAACACAAATATATTGACAGAATACGGTTATGTTTTTTTGCATAATTAAGTATCTTGATCACCTGCTCCATCACCAATTGTGAATTTTATAATTTTAATAAACTAGATATATTAGAATTCTTCGAGAAAAGTTTTGATTTTCTCAGCCTATATATTTTTTGAGGGGTCACTGATCACGAATTTGAAGATTGCGGGTAAAATTTGGTCCGGAACTTTGCTTTCTGGACATTTTATGACCAAATTTTGGCACTTTTTGGCATATAGGAAAGGAAGCGTTTTTACCACAAGCCCATTTCATACAAAATTAAAGTAGACACAATTTTCTACATTTTTATATGTATCTAATAAAGTATATTCCTAAATTCACGTGTTAATTAAATTAAAAACTCAACTGCGTTTCTTGTATAAACACAAGAAACAACATTTAAAGTTTCTATTTCAGGTATGTGGTACCACTACAAATTAAAATATATAATTATTTCATTAATCACATCCACATGATAAATAAATTTCTGTCACTTGACAAATTGTTTCACATCTCCCTAGCAACGCCTGAGATTAACATTAAGGAAATCAAGACACAAGTATATGGGTGTCTTGATTTTCTTTACTCCCCCCTTAGGAGAACAGTTATACCAAACTAGCATAATTGTTCTGTTTTCTTCAGCACTGGAGTTTAGTTTTTATTTTTTTGTTTGTCACCTAGTACAACAGAAATCGTGACATTGGTATTTTTTTGTATTCTTCATCACATTGTGTGATTTTTAAATTTTGTTTCTTTTCTTTATAACAAGAAACGCAGTTGAGTTTTTAATTTAATTAACACGTTAATTTAAGAATAGACTTTATTAGAAAACAACATTTAAAATTTCTACTTCAGGTATGTGGTACCACTTCAAATTAAAATATATAATTATTTCATTAATCCCAGCCACAGGATAAATAAATTTCTGTCACTTGACAAATTCACAAATATCGCTCTAGAGGTCCAAAAAAACGTTATATTGGCGACAGGCTGAATTAAGTTCCAAAATTTAGTCAAAAACTGTCCAAAAAATTAAAAATCCGAACAAAAATTTTGCCCACAAGCTTCAAATTCGTGTTCAGTGACCCAGAAAATATGAAGGTTGAGAAAGTCTTAACTATAGTAAAACTTTCCTTTGAACCTCAATTTTTTGTCGAATATATCTTAACATATAAATAATAAGAAAATATTTAAATCGTCGCAATTTTTTGTTACCGAGTATATTTGCATTGAAATTGAATATTTTGGAAAATTTAAAATTGTAAAACGCAATAATTAGTACTAAAAACGCGATAAAAATTGACTTAGTTTGCTGTAAGAGAAAATTTTATGTAATTGAAATGCAATAAATGCACTTTTAGTTAATATACAAATTGTTACTCAATCGGTTTAGCCGTTTCATTCCATTATTTATGTCCATTATTATCAGTGTATTTTTAAATACATTGAAAAAAAAAATTCTATTTTCAAGTTGTCGGACAACGGTCACCGAGTTTAATCATATATTAGACAAAATGATTTTTGTATATGTTATTGAATGATCTGTCTATTAAATAACAAAAAATAAAACAGACTTCCATCAAGTTATTGAGCACAAACGTTAAGTGAGTCATAAATAAATAATCTTTCTAACGGATATATATCAATCGAATATTTACTTCGTATAACTCTGTTTTTATCGGAATGATTTTTTAAATTTCAAAGTTTACAATATCCTTATTTTATTTTTCTAAGTTTTCGTATTCACTAACGGTCGAGCAGGCGAATTTGATTTCGTTGAAATTTACTTCATTTTCGAAACATCTGTACAAATAATTTGTTATATAATTTAGTAAGTTGTTAGTTGTGTTGGAGTCATTTGACAAACCACTTTTTTTCTCAACACAGCAATTAACATGCTATGCGATTTAAATATATGATAGAATAAAAATCAAACTCTATAAATCATACTTAGAATATACGACTTATAACAAAACTTAAAAATAAACTAACCAGAATCCTCGAGTGGATCTCGCAATTCTTCAGTTTGTTCAGTTTGACCCTGTTCTGCATTACTGATAGTATTTCGACCAGTTGTGGCAGGAGGATCATTAAATGTAAATCTTCCACCACTAGGAACATGAGGAGAACTAACAGCCTCTCCAAAACCATCAGTCCTTCGAGGAACATATAACGTAGGCGTAGATGGGACAATTCCATCATCACCTGATTCTTCAAAACCATGCCCAATAATCATTTGATTTTGTCTTGCTAATGGTGTAATGTTTCTTCCACGCAAAGCGTAAGTATTTTGGTTTGAAGATGCCGGTTGACTAGATGCTTGTGAACTGGCAGTTTCTCCACTAGCACTACTAATAGCTTCGGACTGAGCACCACCTTGATTTTGTGCTAGAGTTGTTGAAGAAGATGTTCCGGAGGATGAAGTACTCTGCGATGCACCACCATCAGCATTTCTATTTTCCTCGATGACTTCAACTTCGTTGTTATCATTCTCTTGAACTTGATCCTCTTCCATAGCCTGACATTCTGCATCATCATAACTTTCGGTTATTTCTTGATCATTATCATAAGAAAGCCCTTCAGCTTCATAACATTCCTCACCATTTTCTCCTTCTTCATATGGACCATCATCTGGATCATCCAAAACCTCCACACCATCATCAGGACCTTCCTCTTCTTCTTCTTCATCATCGTCGTCATCATCATCACTGTCCACACAAATGACATCATCTTCTTGATCGCGTTGTGAACTAGTTGGTACTTGATATTCGACTTCTGTACTACCGGATTCGGTTATTATCTGAAAAATAAATTAATTACTAATATCATCAAATTACTGAATTATTAATGTTAATTAATATCTAAAAATAATTTCTAATTGTTTTAGTTAGTCCAATTAAAAAAAAAAAAAAAGTTTAATAATTTATCATTTGTTTATAACAAATATTTAAACAAATGAAATAAAAAATATTTTTAGGTTCCTTTTAACAATAAGAAAATAAAATAATCGGAAAGTTTGTTGAAAGTATTTTTCGAATTTTTAATTTTCCATCCCTTAACAAAAGGTGGAAATTAGACCCAAAAAGTGGAAAATATGTCTCATTTGTAGTTTAAAATCAAAATTTTTCTGTTAATTTTGTACTTTGGACAAGTTACTTTGTTAATAAAAATATAAAAATTACGAAAACAAAATTTTTCTTAAGCCTGAAACTTTTTTGTTACATAGTATTCATATTTTACGAGTTAAATAAATTTTGTTTTTTTATAAAATGAACGAATTATGTGTCAACCGCTGCCAAATCACCTATCTTTACCACTCAATTCACAGTATAAATACTAGTCGTATGGTTATATTTATTATATTATTATATTTATAGTTATTTATAGTTAGTTCCCAAAATGTGTTTCTTTAGAAAATTGTATACACTTTAAGAATCTTTGTTTAGTGTAATATCTTCTTTCCTATGAGAGTGATTTTTTGAAAAGGGTCGAAAGGGTGTAACAGTGTTAAAGTTTAACAAAAAGCTAGGAAAACGAGCGATATTTGAAAAGTTTATTTACGTATTATATGTAAAGTGGATGTTTTTATAAGACAGTGATTTCATGAAAAGTGAATAAATAAAAAAATTAAATTCTTGTTAATTTCGAGAGGTATTTACCTGCATTCGTGTCCGTTTGGCCTGTGGTTGAGAATTATTTTGTTGTTCATCTTGAGCACTACTTGTCGAACTATCACCTTCTGTCTCTCGAGTACGTTTTACACCCGCTTGAGAAGTTGTAACAGTATTGCTGCTACTAGCTGGTTGACTACTTGCTACTATCACGCTACTTGAACTTGATGAATGACTTTGTTCGACTGCTTGTGATTGCTCATGTTCAGATTGTTGTTCAACACGAGGTAATACAAGTGCCACAGCTTGTTGTGTTTGTTGTGATGCTGTTTGTTGAGAATCTCGATCTGCTTCAGCCTCCATATCTTGGGTGGATTCAGCAGCGGATGGTGGATCTTCGCAGCTACTTCCCATACCTACCAATACAAATATTTCATATATGTGAAAATAATTAAAAACAAAAAATGTTTAACTTTTTTTTTTTAATTTTCAAAAAGTTCTTATTTTTTTATTTTTGAGAGATAAACAATTATTACAGTTCTCATACTAAGAACAGTTCACCGTTCATATAAAAGAACCGAATATTGCAAATAGATCATATGACGTGTGCGAATTATTAAATTTCAAAAATCAATATCTTTATTCCATCCCCATCCCCTCTAATGAATGTAAATTTCAATATAAAAAATAGTCACAGCAATGGATAAAAGAGTAAATTTTAAATGAAAAAGGTGCTGTCAAGTTTATTCGAAAAGTGGATACTTTTTGAGTTAACCATGATTGAAAAAATCCATTTTTCATTTTCAAAAAAATGTATGTTTTTGATCGATTTTAATGTATTTTCGATATAAATTTTTTTTAAATACAATAGACCTTTTCATTTTAAAATTTGTTTCGTACTGTTAATAATAAGTTTGACAAAGATAAAAAATATTAGTATTCCATTTTATTTCATTAGTTTTTTGACATACTGTCCGAAAAAAATCAAATCGAAAATTAAAATGAAAAGGTCTATGAAAAAATAATGTTTAGAGAAAATTGAATCTTTTTTCTATACCAAAGATTTTAACATTTTAAGAATGTAATATTGGTATTTAAATAAAATTTGTATGCGTTTCGCTTAATTTCAATGTTTAAGGAAACGCCTTTAGTTCAAAAACTAATTTTTTGCATAAAAATATTATGTCAACAATGCCGTTATTTTAAAGCATATTACTTCCAGAAAAATGTATTGTGTATTTTTTTTATTAAGTACTAATAAAATTTCTATGAGTTTTCTTAAAAATATTTTTCGTTTTTATGTTATTCAACGCTAAATGGTACTACTAAATTTTTCTCAAATGAATCGCACCTTTAAATAGCTATAATTTCGACAAATTTTTTTATCTACATAAAGAAAAGACAATTTTTTTTTTTATAAACATTATCGACTCTTTTTTGGTTAAAATGTAAGATTTTCAAGTTTTTCTTGAAAAAATTTTCAAAAATATGCATTTTTTAATGAAAAAAAAGACATTTTTAATTACGGTTAAGTAAATACTTTTTTACCAAAAAAAGTTCACAGCACATTTTTTTTTTTTTTTAATTTGCTATTTTATATAATCCTATGGTTATTCTCAATATTGAAATTATCAGTACCCACACACTCTCGACTAGAGTGCCCAATTTAACTACAAAAGTTGACGTATTTTTAAGTACCTACATATAAAAAAAAAAAAAAATTTTCAAAATTGGTCCAGTTATGAGGATAACACACTTTAATTATTTATTTAAAATGTTTTTATTAACTCGGTTTCTTATTTGTCAGGGTGAAATTTTTTAATTGATATTAAACTAACTTCCCGATGATATATATACTGGAAATTCGGACCATAGTTCAAAAGTGAAAATCCAGAAATATGTGAAAAAATGGGAATAATAAATAAAAATGAGGAAAGAAAGATGAAGAAAACAAAAAAAGAGAATAAGAAATAAACATCCAATTTTTGTTTAAAATTAAACTGTTTTTAAAATGGTTTTTGAGTTATTTAAAAGTCTGTCTATAAAATAAAATCAATCATTCCGAATTAAAATTCCTATCAGCAATCGGGAGTTGTTAACAATTCAATTAAATAATAATAATTTCAAAGACAAAATTTACCAATAGTTATAGTTGCTTGTTGAGTTGGTGGAACTGCAATTTGTCTAATGCTTTGAACAGCCGAACTAGCAGAACTAGTGGCAGGCATATAATCAGTATGTGAACTAGTTGGACTGGATGATAATGCTTCAATTGAACTATTGCCAGTAGTATGGACAACTTGTTGTTGTGGTGGAACAGCTACTGCAGTGGTACCAGATGTGCTAGCGTTCACATTTGTTGGGAATAACATTGCAACCGAACGTTGTGGCATTGAGATTGGTCGAATACTGGCAAAAGGTGTTTCTCCTGTTCGCCGTGGTACAACACTTACACTTTGTGATGTTTGACCTGCCATTGGTTTAATATTCGCAGTTGGTGGTACTGATGTTGGTTTTTCAACCGATCCAGAGCTAGTTGATGGTTTTGATCCTCCTAACTGACCAATTTGTCGTTGCAATTGTGAAACATGTTGATTTAATGCTTCTATATCACGTTTTGCTTTCTCACTCTCCACTTTACGCTCATTTATACATTCAGTTTTCTCTTTTTCTAATCGTGCTATCTTTGATTCGTATTGACTCTTGATTGTTGCAATTCGAGAATCCTTTGAATCATCTTGATTTTCAACCCGACTACGTAATTCATTGATCTCTTTACTATACTGATCGTTTTGTTCATTTAGAGTTTGTATTTTTAATTTGGCACTACGTAAAACATTTTGTGATCGTTCATATTTTGCGTTCGCATTTAATTTCAGTGTTTCATTTTCTTTTCTCAATTTTGCCATTTCCTCTTGTGTTGATGATACTTGACCATTTAATTCTTGAAGTAAATCATTGTGAGCCTTTTCCATACTGCTGACACGCTCATTTAATTCACGACGTCCTTCTTCACGATATTGTTCCTATAAAATAATTTTTAATGTGAACGCAGTTTTCAGAGAAAGATTGTAATAAGGTATTTGTTAACAACTAGATGTCACAAAAACAAAATGATAAAATTTTTTTTCAAAAATTAAATTTGCATAGGAAAAAATATCTACCAAAATGTTTACTTATAAAAAAGAGTTTATTTTATTACCTGTATTTCTGGAGGTATTGGTTGCGGTTCCGCAGCTGCAGCGGCAGCAACAGCAGCTTGTTTACTCTCTTCTTCAACTTGTTCCTTATATTTTCGCGCTAACGCTCTTACACTAACATATTTTGACATTAAAGCTTTATGTTCATTTGTTTTTTTTGTAATATCTTCATTTAATTTGGCATTTTCTTCATTTGATTTATTTAGTGCTACTTTTGTTTCTTCAAATTCTTGTTGCAATTTAGTATTACTTTGCTTAAGACTACTCAATTCTTCATTTAATTTTTTAATTTGTTCATTTTGTAATGTTAATTGCTTTTGAACAACATTTAATTGTTGTTCAACCTTTGTTTTCGCTTCATTTGCCTTTTTCACATCTTCTTTTTGAGTCATTACAAGTTTTGTTAGGTTTTCACGTTCCTGTTGTAAACGTCTCCAATCATCTGGTGTTGCTTTATTGGACCGTTCAATTAATGTATTTGCTCGTTGACGCCATCTTGTTGCTTCCGCTTTTAATGATGTGATATCTATTAGAGCTGCTTCATATTTCATTGTTAATTCACGATTTTGTTCTTGTAGTGGTGCCAATTCTGTTTCTAGTCTGTTTGTTCGCTCTGATAATTCAGATATTTTGGTTAATAAGGCATCACGTTCTTCACGTAATACACGATTACTATCAGTAATTGCATTAAGTGTTTCAACTTTACGTAAAACTTCATTGTGTTTAGCAATGGTCACAACATCAGCATCGCTCTTTGTTCGGGCTGTTGTTTCTGAGAGTTTTGCCTCTTCCAATTGTTTATTGGTAATATCTAGTTGTGATCGAACTCGTACATTTTCAGCTTGTAATATATCAAATTTAGCAATTAAAACATCCTTTTCACGTCGTAAATATTTGATTATTTGTAGTAATTGATCAGCGGATTTACTTTCATCTTCATTCAATGATTTATTCATTGATACATCTGCTGAAGAATGATCAGCATCTCCAGCACCAACAGGAGCCTGTTGAGCATGTGAAATAGATAATTGTGTGCTTAATGCATCTAATTGATTATGTAATATCGAATTTTGTTTTTCAACTTCTTCTAAACGTAATTGTATTTCTTTCTTTTCAGCCGCAATTGATTCTTCTTGTTTCTGCCAACTAGCTTTACTCACTTCCAAAGCATTGATAGCTTCATCTCGACTTAGTATTAATTCATTGCGTTCCTTATTAATTTTAACTACTTCCTCTTTCAGTGCTGCTAGTGACTGAATATCAGCTGAATGATGAATCATTTCTCGTGCATATTTATCTTCTGTCTCTTGTATGCATTCATTTAATCGTATTATTTCTAATTTTGAAGCTTCTAAATCAACTTTTAAATTTTGTAATTCTTCACTGGTTGAATTCAATTCGTCTTTAGTTTTCATCAATTGATTACGTAAATCATTTGCAGTATCACGATGTCCAACTGTATATCGATTTAATTCTTGTTCGTAATGTGCAATTTTACGACGTAATTCTTCTTCAGTTTTCGATTGTGCTTGTAATTTATTTTCCATATTTGTTTTATATTGTTGATAAGTTTCATTAAGTTCACGTAATTCTTTTTCAGCGTTTTCAGATACATTACAATACTGTTCTGCTTGTAATTTAGCGGATTTTAGTTGTTGTTGTAATGCTTGTATTTCTGTTTTAGCATCACTAATTTCACGTTCTAGGCCCCGTATTTGTTCATGTAATGGATTGCTGTCATGAATAATGTTATGTTTCATTTTTTTATTAAGTTCATCAATCAAATTCGATTTTTCCTGTAATTCTTCACGTAAACTAGTCAATTCTTTACGTAATTTATCAGCTTGGGCTTTTTCTTCTTCCATGCGATCTTTAGCTGCTTGAGTTTGACGTTCCAAAACTGAACTATACTCTCGGAAACGATCTTGTTCCTCTTGTAATCGGCGACGTAAAGCAGAACATTCTCGTGATGTTTCATCAAGGCGTTGTTCAAGGCGTATTTTACCTTCAGCTTCACTTCTTTCAAAGCTAGCTTTAATTGATTCTAAATTATTTAATAGTAAACTTTGACCATGAGCTTCACGTTTATTTGCGTCTCGTTCACGTAATAAACGACTTTCAGACTCTTTAAGAAGCATATTTTCCTGCCGAATATTGTCAAGCAAAACTTCAGCCCGTGACAATTTACTTTGTGCATTTAATACTTCATCCGTTAGATGTTTACTAGATTGCTCGTGTTTTGTAATAATATTACTATAAGTATTATTCTTCTTCTCTAAGCTTGCAATTTGTTTTCGAAGAATATCAATATTCGATTTTGATATTTTTATCTGTTCATCTTTGTATTCGATAACTGAATTTAACTTACAATTATCTTGAATTAAATTACGATTTTCCGTACGTAGTGCATCCAATTGTTCACTAACCATTGTTTCGTTTGTCGACTTTTCTTTTTTATAGTTTTCATATTCTTGTTGTAACGTTTTTAACATTTTATCACTATCTTCTAATTTTTTTTTCAATTCCTCAATTTCATTTGTATATTTCGATACATCAATTTGTATTATCGGTTGTTGTACAGATTCGGAAGCTTTTTTTGGTGTTGATTTTTGAACTGATTCAACGACTTCCATTTCGTCTAAATTCACACTTTCGTTCAAATCATCAACAGGTATCCTCATTGCATTCTGATACATTTTCTTATATGAATCTCGCTGTCTTATTAACGCACTTAACATTTTCGTTTGTCGTTCTTGATTCTGTAATAAGTCCGCTTGATTTTCACGCATTTCTGTTAATTTATTACGTAATTCAGCAACTTCAGCTGGACTTACACCTTCCGATTCTTCTTGTTTACTACTTAATTCACGTACTAATGCAAGTAATTTCTGATTTGTTGCTTGCAATTCTTCAATATTTGAGAAAGTAACTAAACGTTTTGAAATAATATCTGAAGAACTGTGATAATCAGATGTGTTCATATCATTATCGTGACTTGATACGGAAGCTGAACGTAATTCTTCAATCTCTTTTAAAAGATAACATACTTGCCGTCCCAAATCACCTCGTTCAGTTTTCAGTCTTTCATTTTCCCGACAAACATGTGCAGCAGTTCTATGAGCTTCATCATATTCTTTTTGAAGGCGATGCAATTCGGATGTTAATAAATCATTTTTTTTTGATAATTCGTTTACGTTTTCAATAGCTATTTCATAGTCTTCACGTTGTTTTCTTAAAATTGGTGCTTTTTCATCAATTTCTTTAACAATTGCTTCAATATAGGTTTTTAACCGTCGAATTTCAGTATCTTTGACAATAATTTCTTCTGATGCTGAAACATATTGTGAGTATATCTGTGTTAAGGACATTCCTGGCTTTATTAACCGACTGGTGGCAGCTGCAGAAGGTGCTAAGCTTTCAATAACATTTTCTAATTTTTGTTCTCGTGTCGTTTTAATAATATCATTTGCATCATCTATTTCTTTCTTTAACAATTCAATAGATTCATTTTTCTTATTAACTGTTTCCTCGTATGTCAATTGCAATTCTCTGTGTTCAGTTTCTAATTGTTCCTGTTGTTCTTTATGTTCCTTTAACAATCTTTGTAATTCTGAAACTGCTTCTGTAAGTTGATTAATTTGCTTTTGATTCTCTTCAGACATATCTTTATATAATTGAGCTAATTTTGTTTGAGCTTGCAATTCTTGAGTAAACGAATCTTGATAACGATTCTCGGCGTCACGCTGTTCTTTAAATCGTTCAAGCAGAGTCTCATATTTTGTAGTCAATTCATTATTTGATTCTGTCAATGATTTAATTGATTCTTTAGCGTTGTTTAATTCTTCAGTTTTAGTGTCTAATGCAGTTTGTAATGCAATTAGTCTTGTAGTATTTTCACGGCGAATTTGTAATAATTCGTTAACACGTTTGTTTAAATCTTCAGTCAAATTTTGTATTTGATTATTCAGTAGCGTTCTTTCTTGTTCCATTCGTTTTTCACGGAATTCCAAATTAGTTTTCATACTTTCAACTTCTTCCGATTTAGCCAAAACTTCACATTTTGCAGTAATTGCTGATTGTAGTTGTTCAGAGAGTGTTTTAAAATCAGTTTGAAGTCGTTCAAGTTCAGTAGTACGACGTTCAAGCATAGCTTGCATACTATCGCGTTCGTCAACGGCTTCATCTCGTTGTCGGCGAAAATCAGCAGCATCATGTTCGGCTTGTTGTCTAGATTCATTTAACTTACTGATATCATGGCGTAATTGTTCGACTTGGTTTTCAAGTTGGCTGATATTTTGAGTAGCCGCTTCTAGGTTAGATTTTTCTAACTCATATTTTTCTTTAAATTCTGTTAGTTGATTGTTTAGCTCTTGAACTTGTTGTTCTAAACATAGATAAATATTATAGTAGGATTAAATTATATTTCAAAACAAAATATATAAATTTAATTACCTGATTTTGACCGCCCGGTTTCATAAATAGCTTTCGCCGTTAAATATTCACCAAACTCACGATCAAAATATTCATCTATTTTCTTAACTAAACTTTCGGGTATTTGCTGTACTTCATCTTCAGTTAGTGCTTCTTTTACGATATTTTTTGAAGCACTTTCCATGATGAATTTTACATTAGGATTAAAAAATGGATTATTTTATAACCGATTAACAACAACACATTTATTGAAATATAAGCAGTTTCAATAAAGCCATCCGTGTAGAAAGTCAAAGAATAATTACGAAATACTTTACATCGGTTGTGTATACATAGAATTTACACTAACAATGCCAACTTAAAAAATGTATGTTCATACCATAGACCTAGAAAATGAGTATAGTTAGTACATTAAATAACTTGAACTCTAGAAAAAATAAACTTTTATACAAAACAAATAAATAAAACACATATTTCTTCATTAAATCTGTATTTTATATGTATTGTAAGACAACACCATCTATTATTTATCTAAATCACAAAAAAAATTATTTGGTAACAAAGTTTGTCTTAGTATGAGTGTAAAATTGTAAATAAATGTGTGTAAACTTACGTACACGCGTTAGAAGTTATACTTCTTTGGCGTCTGAAAAAAATTTCAAAAAACAAAACTGCAGTAAAGATCGATGAAAAATATTAAAAAAGGTTTTATTTCAGTAAAAATAGATATACAGTCAAAAAACAATCATTAATTATCATATGAACAAGTCAAAGGTTCTTCTGGTAATGATTGAATTAGCATATGACTGACAAGTATATAAGGTAACTTAGTCATTTAAGGAAATATATATTATTAATTCTATTCTGTAGCCAAGTGCATCATCTCGTTTTTATGGGATCGTGCGGGCACAGCTCACAAATTCACTGTCACTCAAACGCGCCAAAAGAAGTATAACTTCAAAAAATAGTATAGATGTTGTTGACATGCATTATTCATTGTTAGTATACGTAAAGCAACAATCTTATATTTATTTTCACATATATAGCTACACTGTGTAGTTTCGACAAACCATACTTGACTAATAATAAAACTATGCTTAAGTATATCTTTAATAAAGTAGCATTATCCGTCTATATTTAATAGTTCTGTGATTGAAAGGGCATTCCATTGTACTAAAACATTTTAACTTTGGTTGGTATTTCTAAAATAAGTGATCAAATGTCATTTTTTTACTAATATTTTGACATAACGCGGTAAACTTTTCAAAGCTATTAAAGTAGATATTATTTCTTTTAACAAAATATTTTCTCTGTATTTAAACCAATCAATTTAATCTGAATATTAAAATAATTTTTTTAATTTATTGGAACATCGTATAGTTCTCAATAGAAAATCTTATGATGTTGCCTGATGTAACATCAGAATTTCTAATCAGAAAATTCGTTCATAAATACCGCTTGTCATAATTTTTTTATAGATATATAATTGTTTTACCTTTCATTATGTAAATACCTTTTGATATCGAATAAAACTTTCGGTTCAAAATCGAACCAGAATAGGAAACGTGTGTTAATTATGCAAGTTTAAACTGATAAATTTTTAAAAAATTAGTGCCGCAAGGTATGAGAAAAAATTCTACGATTAGAGGACATTTCTAAGTATGTGTCTATAAATTATCTAAAAGATTCTAAGAAAACTGATTTTATTGGGAACATCCTTATGGTGTATAGAAGATTAGTTGGCAGTGTTGCCAATGTCCTGGTAATTACCCATTTTTCGGGTAATTCGACGTTGAATGGGTAAATGATGGGTAATTGGACTCAGGCGGGTAAAGTCGGGTAATGGTTTTTTATTAAAACTACATTTTGTTAAAACGTTGAATAACAAAATAACGACATTCACATGGACCATTTTTTTGTTGCTAGTTATCCAAAATTATGCTGAAACAAAAAATGTTGAAACAAAGAAAAAAAGCATGATTTTCGGGCAGATTCCTATAAAGAAGTTAAAAACTATTAAACGTGTTTGCATGATTCAAATTACTTTGTGGTTTTTAAATACATTGTTAATTCTGTTAATTTTAATTAATTATTATTGCCACGTATATACAAATCAAACTTAGTATCCGATATCAAATATGAAAACATTATTAATTATTTTTTGTACCTTTCTGATAGAAAGTTTTAGGTGTAACGGGTTTTTCCACCCGTTCTATAGAATGCAAATTTCCAACTGCAACTTCCCGCTAATTCCATACCTAAGCACTTAAAATTTAACATATTACAATGTTTTTGAGCTTTGATGTTAAAAAAACACTCGTTCCCAAATATTTCGTTAACGTTACCTTTCGAACCAATCAACCGATTTTCACGTTCTTGGCGGCGATCGACGTGGTTTTCTGAGTTTTAATAATTATTTTCTTTCATCAAAAACGGCCCGAAAAGAAACGTCGAAGTTATGTAAAAAAAAAAACATTCTACCAATTCGAATTGATCCAAATTGTATTCATGTTTGGCCAAGCCCTTTCGAATGGCACCAACCGCGTCGAAATCGATCAAAAGTTGTAATCGGTTCACATACTTTCACTCACACACACACACACACACACACACACACACACACACACACACACATACAGACATGGTGACAACCTCGCAAGGGTAGTCAGGAAAGATTCCTGTTACCTCAAAACATCGAGATCTGAGATTTAAATAGTACCATTTAGCGTTGAATAATATAATCGAACAATATTTCGAAGCAAGCTTATAGGATCAATGTTAAAGTACATAAAATATTTTCAAAAAAAATTATTATTAGAAGTTATTAGCCCATAAACAAGAGGAGCTATAAAGAACAAAAATAATCAACTAAGTGTAATGAAATTTACATGTACAATTTGAATAAAAAGGAAGAAAACATTTTAGTTTCATACGAAAAAATATTCAAAACTGAAAAACAGAAAAATGAAACAAAATTTTTGGAGATTTTCTTTAAAAACTCAATGTTTTACCTTCAAATTGTATATTGAAATAAAGAAAAAATTTACAAGAAATATTCGTCGAAGTAATTAAAATTCTTTTAAAATTTTATTTCCAGTTTTGAACAGGAATCCAAATTTTAATTTCGAATCTGTTTTAAATATTTAAAAGTATAGTAAATACCATCATGTTTAATTCGTTATTGTAAATTTGCTTAATTCAAAAAATATCTTTTTAAAAATCCTTTAAATAACATTATGTCAATTATTTAGAGACCCATAATTTGAAAACAATACCGCATACTTCCTTTTTAAAAAATTTTATGCCCACGTTCATGTCTAGAAGTTTAATCCGATCTAATATCAAATTATTCTAGAATCTTACATTTTTTTTATATGTTTTTCGGGAAATGCCCCAGTATTAAGTTCTCTGATTTATCAGCTAGGTTTAGTCCACTGTACCTTCTTAGAATAGAGCACCCCATCATGTTTAGTCATCTGATGCCCCTTTTCGTCAGGTGCTGTGATAGAGCTATGGGCTACAGATGAAACACGAAAGTAGTTTCTGGTATGTATCTCGACAGATTTATAAAAATTAGAAGACCCTTTTCATTCCCCTACCAGTTGAATTTCTAAAATATCTAATTTTTGGCCTGGCTTCCAAAATGTGTGTTCATCAAAATGGTTTGCTTTAATTTTATGTAAATTACATGATTTTTATTTTTAAGAAATTGTGGTTTAAGTTCTTTATAATTTTGATATTTTTGCAAAATATACTTAAAATAAATTTAATTTATGCGCTTCACCTTATCCTACTATTATAAATGTGAATGTAAGTTTGTTTATTACGCTTTCACGCGAAAACTACTTAACCGATCATTATAAATCTTTGTACACATATATTCTTGGAGATATTAGAAGTAAAATCGGATATTTTTTTATTGAAAAGAATTTATTTTTTACGAAAAAAAAATTGTTTGTAAAAAAATATCAAAATCTAGTTACTTTAACGCCATCTAGCATTCCAACAATGAAGTTCCAACTATGAGGACTGTAATACCGTTGCACTGTATAATCGATGGTAAAGCCAATATACAATCCAATTGGCTATAGTTTCATATGTTTGTAATTTTTCTATACTTATTTAACGGCTTTAACTTATTTAACCGCGTGTAAAAGCTAGTTTTCCACGTCATATAATCTGTATATAATGTGTCCTATAAGCACGCTTTTCGGACAATATTGTAATAATGCCTATAAATTGATTTTTAATGGCATAGTTTATCAACGGCATTTCCAGTGGAATTGTGAATCTCTCGGATAGGCCTTGATTGATTAAACTAAAATTTCAGGTGAGTTCCATGTTTGCTACAAATTGTGAACCAAAAGTCGCTAAGATTAAACTAGGCTTGCTTGCTATAAGAATTGTATGACAATTTTATTATCAATTCGACTAGCAACACTGTTCCAAAATATCCGTTTTTGTGACCCGGAAAAATAATTGAATGCTTAGACATTATAAAATTTCAATATACATTGAAGGTTTATACTTCAATAAATAATAATACTAAATATTTAGCAAATTTTTATACATGTACACGAAAATGGTGTACATGTATTTTTAATAGTTATATTAATTATACAAGTGTTGATTTTTTTAAACGAATTAAATGTCAGTTATTTGTGCTTGAATTGTGTTTTAATTAAAGTCATTTAACAAAAAATAATAATAAAATATTGTAAAATGTTTTAAATTGTGGTATTTATGTGACATAAACACGATAATTTCTAAAAAAAAAGTTTCGATAACTCGAAAAATAGGCGAAAACTCTAAAATTGGTAATATTCATTTTCGTCTTATTTTGGCTTGTTTTATCAAAATTACTCGTCAAATCGAGGCGCCTCGGATATCGTAATCTCTCCAATATAATAGACATATTTATTATATATGAATATATATATAGTATTAAGGTACCTACTTTATAAATTGGAGCTTAAGCAGATTAAATAATTTTGCCTTAATATAATGCTACTATGCATTAACATATATATACAAAACATCATCTATTTAAGTATAAAGATTTTACACTTACTTAAATAATCGACAACGATATTATTATAAATGACTTTTACTGTAATTAAAAATAAATTTCACTGTAATTAATGAAGTCAACCATTGTAAACATAATAGTGTGACTGATTAAAATATAATAAAATGTATTAATTTCTAAGAAAATATTTTTAAAAATAATTTTGTTTATTGCTCGATGAATAATTTAAATTCAATAATTTTATAATTAATTACTAGTTGGTACCCGGCGCTGCGATATCGTATATAATATAAATGAATCGCTGCATGTGTTAATAAGCGCAAATCTCCAAAACAGCAGAACCGATTTCGCTAATTCCTTTTTTAGAATATGCCTTCCTTAAAGTTCAAGGATGGTTCTTATGCAGAGAAAAATTTAAAAAATTGCCTGAAAAAGTTTTCTATACTTTCATACAAACGTTCGTCTATAATATAAAAATAAGTCACCAAAAACATTGCTAAGCGTAAAATTAGGGCACGGCTTATCACGACAAAAATTTAAAAAATTGCTTAGATAATTGTATAAAATACTATTTTCTTTTTGCAAAATTTGAATACTTTATTAACGCAGGGACTGCCTTTGTTTCGAATCCTTTTTCACCAATTCGACAGGGGATACACAGTTCACCGAAGGTCATTAAATTTTAATCATTCTAAAATAATATTTAACAAACTTTACCGCAATGTGTATCAGACCTATGTATGATCAGAAAAATAACTGTTATTTGCTACAAAATTTCTGTGATGCGCAGCTATGGTCAAAGGCCGCTCTGTGTGTCAAGGAGTCGAGTTACCAGGTGTCCTAAACCAAAAACCGGGTGTCCCATATAAAATACCGTCTGTATATATAAAAATTTAGTGTCTAGGGTTTCGTACTTTATTCCGACGCGGAACTAAAGCCGTAGGTCGGCCCCGGGGTAACGAATGGCCATACCAAATCACGGGTGTAAATACAAAAATTTCGTGTGACTCACAACAAATACTGGATGTTACAAATTGTCAGAGCAACGCATGACCGGTTTTGCTAGTTTCTAATAATTTGATACTGCGTAAACAGTATTTAGTTAACTAATAGTTACAATGATTTAACTTAAGCTATCATCCTATCCTGAATAATCTGTTTTGCTTATTAGACCAGAGTAGAAGCCTTAAAAAATGATAAAAAGTGGAAGAAAATTATAGTAGGATGAAACCCATTGGAAACGCAAGATAATTTGATAAAAATGAAAATAAATTACGGGTGATCTGAGTTCGGGAAGTAGGAGGGGTTTGAGTTTTAAGGATAAGAGACGGTTTATTTCGATTTCCGGCAAAACCGGACGGGGTGGGTTTTTAAGGGTAAAAAATGGTTTCTCTTGATTTCCGGCAAAACTACAAGTCCTATGGAAAAAAGTTATAAGGCAAAGTTGTAGACAATAAAAAGATTTATAACTTTTGTAGTTACACTTTTTCACATAAGCTCAAAATTTTTCGATTGAATTTCGATTGATCGGTGCTTTTTCGATATTTATTCAAAATAAGGTGAAAAATAAATATTTTAAATCAAAAAAATTACAGTGTATTTGGAACATAAAAAGGTAAGTTTTCGTGAAACAAAATTTTCTTGTAAAAGATTAAAATAAAAAACCAAAACTTGGTTATTTGAATTTTTCACATAAACTTTGAGGTTATGTGAAAAAAAGTGTAAATACAAAAGCTGTAGTTCTTTTTATTACCTACAACTTTGCCATTTAACTTTTTTCCATAGGACTTGTAGCTTTGCCAGAAATTCAGATAAAACAGATAATCAGAATTTTACCCTTAAACACTCACTCCCTCTCTACTTCTCGAACTCAGATCGCCCGTAATTTATTTTTCGTTTCATTTTTATAATATTATCGGGGAACCATATTATCTTCCGTTTCCAATTGGTTTCATTCTACTATAATTTTTTTGTTTTCAAAAATTATATACCCTGGTATACATGTTTCAGTCACTATTTATATAATTTCAATATTGATCTGAACGTATGTGCCTTTTGTCACGTACTCATTTATCGATAGTATCGGAAACATTATGCAGAAATTTGATATGTTTGTGAAAATATAATAAAGAATAATCAAATATTATAAACAGATATGAAATGTTATCAAAATATAATTTTAATTAATGTATTGAATGTTTATAGTTATGTTTCCTGGGTGATCGTTTATTGCGTAGGTTGCTTTATAAGTCCAAAGGCTAAAACAATATATGTAACCAATATTACTGTAATCAATAACTCAGTAAATTAAAATATCCCGAATGTTAAATTCTAAAAAACTATGGCATTTCCTAAGCAGGCTTGATACTATTAATCATTCAAATTACACAAAAAAAAGTGTGTTTTGTACTCTACAATTCTTCAAATTTGAGTGCTTAAGAGCTCAAATGACATCTTCAGAGTCACTGCGCGTTCTTTCACTAAAACGAAATCATTAGAACTGGAGATATTGGGATACAAAGCTAACAAAACATCGCGTTTGAGTATTACTTGAGAAAGGGAAAAGATAGATTGAATCCAATGCTTGATGCTTCATCTGGACACAAAAACTTTTAAAAAAATTTGGAAAACGGTTGACCCTAAAGGCCATCCCTGCAACTTCCCGCTAATTTCATACCTAAGCACTTAAAATTTAACATATTACAATGTTTTTGAGCAAAAAATTTGGTTTTTTAGCTTTGATGTTAAAAAAACACTTGTTACCGAATATTTCGTTAACGATATCTCTTGAACCAATCAACTGATTTTTACGTTCTTGGCGGCGATCGACGCAGTTTTTAGAGCTTTAATAATTATTCTATTTCATCAAAAACGATCCGAAAAGAAATGTCGAAGTTTTTATATGAAATTTTTCGTTTACGATATCTCTCGAACGAATCAACTGATTTTAACCGGATTGTTGGTGATCGACGTTTATCAAGGTTAAGATCTGATTAGTTTTTGGAGTTAATCGATACAGCCGTTTAAAAGTTATTCCAAAAAAATTTTTTTTCGTAGTTTTTTTTTAAAATTTTTTCAAATCTACTGGTCCGAATCGGTTCAAATTCAGGAAATCTAAGTTTCGTGATTCTTTTTGAAACACCACTTGTTTGGTTCAAATCGGTCAAGCCGTTTAAAAGTTATAAGCGGCTCACATACTTACATACACACACACATACATACACACAGGGTGACACCCTCACAGAAACCGTCAAAATAGTTTTCTTAAACCTTAAAACGTCAAGATATGATCAAAACACGATTTTTGCAAAACGGGGTAAAACCAATAACTTCCCGATTTCCGAAAATTTTTTATTTTCTTAGCAGGAAGTTAAAAAAATCGGCAATATAGAACGGTCTGGCGGAGCCGGGAGTTTTAATTACTTTTGGAAGTTATACTTGATTTGGCGCGTTTGTATGAGAGTCAATTTGTGAACTGCGCGCGAACGATCTCATAAAAACGACATGTTGAAGTTGGCTACTGAATAGAATTAATAATATATATTTCTTTAAATGACTAATTTAACTTATAGGTATGGAAACTGAATATATAATACTTACTGTATATACTGTATGTACTATAAGTATGGTACATAGTATATTCTGACTCAACGCAAGACATCTAAGAAAACGTGTTATTTTTAAATAAGCCAGTTGATATGCAAAATATATTATTTTATTAATAACCAATATATTATTAATAATAAATTCTGAATAATTATATATATTTATTATATAAATTTGTCAGTTGCAAAAACAGTGTAAAAGCTTTGAAAGTGTTTTCAAATATTAGAGGTTAATTTTGTAAATATTATGTTTAAATATTTAATTATTTTGTTTGTCAAATCTAATTCTTAACACATCTTTATATTTTATATTATAATTTATCTTAATAATTTTCTAAAATTCGATTGAAAATAACATCTAGCATTGTATTACAAATACTGATAAGTAGAAATATCTATTTTAAATAAAAATAAATAATTGAAATATGTTACAATTATCACTTGTCAACTATTAACTCTTTGCAACTTCAAAATTAGTTCATTTACAAAAACCATAAATAATATTAAATCAAATTTTTCATGTTTTCAGACGCCAAAGAAGTATAACTTCTTACGCCTGTACATAAGTACACACACCTATTTTTTTAAAATATATAGTTTATGTTTTAATCAAGGTATATATAAGCCTAAAACTTGATAATGAATGGACAAATGGGTTTCATCCTACTATAATATTTTTTCTTCAATTGGTTTTAAATTGTCAATTCTTTATATTTGTCGCTCTCAAAATTTGGGACTGGGTCACCTAATCCAGCATTTTAAACATAGAAATAGACTTTTTCACGTGAATAAACTTATTTTTATATATTTAAATTTTTGAATGCTCTAAAATTAAAATCTGAATTCAGATTTTTCAACTATAATTTTTATCTTATTGATACTTTTTTTACTATATTACATTGTATAGAACCGGTAGCGGATATAGGCTTAGGCCCGAGAGTCCCGGGCTTAGGGCGGAAAATTTTGAGGGGTGCCAAAATTTCCAAGATGACTAAAATTAAAAATCGATTGGGTTTACTGTAAACTGTAAATCCAAATTTTAAAGTTTATTTTATTGCGCTGTTACTATCGAAACATAGTACCATTTTGAGGGTAGAATTTCTTTTTAAAATAACTAATCAGACAAGTACTAAAATTTGAAATACCTAATAAAAAGATTTTAATAATTTTTTTTTTAATGCTAGCAAATTATTTATTTACGAAATTTAATTTTTTTCATATTTTTTCATTTAAAATTTAATTTTAACATTTGTTTGCGCTTTATTATAAAACAAAACATTAATTCACAATATATATATATACTGTTACATAAGAAAAAGGGCGCCATTTCGTCTCGGGCCTAGGGCGGCTTCAAACCTAAATCCGCTACTGTATAGAATGAGTAAGTCACTTACATTTTTAATTATTCAAATATTCAAAAAGATGTTAAAAATATTTATAGACATCAATATTTATAGTAAAAATAATAATTATGAATGTCTAAAATTGATTTATTTTGTACCTCAATCATGAAAGCTTAAATAATAAATATTGAAATAATAAAATACAAATAAACAAGAGCTTTCTGGTATCTCGGACTTAAGCCAAATTAATTTCAGAAATATAAATTAAGAATTGTTTCGTTAAAAAATTTAATGATTATTTCTCATTAATTTTAATAGTAATATATTGTACAGAAATTTTTCCATTTGTTCATAGAAAAACTATTTATGATTAAAATATTGGAAAAGTATTAATTATATATATAATATGTTTAATCTGCACACCCACCGTCTTTTATTCCCGCCAAGTAGATTTTGTAAAATTCCAAATCGTTCTATTTAACTGCAAACTTTGACCATGCAAAAGAAGCGGGCATATAAAATCATTGCTCCAATAAATTATCATTCTAAGTCTAATATAAAAAATAACCTTTTGCGTTATATGCAAGAATGCTCATTTCCATGGTCTTTTATTTAATGATTCAATCATAAATCACCATTTTTAGGCTCATTGAATCAGTTTTATGTTTGTTGTGCACGTAAACACCTATTATTATTATTATTATTATTTACCTTAAGCATGTCGTGTTTGATGAAAAGATAATAAATAATATGATATTCAATGTATTAAAGACAAATGCATTTCAATATTTTTATGCATTTAACTCAACAGTTACAAATGTCATACTATATAATCTTCATTCTGATTACCCGACAACGTTCAAATATTTCCAATATAAATTTATTAAGCAGTCATAATAATGTATAAATGGGATGTACTTAATGTTATGATATTGTGGTCGTTACCTGTATATAAAATGCATGATTGCATTAAGTCATATGTCCGTAAATACCTGAACTATTGGGTGAGTGGTATATTGGTATATTTCGTTGCTAACTAAAGGTCTTAGAATCGAGAAACAATGTTCAAGGTAGCTTATATATCTTAACATAGAATTAGTTTATATCTAAAATATCGAAAATGGTTATGTTTTTTTAATTTACTTTTTTTTTTATCTTTTAAAGGCATTAAGTTAATACAACAGTAAAAGCATTAAGTTAATACAACAGCCAGGAAATATGATCGAAAGCTAGAATAACTTATTAAACAAAGAAATAACGAGGCATAGGTCACATTCTGAAAAAAAAAATTGTGAGCCGTCACGGGACGCCTGGCAGATGTGAAACAACGAAAGAATTTTGTAGGTTATCCTAACATGTGTAACGTAGTAAATAACACTAAATATACTATAGATATGCGCGCTCAGTGTGGTGAGAGAGATTGCGCACAGTCACCTTCGCATTACCTACGACTACTTATAGTACATATATTCCATCATATAGCATGGAGATGCGTCGCCACGGCCTAAATCGTCACGCCAAGACTCAAGTTTACCTTCGCCTCTAGATGTTTCACATCAAAAACCTGCACTTGAATGGAACCTCAGTGTTTGTGAAAGTTAGGCAAATCCAAACCGTCGAGGAACAGAACTATCCACAAGTAAATTATTCAAAATCATGCACTCTACTAGGATTAACTTAAATAAAGTAATAAATAATCACCTGTCAATATCCCCCAAAAATTCTTAAATCAATTACAAAATTGGAGGCATACCCCCCCCCCTCATCCAAGTTTAATTTCTAATAACTCGTATTCGAAAAGTATATATCAAATATTTGTCCGATAAAAATTTTCAACAATACCATCTGTACCCTCACACCCAATTTTATTGTTCTGTAATAATAATTATATTAAATTTCCTGTTTGTAAAAATGTAATTTCTTATGTATTATATGCTGGAACTGAAACTTATGTAGCTTTTATTTTGACAAAAAAAAATTAATTCTTAATAAGGCTTTTTAGAAAAAAAAATTTGGTTTGAAAAGAACACTCCCAATGCATCTTCAAGATATCATTCTCAAAAAGCAATGTAAAAAAATGTTAAATATACCAATATATAAAAAAAATTAAAGTCATTTCCCCTACTTTTTGTTTTATCTTTTTTTTTTTTTTTTGTTTTATCATTTTTTTAAATATGGAAGTTCCCGCCGAAATAAAACAAAAGAAGAACCACCGAAAAAACTGAAAAGCTAAAAATAATAAGCCATTTTTATTTAACCTTAAACTCATATACTTAGTATACCTAAATATATATTTTTGTAATTAATTTGAATTTTTAATTTAACCTCTTAATAACTAAGTCTTTATACTAACCTAAATTAAATAAATTTCGATTTTTTCCCCAATTTCCTATATCAAATTATTTTGTATTTTTATAAATGCGTATTTCGACTACAAAGTAGTCATCATCAGTATGAATTAGCTAGTTGTAATGCTGAGGAGATGTTACTCGTTGATAATTTGGTAACGGTTTGCACGCAATAATAATAATTATTAAATTATTAACCTAAATTAATTTTAAGCCGTCGGGAGCGAATTACGCCTTAATTAATTAATTTGCTTTGGATTAAGGTTAAATAAAAAAGTTTATTATTTTTTTTCCAGTTTTTTCGGTGGTTTAATTTTTTTGCAAAAAGTGGGTTTTATCTACTAATTACTACATGCTTAATTTTTTATTAACACAACACAGCATTAAAATCGGTAAGTGAACATTGAATCTCGTCTATTTTCCATTCCTTAGGGTAGGAATTCTTTTCCAAATTTATATGGGTCTTCGCACCATAAGAATCATACCTTAAGAGCCATCGCTCACATAAGTATCAATAAAATCCCCCTGGAGTGTACAAAGTGCAACCTTGTAGCTTATTGTAAACTTTCTTCTTAAATTTTATTTATGTTTTTTTATCATTTTGAAGTTAAATTTACATTTTAAAATAATCGTAATTAATAATTTTAATTAATTATGTATAACTAAAAGTAATTGCTGAATCCAATGGATTAATATCGAAAGAGAAAATCGGAAGTAATTTATTGAATTAAAAAAATATAAAAAAAAGCATAAATTAGCTGAGATATAAGGAAAACAGTTTTTGTAATTTCAATTGCCAATAATTAATTTAATAATTATCTAATCACTGGAGCAATTACGGATCCTGATAGAGCATTCTAAGGGAAATTTTTTGCGATTTGGTTAAATAAATTTTATTAAACTTCCACGCTAACTTAATTGCGGTTGTTCTGCAAAGTATATTCAAAATGACTTGAACGTGTATAAAGAAAGCACTTATAAACTCTTTAATGATTATAGTGTCTAAATAAAAATTTAGATTGGAGATATTTATATTGTATTGTTTTAACTACTTTACCAATTTATACATGGATTACAATACTAACTTATACTTTCTTTTAGCATTAAGAAGTATTATTTGTAAAATAGAAAGTTGATATATTATTTAAATTAATAACCATTGTTTTTTTTTTTTTTTTTTAACATTAACTTAATAGAAATATTAAAATTACAAATTGAACGTTTAAATGTAATTAAAATATACAATTATTAGTTTTTATAACATTTTCATTAACGTAAACAAAAATTTAACAGTTGCCAGACCAGTGAAGTTGTCAGGTTGTTACAAGAGATGTGCCGGATATTCGCAAGAGAAAGAAAGATCCGTATCCGTGTCTGTTTCTGTGGATCTTAAACAGATCGTTTGCATTATTAAGGTTCATTACGTATATGAATGTATAAATAAATATAACATTAAAATCAGCTGTTAGAACCCATTAATTTATTTAAAAAAAATTACATATTTGCCAAAAATTTAATATTTTAACCCTTATTGTAGTGAGCTGAGTGGTAATTCTTATTATAAGGTATTAATTAGTAATATCACTATCTTAAGGAAGTACGAGCACCAAAGCAATTTTTAATAAAAGGCTTGAATTTTTTTTTATATGCAGTTGAACTAAATCTAAACCGATCCTAAAAATTTTAGGGGGGGTTGCCCGATTATTTAAATAAATAAATGACTTCAAAAGTAGGCATATTTAACATTGGCTTTATGGCAAAACGGTAGACGGGTGATACGTTTTCGTAAATATCTCCGAAACTAGCCGGTAGAAATTAAAAAAAAACTATTTAAATTAAAGTTAAAACCTTAATAAATAATTGAAAAAAAAAACCGTTTTGCCCGACTAATTAAAAAGATATTTAATTAAAAAGATGAACTTTTTCAGTAAATTCGGTAGCGTCGATAATCTTTGGTACTAACCGGCACCACTGTAGACCATTAAAAACAGATAAAAAATATTGGAAAGAGATAGAAGTAAAGCAATAATCATAATAGTAAAGTAACCTAACCTACAACTGTATATATAATACGCAATGTATATTTTGAATTGACAAATAACAACAAAAATAATAATCATAGTAATCACAGTGTTGCTATATGTATTGCCGCGATCACGTGATCATCATCACACCTTCACCGCGCGCTCAGAGCAGCCTATCCCCACCATGCCTGCCGCTCGTACATCCTTAATTCAAATTTATTGTATAAAACTGCTTAGTGATATCACAAATCACAATCAAATTTCAATCAATAAACAAATTTGATGCTATTTAATTAAAAAATTATACGAATGATTGAGTTAAAAAGTTGAGATTCGTATCCGTGGATATGGATATCCGCGGATTTTCATTTTTAACACTCCGGAAAATCCCTGGTTCAGCTAATGTCCGATTTTGGCTGAAGCCAAAGCCGAAATCGATTATTTGTTGCTATTTCTAACTTTTACCCGAAGCGTAAGCCTAAGCCGAATGGTTGAATTTAGTAAAACATTGTTGAATACTGGCTAAAAACTCATATAATTACCTCATACAATTGAATCTTTGTTAGTATAATAGTGGACCTCCGGTAATCCGACAAACAGTTTATATATATATATATATATATATATATATATATATATATATATATATATATATATATATATATATATATATATATATATATATATATATATATATATATATATATATATATATATATATATATATATATATATATATATATATATATATATATATATATATATATATATCTATATATATGAATCTACATGATATATACATGTCGGATTACAGGGGGTGTCGGATTAGTCAGGGGCCGAATTAATTTAATAAAAATGTAATAAAAAATATGATGAGCTTGATTCTTAAGGTGCGGCTCTTAAGGTATGACGTCATCATAGTCTTACGATGGCTGTTTAAATCGTAATTAATAATTTTAATTAATTATGCATAAAATTAATTGCTGAATCAAATGGAATAATATCGAAAGAGCAAATTAAAAATAAATTTTGTATATATATTATGTACTTTTTATTTACTTCTGAGTGAAGTTTGAGATTTTCATAGAACTACTATTGTTAATTCTGTGAATTGAAATACAGTAACAAAAACAATCTGAAAATAAACTCATTGAATAGATTTTTAATAAAATAAAAGAAACTCTTACCTAATTAAACTTGGAGTCTACAAAATTATTATTACAAATCAATCACTGAATTTTAATTAACAATTATTAACACTAATAATCAATCACTGATTCAATGAATTAAAATTTGAGTTTTTAATAATTATCTGTAACTGCACAACTAAAATTAACACTTGCGTATATGTTAAGCTGTTCTGTTTCGTTTGTACAGGTCTTTTGCCGGTTGATTCAGGTTCGTTTAAGTCCGCTATTTATCGTCGGCTAATACAAGCGTTCGGCTTCAGCATACGTTCGGTTGGTTTATTGGTCGAAAATGATGCCAACTTGAGAGATTTTCCCCTAAATTTAGGGGTATTTTGCAAATAGTGGGAAAGTTTTAGGGTATTTTTTTGGGAATTTTTAATACGTTAGAACATAATATATTTTCATATAAAAAATTAATAAAAGATAACAAATCTTCAATTATAAATTATTAAAAGAACATTTTCAATGTTTATACTAATGCAAAGTATAAGTAGAGTTCTCGCAAGTTATACCTATACATTACAAACTTATTGTAGATGTACTATAGAGTATAGCTATAGATTTACGGACCTATATTATAGTATATGATATTTACCTAATGCATTACAAACATTGTAAATACGGTTCCGTTAAGCGCGCCAATTTCAAATAGTAACTATCGTTTTTAATAGTATATAGCAACAAAAGGATGTTAAACATTAATGAATATTTTTTATAATATTTAATTTATTTTCTAACGAAATTATTTATTTATATTAAAATTTAAAAAAAAAATAAAATTTTTTAAAGCATCTGAAAAATATAAAAGAAATAGTTAGGAATTATCTAGTACTGCTGAGTACTAGTTTATTATCTATTACATTATTTTAATTATTTAATTATAATACGTGCTAAATTGTATCAATTAAATTCTTATGTGAATTTCTATTATTATAGCATGCTTCGTATATTTATTAATAAAAAAAAAATATAAAAAAAGTTTTTTATTTGATTTCGGATTGCGGCTACCAAAGTACCTTAAATACCTATTCAGGATACTGGTTGGTTGCATTCAGCCGCTACATTCGATTACTAATCATTCCATTGAATGGTACAAAAACTTATGATAAGTAATCATATGATTACTAATCGGACGCCATTTTAGTCATAGCTTTTGAAATACGATTACCTATCATTTATATTTAGATTATTATTTTATATACAATTTTTAATTTTTTCAATAATTTGAAAATTGATTTGTTAAATTGAGTTAATTATGTGATCTGAAATGTATTATGAATTGTATAATGTAATGTTATTAATTCAAAAATGTTTAGAATGTTAGCCAGCCCCTTCCATTTTTAATATTAATTTTAATTGAATTAATTTTATTTATCAGAAAAACAAATTTAAAAAAAATTTGTTAATTGTTTAAACTTCAAATCAAATAAAACAATTTAGAATAATAACTAATAGAGTTAATTGTTTAGATATTCGCCATATCTAAATATATAATAGTTCAAACATTAATACTCAACAATTTAGTTGAGTATTAATGTTTGAACTATTTTTAATCATTAGCATTCATAAAATACCTTAAATATTTAGTCTAAACAGCTATAAATACATATATAATAATAATATGTGTCATACTTAAATTAGTGTTTGTTACCTAAATTTTAGCTCAAATAGAGACAAATCCAAACATTTCAGAGAAAATTTTTTTTCTTAAAATTTTCTTATATCTTTTATGGTTCAAAAGATGCATAAGACCCATGAATGGCCCAATGGATCGAATCTGGTCAATTACGAATTTTAACTTACTTAATATGTCTTGAATATTTCACCAAAATTCCAGCTCGCATTGTCTTTTCGATTTTGAGTAATCTTGATGACGGACACACGGAAATGAAGTAATTTGATGATTCTATGAACACCTGTACCAAAATTTTGTTGGTGGCTTTAATATTTTCTATTGTTACAAGCTTTAGACTAAAACTAATATACTCTGACATATTATGTGTGTCGAGTATAATGAATGAATTTATTAAATATAGTGTAAACAGACGTTTTTTCAAAGAAGGTCATCCTGTGCAAATAATCAAGCATTACGTTGGATCTTTTATTGTAAGCTTGTCCTTGGTCAAAATAGTGTTGTTTCATGTATGTTATTACCTCCAAAACATTCACCGTAAGTAAGGTTAGAATTTCTTTACATTTAACAAGATTTTTACATCGTGTCTTGTGACCTTGTTTCAATTAAACGTATAATCCTTTTTTTAGAAAGCTTTAGTGCTTTGTCCCTAAAGGATACTTTACTGATGGTGTATATGTGTGCATAGTAAAATATGATTTAACGGTCAACTTCATAATAATACCTCAGAATACGTACTTGATAATTTGCTCTTACTTAGTTTTTTTAAATAGTTCTTCGATGTGATTGAAAAATGTGGTATCGAGTAGAGCTCAAATGTACACTGAATGCCAACATAAGTTCCAGAGAATAAAGGCAAGTAAAAATAAGACTAAATTAGCTTATATTCTGATAGTTGATTGTCATGCATATTCCACAAAAATATATATTTTTTTTTAAATGTTGAACTTTGCCAGGCACTTTTCTGCTGGCCTTATTTATTTTTATTAAGCTTTAAGCCAGCTAATAGGTATTGCTGGCAATATTCAATATTATTTTTTTATGATATTTTATGGTATATATATTATATATATGAATATCAACCATTAGAATTTAAACTAAGTTAGCCCTATTTTTATTTACTTTTATTTCCTGTATCCTCATAGTTTCCTTCCCTCAATCATTGAGAAGTCTCCTAGTTATTTATAAGTACGTTTTTGGATCTTGACACGAGTCTGTGGCTTCTTCTCGGATGAGTCCATCCGAGTGGCACCCACATCAGCGCAACTTGTTTATGTCAAATTGTCAAGTGATACCGCGCATTCTAGAACTAATGGAGAATTCGAGAACCAAATGATTTTGATTCGAGTCCAGAAAAGTTGTGCGATCGGGGGAACCCTGTCAGGAATAAATTTCTTTTTGAAGTAAAAACTAGGCATAACTATATGAATAAAAAGATATTAATGGCCGCCAAATATAATATAAATAAGAGAGTTAGATAATATGTACGCAAATTATTTGTTTGAAAATAGACAAATTGATTTATAATGGTACACCTACATTTTGTAGACGTAAAGAATTATACATATATTATTTGTACTGGTCATGTGTTTCGTTACGTGATGATTTTTCACTAGCTGTAAGCCTCGTAGAAGAACTTATTAGTTATATTAGAAAATATAAAAATGGAAAAGCAAGTTAAAATTGTAATATCAGAAATTGAAACAATTTTGATCATTCTAACAAATTTTATTAGGCATCACTTTCCAATCTCGAATTACTTACATATCAATCCTCTCAGTCCTCTTGATACAAATGTATCCAGTATGTATCCTAATCAATTATAAATAGAAGACCTTCTGCCCGACTATAATTTTTTCATTATTTCTATGAAGTACTATGAGGTCCTCAGAAAGTAAAAAAGAAGGTTAATCTTATTTGGGCAATCTTTACCAGTTTCCAATCAGGAACTCATCGGGATGACCTTAATAAAAAAAAGTTTATTTTTCATCACCTGACTGGAAAAAGAAACATCTCTCTTCAGGTTATCCTGACTAGTACCCAATCCGGAACTCATCAGGATGACCTTAATAAAAAATGTTTATTTTTCATTGGGTGTTCTTGATCATATCCATTCATTAATTTATAATCGTATAAAGTTATTAAAGAAAAAAAAATCATGTTTAGAGTGTACGATCATAAACGTTAAAATTTTTGAAATAAAGAAACTATCGTAAGTACAATAAATATTCTAAAATGAACAATAAGTGGGTAAATGTCTTCAATGTATTTTTTGTGACCCGCTTTGAGTAGTTTTTGAAATCTATGTGGTGATTATATCGTCGATCATACCTACACTATTTATATTGTACGATTATCAAATATCAGCATGCCTTGGTAAAATCATTCAATAAGTTATTGCATATCCTTGAAGGGAGATAATTCTATGTTATCATATGATAAATTACATCTACTCAACACAATTCTTGTAAAAATCCTGTTAATAAAAACCTGCCTACTTCAATTAAATTCGCCATTACATCTCTCGACCCCAATACGTGGAAACTTTATAATTTTGAGGTCAGTTGATTTGACTATACAGCTCCTCGACGTTGCCTGACAGCAAATCCTCTCAATTGAAACATATTTTACGGCCCCTAGAATTTAAATCCCTCTCCTGTAAGCAAATGGTTCTTGAAATTCCTGCTTATATTTTAGAAATAATTTAGATCAACTACGGAGTCACGCTAGGTTTCCGTTGGACAAAGATACTTCACGGTATGATCCTGAGAATAGCAAGGAAGCTTAGCTCGTAAAACAGCAATCCCACTACCTTCAATGAATTTCTACGTCCTTGTTTTTCTTCCTGACTCTGATATGACCCAGTTCCCAACATTGAAGTATCTATTCCAGATTTATTTTTTTTCAAAATGTTATGGGATCGCACCCCTTTGTTTCTCAGGGAAAAATGGATTACCTCGTGCATTGCAGCAAATTTCGCCAGTGTCACCTGGAAGCTGCTGATCTCGACAGATTGTGATGGATAGTCACAAATTGTTGAGCAACTAATCTATGGATGATATGTTATCATAGGAAAACATCCACTATACCAGGCAGTTCTTGAGTGCAGACTTGTGAACAATATATTCTCTTATTTTAAAGACGGAGGCTCCAGGTAGTCTCTCGTCTCTGACCTTTAGTGCATGGCTCGTTGCTTAGAAGAAGTGACACACACATTCAACCATCTATATCCTGAGTAGCGGGTCAAGCTCTTTTGGTGGCGTCGTCGCTTCATCCTAATCCTTGATTAATTATTTTATAAATATTTTAGACAATATTTAAACTAAATTAAAAAAAAAAATATTCTCCAAATTTGAATCAAATGTGTAACTTCTTAGAACTCGTTAATTTAATTGAAATTTTCTTATTTAAATAAAACACATAGAAAGAGTAAGTTTTTTATATTTTACCTTATGCTTATCCGTTTTTTGCGTGATCTTATTGTACTCAGGCAAAAAGTGCTGAGAAATTTGAGTTCTTCAGTCAAATTTTATTGAAATCGAAATTTTGGATATATTTGCTCAAAACCAGAAAACCATTTAATGGATAAATACCAAAATTAACATGAGAATTCTTACTTAACTCTTGTTAATAACTATAAATAGTTTCACAACAATATAATCGTTTAACGGTTTCCAGTTAATACAAAATTAAGGCGCATATTTATAAAGAATGAATTTTTGAGTAAATGTATCATGTGAGGTATCAAAGTAAAAGTTTAAATAACTACTACTAAATGGGAATGTTTTTTTCATTATTTACTTTGAGGTTATATGTTACAAAAATGTATGTAGTTTATGAATTGCAGAGAGAATAAGGGGATTTTTGATTGTTATAGAAGATCATATGATAACAAATGCTAAAATGACTTTGATATAGTTTTTGAATAAACTTTTCTGGAAATGTTTGACATCAAAATAAATTGACATCATGTAAATAATTTGAATCATAAGACGTTAAAATTAAAAATTTTGTTGAAAATAACCCATCGATTTAATAGTCAATCGAAATAGGATCAGAACTTCTAAATCAATTCAGACAAAAAAGTATAGTTGATATTCAATCAAGACACATATTTGTGTATAACTCACACTATACATTTATATGTATACTCGAGGAATTAATATGTATACACGGTTAATTAAAAATACACTAATTTTATGGTGTATTTTATTATTTTTTCAGTTTTAAATAAGTGTTTTAGATTAATTAAATAAATTCTGATAAACAACTCAACACAATATAACAATCGAGTATTTATGTTTTTAAATAGGATATATACATAATAGGACCGCAATTAAGTTAGCCTGAAAGTTTAATAAAATTTATTTAACCAAATCTCAAAAAATTGCTCCCAAAGTGCTCTATCAGGATCCGTAATTGCTCCAGTGATTAGATAATTATTTAAATAATTATTTGCAATTAAAATTACAAAAACTGTTTTCCTTATATCTCAGCTAATTAATGCTTTTTTCTATATTTTTTAAATTCAATAAATTGCTCCCGATTTGCTCTTTCAATTTTTTTTTAAATAAATAAAAGTAATTGCTGAATCAAATGGATTAATATCGAAAGAGCAAATGGGGATCAATTTATTAAATTAAAAAAATATAAAAAAAAGCATATATTAGTTAAGATATAAGGAGAACAGTTTTTGTAATTTGTATTGCTAATAATTGAATAAAAAATTACCTAATCACTGGAGCATTTACAGATCCTGATAGATATATTTTGGGAGCAATTTTTTGAGATTTGGATAAATAAATTTTATCAACTTCCACGCTAACTTAATTGCGGTCATAATAGGTTCACGGGAGAGGTTGTACATATAGTGATCAATTTTTAACTAGCAAGTATCTGTGGTGTAGTAGGTAGCACTATTCACTATCAATTGTGAGCAATTATACGCAATTGCTGGCCTTTTGAATTGCAAGTAAGGTCTCGAATCCGATTCCCGATAGATGTGTAATGTTTTCAATTATATATATCAAATAAAAAGAGACAGTCAATTAAAAATCTTGTCTAGAAATTGTAATATTTTGGAAAGAGTTGATAGTTGTGTGCTCAAATAGAGTTTAATGACAATGGACTGTTGCAAGTTGAAACATTCGGTCAAAAATTAGAGGACAAAATTATACATCCAAGGTAGCAGTAGTAATATGTATGCTAGTTATTATGTTTTGTTCAATGTCTGATTTTAAACCTTCATCATTTATTAATTATCGCCAAAACAAATCAATGTAAGAAGAAGAGTCATGCAAAAGAAAAAACGTTTATTTGAGAACTTACATTTTATAATTTTAACGCAATTATTCTTTAGATTTCTTAACTTGTTTTTTAGCTGCCTTTGATGCTTTTTTCATAGCTGCAGCAGCTTTACGCCTTAACGCTTTTAGATATTTGTATGGTCCAATTGCGTGCCGCACTAAATAGCCACGGAAGCAGGCTTGGATTTTGGTTGCTGCTGAATTAATAAGACATGTATGCCTTTCAGTTTCTTCACGCATTGTTTTATCTTGTATCCACGCAGCCATTTCTATTTTACGTCGTCTAAATTCTTTTTTCATCTCTTTATAATTTTTATGTTGTATTGCTTGATCAGCTAATAATTTTTTAAAATCCAAATCTGATTGTTCTGTGTCCTGATCATACATTGTCATTCGCTCTTCAATTTTTTCCAAATTCATTGTTTGATTTAATGTTAAATATTTTTTAATTTCATCGTGTACTCGATTTTCATTTTCCATGAATACTTTACCCTTAAGTAAGACAAAATAGAAGTAGAAAATGTCGGTTAGTCAAAGTAATGATTTTAGTTTAGTTTACTTTTGAGATATTGAGTCTATAAAGTAAGTAGGTAATTATCTTTCTAGCGAAATATAGGCAATAATTTAATTAAAATAGTAATCCTGATTTGCGGTCTTCACCAATAATAGTCACGATCATATATTAATTAATATAATTACCACTAAGTAAATAAATTTATTGGTTTTAATCTAAAATTTAAACGCCGTAATAAAAACTAACGATTTTATGATCGTGGCTAAAGACCTTCCCCATTTAAATCGAAAGAAGTTAAATCAAATGATTTAATGTGGATTTTAGAAAACTCCAGTCAAAACACTATTGATAAACTATTTTTTATATAGTATTCGGATAGTATTCGGATGGTTCCGAGTTCGATCTCCAGCAGATGTGCTTGACTATGTATCAATAAAATAAATAGATGATTATTTATTGAAGTGCAAATATCATTTAGACTTCAGTAATTGATATGTTTTAATACAACAAAAGTTGTTAAAAATTTGTAGAATCTAAGTTGTACACTTAGGCACATCGCACATGAGGTGATTTGCGTGAAATCGGCAATATCATACATATGATTTGCTTATGGAAACCAATGTATAGTCGCACACGACGTGATTTTGGTGATTTGAAATCATACATGTGATAAAAAAATCGTTGTAAAAATGCTTCGTTTTTAAAATCACATGGGCAACTTTTTTTTATTCTTGTTTATACAGTCATATAAATCAATGTTTATGACAAAGATAGAGAATTAAATAATGTTTTTTTTATATTTAAAAATAAAAACTTGTCAATGCTGGTTTATATACAAAAAAAAAGGTTAGATAAACCATATAGAACAGGCTTAATAGGCGCATCTTATAAAACAGATCATAAATTTTTTTATATACATACATATGCTTTATAGAAAAGGAACGAAGAGTAGCGAGTATTAAGTAAATGCTTATATTATCCTGCAATATTTATATCTTTGAATGCATGCTATACTTTTATCACATATATGGTATTGTTGCAACTGTTGTGTCGTATACGGATAGAGATTACTTTCCATAAGAAAATTACATGTACGAAATCGCACTGTGTAAGATATGTATAATCAAATACTGAAATCGTAAGAATTCCATCATGATGCGACAACAATCGTATGTAATTTTACATTCGTAAGCAACGTTGTCAAATACATAAGAGCTTTGACATATAGTATTACTCAGTTAAATGCTCAACCTAAAAAATTTTTAGACATATTTATTATTTGTGGATAGCAAAAAGGGAAAAACCTCTTTCTCTAGGTATACGTCTCTTAATTGTTGTAGCAACGTTGCAATAGATACAACATTTCTTCATTTTGACCGTAATGACGTTCTGCAAGAGTTTATAAACTTATTTATAACACTTTTCAAGCGTCAATATTAATTTCATTCATTTCAATAACAGAGTAAATAAACATAAATGAACTTAGACTTATTTTATAAAATTAAGCCAATACATCTTATACTATTACTGAAAAATATTATATATATTGATTCTTTTATTATTTAATATGTTTACAAAATGAACTGTAGAAATACAGTAATTGTACAGTGGCTATAATCTGTATCTATTCTAATCACATTAAACAAATAAAACAAGTTAAGGTATAACAGAGTAAATTTTTTAGATATTCGATATAAGATTGAGCATCAATGTTTGAACTACTTTAATCATTAGCATTCAGTTATAAATATATATATATATATATATATATATATATATATATATATATATATATATATATATATATATATATATATATATATATATATATATATATGGTTAAGTATGGTTGAGTATATTAGTATTAACCCATTTCAGTCTCCCGTTCGTCATCAAGATAACTGAAAAACGACAAGAGACAGGTAGTTGAACTTTTGGTGTCATATTCTGGATCTTAAAAGCGAGTCTAAGTTCGTAAATGAGTAAAATCGGTATAATGGGATAATTAGATCCATGACCCAACTTAACCATAAAAAAAGATTCAAAACGATAATTGTTTGATTAAAAAAAAAAATGTATGATCATTTTTCGGAATGTTTATATTCGCCACAGTTTAAGCTAAATAAAATTTAGATTCTTATTATATCCGAAAAATGTTCATACAAGTTTTTTGTGTTTGTTTTGAATCTTTTTTTATGGTTAAGTTGGATCATAGATCTAATTAGCCCATTATACCGATTTTGTCAATTTACGAACTTAGAGTCACTTTTAAGATCCAGAATATGACACCAAAAGTTCAACTAGCTATCTCTTGTCGTTTTTGTAAGACGAAATGAGAATTTCAAATGGCTTAAAGTATAATCTATTATAATCTATATTATTTATTACTTGATGTATTTCATCCTTTAAGACACTGTATATATATATTTTGTTATTAGTAAACAAACTACGTAGTACCCCTTCTTCAAAAAACGTTACAAAGTCGGAGCAACTTCTGTTGCTCCGTGTGCGACTAAAATGCTGTGATATCGCTGATATCGGTGATATCGCCGATATCGGCGATTTCGCCGATTTCACCCAAATCACCTCATGTGCGATGTGCCTTAGACAGTCGCACACAAAATGAAAACAATTCTATTGTATTCATAGAAATTACCATAAATCTCTAGATGGTAGTGCAATTTACTTATTTGGTAACGTTTTTCGTATTTAATTGTTAATAAGTCCGATAAGTTCCTAACAGATAGCCAGTCAATAACTGTTAGGTTGTATAGGCTTCGAAAAGATGGTATCAAATTTTCACACTGAAATTCAGTCCAACTTTGGTCTAGCAGATATACTGTAGTCACTCAATATTTTTTGTTTAAAACCTGAAGAAAAATGGGAAACAACTTTCTCTTATGGAGATTTTATATTTAAAAAAAATTTATTGATAAAGACGTAATAGAGAGATTTTTTGCATACGATGTGGAATGATTAGAGTAAATGAGAAATTTGTTTTTTTCCCGATTTTACTCGTTTTTATTATACGGCAAAGTGGCAAAAATAGCAACTTTTTTCTATACAAGCGGTTTTTTGAAATCGATGTGAAATGGTTTACTTAAATGTGAAAAATATCTAGACAAGATGGCAAGAGTTTATACAGTACCTCGTCTCCAGACCCCAAACGTAGTAATGCAACCATTTTGATTAAAGTGTTCTACTATAATGCCAGGAAATTTTGACTTCAGAAAATAAAAAGAGCGTTATATTGTGTTTAATTTTTATTTTAACTTGGAAATGAAGTTTAGAGCAATGAATGACTGTTATTATACACTACCTCATTAATCTCCTTTTGTAAAGTCTGCTCTTCTATTTGCAATCTTAATCTATTTTGATTGTAACGATTTAAATCCCACTTATTTGTAAATCGTAATGTTAAATCAACAGTTACACCAGCATCATGCACGATATTATCTAAGTTTTCAATTTGTGCATTTAATTGTTTAACATTTTCATTACCTTTACGCATACAAAATTATATCAATGATACGATTTTATGAATGAATTAAAATCAATTTTTAAATTTGTCTCAATTCCTAAATTATTGAGTTAGATTTTTAATCGTTATTGCTTTTGCTTAATGAACATTGATTTATTAATCGAATATTTTGGCAGTACACATTTTCAATCTTGGACTTTATTCTAATGTCTTGTAAACTAAAGCTTTGTTCACATTGATGAAGAAATTTAGTCGAGTAGCAAGTAGTTTAATTATTTGACGTATGTGAACAGCAAAATTATAGTCAAATTTTTAGTAAAGTTGTTTAGTCAAGTGGTTTAGTATGATTCTATTTTTGTGTGCAAGTATTACCACTACCAATCTTATACCATAAGCATATAACAATACACAAATGAAGGAATCCGTTTGACATTTAATTGAAGTTATGCTTCTTTAGGTGCGTTATAAAAAAGTTATGAGAGTGAAATTTTAAGATTTGTGCGCCGTCACACAAAATTCACAGGTGAATGATTTAATTTACTAATTTGTTTTTATATAGACCTTTTTTGTATTTTTTGATACATGGAAAACAATATTTAAAAACCCTTATATGTAAGACAAAAATTTGACACACATTAAAATATTTGAACAAATAGTTTATAACAAGGCGATATACGTGTGAATGAACGGATTTATAAGTTATGCATTATAACTTTTAAAATTTATATAGTGTGGATTTTTGGTGGAAATTTGTTTAAATAATTTATTTATGTTTAAATATTGTAAATATTTTAATATTGTTTTTTCTTTTTATTAAAATTTTGAAAGTAAAACAGTTGGTTGACAAATTTACTTTGATAAGTATACTGGCAAATCAAATGGTTAAAATGCTAGTAGACAGAAAAACCGTAAAAATTTTCGGCGATAGAAGCAAAACGAAGAAGTACAGCAACACGTTGCGGATATACTAGTCACTCAATTATATTCTTAATTAGGATCTTGCACCAAGTCTGAAGGTAATGGATATCTCTGAATATAAAATAAATGAAGAGATTGAGCACATGTCGACGATTGATCGAGCGAAAATTATCCAATATAAAAATTAAAGATTAAATATGCTCCACCGGAGTTCGTACTAAGACAAAAATCAAGGACCAGACTTTAAGATGACTGGTAGCTATTTGTACTACTCAATGGCCTCCATATAGCAATAACAGGAGAAGAGGATGTCCTCTAACGAGATGGAGTGACGATCTAGTTAACTTTGCGGATGGTCAATAGTCGTCAAAGGCGAGAGATTAGAATAGCCAATGGCAGTTGTTAGGTGAGGTGAAGGCCTAATCTCTTAACTAAATAGACTTTTATTATATCTACATATATATTAAACACAAGTATCAATCAAATTGCTACGTCAACCAATCAGTATCGGTCTAGTTAAAAAATCTCAAATTAAAAATTGAACGTACAAAACTAAAAATGAATTATGAAATTAAATAATTTTAATTTCAAACACCGTTTCAATTCTAATAGTTCAACTTCATCTTCAATTTTAAAATTTTTATTAATTCAGAATTTGGAATAAGTCCTTTATCTAAGTTCATCGTGTCTTTGCCATATTTTTGAATGTAGATGCTTTCATATGCATCTAGTTCGGTTGGGTTGGATACCGATTTTAAAAGTTTTAGATTTTGTTTGTCGATTTTATGATACGATAAAATGATATTATGATAAAATTGGGGCAAAAAATCGAAATTTATTCGAAAAATTCTAGAGTTCTCATTAATAATTATAAAATTAGTGTCGTTAGTTTACTATTATAGAAAATTTAATATGATTGAAATTTAGAAAAGGAAACAAATAAGTTGTAATTTCATCTCTCATCGAAAATATAACTCATTCGTTGAAGATGTATCGGCAAAGAGCTATTGTAATGAGTACATTCGTACATCATGACGAAATTTTTTGTCCATTATTGGCAGTGCATTTCTTATAATTCTCGATTTAGGAATTGCGACAAAATTAATATAATATATTTTACCTTTTCTTGTTTCATTACGTATATCGCTAATTAATTGTTGTACTAATTTAATATTTCTATTACATTCATAGATTAAATCATATTCATCTTGATTAAAACGTTTAATTAACTCAACAACATTAAATAGTTCTTGTAATGGTTCAAAATGTTCTATTTGTTTTAATAATGATTTATATGTACGTACAATCATTGTTACATCACGCTTTAATTTTTGTAAATTTGTTAAATTTAATAATGGATCACGTACAGATTCTGGTAATGATGTTTGTGTTTTCTTAATATCATTTATACGTTGTTCAATTGAATCATAGGTAAACGGTTTATTCCAACTATTTACTTCATTTAATTGTAATATTGTATTATTTATTATTAATTTATCAATAGTATTACCTAAAAACAACACCAAACATTAGGTATTCTCACAAATACTTTATCTTTAAAATTAATGCATTTTCAAAAGATTGTCCTCCTCTTGTTAGAAAATAGGTATCTTTATTCGGATTATAACAAAGCCCAACGCATACCTGAAAGTTTAACAGGCGGCGACAAATACCACGATTGAGATACGACTCACTTGGAGACCAACTATTTGAAAAGTATTCGCTCTTCCAACTTATTGATTTTGATAACATACCACCTTATGTGGTTAACTTTAAAAAAATTTAACTATAGGAAAGATCATGGTGATGAAGATTTAACCAATATTTTACGCAGAAAATGGTTCACCAAGTTATATCTATACTGCTGGCTTGAGATTTGGTTGTTTTGCCGATATTGGAAGTTGGTTAAAGTTTAAGCGCTTCCAAAGTTCAGAAAGCAACTAAAGTTCTACAAACTACCGGCCTTTAAGCTTTCTGCCATCTTTGAGTAAGGTTACAATAGCGGAAGTTACATGAAAATACTCACAGAGTCTTATCCCCCAATAGTTTGAGTTTAGATCGAATCATTCAGTAGTGAGGTAGTTTCACCGGCTCACTGATCACATTTCCAACGAATTTAGTTGAAATAAATACACTGTCATGGGAATCAAAAAAGCGTTTGATATCGGTTGTCATGAAGGACTACGATGTGCCAAGACTAAGAATACTTTTTATATTATATTAACGATATATTTAAGGTTTGAGGTACCGAAACTACTCTTTTCACCGATGATACGGCCATTTACTGTTCATATTGGCAATTGAAACAAATTTCTAATTCTAATATCGATGATCCATACTTAGAAACTATTTCAAGTTATTAGCTCCCAAGACCCAGTCAAAATCAACCCCACACAGACCGAGTGTATTCTTTTCCTTTGGTGGAAGAAGTTTACCTCATACCCACTAAAATGATACGGAAATGCAGCAACTCGAAATGTTGAATATCTAGTAGTAGCTCTCCTAAGAATATCTAGTTATATTTGATACAGAACGTTTCAAACCGCGTAACATATGAAAAAGTCTCTTTAGCGCAGATTATTCCCGCTAATTAGTTCTAAGAGTATACTGATTTAACATTTACAGCATCGACTTTACAAGTCATAATTTCGACTCGGGCTTACTTTGCGAATCATGAAAATGTAACAATTCCAAAACCATTATCGTCGAGTCAAATCCCAAAAAAAACTATAAGATATTCTTCAAAACATGAACACTACCAAACACCCCATAACGTACAACTTTATCATAGCATTCTCAAAGTTCTGTTATCTTACCATATTTATACTTTCTTGGAAATCAACGAACTGGGCTACTTCAACCTACGTACGTTACTTTTCAAGGGAAAAATCCCCATGCCACACGATTGTAAATGATTTGTGTGATCTTAATTGTATATATATTCTTAATAGGTAAACTCATATATTGCTTAGATTTAGATATAAGGATGGCTTACTCAACTATTTATGTTCCGTTTTAGAATTCAATGGTTTTTGGTATAATTTTTTTATTTTCCAAATGATGTTAGCTAACTTTATTGTTTATGTACCTAAAATATCATTTTAAACTGAAAAAGCCATAAAATTGGAGTATTTTATAATTTTATGTAAGCGTGGAAGATTCAGATCGTCGCCTTTTTTAATAATTTGAGTATAACTAGTTTATAGGATGATGTAATGTATTATAGATAAAGATTAGGCTTCCTTTATTTTTATTTTCTTGCTATTAAATAATGCTTGAACTTGACAGAAATTTTAAAGAAGAGTTTAAGAAGAGAGAACTATTTTTGATTAACAAACCTTAAACTAATTTTAATGAAATAAAGTAAACACATTATCCGTGCAGCGATTCGATTACGATATCCGTGGCGATTTTGATAAAACAAGTCAAAATAATACGAAAATGAAGAATATCAATTTTTTAGTTTTCGCCTATTTTTCGAGTTATCCATGGCTAGTTTAATCACAGGTTGAATGTAGAGGCCAAAAAACAACCCGGCCCGTGCAAACTATACCCCATAAATACATGGGTAGTTTAATCACAGGTTGACCGTAGAGGCCAAAAACCAACCTGACCCGTGCAGACTACACCCCACAAATCCATGGGTTAATAACAGTCGAAAATGGCGTACTGTATATGTATTTTTAATAGTTGTATTAAATATCCAAGTGTTGATTTTTTTTAAACGAATTACATTTCGGTTATTTGTGCTCGAATTGTGTTTAAATTATAATCGTTTAACAAATAATAATAATTAAATCTTGTAAAATGTTTTAAATTGTGGTATTTATGTAACATAAACACGATAATTTCTAAAAAAAAAAGTGTCGTTAACTCGAAAAATTGGCCAAAACTCGAAAATTCGTAATCTTCATTTTCGTCTTATTTTGGCTTGTTTTATCAAAATTAATCGTCAAATCTTGACGCCACGGATATCGTAATCTTCCCCGTGCGGCTATTAGTTTATCAATAATAATAATATAGGGATTAGTTTGGCAATAATAAAAATATAAAAGTAATTACCTAAACATATTGCCATTGCATTGTATGCTAATTTACTTAATTTAACTGTTGATAGCGAATATTGGCTAGTTGGACTATCAGTTTCATAAATAGGAGTATTGGCATCTGAAGGCGTCATTTTTGAGTGAATATCTTCTGATGATTGACTGACATTCGTCATATGCAAAAGTTGAATTTGAGAATCCCCTTCATCAGCGACAGAAAATGCAGTTGGTAATGACATTTTATCATGAAAGCTCATGTTTATCAAATATTTTATTGTCAAATTATTTTTATAAAAAAATTTTATGCAAATACTAAGTGTAATATTTGTAATATGTATATATAAAAAACATAGTTTATTAAACCTAATAATATAATCTATGAAAGACCATCAATCACTATTACAAGCGAAATTAAATTACTATAGTTACAGTAATATTAATGGTGGGTTCACAGTTCACATTTCACAAACTTTAGCGCAAAATCAATGAAATTTGGTGTTTCCACAATTGTTGGGTGTACTTTCGACTATTTTCTAAGAGCACATTGGAATCAGGGTAGTGAATTATCATTTTAATACGAGTTTTTATTATAGGTATAAATAAAACCGATCAAGTGCAAGTAGTAGTCACACGCAAAGGGTTCCGTACCATTATCTATAAAAACGGCAAAAAAATTGTGTTTGCTATATGGGAGTAAAGCTTTAATTTAAATGCCCTAAAAAGCAAAAATTATATTTTATTTTAAAACTTTTACTATCAACTTATAACGTTATTATACAATTGATATGGCATAAATGCTTGCCTTGAGATTAAAAAAATGAGGCGATTGGTTGTTCAAACTTTCGTCGCATAGATAAGAACAAAGTATCCTGTTCACGACCAACTAACTAGAAGGCATCTTTTTCTTCCGTTGATTGAGGGTTTAGAGGTCCAAAAAATCTAGGTACAACGGATGCGGTTGCGGTTCCTCTTTTAATGTTTCTATTTCTATCTTATTTGAAAATTTATGTAACATTACGAAGGATACTAAACACAGAGATATCTATAGATCGTAAATATGATTGATAGATTTAATAATTAAAATTGCATGTGTCATTACATTTTAAATGTAACGATGGTACACTTATAATTATTTCCGAATTGTAAATCTGAAATAAAACGGATTAAAATGAAACAACTAGTCTATTCCAAATTTTCAAAATGAACGTGTATACAAAATTTCAACTAAATCTGTTCTAAATATCTGCTTCAAAATTGAGTTGTAAGATTCCATCCGAACAAATATACATTGCAAGTTAAATAAAAGTTTAAAAAAGTTATATTTTTTTAAATTACTGTTATTCTGTTTTTTATATATGTTGTTATTGTGACAACAGAAATTGAGAATCAGTGAAAATTTCAACAATCTAACTAGCACAAGACATGAGATACAGTCTAGTGACATACAAACCGACGGACCGACAGGCAGGCAGCCAGACAGTGGAAAATTAGTAATAGGGTCCCATTTTTCTCCTTTGGGTACGGAACCGTAAAAATTATTATATACGATCACATGAGCTCTTATTTTAGTTAACTAGTCGAGCTATATTATACAAAAGATAAAGATTACTGTAGTCGGATCGGTAGAATTACTACGGAAGACTTCTTTGTATTTATTAGACAAAGACAAGCCACGGATTCAAAAACAATAGCAATATGATCATATTTGGAGCTTAATTTGTTATAGACTGTAACTTCACTCAGGGAAATTCATTTTGTTACTAAAAGAATACCAGTAAAAAATAATATTCAAATTTAATTACATCGTGATTATTTTTAATCAATAAAACTTTTTCCAAAAAAAAAAACCTTCAAGGGGAAAATAAAATTTTAAAAAAATGAAGTTTAATACTTCTATACTTTTATTTATTGTAATACTTCCATAAATAATAACTTTGTATCTAATTATCTTTTGAAGTCGGAACCAATCATCTAAATTAATTTTTTAACGAGAATATATTATTTTTAACTATTTAGTTCCTGTTTCTTCAAATCGGTTCATTTTTTTTAATTTGTCTTTTTTGTTTTAGAGTATTTTATTAGTAGTCTCATTTAGACATTTAGAGTATTTTATTAGAAGTCTCATAATAAAAATAGTTCAAACATTGATACTCAACCATATGTCGAGTATTTGACTCTGTCAGTTGTTATATCTTAAAAAAAAATGCACATGTAATTTTGTAGATTTTATTTATATGTATGTTTTGTTTAAAGATTTTTCTATCTATTTAATAATTTCCCTTGCGTTAGACAAAAACACTTTTCAAAAAGTATTGTGCTTTTAAATAGAAGCGAGTCAAATCAAACTTAAGAAAAATGACAATTTCTCATTCAATAACAAAAGAAAGCATTTTATTTATTTAAAAACATATTTAATATGGTCATAGGAAAGATATGGATTAAACCTCGTTAACGAGTACGAATATGGCCACTTTTATCGGCATAAAAGTTATTCTTGAAAAACTTATCGTATACTTGGTTCAATTCTTGGAAATATTCTGGAAGGCATTCTAAAATTCATTGTATGCAAGGAAATGAGATTTCCAGATAGATTTTGGTAAAATAGACACACCAATATCTACAAATCATTACTGCTACATTATCATTTTCTAGGACTTTATTCAATATAAAAATAACACACCAAATATTTCATGCTTTTAAATAATTCAACAAGCAGTCAATGCTCTCCTTGTTCTACCTTTGCCAAGGAAGCTGTAGGCTTTTCCAATCCATTTGTGGTTATTATATCGATATTTATTAGCCGGATGCCTAGAAAAAACCGAAAAAATGACGTTAATATGAATATAAATGCAAATTTCTACATTTATTAATGCTTTCTTTTGTTATTGAATGAGAAATTGTCATTTTTCTTTTGTAGAAATCTTGCTTTTATCCAATAAGTCCACAAAATATAGTATTTGTATCACATTTAAGTTCGGTCGACCTTATTTTTCTCAGGTACCTTAGATAAGAAGTGCACTAAATCGATAAGCAATCGATGCTATACTAGAGGCTAATCTAAATATATATAAATCAATTGCTGGTCGTGTTTGCGTTCGTCTGGCCAAAACTCGAGAATGGCTGGAACGATTTTGCTAATTTTAGTCTTGAATTATTTGTAGAAGTTCAGGAAAGGTTTAAAAAGTAAGAAACATAAATAATAAGTAACGGAAAATACTATAAACAACAATTTAATTTTCCAATACAAAATGTTCCTAGCTGCATGTGAAACATCTTTTGTCTTTTTTTTTTTCACATGTTACAAATACAAATTAGCATCATTTCCATAGAAACCAAAATCTAAATTTGAAATTACAAATAAAACTTCTTTATCTCTTCTCACTAGCAGTATGTCGAACTATCAATTGTATAAAATGTGCACATCGCATTGTTCAAGTATTACCGGAATCATTCGTGGTTCAGGAGGTCCATGGACCTTTCATCAAGAGTATGAGTACAACAGCACAAATTATCGGGTGAACGCGGAACCGGGTATAACCCACCCAAATACCAGGTAAATACCGGGTGCATATAATATATCGGGTGCGCACTAAATACCGGTAATCCAATAAGAAATGATTTTCTGAAACTCTGCCTTTAAGGGTAGAATTACATTCGTATGTAATCGATGTAATATCATTTAATAAAATGGGGTAAATTAACACAGCAACGAGTGAACCGAGCGGGTCTGCTTTAATATATAAATTAATATTATTATTTATTCTGATTTGCCGCAGCTTCATTATTTAGTTATAGACAGTTGAGAATATGTTATTATATTTAGAAGATATTGATGTTGATTAGAAATAATTTATATGGCAAAACAATGTTTGCCCGTGTCAGCTAGTATTACATAATATTGGTAGTATAAAAAAAGCATTTTTTTTGTTAATTTTAAATGAGTTTGCAACAACAGCCATAAGATGCAACATGTAAATAAAGTAAATAAATTATAGTCGAAACAAATTAGGTAAAAATATGTATTTTGTTGAACATCAAATAGGATTTATTTAGTTCGTAATTAAGTTTTAAAAATCCAACCACACCAAATTTTTAGAACTTCTTCCTTTTTAGTAATCTCCTATTCAGTTTTATTTTTAATATTTTTAGTTACTAAAAACAGTTTTTTTATTTTATGGGTACCCATGTTAAATTTTCTCAATTTTTAATATCTGATTTGTATTCAACGGCTACAAAAACGTTCTGGATACAATTATTATTTGCTTTTGATTTTTCAGTTGTTTTTTTCTATTTTGAGGCTTTAAATAGGGAGGTAAGCTCATTTTGTGGGCGACTTTTCTAAATTTTGACACCACATTTGTATTCTGCAACTTCAAAACCCCCCTAGATCAGTGATGGATAAAAAATGCCAGATTCGCATTCGCATGTCGGAGCAATTTGAATTATTTCTTAACTTTGAAAACAAGAATCTCCTGATTTTTAATAAAGAATTGATATTTATTATTACGTATACACTACGTATTCAAGAAAATTTTCGAACAAAACATTTTACTCAAGCCACATTTTTTTTCGTGCCAACTTCATGTTTTAATTCTCACTAAATGATTGTGAGAATTAGTTAAATTGCGTAAGGTAATTGGGTCAAAACCTATGAGCATTTAAACCCACAAATATATATATATATATATATCTATTTAATGGTCTAAAATGTGTTTTGATAAAATTGCCATTATAACTTATTTCATTTTATTGCAAAAATAATATAAGAAGTTGAATTATTTCAATTTAACGCCAAAGGAATTAATTGAAAAAAAAATTATAAATTTGAAAATAATTTTTTCAAAATTCTATGAATAAAAACAAAAAATATAATTCCTCATTACTAATTAGGACGGCATTTGAAAATGTACTTAAGGCCTCACTTGAACTATATCCGCCACTGTCCAAGGCACCATTATTACCCGTTTTTACTTTTTTAATAGTTGTTTTTTCTCTTTTTTGGTGGCCTTAATTAGGGAATGGGCGCTAATTTGACCAAGTCTGAACGTTAGGTTTATGTTAAGCAACCTCAAAAACGTCAATGGTAAAACAATGTTGAATTAAAAAAATTTCATACAATAGAGCTTATTTGAATTCATGGTTTAATGGGTGAATACTAAAGCGCGTGGAGATTCGGTCAAAAGTTTATGATGTTGGATTTTTTCTAAAATTACTTAATTTAATAAAATGAGCCGTGTTTGTATAAAATCCATTCGTAACAAAATTAGATATTAGACCCTATTTTTACCTATTTTTCTCCGTCTATAAAATGACCTTGGTACAACTATGTTATTGGTACAACTTAAAACAATGCTAATATTACAAATGTCATTCCCATGGACTGACCGTTTTTATGTAGAACAATAATTAGTATCTTCGAGTTGAAATTTTATGAATCTAAACATTTAGTGATAAAATATTTCAAACATATACTGTTTATTTTAAGAAATAGGCATTTTATTAATTTATTTTATCTCTTGCGGTTTAGGGGATGGGTCATAGGTCCATGAGATCCAATTTGACAGATCTAGCTCATTCAAGAAGTTGGCTCGATTACGACATCCGTGGTGCCTCGAATTTTTGATGGATTTTGGTAAAACAAGCCAAAATAAGACGAAAATGAAGATTACCAATTTTCGAGTTTTCGTTTATTTTTCGAGTTATACATGGGTAGTTTATTTAATCACAGGTTGAATGTAGAAGCCAAAAACCAACCCGACCCGTGCAAACTAAACCCCACAAATCTATTAGTAATTTAATTACAGGTTGAACGTAGGGGCCGAAATCCAACCCGACCCGTACAATCTAGACTCCATAAATTCATGGGTTTATAACAGTCGAAAATGGCTATATGTATTTTTAATAGTTGTATTAAATATACAAGCGTTGATTTTGTTTAAATGAATTAAATTTCGTTTATTTGTGCTTGAATTGTGTTTAAATTATAATCGTTTTACAAATAATAATAATTAAATCTTGTTAAATGTTTTAAATTGTGGTATTCATGTCACATAAACACGATAATTTCTAAAAATAAGTGTCGATAACTCGAAAAATATGCGAAAACTCTAAAATTGGTATTATTCATTTTCGTCTTATTTTGGCTTGTTTTATCAAAATAAATCGTTAAATCGAGGCGCCACGGATATCGTAATCTCCCAAAGAAGTTCAAGACATTTATTAAGTTTAGAACACATTATCAAAATTTCAGCTGCTAGTCTCTTCATTTGAGTTGAATACGGGCAGGCAAGCGGGCAAACAAAAATGGACAAATACGGCGATTCTATGAAGATCTGTATCAAAGATTCCTTTGTAGCTTCAAAATTGTGTATCGTTACAAGCTTTAGACTAAATTAAATATACCGTTATATATTTCATATATGCCCTATATAACAGTTGATTACCACATAAATATGGTACCTCTTTGTTTTTCAGTATCCGGACCTGATAAACTATATTTTTTAGTAATTATCATTTTGCCGTAAAAATGTGGTTAACGATGGGTGAACACTACACAGACTTTAACGCATTTTCTATTGAATTTAGTGGTTATTGATCATGAAAAATTGATTGGAATAAAAAAAAGATAATTATTTTATTATTTATCTCAAATGCGATACAAGTAAGCTGCCATTGACTTCTTTAATGTGAAGAATATACATATATGCCTGCGTAAAAACATATAATTATTTATTCGGACTATTAATTTCTAGAAAAAAGTCTGTACCATATAGGCTCATATATACCGTAAGTTTATGACACTTGCGATTTCTTTGGATCTACTTTTTTTTATTTTATACTTTATGTTAATTTTACTTTTTCTATTTTCAATCTACAGACCGTTTTACATAATCGATAGTCAATTGACGGATAATTGTACGCAAGCGCAATACAAGCTATTATTTTCATTTACGCCGATATATCTGATAAAAAATGGCAATGTCCTTGCGTACGACTCTATCCGACACTTTTGTGTTTAAAATCTTGTACTTGTGTACAAAGTACAGAATTAAACGAAGAATATTTAGAAAATAGAATAAATTTCGAATTTTCGTTCCAATGTCCTAGAATTAGCAATGAGCAACATCTCCACGGAGAATTATTACGATTAGTTACTGTGTAGTCGAAATATGTATTTATAAAATACAAAAAATCTAGGAAATTGGGTCAAAAAATCATATTTGAAAAATCCGAAATTTAGATTGGAAAAATAGAAAATAGAAATTCAGATGAAGAAGGAAACTATACACAGAGATTTTAAAACAGACAAAATTCCAACACCGTTTTCAAAAAAATTTATTGAATATTGTCTGTTCAAATATATTAAAGCATTTAAAAAAAAAAAATATCATAATTTGAAAAAATAAAAATGTCTAATATGTTCCAGTTAAAAATATTCCTTGAAATGCGCAAAATGGAGGCTTAGTTTTTATATTTCTATTCGGCAGTAAAATACAATGAAAGCTTGTACATTATTTGTAAAACTCTACTTCCATAAAAAGATAAACTTACAGGTGTATAAGTTTTTTTTTTTTTTTTTAATTTCTGGCTTTAGCTACTTTTAGCTATATAGCCATTAACTAAAGGGGATTATTATTATTATTATTATACAACAACAGTACACAGTACTGCTAGGTGTCACCCATATACAGATTGTGACTGCTGTTACTTAACTTTATTGATTGGTCTAAGCCTGTCATTACGTTACGTCAGTCCAGGGTCAGGTGTATAAGTTAAACGCGCCAGTTTAATAGAACTGATAGAACTGTAGGCCAAAAAAGGAAAGAGATATATTTGAAAGGTTCATAATACGTATTATACAAACTAAAATGATAACTTGACACCGCAGTCACAGTAATTAGATGGACGACCTTTTTGATGTTTGGGATGTCCCGGAGTGTTAAAAATGGATATCCATGGATACATATAACCAGTGTCCAGAGCCGTGGATAGGAATCATAACTTTTCAACTTAATTAATCGGTATAATTTTTTTTAAATTTCCTTAAAATATGATTGTTTATTGATTGAATTATTATTGCAATTGGTGATATCATTTAGCAGTATTATTTGATTTGAATAATAATGAATTTGAATTTAAATTGTGTAATTACTAATAAGTACCCTATGATAAGGTAGTCAGCTATAAGAATTATCACTTAGCTCACCACAATAAGGTTGGAAATATTAAGTATGAAATTTTTAAGATATAAAAGCTGTTTTAATGGCATTTAACAATATTTTATTGCTATCTTTACTTATAAATTCATATACGTAATGAACCTTAAGATTCGCCGAAAAAAAACCAGGGATACGGATCTTTTTTTCTTGCTGATATCAGCGAATACGGATATCTGACACATCTCTGTTTGATGGTAATCTAAACTGATAAGAACTTAGACCAGTAGGCGGGCGAGGAAGTTTGTATATGATAAATAAGTAAAAAAATACTAATTCAAAATTTGGTTATAAAATATCAACAAAAAAAAACGGTAGAACTACCGCTAAAACGGAATTCACAAGATAGCTCAGAATAAAGTTTTTTCACATATAAGGGCCGTATCATATAAAGTCATTATTAGTTCCTCAACATAAAAGAACTATTGTACTCAAATCTACTGCAATATTTCCAATGCACATCATTTTTAAACAATTCCATTGTGTTTTCTGTTGGTAAATAAACATAAAACACAAGAACCTTGAAATGGCACTCCTTCCTATACATTATTATAATATCTACGTAAAATTACAAGATATTAACAAAATTAATTTTCTCATTTATTATGTACTTAATTCTGTGTATCACTTGTCGGTGTAATAATCTCTCTTAAGCATTGAATTGTGTACTTAATTCCGTGTATCAATTCACTGGACGAGGGCTAATTATCTCTCCGAAGCATTGATAAAATATTCAGTATGGTTTTCTCAGTGTATTACCAACATAAAGGTGCATATGCTGGAAATACAATTTTGAATTATACTGGTTAATCCAGTAGCGGATTTAGGCTTAGGCCCGGGCCTAGGGCGACAAATTTTGAGGGGCGCCAAAATTTTCAATATGACTAAAATTAAAAATCGATTTGGTTTTCTGTAAACTGTAAGCCAAATTTTAAAGTTTATTTTATTCCACTGTTACTATCGAAACATACTACCATTGTGAGGGTAGAATTCCTTTGTTAAAATAATTAAAAGGCAAGTACTAAAATTTGAAATATCTAACAAAAAGATTTAAAAAATCTTTTTTTTAACGTTAGCATTAAATCTATTATTTATTTACGAATTTAGATCTGTTTCATATTTTTCATTCAAAATTTAATTTTAACATTTTTTTGCGCTTTATTGTAAAACAAAACATGTCGGTTAACTGATACAATAAATTTTTTATTTTTCAATTTTTCGTATGCGAATCCCAACCTGGACCAGTCCTGGCTGACATGGGACTGTCCGTTCGGCGTCATTTGACCGGTGGCCAGCCTCATGTCACAATATATAGACTGGACTGTTACAAAAGAAAAAGGCCACCATATCGTCTCGGGCCTAGGGCATCTTCAAACCTAAATCCGCTACTGGTTAATCTATTCTTTTAAGACTTGGTAAAAATATAACATTGTTAATTATTGACAAATTCTTAAAATTAAATCTAATATTATTACAATCGTATTATTATAATGATTGTAATAAATACAAAAATTATATAATTAGGAATGTGTCTATATAAAAATTGTTCAATACAAAACCTTCAAAAAATGAACTAAAAAGTAAAAAACAATTTTGTGACAGATAATCTTTCGGAGTCGGTTCCAACGAATCGATTTTTTATTGAAGTATATGATTTCAAAAGGAAATTATTTATAGTCACAAGAAAACTATTTATAGAAATTTTTCAATAAAAATAATTTTTTTAAATGCAGAAGAACTTGTAGAGACGGAATATTCTAGATCTTACGTAGAGTACAACATTGTCAATGAATATGATGTTAATCTATACATATAAATAAAATTGGAGTGTCTGTTTGTAATATTGAAATAAACGTTTTTTACTACATGTACGGTACATACACCAAAATAACATTTACAATTCTTGTCTGTCTGTCTGTCTGTCAATTTGTTTCGGCTAATCTCTGAAATGGCTGGACCGATTTTGACGGGACTTTTATTGGCAGGTAGTTGATGTAATAAGGAGTAACTTAGGCTACATTTATTTTAGAATATATTATTTTATTTTAGAAAAAGTAATAAAGCAATGGCCAAGTTCTGTCCAGTACCGCGCGCAGCTCACGCGCATGCCACCACTGAGCCGCCACGTCAGACACCACTTCTCCCACCAACAAATCAATATCACAAAGGCTGCCTGTCTCAGAACGCACGAGTGGGCTATTGCTGCCGGTTGTTTCTCAACGGCTTCATTTAGAAATTGACTTCCAGTGCTTATATCATACTTTTGATAGTTTGATTTGATTGATAGGTATCTTTTATAATAAATACTATATATTGCTTTGTAATAAATATTCCGACTACGGCAAAGTCAAAAATATATATCATTACACTTCTTTTTGCCTTTGCCGTAAATGACTGATTGACATATTAACGCAGGGCTGAAACTGCTTGATCTAAAAGCATGCAATTTTGCATGGATGGGATTTTATATGACGTAAATGAGGAAAGTATAAGGAAATAAGGAAAGGATTTTGAACGCGTAATCTTTTTTTTTTCTTAATTAGTCGTTAGATTTGGAGCAAGTTTTCATGAAAAAAATTGCGATAGTTACAAATAAAAGTAAAAAAAGTCCAGTAATTGTGTTATCCATTCCACTTCCATGTATTTTTACTAATGCGGATAATATTTTGGCAGCAAAACCAGTTCGGCGAATATTTATGTGAACAAAAATGTAATAGAAGTTTGAGATAATGTTTTTAAAGAAAGTTCAAACTGCCCAGTGAATCGGTCGGGTAACAGCTAGTGAATAAAATAAATACGATCTTGTTATTTTCTTTTTGTCCCCTTTAACAAGTGAAGATATCAACTAACATAATTATTTGTTTAGATACCTTAGATACTTAATTTACGCAAGTATCTATATTTAAACTATTTTTAATCGTAAACATTCATAAAACACTGTAAATATCCAGTCCATATAGTTATAAATATATAAATAATAAAATGTATTGTAATTATATGTGTCAATTAGCTCAATTTGAGCTAAAATTGTGGCTTGAAAAAACAAACAATTGTTTTTGTGAATATTTCTTCTATCTTTTATTGTTAAAGAATTGCGCCACAAATCCATTGTATTCCATTCACCAATTTTGCTCATTAAGGAACTTTAACTCACTTTTTATGCCTAGAATACATCACCCATATTTGAACTTCGTATCTCGTTTGGTTTTTGAGTTATATACTAAAATTTTGTTTGTTCTGTCAATATTTTCTAGCGTTAGAAACTATAGACTAAAATGTATAGACTATAAAACATATTTGTCGAGTATAATAATCGGATTAATGTCAAATTTCCATTATCAACTGCCACGGTAGGGCCGCTAAAACGGCCCGATTTTTTTGAAAATATACTTTTTTATAAGTATAAAATCATGTCCAAATCTTAACTCATATACATTTTTTAAACAAACAAAATTCTAACTTAAAAATTTTGAAAATTGGCAAAGCTACACAATACTAACTTTCAGGCAGATTTTATGTTTAGACATAGGTAAAAATTATTTTCATGCTGCTTCAAATACCCACTTCTCATCAGCTCTCCTACTAGAATATCCGAATATGAAAGATAAAGTATTTTAGAGGTTTTAGCTTGTTCCTCTCATAATATTTTTTAACAAAAACTTTTTACAAGTAAGGGAAAATCACAAAAAACTATTGTAAGAAAAAAATTTTGAATATTTGATTTTTTAATAGAAGAAAATTTTTATTTAAACCAATATTGCTTACATTATTTATTACTACTATACCAGGGTAGATAATTTTTGAAAACAAAAAAAAAATTATAGTATTATGAAACCAATTGGAAACGGAAGATAATATGATAAAAATGAAAGGAAAAATAAATTAGGGGCGATCTGAGTTGGGGAAGTAGGAGGGGGTGAGTGTTTTGGGTAAAATTCGGTTTATCTGAATTTCTGGCAAAGCTACAAGTCCTATGGAAAAAAGTTAAATGGCAAAGTTGTAGGTAATAAAAAGATCTACAGCTTTTGTATTTACACTTGTTTTATATAACCTCAAAATTTTTGTAAAAATTTAAATAAGTTTTTAGTTTTTTATTTTTATCTTGTACAAAAAAAATTTTTCCTACGAAAACTTACCATTTTATGTTCCAAATACACTGTAATTTTTTTGATTAAAAATATTTATTTTTTTCACCTTATTTTGAATAAATATCGAAAAAACAGCCTAATTTTCAATCGAAAAATTTTAAGTTTATGTGAAAAAAGTGTTAATACAAAAGTTATACATCTTTTTATTACCTACAACTTTGTCATTTAACTTTTTTCCATAAGACTTGTAGTTTTGCCGAAAATCGAAATAAACCGTGTTTTACCCTTAAAAACTCACCCCCTCCTACTTCCCAAACTCAGTTCGCCCGTAATTTATTTTTTCTTTCATTTTTATCATATTATCTTGCGTTTCCAATGGGTTTCATTCTACTATATTTTTCTTCCACTTTTTATCATTTTTTAAGGCTTCTACTCTGGTCTATACACTATAATTAGGTGTTTACGCTTAAATTTGTTTTATAAAACTTCTTCGTCCAGTTTGTTGCTGGGATAACGAACCATTGATCTAAATTATCTGATTTTCAGCCATAAAATCAAACATTAAAAATGAGTTCTTAAGTTCATTTCTTCTTTAAGTATAATATAAATAATTTTTTTTTATTATTTATCAATAATGAAATTTCTAAGAATCTACAATACATTATCTATAGTTAACAGTAATTCTTGAAGTGTTTATTAAGAACGGTTTTGTAATTAATGATTGTACACGGAAAAAGTAAAATGTTTTAGTGGGAGGATTTCTTTATTAATAATAAAAAAAATTTTTAACAAATACAGCGTACTTTCTTCAATAATATTTTTATTAGTAAGTGCATAGCATATTGTAATCGCAAAAATAATTTAATTTAAACTAATATTAATAATAATAAAAATTAAATATGGTTGAAATTGGAGGTGTATAAAATAAATAAAAAGTATTAAAGAGAAGAAACAGAAAAAGATTCTTTTTATTATTATTATTATTATTGTTATTTGTTTGTTAATAACTTTCTGAAAGAAAGATTATTATTTTCATCACAAAAATCGACATCAATATTTTTTGATATTACGTTTACAGGTGTTTACCATGTATTTATAAAATTAAAAATGAATACACCAACTAACAGTGTTAATTATTTAAATAATACCAATATTTAAACTAATTTTAATTATTGACATTAATGGTATGCACTAAATACGTCGTCCATAGGGCTATGAAGATTAGTAATTTATAATATGTGTATTACGTATAACTATTATTACATTAATTAAAGTAATATACAATATAATTATTTGAACTGATTGTAGCCAATTTTAACACTTAAAGAAATGTTTCAAACAAAAGTTGTTTGTTTTTAAAATACAAATGTATTTGTATGTGAACTTTTCTTCTATCTCTTAAAGTTTTAATGGGTGATAAGCCTTTAGGATCTAATTGACCGATTTTGCCCATTTTAAAACTAAGCGCCATTTTTTTGACTTAGAATAAGCTATGAAAATTTTAGCTCGCTATCTCTTTTATTTTTAAGTTATCAGAATGACGAATAAACGAAAATGAACCAATTAAGTGATGCTACGAGAACCTAGGTCAATAATTTATGAGTCGTTCGATATTTTCAATCGTTACAAACTTTAGACTAAATTTAATATAGCCGTATATATTTTATATATTCCAGGTATAAATAATGGAAATGCTAGGTACAACTGAAAGTGAGTCTTCTTGTCTCTGTATTTCTATTAAATTTATTTAAAACAAGTGAAAATAACAGAGTTGATTGTTTAGATAAGATACTCGACATATGATTTTGTATCAATATTTGAAATATTTTTTATCATTAACCTTCATACATACATAAAATATGCAGTCCATAGAGTTATAAATTCATACACAATTATAATATGCATTGCAAATAATATGCTTATTCGCTAAATTTGAGTTGAAATTGTGTCCAATCCAAACTTTTTACGAAAAATTATTTCAGACAAAACTTGTATGTTTTAAAAAAACATTTTTTTGTTCTAGAATTTTTCTGCTATCTTTTATGGTTCCATTAGACCCAATGGACCGATTTTAATCATTCACGAAATTGATCTTACTTTTTAAGTTTGAAATACATCACCAAAATTGCAGCTCACCATCTGTTCGTTTTTGAGTTATCATGATGAAGGATGAACAGACAAACATACAAACAAAAATCGACCAATTAGGTGATTCAACTTAAACCAAACTTTTGTTTGTGACTTTATGAATATTTTTTGTGAATATTTTTAGTATATATTTAGTATGTCGAGTATCAAAATATTGTAGTGTAGTATGAAATATCATCATCGATCTCAATAAGTTTGCCAGGATAAGAAAACGTAAAAAGGGGAGATATTCTACTTGTATGCGCTTTATATAAAAAACAAGTTGAAATACAAATAAAAATGTAACATTTAGAGCGAAAATTACAGTTTGGCGTCCTGTAAGTTCCTAATTTTATGTTTTTTTTAATTTTTTTTTTTTTTTTTTTGGTAAACATGTATTTTCGTATTAAGCACATAGTCTGCTTACAGAATATATGAAGCAAAAAAATTAAATAAATTAATTTTTTTTCGTTATTCTGTGACGGAAAAGTGTCCTTATCGATACCCCTTATACTTTATCATCAAACCATTTTTATCGAATATTTTATTTATTTTTTTATTTTTTTCCAACTATATAATACTATATTATACGAAGTAATGAGGAGCAAAGCAATACTGTCTCAGGCTTGGTCTTGCTCAAACATTTCGAGTCTAGTCTTGATTATCTCATCTAATACTTACGTTTTTTTAAATTCATTTCCGTATGCACTATCATTATGAAGACTATTAAAAGTAAAAATTATAAATAACTCACAATTATTAATTAACTCTTTCATTCCTTTTGTGTATTCGAAACAAAAAGTTTCAAAGTTTTTTGACCAACGAAGAAATATATTGAAGTTGCTACACATATTTTGACTCATGCATTTATCGGAAGCTGTTAGTTTTAGCTTAGTCATGCCCATTTAGTCTTGGTATTGCTGCCTTCCTCTTCGTTTTGGTCCTGGCATTGCTTGTTCGGTTTTGGTCTTAGTTTTATTTTTATTATTTTTTTTTTTTTTTGCAAGACCAAAATCAAGACCGCAAGTCCAAAACCAATTAATAATTAACTCTTTATTCCTTTCTTGTATTCCAAACTAAAAATATCCAATATAAAAAATTGTTGAACATTGAAAAAAACATATTGTAGTTGCTACTAATATTTTGTCTCATGCATTTATCGGAAGCTGTTAGTTGTAGCTTAGTCTTGCTCATTAGTCTTCTTCTTGCACACTTCCTCTTGGTTTTGGTTTCGACCTTGCTTGTTCGGTTTTGGTCTTATTCTTGCTAGTGTATATATAGTCTTGGTTTTGTTTTTTTGCAAGATCAAAAGTGCAAGTCCAAGACTAATTTTGTCTATCACTAGTATAAAGTAAAGTCTCCCTTTCTCTCTATGTCGGAAAGTTGTGCATGAGTTGTGATTTTTATTAATCTATTAGTGTAAGTCTGGGGGACATGGTCGTAGTGTTTAGGAGACGCTGTAAAAATCAAACTAGTGGTATTTTTTCTGGAATATACATTTTAAATCAATCTTAATTCATTTAACTATAAAATAACATTTATTTTTTATTTGTTAAATAGGATATTGGATTTTTAAAATAAATTTCGTTTTTTTCCCCAATTTCCTAGATCAAATTATTTTTTATTTTACTAAATAAAATACGTATTTCGACTAAAAAGTATCCATCAACAGTATGAATTTGCTAGTTGTAATGATTCTCTGAGGAGATGTTACTCGTTGCTAATTTGGTGAGGGTTTGGTGACGGTGAATTTTTTTCGAAAAATCCCAGAGTTTTCATTAATAATTATAAAAAAAAAAATATTAGATTTTTAATTGAAGCTGTCTCGGATTAAAACTCTTACTGAGCTTTGACATACAGCGGGGCTAGGTGTTATTAGGTAGCAAACTCTGTTGTGGCCATCTATATCTGACTAAATATGACTATCTCTCTTAAATCAACCGGGAAAGGTGTCCACAAAGATATAAAAATTAAAGAAGCCCATGTTTAAATCAGTGAACTAAGTATAAAATATTACAATCTACCTATTCCGAGAATAAATGGGATGACTATCTCTAGCGTACGGCCATCTTCGAATTTACCCTATATCTAAATGAATATGTTATTCATCTTAATTATTTATTTTAGAACATATTTGGACATTAAACTATTTAATTAAATTTTGAATATCGATAATACATTGTAAGTTAATGTTGTACAAATGGTTGGACTAAAATATTTGGCAGAGTTAAGGAGAGCTGTTACACAATAAGTACAATACAATAAGTTTGGCTAGTAGCTCCATTGAGCAGTAGACCTCACTCATGGTGATAACTTAATCTCATTATTTAAAAAATATAGGTCACAGCTTTATTGTAATTAGTCATAGATTATAAGAAACCAAATATTATAGTCTGTGTAATTGGTTTTATGTTCCCATATTTATACTACTAACTCCATCATATTGTTAGTTCTGTAAAAAAGTAATTTAATACAAAATTAGAACATTAAGATAAAGAGGAAACCAAATCAGTTGAAATTGGTAACAAAGAGGAATTGGAAAACAAGCTTAAGAGGAATATAATCTGCTCAAAGAATATTTTTCATTAACTGACAGAAATTATACAGATAGTTCGACTGAGAATCCAACCATACTTGGTTATCCATTAGGATCTCTTCTAATTACGCTATCGGTAAGAAATGGACATCTGTTCCTGGTTTCGCCATAAATTTACTTAATTTGTTCAATGCAAAGTCTAAAATCATAAATATTTAGGATGGTAGAAATAATATTAGTAAATGATGCCTTGGACATACTCCAGATTATAAAATCAAGATTTTTAAATAAAAATTGGTATCAATTTTCTGTCCCGTTCAAAAGCTATAGGGGTACTTGCTTGAAAAAATTGCCAAATTCCTAAAAAAAAACCTTTTTGGTGGAGTTAATTGAGCAGTTTTTGTTGAGAAATTTCTTTTCAAGTAAACACTACTATAAGTTTTGAATGGTACAGAAAATTGTTATCTATTTTGTTGTTTTTGTTTTTTGAGGACTTCGTTTACTTGTAGAACTAAAAATCATCCTTAAGTAAAATTAATAATCGTTGGGAAACTTGTATAAAATACAGATTTATTAAATCATAAAGTTATTGCTCCGACCATAAAAGACCATACACATGATGATCTGTTTGTATATATCTTCATCACTAACAGTCACTGGTGCGGTTCGTGATTTCATGTTCTCCTTTTTTTATTTTTATTATGAAATTGTGTGTGGTGTAGAAGGTTTTTAATACATTGCTCACAATCAACCAGTCATACGGTCCGCGAACGTCGGCCGAAACAAACACAATATATCTATCTGAATATAAAACATTATAATAAATATTTAAAGTAGTTGTTCATAAGCATTTGAGAAGAGATATCAACAATGGAGAAAGAACCACAACCGGATTCGTTATCAGCTGTTACCGTTAAAGAATATGCTTCATCGGAAGTGTATAGCAGTGAACCACCCCCTGTAAGTGTTATATATTATTTAAATTTATTTTTGTTTTTAATTTCACGTATTTGTTTTTATAAAATATAAATCTTCATTTCTTTGTTTAAAATGCCTTTCACTTATAACATAATTTACAAATGTAGGTATCAAGGAAAAAAGACGGTTTCCAATTTATTTAATTATGACATCAGTTTTTTATTTTTTTTATTTTAATAATATTTTTATGGTTTGCTTATTTAAGTAATAAATGCTAATTAAGTTTCCTTTCCATCAATGGTAATTGTATATAATTATAGAATTATATGTCAAAAATGTCTAAATTCAACTCAATTTATGTAAATACGTAGTTTAAATTTTTTTTACGAGCTTAACACTCAATAAAATTGTATCCGGTTACCTTTTTTTTCGTCAAATATCGGTACCTACTTGAAGAATAATAGGGTAAAGTAGCGTATATTGAACCGATGTTTAAAACTCGCTTTTTCAAAAAAAAAAAAACAAACGGATTGACAGTCGTGTATAAAGGTATTAGAATATTCGTTAAAATAATGTCACTCAGATTCATCATATATCTATTTCAAAATGTGTCATAAATTGATAAGAAATTTTGACTGATCTACAAGAAATTTCAACCAACAATTTTATTCTTATTACAAATTGATTTTTAAGAGATTTTTACTAATTCGAATTACCAAAAAGTTAATTTGTCGAATAAATACGATTATTTTTTATTCAAATTTAATCTTTTAAATATTATTTACTCTCGCATATAAACATTTCAGTTTAACAAAAGCGTCTGATACGATTTTATAAATAGAAGAAAAAAAACATATTTGGTAGCGAATATTTTGTTTTTCAAAAGAATTTGAATAAATTTTGTTATCATTACAAATTAATATATAAATGAAAGAATTTATTGATAGCGTATTCTGGTAATTACTCACAATATTAATTTTCCATAGACATATATATTCACAATCCGTTTATTTATACCGGGAGCCGTTGCACTTACTAATAATTTTGTGATGTTTTCGACTGTCCATAACCAACATATTTTTAATTACATGTCAGAAAGAACATATTAAAAAATAAATAAATAAAATTATTAATCAGTAATAAATCATTAAATCTTTATTGTCTCTATATGTTTATAATATGTATGATACATTGATGATGATACATTGTTTTCTTACAATGGCAGTTGTCAATTTTTCTAAATTTACATAGAATTTGCAATAAAATTGTGTACATAAAATTCATTTCCGGCATCATTAGATCTAAAATAATAAATGCTATATCTATTATTGCATAGGGAACATACTATCATATCACACTTTTGCTATGACTGTAGAGAAATTATTTTATACTTTTTAGTCCGTTATAAAAACTGTTACACAAAAAAAATTATTTTAATTTTATTATTATTTTCTGCTTTTTATGGTTATGTGAATGAAATTAGTGAACGGAATTCGAGTTTTTCTTCTTCTTCTTGATTTTTTAAATTTTTATTTCTTTTGTTTTGTTCTCTCTTATTTGGTTTCGTCTTTCTCACCTCGTTTTTGGTTTTCATCTTGTTTTCCCCATTTTCATGCATTGGCATCCATTTCTGAGCTATGGTCCAAACTTAAAATATCTAGCTAATTGGGCAGTTAGTTTAAAATTAATTACAAAATTCCACCCAAACAGTCTTACTTGAAAGCGAGTTAATTGAAATATGCTAAAAAACGTGTCAGTGCATTTTCAGTATCATGGTCTCCCAGTCTATATGATTTCCTCTATTAAACCAAAGAATACCAACGCCTAATTAAATTAATCATGTAAAATGACATCACTGACGTTTGAATTTCAATTTATAAAGCAATTTTTAATTAAGAAATTACCTGGAATATAAATTGTTGTAATAATTTTTCTATAAATTTTGTTCATATCTTTCTTTACGGGGTTATATACAGTTAGAAGGCCGAAAAAAAAGCTAATTTTCCAGAATTTTTTCTGAGAAAACATTAAAATTTTTTTATTTAAAATTTTGTACAAACATTATGGTATCTTTTAACTGTATTTTAAGACTTAGTATTAGTAAAAATATTTATTTGGAAAGGAGCTACAGCTGATCTCCGGGAGCTCCTCTCAAAAAAGACGTTTTGCGGTGACCACTATATATCTGAACTGGATCCTCTGAAATTAAAAAACCAAACAGATATCGTTAAAGTAATGTTAAATCTAGTAATTAATCGAAGAAATAAGAAAAATAAATGTTTATAACAAACTGGCGGTTTCTAAAAGAAATCGATTTTTGACCAAAAATTCGGCCTTAAATTGTTTATAAAAAAAATATTTATCGGTGAAAAAATTACAAATATATATATATATATATATATATATATATATATATATATATATATATATATATATATATATATATATATATATATATATATATATATATATATATATATATATATATTTCAGAAGCTCGTGTTAAAATTTTTTCAGACTAATCGGCTTAGCCGTTTTCGAGGAATGTTGGTCACCGACTTTGAAAACTGCATTTTGAAAAAAAAGCGTTTAAAGTTTGAAAAGTACTTTCAACAAGCACTCTGAAACGCCTTTTAAAATTTGCGTGTAACTTCGAAAATATTCACCGGAATGATATGAAATTTTCTGTGTGTATTCTTAAATATATGTACATTAAGAAAATAAAAAACGATTTTTTGGAAATTCTAACTGTATATAACCGCTTAAACTTAAAAAATAAATGATTACAAAACAACCTTACTCAGACCCGGCATCAATAATAAAAAAAAGTGTTATGATATAGGCTACTTTCCCCTATTAAAAGTACTGTTATAATATATATAAAAAATTATTTATTACTTATGATACCAATTTATAAGGTGAAGATTTTTTTAAATGTCATGATGGTAGAGGAGCCTAAGCGGGGGTTTTTGTATTTACTCAAGCGCGTCAAATTATGATATAGTAGGTAGATACCTTACCCCTTGTTGAGTACCTCCACCAAATTTTGGCTCTTTATATGGTGCCGCGCATAGGTTTGCCAATCTAGATGGTAAAAAAATGAATAGTTTAAACTACTAGCTTAAAAGTGTACATTTTACTAATCTGCCGATTTGAGCATGACGCAAGAGAATGGGAGGGTCGCATACCTGTAATAAAACGCGATTTGAACATTATCAAGCGTGGTCGATTTTTGTTTTATTTTGAAGAAAACAATACAAGGGTAGCGAAAAAATAGCATCTGACAATTTAAGTATGACGCAGGGGGCATAAAATTTCAAAAAACTTGCCAGTTCGACATTTTTGAACGTGGTTGATTTTTGTTTTACTTTGATTAAAATAATACAAGAAAACATATTATTTAGCGATTCTGGCGTCACGGAAGGGGGCAGACTGGTGACAAATTAACAAACGCCACCAGTGCATTCTCGAGTGTAGTTGAAACTTTTCTTATTTTGCCTTTTAAATTGAAGCTTCGGTTAGGTTCACTTAACATCCTCTACGAATATCTGACGAACTTGAGTAAATTTTTTTACTACCCATTATTAACCACTATTCCGTATGGCCATCTTTTCTATGAAAACCGGGAAATTAAAATACCTCCGTTTCATTATTCCCTATTATGAAATTCCCTGTTATGAAACTTGTCATCATTATTCCCTATCAATAACTGACATGCTTTAGTATTTCCAGGTGGCTGTTTTCTTTTACATTTTTGAAACACTGTACTCGCTTCTCCCACCACTAAAAAGGTATACGTCATATGACCTTTTTTCATTATAACATATTATCAAAATCCACTGGGTCCCAACGACTCTTGATTAAATCTGCATTTAGCATCATGGGCTCCCCTACCATGATGAATGATATTCAAAACAGATTATGGTTTTGTTATTTAAAAACTTAAATTCGTTAATATCCGTTTTATTAAATGTTCGTTGAAACTGATACGCATTTATATCCAGAGCGACATTTTCTAAAGCTTAAAATTAAATTAAATTTATTTTATCGGTCTAACATCTGATAATTTCAATTTGTTTTCAATTATAAAATTATATATAAATATTTGTGTGGGTCATATTATTGAAGTTTTTATTTTTTGAAGGCGCGTTATGAAAACATGGCAGTAAAATTTTAAGATTTTCGCGCATCACCGTCCCACAGAATTCACAGGTTGAAGCTGTTGTTATGATTTATGTTACACTTAATGTAAGAAAATTTTTCAAATTTAAACTGAGCTGTATCGACTGTGTTGACTATCCTTCTACAGTCCTTTTATAATTTTATTGTAATTAATTAGTTGCATGCAATTAAAAATTGTTTTTTAATGATGCCAAAGAAGTATAAGTTCTGACGCGAGTTCATAAATACACACACCCTTTTCTTTAAAACTTTTTCCGAACATAATAAAAACAAGTGAAGATACCTACTAGTGTTAATTTTGTATATATCCGACATAAACTTGAGTAACAATTTTTAAGCTACTTATAATCATTAATATATATAAAATATACTTACATAATCCATATAGTTATGTAGTTTTTTATATTATATAATACATGCAGGCGATAATTACCCAAATTTCAGCTTGAATTGTGGCGAATCTAAACAGTTTATGAAAAAAACATATTTTTAACAAAACTTGTTTGTTTTGACAAAACAAACATTTTTCGTATTTGAACTTTTCTTTTATTTCTAATAGTTTAAAAGGTAGTCAATGGGTCCATTGGACCCAATTGACCAATTCATCCATGAACTTAAACTCACATTTTAGATCTAGATTACATATTAGCTTAATATTTTATTTATGTTTATCCTTTTTTAGTAATAATAAAAAAATTATTTATTTTTAATTATTAATCATTTATATAATTTTAATTGTTCAAAAGTTTTTTAAACTAAGCAGAGTTATGCTTTTTATACCCCACATGTACAGAAAATATGTGAGGGTATATTTAATCTAAACATTTAACGCTAGAATATATTGAAAATACTAAAAAAGAAACTTGTCGTCATCTTTTGTTGTCAGGTACATAATTCAAAACCGAAATGATATAGTGAGCTGAAATTTGTACACACTTAAAGTATTTTATTTGGCTGGGTTATTCGGCCAGACAGACGATATATCGCTGAATGATTAGATACCTGTTTATTTTGGCTGGGTGAACCTAAGTAGCGTATGAAACAAGATCTCCAACAACACTATAATTTAGGAAAGGATATTTATATGAAATTTCTATTTTAATTATCAAAATGTGAAACTGGACTCAATAATAAATGAATTCAATTCGAAAATTGATTCAAATCGAAGAAGTTATAATCACTATAGTACTCGTATGATGTCATTCATATCATATTTACATTGAAATTTGATTCATGAGCTTGAATATTTTTATGAATAGACTGTTTTTTCGTCATTGAAGTGAAATTTCAGTCGTATCGTTATGTATCTTCTATAAAATATAATATGCGAGAAAATGAGATAGATGTATGTATAGTATTTAACGTCCGAGATAATGAGATAGAAAAGGTATTTATCAAGGTGTTTTACAGTGTTTTTTATAACAATAGTATATGTTTGTGGGCGTGCCTGTGTTAAGGCATTTGAACAACCGTGGTGTATTGAACGCCGATATTTGTAAGTGCATGATAACAACCGTGATGTATTGTTCACATGTATTTGCAAAGGCATCATAAAAATTATTGTTTTATGTACACGTATACTGTTTATATAAATATTTCACTATATTCATAAAAATATTTATCGAAGTATAATGCATGTAATATATTTTAAACTTGGTATCAATATCATCTGAAATGATATTACCCTACAATTATCCTGCTCCTGAAATTCGATATCTTGAAGTTTCACTTCTATCGCTTGTGAATAGCACACATGCTTTTTTTTTATTAAGCTCTTTATTTAAGCAAAAGTTTTGAACATCCATAAGATGTCTATTCTTAAAGATTCGTCAAAAATTCTGTTCCAAATTTGTGAATTACAGACGTTTCAATGATAGTAATAATAAAATTTAGTTAAAATCCCTATTATTAGACAATTAATTAATATTTAACTTACCTCAATAAAAAATAAAATGAATAATAAATATTCAATTATTATTAAAATAATAAAACATGTGTTTATCTTGAATTGCAGAGGATTATAGAAAATATGTGGCCTTGTGCTATTAACATAAACAATTATCTATCAAATGGTGAATTTTAAAACATTCACTTCATAAATCCTATTTGTAATAAATTAGAAATGATCATAAGAGATCCTATAATTAGTTTAATGATTTAAAACAGATCGGATATCACTTCAATTGTGTCTATCATCATCAAATTATTTACTCGTTTTTCTATTCAAACATTTATGTGACAAACATGACCGAGCAGACCGTCACCAAATTAGCAACGAGTAACATCTCTTCAGAGAATCATACGTATTTATAAAAATACAAAATAATTTGATGTAGAAAATTGGGGCAAAAAATCAAAATTTATTCGCAAAATCCACTCATTAATAGTAATAAAAATATATACTGGGTATTCAAACAATATAAACTGTCAGTTATTATCTTTATTTGTTTAAGATATTGGTAGGTAAGTCAGAACGTAAAAAATTATTCAATAAGTAGGTGAAGATGATATACAATGGGTGAAATGAATTTATTTATAAAAAAAAAAATGGTTCTTAAATCATTTTATGTAGATTTCTCTTTTCAAGTAGTGACTATCACACTTGAAAAGAGCCGGGTCATACTAAGATGATATACAAAAAAACTATTATGACATGTTATAACTAATGAATTTAATCATTAATTTACGGTCGTTTTGCACTGGAGATCGTAAAGTTTTTTTTTTTAAGAATAAAAAATATTTTATTGCAAATAAAGCAACTACAAATCATTTTTAAAGTCAACGAGACGTGGTTATGTGTACAAATGTGAAGATCTTAGACCTCGTAATCAGACAATTCGTCTGTATAAAAAGTTTGTAAATTGTAAAACAATAAGTAATATAATAGAGAGGGATAGATCGAGCTTTGTGACTGCAGTAGTACTCATTTGCAGTTTTCCTCTGAGCCTTGGACACGATTTTCCATTTCTTTAAGATAAATTAGAGACAAGCACTCTTTATTTGCTGAGTGTAATGTATGTATATTTATATAGGGATGTTCTTGCCCTACTAATTTTACTTCTCAGTTGAATAGATACTAAATAGTCAATTTTAATTATAATAATGTTGATTTCACTTTTGACTGATAATTGAAGTTTTCTTTTTGTTTTTTTAATCTTGTATCGAATCACCTGGAAAACTGATTTACCGGCTTCTGTAATTTTATAACTTTTTATGTACTTCATCTAAGTATTCAGTGAATTTTACATCTTATTCTGAACCGAATCACTTCCTTAGTGACGACATTCGGAATACATTTTATCATTAGTATCGGGTGCCAGCTATCCTTCCTTATCAATGATTTTCAATGGTTTTCTATTTGAGTTGTATAACGATGAATTCTAGAATAGTTTCTTAAAAAATTCAGCCTTAACTGCATACCTTTCCATTCCCTTCATATTATTTTGACATGTAATATATTTATTGTTTAAAATAGAATGGATAAATATTTAATTTAATTAATATCTATACAGAAAATAATATAAAGACGTAGTGAAAAACATCCAAAAAATACATTAAAAAGGGAAAAATTTTAAATGGTAAACTTTTTATTTAATAATATAAGGAATTCAAAAAACGCTCGACATTTGAAATCCATCAACTACTATAACTGGGCTCTGAGGTAAAAAACTAATTGCACTCGGCTATTATGTTTATGTGATCAACAAACATATTACATACGAAAGCGCCATACATTTTGTATGTGCTTCCTCTGTAGACCACAATGCTTTGATTGGGGAGGGGGGGATCTGGATCCGTGCCTGCTTTTATACTTTCATAAAATAATAAAAAAATAAAAAAAGCTACCAGAACTTTCTCCAAAGTGTAAATAATTAAAATATAATACACATAATAATAATAATAATAATATAGTCACGCAAATAGGTACCCTGTACATTATTGGCATATTAAAAGAAAACTTAATTATATTATAATTGCAATAATATTATATTAAAAATATTATCAGATGTTTGAAACAATAATAAATAAAAATGAATACCATGATTTCAAATGTCATATGTAGGTAGGTATGACAATTATGTTTTATTAACTCTCTACCATCACTAGTTGGTTGGTTGTGTTACGTTTGTACATAGAGTAAATAACCTATCAACAACAGATAATATATAAACTATGTATATGAATAATAACAGGAAGACATATTTTGTAAACATAAACTATGTAATTTTTTATATCTAGGTAGGAAATTAAAAAATTCTATCATATTTTTACAAAATTTCTTCTTTTTTTTTTTAAACAATAGGTAGTTTATTTCCTATACATGAATAAAGTCATGTTTTTAAAACTTCATTAATAATTTATTTTTATTTTCTTTACATACGCTTGTAAATCATGTTCTGCTAGTTGATTAGTTCCATATTGAATATATCTATTTATCAAAGATATTTTTATATTTTTTAAAACTATTGTTCTTTCGAATGAAGAATAATGAAGACAAAATAAAAATTATACATTAAAAATATACGATGTAACATCATAATTAACCAGACAGAACAAGATGAGCCAGTGCTTTATAAGGTCCAGCACACACCATCAGATTTTCTGATCAGAAAATCTTATAGTGTGCGCGTACATATAATGCTGTCTGAAGTAGCATCAGAATTTCTGATCAGAAAATCTTACGATGTTGTCTGATATAGGCCATCTATTAGGTAAAAAAGTAATTAATAAATTTAAAATATTTGAAAGTTCATTGGGTCATTATGATTCGTTGTACGTATGCTACGATAACCGATGATATGCACTTGATTAAGATTTTTGTCTGATGTATGATTATATTTTCTTATAAGTATTTCTTATTGGACTGTCTGATGGTGTGCGTTGACCATCAACACTGTACGGGATGTTACTTGATACTTGTTTCCTAGTGTTACTTATTGTAGACGTTCGATTATGTGGCACAAATTTCAATTAATGTCGCGTGCGAAATTTTGTGGCCAACATCTCATGCAATTTTTCGTAGATGAGTGTAGCATGCATTTTCATTCAGGCAACTTCAGTTTAGAACATCATATCATTCCAAACAGTAGTAGCAACTGCTTATTTGGTAATAGCATTGAATCGTAAAACGATAAGAAAAGCTCCACGATATTGGAGAAGACAGCTATTAGTCGATGGTCAAGAAAGTCTTGAAATACTTGAAATACTTGACAAAATCGCATCTAAGTTAAATAAAGTTAAAATATGTTAAATAAACTTGAAATATGATACCAATTTTCGGGAAGCAATAACACCTCCTGTAAGATTATTAGCGACCTTGTGATACTTGTCTACGGGTGATAGTTATCATCGCTTATATATCTGTTTCGAATCTATGACTAATTATTTTACCTTCATCAACGTACAATAATTATATTTACTACATAATTGTTTCAACTTATCGTATTTTATTCTTATATTTTTATCATAAATTTTATTATCCAATGAAAATTCTGGGAAAATCCTCGAATAATCAATAAAAGTAATTTTATCGTTTATTCACTCCATGTTGCTACATGCTACAAATAGCACCGATGCGTTGACTGTTGGACAGACGACGATACTGTTCAACACATTGAAAAAAGCCTACAGATGACGCAATCGACATATTTTTCGTTGCTTTGTATTGTTCTATGAAAAGACTGTGTGTTGCATGCGTCAATGCCGTAATATGTTGCCTTAGTAGAATTCCGCCTTTATTCTGAATTTCTTTCCGCGTATCAAATTGAGTTCATCCACTACACCTTAAGTCTTCCCGTTTCCCTGAATACTAGTGACTTATAAAGAAGAATTTTTTTCACTATATTGCCAACGCCCTAACCTGCAAATTTTGTCCTGTTAATTTGTATGTATTTTAATAGGCTGCTCTTTATATATATATATATATATATATATATATATATATATATATATATATATATATATATATATATATATATATATATATATATATATATATATATATATATTTATTTATTTTCCTCATACAGTGGACCCCCGACAAACAGTTTGCTGGGCAGTGTCGGATTAGCGAATTTGTCGGATTATAGAGTACTGCCTAAGACCCCCTATAGTCAGGAAATTTTTACGAATTACGAGTGCCTTGTAATCCGACAGAATTACAGATCCAATGATAAGATTCTACATGTTTATATATGTACTCTGAAGTACAAATCATACTTCATTATGTATGTCAAAAAATAATAGACCATGTGGAATTACAGGGGGGGCCGAATTATCGAGGGTCCACTGTACTTATTATTAACGTTGTATGTGTATGTGTTTACACCCATAAGTATGGCCTGTCGTTTGTCGGAGTTATAGGTGTAAATATTGCCTTTATTATTGCTTTAAATATTTGAATTTATTGAATTTCGATCTAAATTGGATATTTCTTTGGACAAAAAGTAATCAATAAAAAATAATATATTTCCTAACATAAAAAAAGCAACCATTATTTTTTATGTTCTCTAATCTTCTTGTAATACAAAACGTTTAGAGTTAAAAAAAAAATCTTGAATATAATGTTATACTTATTATAATATATATTTACTGTTATTTTTGACCTAATTTTAATAATTAGCATTCATAAAATAGTTTAAATATGTATTCCACATAGTTATGAATACATATCTATATAAAATAATAACATTTCTATACCCATGTGTTTTTTAGCTAAATTTATTTTAAGTATTTCAAAAGAAAAATTTTTCATTTTGGATTTTTCTTCTATCTTTTACGGTTTAAAAGTTGGGTCATGACTTTGCTCATTCACAAACTTAAAGTCATGTCCTAGACTTTTTCATTTCATTTTGTTGGCGGGCAGGCGGACTGTCAAACGAAAATGGATAACTCAGTTGATTCATAGCAAAATTTTGTTTAAACCTACTTTCTATTATTATAGATACGATTTTCATCATGTATACTTTTTTTTCGTTTTATCTAAATAAAAGCTTATAGTCCGGGAGGGAGCGTTGCATTTTTCATGGTGATTTCAGGCCGATCAATTTTCGATTTTATTGAAAGTTTATATGATGTTGATAATCGAATGGCGGTTCAGCAGGCGTTCCCAAGGTGGACTAATAACAAGGTGGAGGAATAATAAAATATATTTCAAGTCGCTTGAAATTAATAATAGTTTCAATAATAAAAAAAAAAATAGTCACCAGAATGTTTACGGGTGGAAAAATTGTCAGATGAATATGATATTTGATTGCCTTAGATGGCTACTCAGCAGACATTTTTATCCCGCCCGTCCACACTCTCGGAGCTTGCTGACTTTCATTACAGTGTATGACTAATTAATCGACTTAAAATGATTGTGTCATTTGCTTTTTTTTGTTTGTTTTTTGCTTAAAAGTAAATGCACTAATTGTATATCTGATTGAATAATTTGCAATATATTTGGGCTATGATTAAATAAATCATCCTTATAACAAATGATTACTTAATTATTAATTACAAAACAATAAATATTATATAATAATTTAATAAATTTCATAAAATAATTTGTTGTGGTAAACTAGATTTTGTATAAGATATCTATAAGTATAAATACCATTCATTCATTATACGAGGCCTCATTTTATTTATATAAATTCTAAATAAATATCTAACATGATGCATGCATGAATAATTGTTATTAAATCTAAGTACATAAATATACAATGAAATCAGACATATTTAATTACAATAAAATATTTATTAAATTTATACCTACCATTGATAATAATTTGATATTCGATTCGATCAATTATTATGTGTTCAAAATTTATTGGACAAAAACTAAGCGTTATATTTATAGACAAAAAAGAGTCTAATTCGACAAAAAAACTATTTTTGTTTTTTAATTTATTTTATGAAAGTGTAGGATAAATCGAAAAATTTCTCTGATATAGTAGATAAATTTTGATATTATTATGGATTCATGATCTTCAATAATTTTTTATAGATACATAAAAAATAATTATGGATAATCAAATTTCAGTAATACATTTAATTTGTAAATTAACTTTTATTAAAAATAATTTAATTATGTTTTTTGTACTTTACTATTATATTTAAATATTTATGAAAATATTATTTAATTATTTACATTAATCTAATTAATATTTCATTCTCAAATTTAGTCGGATTTTTTATTAACATCTGAATGTCCTAACTGCCATAAATAGGTACCACGGTGTATCAAAAATATAATATCATAAATTCACATACGGAGTCATCAAAATATGATATTGCAATTGCTGTTGGCTAATATACAATATTGACCCCGGACTGACGTAACGTAATGACAGGCTTTGATCAATCTATAAAGTAAGCAACAGCAGTCACAATCTGTATTTGGATGGGTGACCACCTAGCAGTACTGTGTACTGTTGTTGTATAAAAAAATAATAATCCCCTTTGGTTAATGGCTATATAGCTAAAAAGTAGCTGAGGCCAGAATTTAAAAAAAAAAAAAAATATATACAATATTGATGACATTATAAGTGGATTCCCATCCATGATGTTATACTTTCGAAACACAGCCACGTAATATACTTGAATAATGGCGGAAAATGTGAAAAAAGACAAATGAAATTCAAATATTCCCTTCAAAGACAACGGTAACATCATATTTTATTTTTTGAGTTTTTTAATTGTAAAAAATGACAATATTTTAAATATGGTTTTGTTTATATAAATTTAATAAGAAATATTGTTTTCTTGAATTTTATTAAATATTATTTCACTTCCGCCAAAAAAACACAAAGTGAATGGTACTTTCAAAGTTGATTTTCTATCTTAATTGCATTCGAAAGTGCGTTATTTATTCTTTAATTTACTTAAATTTCAATGATTAAACTTAAAATTTAATATCATATTGCAAAAATAAAATTTGTGAAAAATAGGCTACATTTTTAAATAATTTAATCCGGCTAATTCAGATTACAAATCGCCGTATGATTTAAACACGCCTTATATCTAACCAGTGTTTCTGAAAATTTTTAATTATGAATTTTAAATAGGTACTAATGAAAAAATATGTATTTCCAAACATAAAATGTGGGCTGTCTGAAAAATGTATTATATAATTACAAGTTTTAAAGACTATTTTTAATAGGTTGTGCTCAATATGAGATCTTAAATCTTTATGAAAACAATACAATTTATTATACCCAACATTCATGGCATATTTGAGGGTATTTTAAATTTATTTAACGCCAGACAATATGGAAAGCAGTAACATTAATTGAGAATAGGTATTTATAGAATCAATCACCTAATTATTCCATTTTCGTATATCCACACTTTGTGCATCATCAAGATAACTCAAAAATGAAAAGAGATAAAGTGCTGAAATTTTGGTAACGTATCATGGACCTAAAATGTGATTATTTATGTTCGTATCAAAGCAGTCAATTAGATTAAATGAATCAATGATTTAATGTTTAAAAGATAGACCGAAAACTTCAGATAGAAAAAATATATTTTTCTCTAAATAAAACAATTTTTGAAGTTATACATCTTTAGGTGCGTTATGAAAAAATGATGAGAGTTGAAAATTTCAGATGTGTTCGCATCACTGTGACACAAATTCCATAGGTTGATGCTGTTATTATGATTTATGTTACACTTAATGTAAGAAAATATATATTTATTTAATTATTCAAATTTAAACTGAGCTTTATTGACCGTGTTGATAAGCGTTCTCCAGTCCTTTTATTATTTTATTGTAATTAAGTAAAAAATTTATTGAACAAATGATTCTATCAACATGTATTTACGTAAAAGAGAATGAGTTTTCATTAAAATCGGTGGAATCGTTTTTTGTTGAAGATAAAAAACTGTAAAAAAAAATTTGGAAAACGGTTGACCCTAAAGGCCATCCCTGCAACTTTCCGCTAATCGACGTGTTGTTACAAGGTCAAGAGCTGATTAGAATTTCAAATCGATTAGTTAAGCCGTTTCATAGTTATTTCAAAAAAAACGATTTTTGCTGTTTCTTTCGTCAACGATTTCTCACAGACAAATCGACCGATTTCGACGTGTTGTTACAAGGTCAAGAGCTGATTAGATTGTAGAATCGATCGGTCAAGCCGTTTAAAAGTTATTTCTAAAAAACCACTTTAAAAAAAAAATTTTTTCGTAGTTTTTTAAAAATTTCTCGAAATCTACCGGTCCGAATCGGTCCAAACTCACAGAATCTAAGTTTGGAAAAACTCTTCAGAATGCCGTTTGCTGAGCTCGATTCGGTCAAGCCGTTTCAAAGTTATAAGCGATTAACATACTAACTCACACACATTAATACAGACGGAGTGACGACTTCTCAGGAGTGTTCAGGAAAGCTTCCTAGGACGTTAAAACGTCGAGATCTGATGAGAACTCAATTTTTGCAAAACGGGGTGAAACCAATAACTTCCCGATTTTAGAAAATTTTCAATTTTCTAGCGGGAAGTTAAAAACCACAAATTCTCATATTTGTAATAATAAACAAATTAATGTTTTTTTAATTCTCCCCATTGGGAAGTTCCTTTTGTGGGCCCTGCTGGTCGCACCTAGACCACTTGTATTTTAGTTATTTATAACTAGAAAGCGTGTGTATAGTATAAATACATAATGGAAGAAAGAGTAAAGAAATCAATTACAAAATTCCAGTCGAACGCACACACAAACAGTGAGTTAATAAAACCGTTTAAAATTATAGGAAATCATTATTAATGCATTTTCTAATAAAAGTATATATCTTAGTCTTTTCAATATGCTAATACTTTTAAAGAGTAATAATCAAAAATTACCAGTGAGAAAAACATATTATGACGACTATTCATGTTATTAATAGCTCAAGCTTTTATTCAATAATCCGAATCAATAAATATTATTGCTTTATCGTTTAAACAACAAAAACTATTTGAATATTGATTTTTAAAAAAATCTGTGTTCCTAATCTCTTCACAAATTATTCCTTAAAATTATAACGGAAGCAGCTTTTATTTGAACTTAGTCTTAATTTTTTTCACTCTTTTTTAAATTATAAGTGCATTTTCGACTTACAAAGTTATTATCAAGTAATAACTTCTCATTTAATATATACAAAAAAAAACTATAATACTTGCTCTGACACCACTACCTGGCGATTCGTTAAGTCTCTGGTCTCATAAATTATTCGACGATAAGAGCAATCAAATGAAAGAGACCAGACCAGAAAATAAAAAAGATATGGTGGTCCCGGGATCTTGTTCTATTGCTTGATTTGTAATATAGCAGGATGAACTTGAATGTGTTAAAATAAAACAATGTATTTTGTGAATGGAATTGTGTTAAGAATAATTTACATATTAAGGATAACAACGAACTTTTTCGGGATGAAAACTGTATTTAGCGTATTTCTAAATATTAATAATTATAAAATAGCTCAAAATAGGCATATATCAGCTATAAAAACAATTAACACCGTTAGTTTTTATTTTCACTTTGTTATGCAATTTCTTATCACTTTCACCCATGATGTTATAAAAAAAGTTCACCGCATCTATCAACTTTCATAATTGAAGTGCTGAGAGAAACTATATTTTTATACAGAACCATACAAATCTGAGGATGTTCGAAGCAATATTTTTGCTTTTATACCTTACTTTGGAATCAATCATTTGCTTCCCTACCTTACCCTTCGCACATCTACTTTTTATACGGGAAAATCAATACCATAACAAGTTTAATGTTGGTTTGAGGCAATGAAATCATGCTACGTTTTATCCAGGTTGGATCCCTCCGTAGTCTCAAACTTGGCTGCATTCTTTATCTTATTAAACGTTGATACCGAATTCGATTAAAATAAGAGAAAATAAATTGGAAACGAGAATTATTATTGGATGATACCATTTGGTCTTTTTAGCAAGTTTTACTTTCCAAACTATAGTATATAAATTCATAATTTAATTTTAATGGTGACAAATATCCTATATATAGATGTAGATAAGAAGTTCTTCTTCATTGACTTTGTATGAGTTTCTTCAGTATTGTGTAAATAAATTATTAAATAATCGATAAAAAATCTAGATACTTTCTTTAAAATTATTTAAAATTATAGTGTGAAAATTCACAGTATTTAACTGATTTTCTAATATTGTTTAATTCTAAATCAAATCATGATAATTATAATAACTAAAAAATAAATATTTATTTGTAACAAAAAAAAAAACAACACAGAAATGCAGAAATTAGTGAAAGGAGAATTATTACATGTACTTGCAAGATTACCTTACAAGTAGGCAAAAAATCGTATGTATAAAAAATATATAGTTGCATATTGTACTGGTAGAAAGTGATTGAGTTTTTATCCTGAAAAATCAAATTTTGCATATAACATTTGTGTATACATGGCTGTGTGTGACCAAAGTGTTTATAAATCGATATTTCTCGAAAAAATTATCCGATAAACTTAAAATTTTAGATGATGGTATCAATTCCATTAGAGTGGCAGTCGACGACATTCAATAAGTGAATTTTGAAAGAAAACGCAAAAATTTTGGATTTGTATAAACCGAAATTAAATTGAAAGAGGCTAAGGTTTGGGTAATTAACAACTTTATAGAAGGCACACACCAAATTTATTCACATTTCAGATCCATGAGACTGTTGAATCAACTGTATATCCAAATATTTATCTTAAACTATAAAAATTAATAAAATTAATTTTTGAATCGAAAGTATATTGATCCAGCTCTCTTGGGTCTTATCCACTACCGCGTTTCTTTCTATGTGTATTCACAATAATTATTTAATTTAAAACTATTCAGCCTTTATAATTGTTATTATTAACATTATTGTTATTTAAATAGAATAAAAATATAATAGAATTTATATAATTATAAATTTGTTCGAATTCATAATTATAATTTTTTTTTTAATTCTATTTTTTGCATAAAATAATTTGTTTTATTTTTAGTTATTAAATTTATTCAGTTGATGGCGTAGCTTCTTTTGCTTGTTGTTGGCCTTGAAAAAAGGTTATGTTTTCTATACATTGCTACACGATTATAAACAATTATATATTATATGAGAGTATTGGCAAGATTGGTAACACGAACATGAACCATTAGCAAAAATACATGAAAATTCTAAAATCTACAGCGATCTGCGGCATAATGCTTATCATCGCCTTATATTAAAAAAAAAAAAAACAGTTTTACTAAACTACTTGTAATTGAAACATTAACACCTAATGTGTTAAACAAAGTCAAGAAAAACTATCTTGTTCCAAACCTGAGGTAACATGGAGTTTTTGATGGGGAAAGATGGCTTACGTTTCCAAATTATTTAAAGCACATCTGCGCAGAATGTCTGGGTCTTTATTCTCTTCGCCGATAAAGAATTTTTAGAAAGTATATTTTTTATTCTATTATTTTTGTTCTTATTGTTTTTTTTTTCTGTGTTTCTTCTTTTTATTGTTTTCCCCGTTTTTCTATTTTGATTTACTATTAAGTTCTTTGTAGATTTTGTTATTTTTTTGCGTTCTTTTCTTTTTTCAAATCCAGTTCCGGTATTAGTTCAGTTTAAAAGTCAACGGTTTCAGTATCACTATTTTGCCACGTATCATTTTTTTCTGATATAATTTTGATCTCTACTCTGGGAACCGGTATTATATCTTTGAGGATAACAGAACCGGACCTAAATTGACTGACATTTTTCAAAACAAAAGAATCATTTTGACAGACATTTTGTAAAACTGATTAACATTTTTTGATGAGTAAATTTCTATACTAAACCACAAAAAAATAAATTTAATAAATGTAAATTAAAAATGTGGCTAGATAGGGTGATTCCCCATCATGACTTTGAGAGTAGACCATCTTACCCCAAAGGCACTTTTTGCTTTAAAACACACTACTTTGTTTTTAACTAATTAAATCTATGAAGCCATACTCAAAATATTTTGGTTATTTCCTTTTTATCCAGATGAACAGACGAGAAAATTCTATGGCAATAGGTTTTTTGGACGTTTTAGTCTAGTCTAGGTATGGTGTATGCATATTGTGTAATGCATTTTTACTTAAAATTCTCTAGAATACAATAAATACGAATGCGAATTATCTTACCAAATAAAATACATAAAAGGTGGATGCGCAATTAAATTATGCAATATATTAATTTGAACGATGCGCTCTCGTTTATTTGCACTTGCACCATATTTTTTTACTTCTCAGTGGGATGTTCTTGTATTAGGGCCAATTTTAAAAATTTTGATATATTTTTACATTTCAGGGTCACTAGAACCAAAATCCGACGTTTTTAGAGCGATGTCTGTGTGTGTGAATGTGCATTAGAAATCGTCTCGATTATCTCGGGAACTTGATATCGACGTAGATCTGCTTTAATTCGACGCGAAATTACATAACTTAAAACTGAATAAGTTGTCAGCAAAATCGATCCAGCATTTTATTGTTGAAGATAGACAAATTTAAAATAAACAAATTGTTTTTTTTATTCTCATCATTGGGAAGTTAACACACAGATTTGCATCTAATAATGGATCTGTGTGAAACTATTTATAAAATATCACTGAATCGGATTCATGAATGGTACAAGCTTAAAACTTTAATAAGTCAGTAAATTTTAAAAATTTCTTATTGGAAAATTAAAGAGATCTCGCAAATCTAATATCGCCACTATTCATATTTCATCTAACATCACTCATGATATTTACTTAAAAACATATATTACTAACATAATTTTCTAAATATATTCTCAAGAAATAATCGAGTTAATTTTCTCTTTAAATAATGATTTGTGAAACAACGGTATTGTATTGTTTATCAAAATTGTACAATCTCTAATAAGGAAGACATTGTATTATAAATCTTGAGTACATACTATGTATTTTATTTAATAATAATAATAATACAATTGTATATTATCACTAAATGAGAATAATAACTTCTAAAACATTAACGAGTGGGCTAAATTTTGTACTGAATTATATTGTCTACCTTATCTCTTAATTTCATTGTGAGAATGAAAATAATGATGAATGAGGATTATGGACCCTTTCATCCAACAATTCCTATTTAATATTATAGCGGTCGAGAGGTAGAATTTTTGGACGCCCAATGACGGATGCGCTATACGGTAAAATCAAAACTGAAATAATTTAAGGTAACATCTATAAAATAATATTAATGTTAAATTAAAATGTTTTTTTTAGCAGTACCCAAATTAAATTTTGTTTAAGACCTAAAAGATATTTTACGATAAAAAAGGGTAAAAAAGGTAACGTTAACTGCAAGATGTAATTAAAAATGCCACAAGAATACATATTGTGGCAGGCTCGAAGGCATTATCTATCTGCCTATATAGTACAATTGGACGTAACGTTTCAGGCAGGAAGTTTTCCATAACCATCGTTATGACACGTACTATATATAATTATTACTCAATCTCGCCAACAATGCCCAAAGAAATTAAAAATTTATTTTTAGGTACAAATTTGTAGTTTTTTTAAATGTATTATAAATTGCGAGAACCCAGATATGCTGTCTACCTGCATGCATAGTAAAATTGGGCCGGGCAAAGCTAAATCTTATGTCATAAAAGTAAATGTACAATGTGGTGCTGCTAAGACTCAGAAACGAGTCCCCATACGATCAAGGGAGTTGTATGGTGTGGTAGCCTTCAATCTTCCACCCATGAAGAAACTTGGATATGTTGATTCTATGTATATGAGGGACTTTGATAAATATCCAGTCCTTTTCTTGCACATTGTATTAGTTATAATTACGAAAATATTCGTTTTCGAATGATTTAATGTAATTTTTATGAATAACAGTGGTTTATAGTTCAATGGTTAGAAATTCATCTAAATGGTTCTAGATCTTTCATAGACTTTTCTAGAATGTTCAACAATGAGCAAGATTGCTCTAAAATATCTTAATTTCTATGAATGAAATAGAATGGTCTTCAATGATCCCAAAAGCTATAGAATATTCGATATTGTTCTGAAATGATATGAAATATTTTTAACTTTTTTAAACAATTCAAATTTGTCTGCAATAGTTCTAAATGCTCTCAAATAGTTCAGAATGTTCTATAATGACCCAAAATAATAAATAATGTTCCAAATTATTAATATGGATAATCTAAAATTGACTATGATAATTTAAACTTGTTTAAGGGATTTGAAAGCATATGCAATGGATCGATATTCTAGAATCTTCTCCGTATTTAATATCAATTAGTTCATTAATTGATTTGGTACACATTCTATAAGCCAGAAAAAACGGTGAAATGTGGAAAAGTGGTGGAACACCTCCAATGTTAAAAATTCTTGCTTCTACGTATTCCTTAGTCCTTCAGTTTCATACATCACCTCTGCCTTACTATGAAAATTGAAAAACTTAGGGTAGTTTTCTCATCACAAATAGTAATAATGATAAAAAAATTCAAAATTACACCACGAAAATCATCTCTCGGGAGTTTTTGGGGTCGTTGATTATAAATACGATCAAAAAACAATTGTGGATGGTTTCAATAACATATAAAACCCCGTCTGAAGTGACAGATTTAAATTTTTTTTCAATATTTCACCTCGGAAATTATCTCTCGGGAGTTTTCCGGGTCGCTGATTACTTTTGACGCTGATTTGAGATCATAAAGCAACTGAGGATGACCTCTAGATCTCTGTATACTTTTTGAGCTCAGTTTCGTGATCAGCAACCCTAAAAACTGAGACGATTTTCATGGTCAAATTTTGTATTTTATATTTTTTTTTTACCACTGTTTCTATTTAGGGAGGGAACACTACCATAATTTTTTAATTTTAATATTGAGGCGGAGGCTAGTGGTGATTAATATTTCTTAAAGTTCAAGGAACGCGCACAAACAAGAATATTTAAAATTGGACATCTTTCACCACTTTTCCACATTCTCCATTCATTTATAAAGTAGGTTACTTATTCTCATGCAGTTAGCCGAATAATACATCGTAATTCGCACAACGCAGGTCATCGAAGCTAGTATAATTATAATACACAAATCATACTTATAACAATATACATGATTTTATTAGTTTTTTTTTATTTATATGGTGAGTAAGTTGAAGCATTCCATACTAAACCATATGGCGGATATTTAAACAATTAATTTCTCTGCTAGTTATCTTCAATTGTTTTAAACAAAATTTAATATTTGTTGTTGTGTTTATTCAATTTAAATTGTTTTATATGTTAATTATTGTATTACTGTTTATAATTGTTATTTCAAATAATTATTAATATTAAACCATTAATTTCAAAATTTTTTTGTATTATTATTATTTATTTTTTTTGTTTACATTGTTATGGAATTACACTATTAATTTGTTGGCTTTCTATTGTTTTTAAAGGTATATTTTCTCTGTCCATGACCTGAAATTATTGTTTGTAATTTTATTATATAGCTAGCTAGTATATTAGAATCACAATATTATGTACATTATATCAAATTGGTTTTAAAAATACACAGATCCATAAGGTATAGGTTATTCAAAAACGGGAGAGCAGACCTAAACTATACTATTCTTTCTATATTTAGGTAATTATTTAATTAATTATTTGCAATCAAAATTACAAAAACTGTTTTCTTTATATCTCAGCTAATTAATGCTTTTTTATGTATTTTTTTAATTCAATAAATTGCTCCCGATTTGCTCTTTAGCATTATAGAAATATGTATTTTACACGGTATTTATAATAAAATCAAATAGCATTCTAAAAATTCGGATCAATATCTACTAATTTATTTTATCTGTTACTATCGATGGGTCTTCTTTCCTTAAACAAGACAAACATTTTGCAAAACTAGCAAAGATTGGAAATTTTTATGGTATGTGAAAAAAAGACAAAAATCAGGAAACATACCCTATAGTTTCTCGTATAAACACAGAAAGATTTCTACGAGGCACGTCATCACCCAGGAATCTTTTAATCTGTTTAGGAAGACTATATATTACATGGACTGAAAAGTCCCGGGCCTAACACATAGATGGTGCTAGTTTTATTGCAGTCACCTTTTTTCAGTTAATACAAACCTTCAAAAGACAGCTGTTAAAATTTCATGATATTCTATTCATTAGTTTGTGAGTTATTGTGCTAAGAGTGACGCTACTTTTGTTATTTTCAAAACAATGAATCAAAAACAATTTCGTGTTTTAATTTTACACTGCTTCTTGATGGGAAAAAATACCGTTCAAGCGAAGCAATGGCTTGAAAAGTGTTATGGGGACTCCGCTACATCAGAAACAACAATAAAACGTTGGTTTGCTGACTTCAAACGTGGTGGTAGAGACACCGTTGATGCAGAACGCAGTCGACGTCCAAATGAGTCGGTAACACCAGAAAACATAAAAAAAAAAATCCACAAAATCGTTTTGAATGATCGAAAAGTGAAGTTGCGTGAGTTAGCTGACATCGTAAAGATATCAAAAGAACGTGTTGGCTTTATATTGCACGAGCATTTGACTATGAGAAAGCTCTGTTCAAAGTGGGTGCCGCGGTTACTCACTGTTGACCAAAAACTAGAACGTGTTGATGATTCTGAGCAGTGTTTGGCTATGTTTAAACGTAACAAACCGGAATTTTTGCGTCGATATGTGACAATGGATGAAACATGGATCCATCACTTCACTCCGGAATCAAAACGATCGTCATCTGAGTGGACAGCAACTGGTGAGTCCAAAGCGCCCGAAAGCACAACAATCGGCTGGAAAGGTTATGGCCTCGGTATTTTGGGATGTGCGTGGTGTAATATTCATCGACTATCTTGAGAAAGGAAATACCATTAACAGTGAATATTATATAGCGTTATTGGAGCGTTTGAAGGACGAAATTGCAAAGAAACGCCCGCCTATGGAAAAGAAAAAAATTTTGTTTCATCAAGACAACGCACCGTTCACAAGTCAATCAAAACAATGGCAAAACTACATGAATTTAACTTCGAATTGCTCCCGCATCCACCGTATTCGCCAGATTTGGCTTCCAGCGACTACTGGCTGTTCGCAGACCTGAAAAAAATGCTCGCCGGTAAGAAATTTCGCACGAATGAAGAGGTTATCGCTGGAACTGAGACCTATTTTGAGACAAAAGATAAATCGTTCTACAAAAGTGGTATTGAAATGTTATAGCGGCGCTGGAATGATTGCGTTGCTGTTGATGGAGATTATGTTGATGAATAAAGCTAATTTTGAACTGTTTTCTTTGTTAGGCCCGGGACTTTTCAGTCCATGTGTTTATATATATTATCCACATTTATACAAATTTAGAAGAAGTAATCTTTAAGATCCCCCATTACTCGTTTTAAAAATTATAGTAAACCGGCCGATATTAGTACGAACAATTATGGGATGAAAGCTTAAAATAGCAGCAAACATGATTAATAAACTTTGGGAAATATTGTAGGGTGAAATATCGAGTTAAAACTTAAATTTCTATACACAATCAAGAAAATCAATATATAATTGTCTAGGAGCTGGCTGCAAAAAACCGGAACTATCGAATAACCGGATGAAGTATTTTTTAAATGTTACTACTCACTGTAACTATTGGTACATAACATTGCTATATTTTTTCTACGGTACATTTTTTGGACATAAACTGTGCCAATCGAGTAACCGCATGAAACTAACTGATTTTAAAATCTAAATCCATGGCACGAATTTTTTTTTAATTTTTTTGTTGTTGAGTTACCGTACCTATCGAGTAACCACTTCAAACTATAATCAAATTGAAGTTTAAACATTTCTTACTAAGAAAATACATTACTGCCACTTCTATTTTAGTGACTAATGCCTGGTACGATACTTTATATTCCTTCAAGCCCTATATGTGCCCTGGCACAAAATGATTTTTTCAATAGTTACAGTGAGTAATATCAATTAAGAAATACTTCATCCGGTTACTCGATAGTTCAGGTTTTTTGCAGCCAGCTCTTGCTCTATAAGGTTCAAACCAAAAATGGTGACAAACCAATTTTATTTTTAATTTTTTATCATTTTTATTTCTCTGATTAGAAGACTTTAAAGCAAAAAGACGTAGCTTTATCAAACTAAATTCTCGAACATACTTCTATTCTTTTATACTAAATTCTCGAACATACTTCTATTGTTCGATTCTGTTTTTTGATTGTGTGGTATCCATTTTAAATATTTTATCGTACTTGATACCGATTGATTTAATTTTTTTTATTTATTTTGAAAATGTATTGAAAAAAACCATTTTTTTGTTTTTGACAGGCATACCATCGTCAACAACCAGCTACAGCTGTTCAAGTAGCACGAATTGCAGCTATTACAATAGTTGTAGTCACATTTACAATGGGAATTTTTATGCTTGCAAGCTCCTATGTACAAGCTAATGCTACATGCGCTCATTTGCAACAAGAATTAATGCTTCTACAAGAAGCAGCTGAAAGATTTCAACCACCAGAAGCCCTAGTGCAGGTAAATATATTTACTAAATATAAACATTTTAATTTTCAATTGTAACGATTCAATATGGAAAAGTGTTTTTCGTAATATCTGTTTGTCTGAGAACATTTTTGACTCCTTGGACCCACGAACATAATAATAATAAGACTGATTCAGTTCACTCACTGGCTGGGCAAAAGACTCCCCTAGCAGATTATAAATTTTCCCTATTTTTCCCCTACTTGCACATCCCCACCTTTGATACATGTCCCTATTGGGATTTTAGGCGATTAAAGTGTATGACTACATCCTTTGTTGTTTCTTATATTTACAGAAGAAATTTTTCGAGATTTTTGGATGCATAGATCTTTCTTCCGCTCGTTGGCATGAGCGAAGATTTTTATAATCCCTTTTAGTACACAGGCATCAATCACCTTCCTCTTAAATGTTATTGGAATGTTACCCTTGATTATATGCTTTAAGGACCAAAACTTTTTCCACCAATTAGTCATCTTGGCGTTATTTCATTACAGTCCTAGTCTGCATTGTAATAGTTTTTTCCAAAATATTTATTTTGATTGGCATACTCAAGAGAGACACCATTCAATAAAATCGATATCTGTTGGGTATTCTACATAACCTTGGTTTTGATGCGATTTCTGATCAGACCCACTTCCTAACAAGTTGCACTTAGCTTATTGGACATGATTTGTTATATCATATGCAAAACGCAAGTTAGAGAGCTTAATACCATCGATTTGCACACCAAGGCCTTCCCATTGTAATTTAGAGAACTTTTATTCTAGAACTGTATATAATGGTTTGAGTGATAACGGATCATCTTGCTTTGTCTCTTTTTTGATAGGAAATTTAGAACCCAAACTCTCCAACTTTATCGGACCTGAGTTATTATTGTAAATTTTTATAATGTTGCTTACGTATTTTGAGGATATACCGAATAATTCAAGAGAACGCCAGATAAAGGACATGATTTGTTATATCATATGCAAAACGCAAGTTAGAGAGCTTAATACCATCGATTTGCACACCAAGGCCTTCCCATTGTAATTTAGAGAACTTTTATTCTAGAACTGTATATAATGGTTTGAGTGATAACGGATCATCTTGCTTTGTCTCTTTTTTGATAGGAAATTTAGAACCCAAACTCTCCAACTTTATCGGACCTGAGTTATTATTGTAAATTTTTATAATGTTGCTTACGTATTTTGAGGATATACCGAATAATTCAAGAGAACGCCAGATAAAACTTTATTCTAAGCTATCGAAGGCTTTAGTAAGGACAACAAATAAGGATTTGTTATATTCTTGGCACTTGTCCAAATATTTGCGTGAAGGTGGTCTTGTGTTGAGAACGCTTGTCTAAATATATTAGTTGTTAAACTAATAGGTAGATGTCACTAGAGCCTTATAAAGAGTTAAGTATAGATCACACCTCTCTATTTTAATTTGTTTATATGCCTTTGCAAGTGAGAGAGAATGACAATAATTTTTACAAGTTTGTTATTGCAAAGCCCCTGTAAATTTCCTAAATGTGATAAACGTGTTTAACAAAATTCATATTTATCGGAAGTCGAGTTCAAAAGTTACAGTGGAATCCTTTAGTTTTAAGAAATTTGATAATTTCAAGAACTTCTGGCATCTTATCTAAGAAGTTTCTAATAGTGAATTAAAATTGTATAGAATAAAATCCCTTCGTCAAACTTTGTAAGATTTCAATCAACAGAATCTGTAGTGCGTAAAATACATATTATTAGAAATAAGAATTAAAATATTATATTTATATAAATAATAAGCTCTTAAAACAATTATACTTCTTTAAACGGTGCTGTAACGTATGTCCACTCTCTTCTGTCTGTGATTTCTTAAAAATTCAGTATACAGGGTGCTAGAACATTTATACAACTTTTTACCAAGCGGAGTCTCTCAAAATAACTCGAGTTAGCTTAACTTAAAACGTACAACCTTGCTGCGGAAACACCACTCTGAGTTATGCGATTTTACTAAAGTTTTGTGTACATCACGCTCTTACTATCATCATATAACTAATAAGTCCTTTGGAGCCCCAAAAAAATATGTGGAACTATTCGAATATAATTTTTCGTTTTTAAACTGCTTTTAATGATTAAAAATGCGAATTTCAAGAAAACCATCAAATGAATTTTTACAGAACCAAAATTTTAGTTTAATTTATTTTTGTCTCTAACTATTTGTGTCGAAAAAATGAGTGATTTCCAAAATATTTCACTTTAAAGAACATCAATGTTTGACTACTAAAACATTGTATTTCCTATTCAATATTAAAAATTAATTAACAAATTTCTCTGTAAATCAGCGTCTGAACTAAGATAGAACGTTATATAGAACCTTTTGAAATTACCATGCTTCGTATACCACCGTGTATCCTATGAATATATACTAATACAAAACCAGCGTACAGAAGTTTAGCAGGCTTGAATCTTGCTACAAACGTTGGTAAGGAGCTATTTATTATTATTTATCAAAATCAGAAAAAAAAAATGATTGCAACATCATCATAACCATCTTCACTAGTCGTGTTCAATTTGTAAAAAAAATTTTACTTTTCCTTGATTTAGGTTAGTTACCATCTCTGCTGCAATGATACAACATTCTTTTTTTTTTTTGTCGCGGCATTTACTTCATAAAACTGAAAAAAAAGCCACAGTTGTGTTGGCAACCAACGACTGACTATCTATTACAAGCATTTTTGTGAAATTTGCTTTCTAATATAAGACATAATAATTTTTTATGATGATCTTTACTTGTAGGTACTGTGTTGGTATCTACTAAATACTGAATGACTGACTATGATGCCTCAGCCTGGTACATTGTGAAACAATAATATTTATGTGTTATATTATTTTATTTGTATAAATGAGTTGAGTAAAGTTGATTGACCTTATTAAGTGAAAGCGAATGATAAACATGTTGATATTTTTAAGTTTCATTATTACCTATCTTTTATAATATTTTTAATTTATTTTTTTAAACTAAACTAATGTTTAATGTAATATCTTTTAAGTGGGTTTGTATTTTTGATAGAGACCTCTACAGGCTCCATTAATAAAGACAATCTGTAATGTAATAAATATGTTTTTTCAATTTTCGCGCATAAATTTCTTAAATTATTCAAACGTTATGAAATTTGGTATGCATAATATTGACATGAAAACCTAGTGCTAAGTAAAAATCAAAATTTTATTTTATGTTTAGAAATGTTTTTTCGAGAAGAACCAAATTTCATTACATTTAGATAAGTATTTTTTGAGTTATTTGTGCTCGAATATTGAATACGTATTATACAAAACAGTGTGCGTCTAACAGCCATTGATACACTCCCTTAATAGGCAATTTATTTACAAAGAAAGTAAGACGTTCACAAAATTTTTATTACAGAAATCTACCAATGGGTTATTTATTAAGAACAAAATCGGGGATTGCTATTAAATAAGAGGGTAGAAATAGGAAAAATGAGTTTTCAGTTTTTTTTAATATACCTCGCAAAACAAAGAAAAATTTCGACATTTGAAGAATGTACTTTGTTTAGGGAATTTTCATCACAATTTTAAATTCAAAAAGTTATAAAACAATATTATTAAAACGTAGGAATTGCAGAATAGAGAATATTAATAAAATGATCTTTAAAATACTGGGACAAACAATTTTTTCGGTTAAAAATTGACTAAAATATTTCCACTCTAGTATAGAAATTTTGTTTTTATGACTTTTTTTTCTTGAATCGTTTATATAGCACAAAAAGAAAGCATTTTTCGTTAGTGCAAATGTTCTTTTTTGTCCAATATATACAAAACAAATATTTTTAATGATTTCGAAAAATTCGTTTCCGGATTATAATCGAAGATTTGTCGAAATAATCAGATAAATTCTAAATTATTTGTTTTATGTATATTAAAAAATAAAAAATAAACACTTTTATGCTACTAGCAATTTAAGTTCGAAAAATAGTCACCAAAAAAAATTGCTATATTTTAGTAGGCATATTTTGGTCAATTTTTAATCAAAAAATTTTTTAGCATAGTATAATTTGAAGGAAATTTTGTCCAATATTTTTTCTTTGCGACAATGTCTATACCTATCTCTAACCCAAAACAAAATTAAACGCAGAAAATATTTATGTGAAGAATGTTAGAATTTTGCTTCGGGCACGAAAAATCGTGCCCGTCATTTTCTTTTGTTCTCACTATACATGTAAGCATTAGCCGGTTTCCACGCTCATACATTTTGCGCCAGTTACTGTGTAAAAATTTATATAAATTTTTCATTGATTTAATAAAATAAAAATAATCCACAAAAATTTTCGAATACAATTTATTCTGACTTTTTTACCGTTACTAAATTTTTAGGATTTTGAAAATTTTGTCTCCCTTATAAACATGCCGCTCTGGGCCCAGGCCTCATGATTCTAGGCATAAATCCATCACTGGCTACAATGTCTTATGTAGAAAAGTTGCCTCTTAAATTTTGAAGTTAATATTTTTTATTTGTTTTCGTAATCGAAAACGGCTTCTTGATATTCAATTTTCGTCAATGTTATAAAAATTAAGAAACTTTAAACGTTGTAGGATGAACAAACTGCTGAAGAATCGAAAGTGAATTATAAACAATCTAAAGAATCTAAAGAAGAAACAAAATCAACAACTTCAAAAGCATCAGCTGATGAAAATGAATCAGATGAGAATTCTTTAAATTATGATGAAGATGATGAATCAGATGAAGCAAGTAATAGCCATACACCAATTCATTTTAAATTACCATTACAGTTAGATTTTGATGATTTGGCTGGTGCTTTAATTGAGAAAAATCAAAAATCAAGAATGAATTGTATCGTTGAGAAGAAGCGTGCTGATGAAGTCATTGATCATCAACCTAAAACACTTCGATTACCATTCGGATTGAATTTGACAACGGATCCCCGTTATGAACATGTTACTGGAGAAAAAATGGCTATTTATTGTGAAAGCGGTAACGAACAGAGGTAAGTGATAATTCAATCCTAATAAAACAGTCCGTTTAAATCCTTTTAAAATTGAATCGGAATGAATTGAGAATGAATAGGATTGTATTAGAAATTAGTAGAAATTATTTATTAAAATAATTAAAACTTATTCAAAATTTTGACTCCAAATAACCCTGATAAAAAAAGTCCTATTGAATCCCATAGAAATTAATAGGAAATCAATATGATTGAATAGGATATTTCATTCAAAAAATGATTTCCAATACAATCCTATTCAAAATTTGAATAGGATTGAATAAGAAATGAAATCTATGTCGCTCGGATTGTAAAAACGAATACACACGTACAATGCATACATACATAAACTGTTAAAATCATAACCCTTCTTTTTAGCTTCGCAGTACTTATATTTATTTCGAAGCATTTAGAGCTTCAAATGTGAATTAATGAAACGAGCAAAGTATAATTTAAATAGTGGCAATTTTATGGTTTTATATTTATAACTTGAAACATAGTAAAAGTGCGAAGACTATTATTTGAATTTTAAATATAGCGTCTGTGGTTTCGCTGGAAATGATGCTAATTGAAGACTTAGTATAGTTCTAAAACTGCTGTTACGCTTCCTTTGGTGCTCAACGTGCCAATAAGTTTTAATTACGAATATTCTCAGGCTACCTCATTTGCTAATTTTTGATAAATAGTTTAAAAGTTATGCAGGGAAAAGATCAACATAAAATCATTTTTATAAGTTACATTTTAGTTTAAAATCTTTTGGGGTTAACTAAATGCTATTAAAAATGTAGTGTTTTTGAAATGTACTAAATGAGCTCTTTCATTTAACGAATAACAAATCGAACACTTCATTCGTCATAATCGGTTCAGTAGTTTACGTACTATAATGGAACATACGTACATAGACTGTTAATAATAACTCATAACCCACCATTTCGTCTTTGCCGTAGTCGGATAAAAAAAAAAAATAATAATATTTTTTAACCAAACCATAATTATTTCAGCCATACTCCACCCCAACAACAAAATGATGAAGTTTTAATGCACATTCAGCCAATCATTATTCCTTTGAATGCTGATGCCTTACAACAACAACAAATGCCACCACATCAAGTTCCACGATTCCCATTCAATTTAAAACCAGTAGCCCCACCTCAACAACAAAATCCCCCTCATCGAATGGCACCAATGATTCCACCACATGTCATTGCTCAACATGTTGCACAAATTCAACGAGTTGCAGCAGAACAAGCTGCACATGCACAACAACAGCAACAACATCAACAACCTAGTCAACAAAATCAAATCTTCCATCATCCACAAATGCCAATGCATCAATCAGAAGGTCATCCACAAATGCAAATGGTTCCACAAGTAGCACGATTCGTACCACAACCAGGAATGAGAGTCCCTATGTCTGAAGCAGTTTTTAGCCACCCTCAACGTTTACCAATCCCTGAAGAAGTACTCACACAAATTAATCGTTTACCACATGAAGATGTCATTGCAATTCAAGTTTCTGAAGAGAGTGATGATCAAAATCAAGAACAAGATCGTAGAGAATCAGCAGAAAATAGAGTTGCTTCAGAAGAACAACGTCAAAATATCCCACAAATGAACGCAAGACAAGCTTTCGCAAGAAATTTACCTGTACAAATTCCTATTCAAATGATGTCTCAAGAAATTCCTCAAGCAGCACCATCTCAAATTACTGAACAACACAGACCACACTGTAAGTATAATCTTATTACAAGTTTTAACTCTAAATTTAAATCTTACAAAGTATTTGGAATTGCCACTATATTATTACAAAATGGAGATTATTAAATATGGAATGAGCCAACTCAGAGTCGAAACAGCATTCGAATTTAAATTCCCAAAACTAACACTGGATTTGATAATCTACGCAGCACTTTCGGCTGATTTTTATTTCACTTATTATATTTTTTACTTCGTTAACTTTATTTATTTCACTGCAATAGAATTTCTACAATTTTCTTTCTTTTGTACTGAATACAATAAAAGCAAAGAAAAATATTGATATCTCAAAAAATGATCATCCTTTAATTAGTTTTGCGAATTCGCTAGATGTTTATAATTACATCGTGGCACTAATCAAACCGGAATATTTTCGAAAAATGTTTTTCATTTTTCAAAAAATAATTTTTGTTAGCGAATAAATATTTATTTAATTATATTTTTTTCAGTTTTGCAACCACGATCAATTCGTAGTGTAGACAATCCACTCATCCACCATCGTGAAAAAAGAGTGAAACGTTGCTCTTGTGATTGTGCTTGTTAAGAATCAAGAACACCATTTAAAAATCATTTTGGAATGTATTAATAGTTGAAGACACCATTTTCAACAAAATTATAAAACCATTATAAGTTTATTTCTTTATATTTATCAATTTATCCAATAAATCAAAATAACACTTGGGGGGATCTTCGGTTATTATAAAAGATGAATTTTAATATTGGCTTTATAGAGATCCAAATCAATATGGTTGTATAATTCATAAAATATTATCTCAAAAAAAAAAATCGTATGTATATTTTTAAAGACATAAGTAGTGAAAATTGTAAAATTGTTTTTTATTTTATTTACTTAGCTTTTTTTTTAAATTGTGGATTGTAAATAGAAAATTGATTTTATTATTGAAAATAAATTTTTAACAAAATTTCAATATAACAAGTGTTTTTATCCATTTTTACCTCCATATACGACGAAAAATAGTTTTACCAATTATCTCTATTCCAAAAATGTTTCGGTTTAAACTGCTAAAGTTATGGCAAATGCATACCAAATTTACAAGCTAAGTGGCGATGAAAATACCGCAATACATAGTATACAGTAGACTTGTCAATTATCAGTCATAATTTCCCTGGTGGAAATATTTCTCCTAAATTTATAAATATATCAAATATCACTCCATCAACTGAAGGTTAGGATACCTTCCGGATCAAGGTGCAGTGAAAAACGACAGCAGGTGATGCTACAGAATCTTATCGAGACCAGTGGCCAAGTCCTCTTTACCGGAATTATTCCCATAATGGATGGATTTCAAATTTTCAGACCCGAATATTCTATATCTAAGACATTTAAAGATTTTTACAGACAAGGCCTACAAGTAGAATTGCCTAAGATTCCCAGATTATGAAGTTGACAGTTCATGGACATTGTCCTGTTAGAAGACCCACTATTCTTCATAACTGTACCCTGGTTAGTTTCAACCGGGAACACTAAAAGTTATGGTAATACACAACTCAGCCTGTCGCATGCCATCTGTGAAGTCCCATTAATAAACGTGCGCTTGTCGAAGCCAATCCTTAATTAGGGGTATCACAGAGCAAAATTGGAAAAAAGATGTAATTATAAATTTATACAAAAGGAAAGGACAACGAATGACTCCGGCAATTACAGAGGTTCAATTCTCATCTCATCAATAAGTAAATTATATACAAGACTAAATTGAATACAGCAGCGGGTAAAAGAAAATAATGCGATTAATAAATACCAAACGTTTAGTGAGAGTTGTGAGAATTATGAGATAATTGATAATATTTAAATTCTTAAAATATATACTACCATGGACAACAGTCTGCTCAAAATTAGAAGCAAACTTTACTGTTGTTTTGTTGATTTTAAGAAGGCTTTCGATAAAGTTTACAGTGTACTTTGAAATCGTTTTATAAAAACACTTCTTGCTGTTTCCAAATGGAAGAAGGTGTGATATCAAAAAACTTCCAAATTTACCAAGTGTTAAATCAGGGTTTTTATTTATCAGGGTTGTCATTATTCTCTTTCCACATAAACTATCTGTATGAGTGTATGGAAGAGTTAGATATAGCGTCATTCGGAATAAAAGGACAAGAAATTAAAATATTGTTGTACGCAAATGACCACTTATTGTGTTTAAAATGGAATGAAATTAGTCTCAGTTTGTTCAATCGATTACATCATTAGCAAAATGGTGAGAAGTACATAAGTATGGCAGATAAGAATGAAAGCCATATTATAGCAAACTTTTAATTGTATGGTTTCAAATGGAAATCTAGAGTAATTGATAATGTAAGAGTGTGTGATCTGTGTAATAAGTGTGTGGCTGAAAGTGTCGAACATCTGATAGAGGATTGCCCTGGTACTGATGAGGAATATAGAAGCAAATTGATATAGCAAAACTTACATAACGCTGATAATATACTTAATATATGTAACACAACCTTGTTTCCTTTTTTTTGACGAAAAGGTCAACATTTGACCCATTTTTCATCAAATGTGTCAGTGTCCAGATTTGATGATCTGTTATGGAGTGATTATTTTCCGCCCTTGAATCATCCAAAACTAAAATACAAAATTTTATGACTGTAGCTTTTATATTTCGAAAGCCAATTTCTAAAAACCATTTTTTTTTTGGACTCAAGGGACCTCAAACGTGTATTTTCAAAAAACTAAAATATCGAAAATTTGACCCGAAAACATTACCTAATTCCTTTTAATAGTGTATGTTAAATAAAAGAAAGTAAAAAAGTTGAAATTAAAAAATTAAAATCATTAAAAATTAAAAAAATTTTGTTTGTTGCGTAATTTAATACCATTTTTATAATTCTTTTTTTTAAATATATTTTCTATTTCATTAATTTTAATTGAGGAATTTTTTTATTTTTACTAATAATCTCCTTATTATCCATAAACGGTTGTAAAATTTTTGGTATTCTTATTGTACCATTTGACTGTTGATTGACTTCAATTAAGCCTATTAACATTCTAGGTATTGCACATGCAGTACCATTCAATGTATGAACGAAATGTATTTCACCTTGTCTATTCTTATACTTAATATTTAATCGGCGTGATTGATAATCCGTACAGTTACTACAACTTGATATTTCACCAAACATTTTTCGCCCCGGATACCATGCTTCAATATCATATTTTCGATAAGCCGGTGCACCTAATTCATGTGGTGGCATATCTAATACTCTATACGGTATATCTAATGCAGTAAAATTATCTTCTTCTATTAATCGTAGTTCTTCTAAAAACTCATCTGACTTATTTTCTTTTGTAACACCAAACATTTCAACTTTTGTAAATTGATGGACACTAAAAATAATTTATTTTTTTGAGTAACCTATTTTGATCATATACATAGGACAATTTATAGATAAAATCATTTCCGAATTTTGTGCCAAGTTTGTGCAAAAGAGATTACAACCAAAAACCATTTTTCAATAAAAATTTTTATTTATATCAATAATAACGTTTACTATACCAAGGTAGATAATTTTTGAAAGGGGAAAAAATTATAGAAGAATGAAACCAATTGAAAACGGCAGATAATATGATAAAAATGAAAGGAAAAATAAATTACGAGCGATCTCAGTTCGGGAAGTAGGAGGGTGTGGAATTTTTAAGAGTAAAACACGATTTATCTCGATTTCCGGCAAAACTACAAGTCCTATGGAAAAAAGTTAAATGGCAATGTTGTAGGTAATAAAAAGATCTACAACTTTTGTATTCACACTTTTTTCACATAACCTCAAAATTTATGAGAAAAATTTCAAATAATAATTTTAAAAAATAAATAAGTTTTCACTAAATAATGAATATTATCAAAGAATACAAACGCCCATATAAGCTTATAAGTCCACTTTTTATTTATTCAAAAAATATTAGTACTTACCCTGGCCACTAGTTAGCTGTAGTTGTAATTTAAAGCTATGATCGGTATATTACAAGTAGCTATAGCTTCTCAATATCGGTAAAGAATAGAGGTCTGGAGGAGGAATGAATATTTCTTTCTTAATTGTTTGGTGTATATATCAATTATATATGTGTTTTTTCTTTCATCGATGGAATTCCACACACACTTATAGATTTTAAAAGTCAATTACTCGTCCCTTTCTACGATGAATATACTTTGTTTAATAATTAATATTAACCGTTTTTCTGAGAAAATAATAATTCATATTACTTATTTATTGTAATTTACGAATAATTAACTTTCAAAATCTATAAGTGTGTGTGAATTCCATCAATGGAAGAAAAAACACACATAGATATATATAGCAATTAACTTATATTAAATTGTAAATTCATTGTTGCATTCATTTTATGAAATATTTCAGATTTTCATTACGTACCGATATTGAAAAACTATAGTCATCTGTTGATCACTGCTGATAATCACATTAAATACCACTAAACCCTTAAATGACAGCTATAGCCAACTAGTGATACGGATAAATACTTAAATTTTTTGAATACATAAAAAATGAACTTATCAGTTTCTATGGGTGTTAGTATTTTTTGATATTATAAATAAAAATTAAATTTTTAACTAACGCGAAATAAATTATTTTGACACTTTAAATTTATAACTCCAGATGGACAAGACATCAGCTGTTATGAAGTTGTTCTGCTTAGCATAGTTCATATTATATCCGTTAGATAGCATATTTGAGTGGAAGACTTCCCAATACACTCAACAGCTATTTTTTTAAATAGTGTCACATTTCATTAATCTAAACTTCTTATTAAATATTATTGCGAATAAAATAATGAAAACTTTTATAAGAGTAAAGCCAACAAAAAATATTTTCGCGATTGAAATAATTACCTAATTTTTGAATTTCTAATGATAATTTGATAAAATCAATCAATATAAATAAAAATTATTATTATTATTATTAATTTTTATATTACTATCAAGCAAATATCTTTAATTTTTTATTTTTGAAAGTAATTCCCATCATTTATACTATTTTTAAAGTAATTAGAAAATAACTTAAAAGTAAAAATGATGATGTCTTTAGTTCAATTCATTCAAAAAAGGCATTCCTATTTGAGAAATTCTTAAGTACATTCCGAAGCAACGACCAAGAATTAAATTAAACAATATGCAAGTTCTTTATATTTAATATGAATCATAAAATTAAATATAGAAAAGTATTTCTATGAACATAACTAACTATTTAATAATAAAATAAATATATTCCTCTACCGATATATTCCTCTTTCTTCATAGACATTTGATGTTTCAGCTCTATAGCATCTGCTAACTGCAGCCAATTTTAAAGGTAACTGATCTTCATTTAAAGTTTTGTTCATTAAAAAACCTGCTATAGCCATTTCTGATGTTCCAGACAGGCAAAGGTTTTCACCGTATTTTTCATCTAGTGCATAAACCTAAAATCAAACAATGCATTTTTTGAATAAAAATTTAATTCTGCTTATTCTAACTCAGAACTGGAAAGCAGATTAAAACTTAAGGAAAAACAAAACTCAAAATATGAGCGTAAAGTGTAAGATACTATAATAAAATAAACAAATATTTACTTGATTTCTCTCTCCTTTAGTATTCATTCCACATTTTTCAATAATTTGACTAGGGAGTATATCTGGGACTGATAAAAGCACAAATCCTCGTTTACATAGATTTGCCACAGTAAACTTAATAAGAGCTTGTTCCAATTCGGCTAATTCAGCCAATAAAACGTAACTCCTATGACCAGTTAAATTTCCTAAATGCTCGGTTCTTAGTAAGTTTAATTTTTTTACTATTGTTGTAAAATCTAAAGCTTCATGATTGAATTGTGGCTTATTTAAACATGATTTAACTATTTGCGGCTCATCACCCATTTTAAATACATCGGGATGTGTATTATTTGGTATTTTATTAACTTCAATTATAAACGCATGTCGTAATTTTTCATCGTTATCATTATTTGAACGAATGTTTTCATACATTTCTTGCACTTTTAAAATATTTCCAACTCCTTTTCGTTTCTGAATATTTTCTTGGATATATGGTACATTATCTTTATTGCATAAATAATCAAGATTAAAATTTGATACAGGGAAATTCAAAACATCTATAGAATTTTTTGATATGATGGAATATTTTCGTTTAAATAAATGCGTAAGATAATTAAACCTCATTTTCAAAACTGCTAGAAAAATTCGTCTGCAAAATCAAAATTTTTACACTGATATACACATTTTATACCAACAAATGCCTATTGTAATTGTCAAATTGACATTTGTCAAAATTTCATGCCAGCATTTAGGTTTGTTCCAGAATCAATTTTTTTTTACTTTTTAAAGTGAGGAATTTGCTTTTTCAGAGCTGTACTGTATGTATTAGTACAAATTTATTTCGACATTGGAAAAGTATTCACCACAGAAGCTGTTTAGGTCACTCATATGAAAAGTAACATAACATTCAACATAAAAAGTACAATAACATTATCTACATTTTTATTTCAATTTACATAACCGAAAGTTCAATTACGGTCAGGTCATGTGAAAAGGAAAAAAAACAATTTTTTCAAACGGCTGTAACTTTTGGTCCTACAAAATAAATATGTATAAAAAAGAAGGAAAAAAGTTTTAGTAATTTTCTACATAACATAAATTTTTTGAAATAACGGACAGGAAAGGAAATATACCACCGTATGTATTTTCGAAAATGGCAATCGTACTCCAACGCATCGAGTTTCGATTTTTTGGCTCGAGGCTATACCCATAACCTCCTGTTCATGAAAAAAATCCACTCTTATATTTTTGACAAAAATTAACATTGTTTTTGATCTTATTATACAACATTAAAATAATTTATGCTATTTTTTTTTTTAAATAGTGAAATATAATTTTTTCAGAAATTAAAACTCGAATTTACATTTTCTAAAAATTTACGAATATACTATAAGAAAATATTGGCAGTAAGTAAATAATTGGCTTAGCTGGAAAATGTTAAAAAGTTAATTAAAAGGTTTCCACAGTAAAAAGTACAGCACACCTTTGTAAAAAATGTATACTTAGCAAAAATATAAACCACTCATACCACAGATATGATTATAATGAAAATTTAATTTTTTTATTACTTTAAAAAACTATCAAAATAGGAAACCAACTATGAGTATTTTACAGTCCATACCTTATTTTTTCCAGTTTTACATTGAGATTAGACATCCACTGAGAATAGAGACCTATTCTAACATATTTACTCTCTGATAACATCATGATATAAACATGCGTTATTAATCTGTGAATAAACATAGAACAAACCACATTCATTAAAAGCGGGGGAAACCGCACATCAAAAACATATGATTCGGATTTTCAACCTGTGATTATGAAATAAAACTTTGTGAGATAAATTATACTCAAAGTTTAACGTTGTAATGATGATAGTTATTAAGTATTAATTTTTAATATTTTTATTATTTTAAGTCAACATTCAAATTAAATTGTCATAAAAATGGATTCCTTAAATATTTTACTTGAAAATTTCAAAACAGCAATTCAAACAAGAAGAAAAGATGATTCGCAACGAATAATTATAAAAATAACTGAGTTTTTTGAACAGGAGCTTTCTACAGCAGATTATAGTAATAACATTACCATTTCATGATTTTTTTATAAGTACTAGCAAGCAGGTAGAATAATCGCATTTTATGTTTTTCAAAAATTAAACATAAACAAAAATAAAATTGTTAAATAATTTTCAATGTGATAATTCTGAAATAAACTTTACTACAGACCCAGTAATAATAAAACGAATAACGGTGACTTTTTGAATCAACAAAGAATATTTCGGAAACCTTGATATTCTGGAAATATAATTATTTACAATGTAAAGTAGAGTGCAATTTTAGCTATTTAATTTTCAAGTTTATAATAACAAATCTTGGAAAAAGCGCACCATTTGCTAAAACTTAAATAATTGACTTTACCTACCAATTTCTAATCTAACTAATAACTACTAATAGTGAATACAAAAAGTCTTATCACAAAATCAATATGCGTCAAGTTGATTATAATATTTTTAATTCATTGTTGATAAAATGCGTATTATAAAAGTTATGTCAATCTGATTGCTATAAAATATCGTAAATTATAAGGCTAAATCAATATTTGTAATAACATGTTGGTTTTGCTTTCATAAGTGTAAATAACTTAATGTTAAGAGGCCAACTTTATAGTCGCTAATAAAGCAAAAATGGCACGATTACGATATCCGTGGCGCCTACGTTCAGCCTGTGATTAAATTACACATGGATAACTCGAAAAATAGACGAAAACTCGAAAATTGGTATTCTTCATTTTCGTCTTATTTTAGCTTGTTTAATCATAATTAATCTTCAAATCGATGCGCCACGGATATAGTAATATCCCCCGCAAAAATTGTAATTTCAATAATTTAAATATATAAATTGCTTTATAAAGCTAAGCTCTTCAGATTTCCTGTTTCTTCTTTATATTTTTATTTTTCTATCCATAAATGTAAGAAACGGTTTCACCATTTTATACAATAAATTATTGCAATTACTGTATACAGTCCAGAATTTCCGATTTTTACTTCATCTATTTATTATTTCATAATCTATTATCCTATTGGTAAAAAATAAATTTCAAACTAATAACTTTGAATGGCGATATTTCAGTCACCGTTGATTGTACGAAGATTTAAAACAAAACAGATTTTTAAAAAAATTTTTTTTTAATAAAACGGATTTCTTAGTAAAATTTGATTTTCTACAGAAAAGTATCTACTTTTGTAAAAATTTCGATTTTTCCTTTTTCGAATACGCACGAAGAGGGAGTACTTTGCAGTTTTAACATATTTTAGTATGCAAGTAACATATTTAATCGGAAAAACACTTGAATACAATTGTTCTTTAGTAAAATAGATTTGACTATAAATTAATATTTAATAAATTGCATTTCCTGTAATTTCACTGTTTGATCAAAGTATCTCAAAACTTGTTTAATTAAATTAACGTAGTAAAATGCAATAAAATTTTTAGATCCATACCTGGCACAAATCTTCGACGAATCAAATGGTATATTAGTGTATCCATTAAGGCATTATAGTGATGGAATGGTTTTAAAGACTCATCTGGATACTTGCAGTAAAATAATTAAACTATGTGAAATATTTATCAAGGACTATCAAGAACATATTTCACATTACATTCAATTCATTATTGAATCTAGTCTAACATATTTTTCGGCCTCAACATCTTCGAAAATAAGAGAAGCGGTTTTAAATTTGATTAATCAATTTTTTAGAGGAACCTCTTATAAATTAAAAAATCCGAATTTACCTTCGCAAACCTATAAAGAATTGCTCTCAATGTACCGTAACTGCTACGATAATGGAAATAGTAGAAGTATACCTGAAAAAGGTTTGTGAAATTTATAAGTTACACTAGTATAGTGTTATAATTAAGGTAACAATATATTCGTTTTAATTCGTTAACACATAGTCTTAAGTCTGTTCATCTTATTAAAAAAATATCACGAATTTTTTAATTTCTTAATGTTCATATTCTTTATATTAAATACTACTGGAAAAAATTAAAGAAATATACAAATTTTTCTACAATAGAAAGGTCTGGAATTATCAAGGTATTTAATGCAACCTGGAAATATCACGAAACTTTAACACACGAAATATTATTTTACATAAATAATATGTTTTTTAATAAAGTATTGAATTCAATTTCTGGGATTTGTATTACAGTGGACCCCCAGTAATCCGGTCTCTGTCTAATCCGGCGCCCCTTATAATCCGAATAATCCGATATGATTTCACACGATTCGATCAACGCTTTTGAGCCGAGTTTGTAAGTAGTTCTGATAGAATATAATCATTTTACAAAAAATGCAATGTAGTTTTTATTTTTTATAAATAATGTTTCACAAATTCACAAAGTAAATCACCAAACCATACAAAAGAATCCCTTATATATATATAGTGTCGGAAATTAGTCGAATTACAAGGTATTCTTTTTCAAAACATTCCGGAGAGATTCTATGGCAGCACTCAATAATTTAAAAAATTCGATAGACCGGCAACGCTCTGCAAAACGTTTGTTGATGTTTTACCGGGGTCCGCTCTATTAGACGTAAATGTCAATAATATCTGGAATAGCGCTTGCTTACGTCTACCCGACTATGGAGAACGGGCATTAGAAATAATAAAAACATTTTGAAAGTTAATATTTCTAATTTTAAATATTTTTACTCTTTCAAATCTGCCTAAGTTTATAAAAAGGTTTTTACAAACTTAATAGATTAATGTTTGATTATTAAGTCTGGTTCTTGAGCTTCAATTCGATATTTTTCTGTTTGCTATGCAACTATATAACGCCCAGATGTCGGCGATTGAGTCAAAAGTCAGCTTTTTTACCACCGAAATAATTACTGTTATATTAAGGAAGTACGAGCGCCAGGCGGGGTGGGGATAGGTATCGACTCTAGCGCGGTAAGGGGAACGCAGTAACCATATGATTTTTTTCAATATATAGATATACATTTAACATTGGCTAGTGGCGGCATTTATTTTTCTTTTAATTAATACACTTTAAATAGTCGGGCAAGTGTAAATGTTTTTGAATTAAATTTATCACTAATATATTTACTTTCATCCATAAGTTTTTTAAAAATATTCACCGACAGTTTTACGAGAAAAATACAGAAATGTATCAATGTTTGAAGGTTACCCCTTAAGACCAATGTTAAATTGCTCAACTTTAAAGTTAATTATTTATTTAAATGATCGGGCAATCTCCTTCAAATTTTTGGAATTTGTTTAGACATATTTAAACTTTGTATTAAAAAAAAATCAAGCCTTTTATCAAAAGTTGCCTTGGTGCTCGTACTTCCTTAATTAATACAGTAAAAACAAGATTTATGTACTGTACGTAGTTTAAGACAAAAATTTATTAATGCTCAATTCCGACTTCCAAAAGTTAAAATAAATGACTAATAGAAACTTAAAATTTCTGAAACATACAAATACGAAATTTCAAATACGAAAAAATGTGATGCCTTAAAAAAATTGGAATTATTAGGGAAATAAAAAATCATTTTCTGTGGCTATTCACATATGAAAAAAACCTTTTTGAAGCTTCTGGTTTTGAATTCGTGTAAAAAAATGTTTGATTGCTTATTATTTTTGCGCAGTAGCAAAAGAAAAACCATTTGAAATAACAATTTTTTGTTTTTTTGGAAAACTTGTTCAGATAAATTTTTTTAGTAAATCAATAAATAATCGCATAGTTTGTTTATTAAGCTTAAATTTTTTATAACCACTCTACTTCTACTAGTATTTCGCGCAGGTATACGATTTTAATGCAAAAAGTTCACTTTTCTTGTTAATCGGTGTAATCTCAGTAAACAATGGCGCATAGAAATTTATAGTTGAGTTCAGAATCTGATATCAATTTAAAAAAATGTAGAAAAGGAACTACATTACATTTGAATAAATATTTTCATTTTTTCGCGAAAATAGTGTCTTATTATTCGTGGAATAAGCCTCCCATTTTAACTGAAATTTGAATTTCCAATATAAATTTCTCCATGATTGGTTCACCCCAATTCTTGCAGTGTATATTTACATATATTAAATGGTTCCGCCACAACTCTATTTTAGTCAAATTTTAACATTTTTTCAAATGGCTGCCAAAATTGTGCAAGTTGCTGAATTTAAAATGAATTGTGAAAACAGTGAATTGTAGGTTTTTATATCTACTTTTATGTAATCGAAATTGTAAATTAAAAGAATCTTCCACCTCCAGAAAGAGATAAGTCTGCCTACAGTTTTGAGTCGGCCTTCGACCTACAGGGAAGTAAAAAGTCTTTTACCGTTGTTTAGCTTTAACCCCACCCTTAGCTTTGTTTTTTCAAACCTTCCGCCAGACCACAGCCTCGGTGTTTGTTTCGTTTTATCGTTATATGGTTGAAAAACCAATTTACTCATTTACCTTGACAAATTGTATACCTAAACTTTCCTCATCGATCACTCTATCTATTGTTGAAACCGAACAAAAATCCGTTCAGTAGTTTTCGAGTTTGTCGCTAACAGATAGACGCACCGGAGGGCTTTTGTTTTAAATGTATAGAAATGTTCACGTCTATATACTTTTATGCGCCAATATTTTCGTCAACTGTAGACCAATTTAAAAAATCTTTTAATAAAATTATCTTGGCAATACCTTAAAAAACTAATAATATAATAGTTTAAAAAAACTAAAAAAACACGCATGCATGCGTAGTTCGCGCACTAGCTCTATCTTTATTACTCTCATGCAAAGGATCCGTTCAGATGCGTTCTGCAGCCAACTTCAGAGAGTTACCTACAGACAAACAAACATACGAGTGAAGCTAATAAAAGCGTGTTAAAAAGATTCTTTGTACAAAATATTCCATACGGGTACAATTTTCACATTGCAAAATAATTAATAATTCATTAAATTTTATTACAGTGGACAAGGCTTTTGGAGATTTTATCGGAACTGTTTGTATACATTACCCCGAAAGTCTAAGATCAGATCAAGATTTTATTAAAACATTATTAGTAAAAAAATTGGATTTAAAAACTGCAGCGCTTACGGGCTATTTATATGGTTTGACGAATTTCTTAAAAAAATTTCCACCAAATTTTAATACTGAAAAAACGTTTTATGTTACAATCTACAAAAAAATAAAAAATATTGCAGAAAATAATTCTTTCAAAAAACCAACTTATTTAGGTAATAAATAAATTTTATTTTTTCTTACAGTTTTCTTAAAAATCGATAATTTTCCTTTGTCAAATGGGGTACCTAAATTCAGAAAAATTATACTTTAAATGTTGGATCTTAGAGAGGTAAGTTTCAACATAAAATGAAACGTTATGTTGAAACTTATCTCCTTGACCCAACATGTAAAATATATTTTTTCTCAATTTAGGTACCATTAAATTAACTATTTCCATAAAATAAAATGTTATGTTGAAACATAGACCCAACATTTAAAGTATATTTTTGTGTGTCACACCTAAACTACAAAACTTATTCAAATTATACTTAAATTGGGAAAAAGTAAATAGTTTAATTACATTTTAGTATATTAAAAATTGTTTACCATTATTACCACAATTATCTGTACCAAACTTTTAGGTAGCTTAAATTTTGTCCACACAGAGCTTACATTTAGTTAAAAAAAAGGAAATTCATTATATTCGATCAAAAAAAATTGAATTCAATGCTCGGGGTTTGCATTACGGGTCGTCCAATGTTAGTAATATGGATAATTATAATTTATTTTATCATTTTACAGGTGTAATGGAATTAATTATAGAAACTGGTCATTTATTTTCAAAATTTCTTTTACAACATCAACAGTTTTGGAATTCAAGATTACATAATTTTTTTTTAGATAAAGATCCTAAACTTGGTTTTCTAGCAATCGATACGTTTTATAAATGTTTAGCAAATGAAATAAAAGATTTCAATGAATTAAACATTGAAGTATTCAAGCAATATCATAATTCATTTAAAACAGATCTTTTAAAAGATTATCTATCAACAACAAAATTACGTTTAGCAATGCGTGGTATTGGATATTTCTCTAAGGCATGTCTAAAGTATGACACAACAAACGAAGTACGTGAAATATTTCGTTTAATTGTACAAAAATTTGAATATTTTTCAATATGTGAAATGAAATATGATAATGAAAATTTAGAAATTTTGCCGGAGTATATTTTAACATTATCAATAATCATAAGTAACTTCAATGAGATATTTGAAGAAGATTTAATAAAACTTCAACAAATGAATATACTTATGATAAAAATGTTTCCTGATGTACCTGTTTTATATCACAGTCGTGTTACTTATGCATTCAATCAATCGTTAACGTTAATACATGAGAATGAGATGATTGCGTTTAATAAATATCTTGAAAACGTTTTGTATCAGGTAAAGTAAATAAATAATTATATTTAAACAAGAAGTCGATATCCGTGGTGCCATGATTTTTAGATAAAATAACAATTTTCGAGTTTTCGTTCGTTTAGAAATTATCGATTTAAACAGTTTTTAAACACATAAATACGGCAATTTAATGATAATTTTTAAGATTTGTTTAAATTACGTTTAATATTTGATTTAGTGAATATTAGGATTAAACCATTATGGATTCCATACCTTCGGGTAAATATATTATTACTAAAGAACTAAAACATTTACATTATTTACGATTGTAATGATATATTGTTTTAAACACAAGACTATATTTTAGTATTTAATTTTTTTTTCTCATAATGAAAAAATTTTATACTGAATTGAACTCAATCTGTTTTTACACATATTTATAAAGAATATTCCAGTAGTTTTCATATAATACTAAATTTGGCTGCGTTTTCTTGCGTCCCCTGAATTGCTAAAGATAGTAAAGCAATATTCATATAATATTGGGTGACTTTTGGTTAAATTTCATGTGCGGAGTCCTGAACTTTAAGTGAATATTATTTTTATTTATTGAATTAATATATTTGTTTATTGTAGGGAATAATATGGACATGTTCACACAATATGTTATACGAGGAAGAATTTCAATCAAATATTGTTACATATAAATCATTTTTACCATTTTGGGATAAAATTTTCGAAACCAAAATATTTGAATCGTGTATTTATCAGCAAATAATGATTACTCTATACAATTTAATTGATAAACTTGATTTGAATATTCAGAATGATGGCTATTTTAATTTACAAAATAATATAGCACAAAATCAAAATGATTTTCGTATATTTATCAATATTGTCGATTTTTATTGTTATATATTATTATTAAATGATCATTTGTTGTTTGAAAATTATGCAAACATTTATTTTGAAAAATTAATTCACTATTCGTTAAAAAATCCATTAATTAGTGGTTTTTATAAATTAGTTTGTATTGGACTAACACTTATCAACAAAATGGATAACAAAAATTGTCTGGATAAAAGTTGTACGATACTATTAAATACATATTTATTTCGAATTTTGACACATTACCAAGAATATAAAGACGATTTACAGTTATCAATGATTCAATTAATTCTTGCTTGTCCAATTTACTTATTAGTTGATCATTTGCAATATTTACCGGGTGTAATAAATACTGCTCTAGATATCGGTCAAACTTATTTAAACATTGCATTGAAGACAATTGATGTAATGGAAAATTGGTGTAGAGACTTAACAAATGATCAAATGGAATTAATATTTATCTCAATAATGCCAAATCTTGATAAATTTTTAAAAACACGTTCGAATAATGAAGAATTTAGTGAACAACTGTCAAAGACAAGTACAAGCAAATCAAAGAAATTAGCAAATAAAAAAATTACATTAAAAATTGATCCAGATTTAATGATACTACAACAAAAAATCTTAACATTATTAGGTACGTAGTAATTAAAAATTAAATCACAATTTTCGTAACAAAATTTTTGTATTAAAAGTCACCAAAGCTATTACTTTTCATAGCAGAAGGGAATGGTTTTCTTGATTTTCTCTCTAAATATTATTTTTAACGAAAATTAACAAAGTTTCAAATTTTCACTAAGTTAATAATAGTTATATTCTGGTTAATTGTTATTTAAAGACAAAAATAGGGATAAGTTTTGGTATAGTAAAATTTCTGGAATTTTCAAGACGTAAAATTTATATAGTAAGATCCCAGGCATACCTTTTCCTTCTTAATGACAAAGTGTGGAGCATCGAGTAGTATTACTATGTACATTGAATGCCAGTATATATGCTAAGTTGATTAGAAGGCCGATTTACAAGTATCAGGAGATAAAAGTAAGTAAAAGTAGGACTAACTTAGCTTAAATTCTGATACTTGATTTTTATACATATTTCATAATTAATTATTACAAAATAATATTGAAAATTACCAGACACTTTCCGTCAGACGTTTTAAAGCTTCCAAAAAAAACATATTTGGACTTGTTTGGCCTTTACGATTTGTCTGGCTGAACAAATATGTATTTTAAATAATCCCCTGAATAACATGTATAAAAATCAAGCGTAAGAATATAAGTTAAGCCAAATATATTTAATTGGGAGGTTTAAAGCGTCGTTAGTTCTATTTTTTCTTACGTTATTCCCTGGTGCTTGTAAATCGACCCTCTATCCAACTTAGCAGATATGCTGACATTCGGTGTACATGTGAACACTACTCGATGCCTCTCATTTTGTCTTTTTTATTAATCTTTATTAAATGAAAAAATTAGTAAAGTTCTAAAAGTGGCTTCTATTATGTCGCGGAATCCTTATGAGTTTTCTTGTTGAACAAGGCTCCGATTACTTAATAATTTTATATTTTCAAAACGCTACATCAAAAAATATGACCAGAAAAGCTTGCTGACTTCTGTTTTACATGAAATTAGAAACTTTGTTTTACATTTCTGTAAAGAGTAAATTACTCTGTGTCTATAAAGCCCATTATAGACAGTTGAAATATCATAACAAATATTCAGTTATTGACTTTTATATAAAACAATTTTGTAATTTGAATAAATTGTATGTCTAAATTCAAAGTTTATTCTATTTTTATTAGGTTCATTAAATTATAATCTTAGAAACATGATTATTCAAAATGATTCAACACATACATCGCCAATTAACAATGGAATTGTAGAAAAGAAATTAAGTTACAAATTTCCAGTGAATAATATAGATGTCATCATTTACTTAGATGAATTTTTACCACGCATCTTAGAATTATCTCTGAAAGCAAGTGATAGAAAAGTGAGAGTAAATGCGTGTGAAGTTTTACATGCTATTATCATTTATTTAATTGGACAACGTAAGTATTTTATCAAGAAATTAATAAAAAATTATCACACTTAAACATGTGTTTCTATTTCATAAATACTAGGATGGAGCGTAAAAATAAAAATTTCAATCTTTCAGTTTTACGGAAAAGTTATTTTCAAATTTTTTTTATTACTTTATGATTGTTGGCGTACAACACGGAAACCGACAACACAAAGAAAAAAATACCTTCATAGCCCCCAATTAAAAATCTCGTAGAGTTCAAAGATTAATAGTAGGCTGTATTATTTTCTACATTTTATGAGCTAATGAAAGGCCTTTAGCCTAAAAGCTTGCTTCGCTCGGTAGTAAACATTCAAAAATTCACCATTTCAAAGAAAAATCATCAGTTAATTTACCATTTTATAGCAAATTGTGGTAAATATAAAATCAAAGGCAACATTTTTAGCCTATGTTAGACTGTAAAATTTTTCACCTTTGGAAAGATAATATTTCCAAAGGTGAAAAAGTTTTAGAATCGGCTCAGTAATTTCAAAGATTATCCTTCAAAAACCAAAAAATAACAAGCATTACATCTTTATAATATTCTTGTAGATATAGTTAATTATATAAATTTGCTTTTAGATTCAAAACAAAAATCTGGTATTTATACACCAATTTTTGAAACTCTATTCCAGCCAATCTTAGAACTAGGGTGTGAACCTGATGCAATAATTCGTCAAATGTTTCACCCATTAATAATGCAAATAATACATTGGATTACAAGTCGTAGTCAACTACAGAATTCTGAGAGTACATTATTTTTAAATACATTGATGAATCTTATTACACACCAAAAAAATAATCATTTACGTAACTTTGCTGGTGAATGTTTACAAGAATTTACTACATGGAGTTTAAAACAAGGAACTGAAGATTTAATCAATTTACAAGAGATCTTAACACATATAACTACGTCTGCATTGAATCCCAGTCCATATAAACGTTATGGAGCTGCTTTGGCGTTTAATAGTATATATTCTATTATCAAGAGTCATGAAATTATGGATGTATATTTATTAGAAATCTTGTACAATTTTATTACAAGTCTTTCGTACAGTTGTCATGAAAACGGTACGTACTACAAAATAACATTCACTTTTAGTAACATATTGTAGTTCGGGTGTCAAGCGGATTTAGTTTTCATTTTTCATTCGCTTAATACGCGTTATCTACCCACTTTTGTTTTAGCAATGAGTATAATTTTAATAATTTGTTGATAAAAATCTGTAAAATCAATAGCAGGGAAATAATTTTTTCTGCAAAAACTAAAGATTTTCGAAAAATTTTACCAAACATTATTTTTTGTTTAAAATAAACCCAAAAAACCATCTATAACATTTTTTGTTTATATTTTGAATTAGAAGACTTTATTGCAGGCCTTTATTTCCCAAAGGACACTCTGAGTACGTGTCCAGGGATTTGCGATCGACAGGGGCCCCGAGTTCCTGCCAGATCGTCAAACGATAGCTGATATTTAATACCGAAAAAAATACACGATATTGACTGACTACAATACATACTTGCTTATTAGCTTCTGCATGCGCGAGGCTATTCTACTCTCGCACTAAATTTGGTTTCCGATATTAGTATGCTTAGATAAATTTTAATATATAAAAATACAATTCAATGCTATTGACACTATTTTAAAGAAAAATCATCAGTTAATTAGATTTTCATTTAGCTAATTTTTTATGTGTCTTTCATTGAGCCAATTTTTATGTGTCTTGAATTAAGAGAACGAAGTGAAAAATTAAGCAGCAAATTTGAATAAACCAATTTAATTGAGAAAGTACATAAAAAATAGATTCACATGTGTTTTATGTTTGGTTTTCAATTTAACATTTCAATGATTATTCGCTTAGTTTATACAAAAAAAAAAAAAAATTGGAAAACGGTTGACCCTAAAGACCATCCCTACAAATTTCCGCTAATTCCATACCACTTAAAATTTAACATATTACAATGTTTTTGAGCTTAAAATTTTGTTTTGAGCTTTGATGTTAAAAAAACACTTGATCCTGAACATTTCGTTAACGATATCTCACGAACCAATCAACCGATTTTCACGTTCTTGGCGGCGATCAACGTGGTTTTTAGAGCTTTAATAATTATTCTATTTCATCAAAAACGATCCGATAAGAAATGTCGAAGTTATGTAAAAAAAAAACCCTTTTTTTTAATTTTTTCGTTTACGATATCTCTCGAACGAATTAACCGATTTTAACCGGATTGGTGGCGAACAACGTGATTTATCATGGTTAAGAGCTGAATTTTGGAGATAATTGATAGAGCCGTTTAAAAGTTATTCCAAAAAAACCACATAAAAAAATTTTTTTCTTAGTTTTTTTGAGATTTCTCCAAATCTACTAGTTCGAATCGATTCAAATTTTATTCAAAATCTAAGTTTGGTCAAGCATTCGAATGGCACCAACCGCGATGAAATCGATCTAGCCGTTCAAAAGTTATAAGCGGTTCACATACTTTCACACACACACACATACAGACATAGTGACAACCTCGTAGGGGTAGTCAGGGAAGCTTCGTGTAACCTCAAAACGTCGAGATCTGATGAAAACTCGATTTTTTCAAAACGGGGTAAAACCAATAATTTCCCGATTTTTGAAAATCTTTGATTTCCTTATCGGGAAGTTAAAAAAAAAAAGAAACGTTTAAAAAAATAAATGCGAAATTTAATAAGAAAGCAAAAAATAAAATAAATAGAACAATGCCAAAATAACAAGGGCCCAGTTACCCTAATGTATCCAGGGCCTCTATTAGATTAAAGATGATCCTGCTTCTCTGTGAATTGTAATTGTAATTTTTATTTAAATGATCGTGACAAGATCCTCTAACAACAAATATTAATATTAAACTATACTAAGAATTACTACTGGAAAAAAAATATTTAAAAAAGAGTTCCAAAAATTCACTTATTAGTAGTATAATTGATATTTTGATATTAGAATTGCAGTTTCTTAAAACTGTAATAACTATATATTAAATAAAGATGTTGTGATAATTTTTCTTTGATAAGATCTGCCTAAGAAGTGATTCTATCATTATACTCGACATATATACAATATGTCAGAGTATATTATTATACTTGACATATATACAATAAGTCAGAGTATATTAATTTAAGTCTAAAGTTTGTAACGCTAGAAAATATTGACTACAGAAACAAAATTATAGGTGTTCATAGAATCATCTAAGTAGTCAACTTCCACATGTCCGTTGTTTTGATGACGTATTTTAGACATAAAAAGTAAGTTCAAGTTCGCGAAGCAACAAAATCGGTCTATTGGATCCAATCGATCCATGACGATCCATGATCCAACTTTTGAACCATTAAAAGAAAATTCCAAAAACATAAAATGTTTATTTTTGCAAAACAAACAACTTTTGTTTTAAACATTTTTTCGTAAACTGTTTAGATTCTTCAAAATTTCAGCTCAAATTTTATAACTGTATAGACTGCATATTTACAGTATTTTATGAATGCTTATCATTAAAAATAGTTCCCACATTGATACTAAACCATATGTTCATTGTACTCGACAATGAACTATGTTAGTTGTTATCTTCATTTGTTTTATTCATATAGATAACTCTGTTCGCTATTATTCTGTTTTTATATTGAAAACTGTTTGCCCGATTTTTTTAAGTTTTTACTCTAAAGATTCGTACTTTAGAAGTTAAAATGTATAGAAAAACGTGAAAGGACAATATACTACAATCAACTACGGGAATCCCTTTGACGCCCGACCTATTTATTTCACTATATTTATGTCATTTGGAATAAAATTTAAATAAAAATTTTAATAAGATTCTAAAAAAAAGAAAAGAATGCATCATTTTTATTTAATATACATTTTACATTACATTTTAATTGCCAGCATAATGTAATTAACCATAAATTCTTCACGCAGGAGCTACATAAGCTAAACGAATTTTTTGTAAATACATTAACATAAAATTATAAGTACTACAACATCATAAATTTTTATATGACTATAATAACTATAGGAACCTTTATTATTCAAATAATATCGTTAATCGAAATAGAATATTATAACGTAAATATTTTAAGGAAAAATCATAATTTTTAATAAAAATGATTTTCTATTACATTTTATGATATTTTCTTTAATTATAATATTTAGAGAGCGGAATCGGGTACCATCGTTAATTAAAGTACAGTATACTGTTTGCAGTGCACCTTAGCTTGCGAGTTTAAATTAGATTATTTTGACTACTTATTTTTAGTGTCCGACCGAATGTCTGATTTTGGCCGAAGCCGAAGCCGAAGCCGATTATTCGGCGCTACTTCTAACCTTCGGCCGAAGCCGAAGCCGAATTTTTGAATTTCGTAAAAAAATCTTAAATACTGGCTTTAAACTCATATAATTTCGTTGGAAACTAGAAATTATTTGATATAATGCATGATATTGATATAGTAATAAAAAAAAACGCAGTAAAATTTATGTTATTCTATTTTATATCTCCAAACAATTATGGTAACAAAAAATTCTGGAAATAAACTGATTGAATACATTCTTTATTTTATAAAATAAAAATAAACTCTATCTAATTTTATAATTATTAACCTAAATTATTATCACAAATCACAATCACAGAATTTCAATTAAAAATTATTATCACAAATCATTAAGAATCACTGAATCAATAAATTAAATTTGAGCAAAATTAAATAAACCTAATAATTAAAGTCCAACAGCCGAATATTATAGGCTAAAAATAAAAGTTTATTCACATTTTCGCCAAGTAAATTGGCTCTTCTATCGTCATAGATTTGCCCAGTAGCACTGAAAAGTTGTTCATTTGGAACACTAGTGGGAGAAGTTGATAAAAATTTATTTGCTATGGTCCGTAAATAAATGTAGGGATTAGAAGCCCAATATTGAAAAATATCACCGTTCCTCAGCAGAAGGGGTTCTTTTAAATAACAATTTAATTGCTCCTCAAAAACAAGATGTTCGTCGCTGCCTGAATCTCCTGATTCGATCATATTTGGCATTTTGTCGTGTGCATAAAATTGTGTGATAAAAAGATTAATGTGGTTTTTTTAGCCGAAGGTGGCCGAAGCCGAAGCCGAATGTTCGGTCGGACATTACTTATTTTCCAACTTTTGTGTTGAATCAAAGAATACAAACACCTCTAAAAGTTCATAAGTCCACTTTTTTATATAATCTAAAAAATTTAGCATTTATCCTGACCACTAGTTTGGCTATGATTTTTTGCCTATGTTTGGCTTTTGAGGCTGTAGTCGGTATTTAATGTGATTACCAGAAGTGACGAATAGATGACTATAGCTTCTCAATGTGGGTAAAGAATGGACGTCTGAAATCTTTGATAAAAATAATGCAACAATGAATTATATAAATGAATATCAGTTAATTGTTATGTGTATATATCTATATGTGTGTTTTTCCTATCATCGATGAAATTCACACATACTTATAGATTTTAAAAGTCAATTACTCCTTCCATTCGTCGCTCGATGTATATACTAAATTTAATAATTAATATTAACTGTTTCGATACATTTTATTTACAAGTTTATATTGTAACGTAATTATAAAATACTTGTTGGAGGAATCATCTTTTGATGCAGGGTATGATTATTATTACTTGAAATAATTTTAAATTGGGGAAATAAAATAATAATAATTAGATCACCACTCTAACAAGTATATTTTAATGAAAAAAGAACTTATGAGCTTCTATTGATGTTTGTGTTCTTTGGTTGAACATGATCTCAGTGTATAAGCATGCAGTTTTATATTACCAGATATTATATAATCAAGCCATATAATACTATATTTTATTTTCAAAATTAACACACTTATAATCAATTTTTCATTTACTAGGTATTGATTGTACGCATCAAGTGATTAAAGCGTTGGATAATGTGCTACAAATTCTACAATTAAAATATAGATTATTTCAACAGATTAATACCAAACGGCATAAACCATATCCATTTAAAAATGCTGTGTTCAATGATACATTGGAATGGCTGTTAACACAATGCGGATCTCATAATTATAATTACAGTACGCAATGTCAGAAATTATTCACAAAATTAGTACGTTATGCTGATACGGCTACCGTTTTACGACCCGAACAATTTATATCGAAATATATTGATGATGTTGGTCTACAAAATTTTATTTTAATACTTGAATCATCTTATCAGTTTGAAATACCTATAGAAGATAGTAGTACTTTTCCTAATTTATTGCAATGGCTAGAACAGTTACATGTATCGTTAAATTGTTATCATTGGTTACTAAAAAATGGATTTGTTACAGTTAACAAAATATTTGTACATTCTGGTAAGTTTTTGTTTTTTGAATTAACGGTAGGGAACCCAAGATGTATACATTTTTAGCGGTACCGAGAGCGAGTACAGTCTTTCAAAAATATAAAAAAAAAACAGCTACCTGTACATAATCAAGCGAGTCAGATATTTTCTCAGAAGATAGAGGTGTATTAATCTACCGGTTTTCATGGTGGAAAGGGTCGTACTAAAGGGTTAAAACTTAGAAGCATTAATAGGGGATGCTAAGTGAACTAAACAAAGTTTCCATTTACAAACCTGACAATTCAGATGCGACGCAAGCTGGCGGCAGCTGCTGAAAACTGCAAAAAAATCGCTATTTTCAAATATTTTAGCGACGCCGATTTTCGTACAGGGGGTTCAACTTGATTTCCTTCCTGATCGTGCTGGACCTTAAGCTGACAATTATTTTAAGGAATTTTCTTATTCTGATCGTTTTAAAATCTTCTTTATATACTTAGTCGGGTAGAGATGACAATTAATTCGCGTCTGTAGTCTATCATTAACTTTTATTCTCACATATTTTAAATTCCATGAATTTGCTACATATAATGCACGTGAAAATATAATAAGTATTGATAAAAATCGATTCTCACAGAATTTTTCTAAATTTTGAAAACATATTTTACTTACAATTGCATTATCAGTATTCACATCAACATCATACAATTAATTTGAATACAGAGCCGATTTTTATAAGACCATAACAGTAAGAAAGATGCAATTTTTTATCAATTCGTAGGGGATCCGAAGGGAGATTTTCCGGGTTTACTCGAGCATATTAGATTAAAGTATGGTAGGTTAATTACATGCTGATCAGTGTGCGTTTCAATTATCTGACGATTATGACGTAAAATTATGTGAGCGTGACGTAAGGGATTTGGGGTAACATAAACTTGGCGGGAGATTCGAATGGCCAGATTAAAGAAACCTTCCAAATAATCATCAGATTATGGGTCAGCTTGATCAAGACATCAAGCCGAACCACCTTAATATGAACCGAAGTTTGACGCGCTGAATTATTTCAAAACGGTGGTTTTTTTTTTGCATTTTCAAAAAGCCGTCACGAGCTTACGTAATATCGAATTCGTCAGTATTTTGAATGGAAACTTCATTCTTGTTCATTTAATATCCCTTCTGAATATGTGAAGCGCTAGAGTAAGTTTTTTATGTTTTTTTTTTTCATATGATTTTTGTTTTTTACATTTTTGAAAATCTGTGGACGCTCCCCCCCCCAACAACATATGACCTTTTTTTCTTGTTACTACCTTATTTTCAAAATCCAATAGGTACGACCCTACTAGTAGTATATATAACAAAATTGAATACCTAGTATTTTTTTTTAATTTCCAGGAAAACATGAAAATAAAATAATTGATGGAATCATACATTTTTTGAATGAAGTGGTATTTAAAAAAGTTGGTAATTTCAATGAAAAAACTGAAAATTATTCCAATTACATTGAAGATTTACATAAATTTAATGATATAAAAATGTTAATTATATTATCATTATTTGATTTTATAATAATAACCGATGAAAAACATTTAGATTTGACAACAATCTTACAAAATACAAATTTTCAAAAATTAATTATTATTTGTGTATTTCAATCATATTCTTTGGGATTTGTTACACAAACAAATTACGATAATTTAATAACAAAAATAAATCAAATACTGCAAACTCTATTCAATAGATTAACTAATAAATTATTTTTCTTAAAAGAATTAAATTTAAATGCAAAAAAAATTGATATCATTGATGTAATATCAAAAATCAAACAATTAAATTTTATAAATTTGGAATTCAATTATCATATTAAAGGGTTAGTATGGTAAATAAAGATTTTATTTCATGTATTGACCTTGAATGAAAACGTGGAGAGAATGATGTCCTTTGACATAACAGTATTTGTAATTTGTTAGAATATACAAAAATCAATTAATAGTCTGCGGATTCAATCATTTTAAAATATTATTTTTAAATAAATTACGATCAGAATTCACTAAATTAGAATCTTAATTTACATCAACAAAATTTCAGCTCGATATCTTTTTTCGATTTTGAGTTATCTTGATGACAAATAAGCGGACAAACTGAAAAACGGAAATGAACTAATTAAATGATTATGTAAACACCTATACCAAAATTTTGTTTGTACGGCCAATATTTGTTATCATTAGACACAAACTTATGACTAAAAATAATATGCTCTGACATATTCAATATATGTCGAGTATAAAAATAACAGATTTCCTTACTTGTAGCTTGTATAGGGTTAGTAACCGCTATATTTTTATACCGCTAAGGGATGAAATTCAAAAAATTCTTTAAATCCCATAAATTCTAAATTTCAAGTATTTTTTATTTCATATAAACTGCAAAACTTTTTTTTTTAACTCTTAAGAGGTGAAATTTAAAAAATCCCTAAGGGCTTCTTTTATTATTTTATATTTAGAGGCTAAATACCACATTTAATTCATTTTAAAATTAAAAATGGTAGAGCTTCATACATACTTTCATTCCCTATTTCACTCCTTTAGGGAATTAATTTCGAAAAATCTTTTCTTAAATGACACCTACAGTAAAAAACCGATATCCTCTCAAACTTCCATCATTAGTGGTTTAGGCTGATCGTTGATATGTAAGTCATTCGGGACATTGATTACAACTTTATAGGGCAAAGCATATATTAAACCTACATAATGTACATCTTCCGATTTTCCTATGCAGTACTTCTGTTAATCGAAATTGTCCGTCATTTTACCCAATTTTTCTGAATCGTTTTCTTACATACATATTTATAACTTTTATCTCACAGAACAAAGTGACGTATATATACTGCAAAACTTTCGATACGCCTCTCAAGTACTTGAACTCATCGAAATCGTCTATTACTAAACGTAGTTTTTCTAAATGGCTTACTCAAACACGTATATAAATTTCAATTTTACATGACCAAGTATATATGGACCTTTATACTCTTCACCTTTTAATTCGTCTGTTAAGTACTTGTGCTCATCGAAATCTTCTGTTAATTTCTTTTCTACTTTACAATGAAGGAACTAAATAAACATAGACAAGTTATTTTGTACCTATATTGTTTTTTGTATATATTGTATGCTATTAAATATCACAAAAAATTTTTATTATCAAATTACTCAAATCTCCCACGAGCTTTTAGTCTAAAAATCTAGAATAAAACACACAAAAACGTTCAGTAATCATTAATTATAACGCGATATGTTTTGCAATTAACTTAAACTTTTTATTTCAGATTAATTTTGTTGAAAAAGAGCAAATTTTCAAATGAAATTGAATACAACAATTCAATTCAATTAATAAATGAAATTTACGCAAATATTAAAAGTGATGCAAATATTATCGAAATTCCATTAGCTGTGATCGATTTCTACAACTTAGTATTAGAATATGCATTTTTATCATCAGATAATATAGATGCGAAACTAAAATTGCTTCAAATTATAAAGACTGATGAGATGGCATTGCAACCATCTACAAACACTAAAACTTTTACTGGAATTTATTTCTTAACAATTTTTCATAAATCAATTATAAAAGTATTGATGTCAGTTCCTGTAAATATGGTTACTGATTTTAATAATAATATTGAATTTATGTTTGCACTAATCAAGGAAATCTTAAATTATGTAAATCAGGTAAGCAAATATCATACCATAATTTTAGTAGAAAATATGGCGTTCTCTTGGAATAAGTTTAATATAAGTCGATCTAATGATTTAAAATTATGTTCAAAATTGTATACACATAAATTATTTACTAGTTATAAAGAATAAGTTTAAAGATTTACTTCCCGATATTAGTTATTAATTTTCAACCGTTATTAATAAAATATACGACGATGCCTTAAATACTTTAAAGAAATTCATCGATGCCTTAAATACTTTAAAGAAATTATTTTAAGAAGATAAATCAATTTTATTTGAAAAACAATGGTAATACCATACCACATTAATAAAAAGCACACTAAGGTGAAATATCCTATTTCCCACCACCTAAGCCATAGTATATTTGTTTTAGTTAGAAAAAAACTTAATAAATAAATTAACTGAATAAATTGCATTGTCGATGTGTCTCTGATCATTTTTCTATTCAATATTAAATGGAATCTTAACTTAATTGCAGAGCGTAATGCAATTTGATTAGAAAATTTCGATTGTAAAATATTATACTCTAGATTATTTCTATAGTTTACAAATCAATGAAAGTTCTAAATAATTTGATTTAGGATATAATAGGAATGCATTATTTTGATTTGAAAATGGATCCACTGACTTAAATTATATAAATAGACTAGAGATCTCCGTATTAAGCACCTGGTCGATTAAAGGCATTACTTTATTGGAAAAGATAGTAATTATGTACCTATGTAGTTGAAGAACATGCCATAGGACTTTTAGTCCCTAGTATGTTACGGTTATTAGGCAACCTTTTTTTGGATATTTAATTTTGGTTGTCATTCCTGTTATTCCATAGCTCACTATTTAAACGATAATTTTAACACCAAATGAAAGCTAAATCGTTCTAATTTTAGGGAAAAAAATCATAGTTCTCGAGCCGCAAGTTGTTAGAAAATCCAGCAGCCTACGACGCAAACACGTGAATTATTGGTCTAAATGCTCATATTTCTAAGCACATTTTTACAGTCTTAGAAGCTAATTTTTTCCCCAGGTCGGCGGGAGTCAACATTTAATCCATTTTTGCTAATATTGATGGACTAATACGCTATCAAGAGAATAAAAACAAATTAATTCAGTGTTCAATATGTAAAATTTACGATTCTCTATTAATTAAAAATTCTTTCATTTTTATTTTTTCACTTTAACTTTAATACTATCAGTGACATATCTGGGCATAACTTTTTGGTATTGAATGACATAAAAAATAGACACACAATTGCAATATTAACATCATGTTACTAAAAACCCTATATAGTCCAGTTACACGATTGAAACAGTTGTATTTACCCAAAAACTTTGGTTTAAATTAATGTATGTCTAAATTCTTATTAACTGTTTTAGATAAAGGATCATAAACAGTATAATAAGCAATTAATTGAAAATATTGAAGACAACTGGAATGTAATTAAATATCGAATTAAGGGTGATCATTGTCGAAGAGAATTGATATTCATTTTAAAACAAATAATCTATTATGATAGTGACGGTTTTATCAGCTTAAATGTCAATTTATCAACTGATTTATACAATTATCTTTTGGAATTGATTCAGGGAGATGTTGGTGAAAATATGAATCAGTTTGATTATCAAATCAAAATTTTAGATATTTTATTTTTATCTTCTAATAGTACTGATGAAAATATTGAATTAAGGTTAGTACTGTATTTGTTATTAGTAAAGTATTTTTTGTTATAAAAGGTGATATTTAAATCCCATTTTATTCCATTAAGAAATTTTGTTTAAAGTTTGTAACAGTTAGTTTGTACAGTTATTTTTAGAAATATAGAAATTTGTGTAAAAGTTTTAATAATTACAAATGTTAAGAATTCTAAAAGTTGCGGTCCTAAAAAAAGCTCTCCCTAAACCAACAATATAAGTATTTAATATAATTATTTTGAAGCCACGTTTCAAAATACATACCCACACGCTGGCCAGCACGATATGACGTCATTTAAATAAGATAATAATTATAATTAAAATAATATTTATTCTTCTTTTCAAAACAATACATAATCGTAAGAATAAGTCAATATACAATGGTTTAACGTAATAAAATACTTTGCATCCTGTGTTTTAATACATTGAAATTTGTTATCCTTACTGTATATAATATTATAAATGCGAATGTTTGTTACGCTTTCTCTCAGAACTACTAAACCGATTTTAAAAATTATTTCCCCAATATAAAGGTATATCATCAGCGAGTAACATGGTTTATATAAATGAATTATTTACAAACTTATATCTATGCGGTCCACATTTTAAATATACAATTTCTAATCGGTGAGAGATATTGAAAAACTCTAAATACAAAAAATGTTCATTTTTTATATAAACAACCTTTAATTTGAAACCATTTTTTCGTATAACCAATATTTTAGATACCTATTAGTTGATTCTAATCAATATATTTTGAAACTATATTTCATTCGAAGAGCAAAAAAATGGGTATATATAATCGTCCGAAATATTGACTCGTCCTCCCTATACTCATTCGCATTTATAATATTAGTTTGGATTTTATTTTTATTTCAGTGATCCTTGACACTCATTTAAGATCATCAATGCGAGCGATGCCGTGGGTAAAAGCTAGTTAAAAATATAATTAAATTGAATGGCATAATATAAATAAAAGAAAAAATTGGCGTTTTCTAGAATAATTCTTATCTTCCACAATGTATAGTTTATATAAATAAGATTACATAATGTTTCTTTCCTTTCTTTAATGTATCATCAGAATTTGGCATCTAACTGTATTATAATATGCGGTGTATTTAAAATGCACCGTATGAAGTATAATCAGATTTGCTAAAACGAATTTCTTATAAGACTGCGAGTGCTCGTTGACTATCAGATTTTTGATTATATATTCTTTTACGAATGTCTTACTGTGTGCGCTGGCCATAGCCAAATGGTTAACAGTAGCGAATCATAAAGAATTAAAGCGGCTAATGATAAGTACTGATTTTTATATTTTATTAAGTATAAATTTTTTAAAAAAGAAATTTTAACAGAAGGGAAAACTCTTTTATATTACTTTTCAAAAATTTGTTTACATTTTCAAACTACATGATTTGAAACGCACAACTACAAATTTTAATGGGTTGTGGTAACATAGATTTTATTTTCAGAATAGTTCTGAATCGAATGTAGAATAATAATAATATATTTTTGTTTTCAGAAATGCATTTAATGCATTTTTAAATACTGTATTGAAAAATGCTGAAAATGACAGCATGAATAAAAGACATAAGATGATATACATGACTATGTTCAATAAAATAATAGATTTATTTAAAATAACATCATCATTAATGCTACTAGAATGCGCTACAAACATGGCATTGAAGTGGAATGATTGTAAAAATATTTTGGAAGATACATTGGAATGGAAATTAAAACATGTGAATAATGATGAACAGATCAAAATTATAAAATGGATTCAAAATCAATGTCTTATAGATGCAGTAAATTTTACAACACTATTGAATTATTTCATCACTATTATCAATTTTGCACGAGAAACTTCATTGAAATCATATTTTGAACAAAATATTCAAACAATCTATTCAGAAATGAAAGAATCTGTTTCGGAATATTCGCACGAAATTCTTTATAGAAAAATCATTGCATTAATAGCAATAAAATATTTTTTTATTTTGAATGAAGATACAAGAGTATTTATTATAAATTCATCATCTATACACTTATCTGAAACTGAGTTTTCTAAGAATATTACAAAATTATGTTTTTTGGTATCAAATATTAAAATTGAACAAATTGAAAATATAGAATTACAGAAATTAAGCCGATTATATGTATGTATGTCTTATAATACTTTAGTTGCTGTGATACAAAATACAGAAACTAATATAAGTTTATACGAACCATTATTTAAATTTTATGGTATTTGGTCAAAATTGATTGATTGTTCTGTAAATTATAACTTTCCACAAGATTTTGAAGAAATACCAACTAGAAAAAATAAGGTGAGATTAACTTGAAATGTTTTTTATGGGTAGATAATCGAACATTGTGCTCTGATAGATAATCACACAGCTTGGATAATAAAAAACTTCGACAAATTCACTTACATGTCCTGCCTATATACTTTAAATTTTAATGTGGTATTAACCGAATTAATAGTGTAGGGTGACACTCAAATTTGCATAATAGTTCAATGTTTACACCAATTTTTAAGCTTTTATAGCAGTTAAACATCTAATTACGAGAGTGGTCTGAAAAGTTTTGGACCTGAACGTTAAGATAGCAGCACTAGTAATAAAAGCTAGAATTTAGAATGTAGATGTGCATCTTTTGACAGGTAATCACCAATATTTCAGACATTTTGAAAGCGTACGAGCCAACCCAACCCAAACAAAAATTTTATTAAAGCTCGATTCAAGTTTTTGCATTTTTACAAAAATACTCACATTGACTCACTCAAACGACTGTCGAATAATTATTCACTATCTTTTATTGAAGAGTACTGCTATCTTCTCGTTGATAAGAGATATACGTTTACACACATTTGCTAAGCTACCAAAAAGAAATTACATCTCTTAATTAGGAAGTTTATATCTTAAAAATATTGCCTGGAAATCCAAGTTAATCCGACAAATAGTTTTCGAGATATCCCACATTTACTGAAGGGTTTTCTGCAACTCGCTCTGACTAAAAGTAATTTAATACTGTACTTGGACTAAACGTTTAAACACGTTTTTATCCACCCGCTTTGTTAACATACTTAATGTTTCAACACATTTGACATTTTGAAAACTATCAAAATAAAAGCGTTGATTAAGGGCAAAAACAGTAAGATACTGTGTTGTTAATCGCTAATTATAACTTTCGGATCAGAATCCAACAAAGATGGCGATAATATAGATATTTAAAATGGCAGTTTTGCTGCTGTTGACTACACCTAACCCCTTATCTTGTATTACGATGTAAATATTTTTAAAGTATCAACAAATAGATACGACAGATGGTAATGACGACATATCTCAGAAATTGAGGTAAAATCAACACGTTGAGCACACCTGTGGAATTTATTTCTGTTATGTAAAGTTAACCTTTTATTCTTTAATAAATCTTCGCGACATTTTTGTAGTTTTCGTTTATTCTACGACTAACTTTCCAGTTAGACGGATAAATCATACACAATAATAGAAAATATTAATTGACACAATAATTGAAAGTATTTGGAATTGGCATGAATAAATAGTGAATTTCATCAATTTCAAAATTAAGCTAGTTAATCTTTTTTTATAAAGTTTTTATGCTAAAAAAAACGGCTCAATTTATCTTTCTTAAAACTCACTTAGTTTTAAGCTACGTAATTACCCGTAGAACCAAAGTGGTTCCACGTAATTATCAGTCTTTATTCACACATATTTGTTTTAACAAATCCTCACTGATAAGTTTACAACGATAATAATTTCATCAGTTGCAAACTTTTCTAAATTTGAGGACGTTTCGGATTCTTAAACTGCTTTATAATTAAAATTTATATTCATGATTTTTTAAACTTACAATTATTTTGTATTTTAAAAACTAATTTTTCGTCTATTAATATCATTTTTAAATGTCAATGGCGATTTATATTTACTTCGTATGCAATACTCCTTCGTCTTTTCTCTGGTTATACACTTATATTATGCTGTCTTTCTTGTATTTTATTTAAAATACAAGACCGGTTAATTGATATTTTGTTTGAAAAATTATTTAATTATTTTATGTGTAATTAATTATTGTCCTTGAAAATTTTTAGATAATATCTATGAGAAGAAAGATTCGCGAAGAAACATTTCCAACATACTCAGCAAACACAATAGACTATCAATTATCTACACAGAATGTCATGAGCAGTAGTTTAGTTACGGATATAGCTAAATACGATTTTTCAACAACACTTTTAAGAAGCTCGACAAAGCAGGAAATCAATGAAGTACCTGTAATTGATAACTTTTATGTAAACATTGAATTAGACGCAATAAATAGTCATGATTGTATGCCAACAATATGTGGAATGATTATACATTTAAATCAACTTTCATCAAATCATAATGATAATCCAATACCGGAATGGATTCAAAATGGTCTTTTGAAAACTTTAAAATTACCAAATACACATAAAAATATTAAAATATTTGTTTTAAAAATTATTGAAAATAATTACAAACATTTTAAGCCATTTGCAAAATTGTTTCTTGGTCCTATTATGAATGCAATTTCGAATGGAATTATTGGAGATGATTTAAATTATTTTACTTTGGACTTGGTAAGTATTAAAATTTTCTTTTTAATTTAAATTTAAATTCATTACGAAGGTGGTTTGGAGATCTCTGATGATTTATCTAGTATTCATAAAAAAGACAACAAATAATAATATAATAATAATAATAACAATAATAATTAGAATAACACACGTGGTCTCAGTCTAATTCTTCATCAACTTCTACTATTGACTTTTTTATCGTTTAAAAATTACTATATGCTTATGTATTTCACTCTTTTTTGCGAGGCTTCTTCATCTTATTGACATTTTTTACAACCAGATAACCCCATTTATCAAACTGTTTGAACCTTTGGGATCTCCAAATCTTCAAATGCAACAATAAATAAATTCACACTTATTGTTGTTTTTTTCTCTATTGCTGTGTAGTATGCCATTGTTGAAATACCATTAGAATAACTACCAGGAAATATCAGGATAATAGTCATCAAGCTAAAAATTTGTATGTGACTTGAACATTATTAGAGCAACAATTTCCCCCCTTCAAAAATTCTGAAAAACCATTTCTTTTTCGGAGCCCGTAAAATTTTACATTTCACCCGTAAGCTTCAAATCCGTGGATATATTTGTTTGTTTGTTTTTTTTTTTATTATTGTAATGGAAAGATTACTCAATAATAATTTCAAGAACCCGACATGCAGCTTTTCAATACTTTCGAAAAGGAAAAAGTAACTCTAATGATAGGGTCGGTAGTGAAAAATGAATTATTATTTGACAAAAATTAAAATTTATGTAGAAATATATTTAACTATTCTGAATTTGAGTCATTAAAGAAAATTATTGTTTTATTAAAATTAAAAGTGGATATTTTTAATCTGTATAACGTGGCCATAAACACGAGCTGCCATGGTGTGACATCATGTAGGCAGTTGTCATCTGTCAGTTCAATCTAAGCATTTATCTTAGTTACTATTAGTTAGTAAAAAAATATTTTAAAGTTCTTGGTTATGTATTGTGCTCAATGTGTTTTACAGGTATTCTTAATATTATATAGTAGTATTCCGTCACTAAACTGGCAGAAAGCGTTTTTACGAGAATAAAAACAAGTTTAAATTCTAATGTAATTTTATGGTAACAAAGCGTGTTTACTTGGCTAATTTTTTATTTTTTACTTTTTATTAGTAAATCAACATTTTGTACAAAGAAAGTGCATTTTTAAACATAGTAAACTACTCTTCCATTAGCTTAAAAATCCGCTGGGCCAATGGATCCTAACTTTTTATATATAATACTCCTAGGGAACTGCACTAAGAATCATAATAATTATATTTTATATAATGTGAAAGCTTGATTGCACATTCCGATTTCACGTACTGCTACAATCAATTCAGTTTCTCTGTTTGACTTAAATTTTTATTGGTTTTAGATATTAATGTTATTGAAATGGAATTGTAAAGATTTAACAAGTGATGATCAATTCAGATTACAGAAGTTATTTGAATACGTCTTACCTCGTACTTACAACATCAAAAGTAATTTATTTAAATACAATTTGGAGATACTTAAAAGTATTATCGAATTATGGAAAAGTTACATTACACCAACAGAATTTATAGTTACATTTTTAAGTGAACACAATACGGATCAATTATTAATTGATTTACAAATTCAAACATCTATTTATCTACTTAAAAACAATATTCAATTATGGATGAATGACAATCAAAAGAAAAAATATCTAGATAATATAATAAAATATGTATATAATAGTAATGTAAATATTTATTTAAATTCTACGGAATTAATTGGTTAGTACAAAATCAGAATTTATTTAGGAATGTTCCTACTTAAAGATTTTTATGTAAAAAAAACGATTTTTTTTCTTTGGTAAGAAAAAACAATAAAGCATTGAAAGTTACAAACAAACATAAAAACACTATTGCGGACTCGAAAATTACATACTGTGACATTAGACGGTTTATGTATGACTGAATATAAATTTGCGGCCTTGAAAAGCGTGTCGGAGAGAAGAGAGATCCTCTCGGGTAAAGATATCTGCGTGTCGTTACGGTTCATTAGGGCTCAGCAACAATAGAAAGATGAAAGAAATTAATTATTAGTAAAAAATCATTTTAAATTTAAAATTAAATCAAAACCACCAATTCATTGCATTATACAATTTATACAATATAAATAAGCTTGTCGTAAAATTTAAATATCTAAATTTATTTTATGAAATACATAAATCGTTTCTTAGAATGTGTTTGTGTCAAATATCAAACTACATATTTTATTATTGTTTATATATACTCAGTGATGGATTACCGCCTAGGCCCGTGAGGCCCGGCAAATTTTTCAGAATGTCAAAATTTTAAATCTGATATAATGTAACGACAATACATTTTAAGGATTTATTCTGATTTTTTTAATATAAATTTACAGATAAATTTCTATGAAATATAATGTTATTCATTTTTTGATTAACTTTTTTATTCGTGAGTGCAATACTGATACATAATGTTTTATAACAGAAATAATTGAATATTGAAAAGGTTTTTTTGAAGAATTTTCAAAGCTCTGTTGACTTTTTGTATCTTTAGTGAAGTTAATCTTACATGTAAGCCACTTCTAAAATTGCACAATGCTTTCTTATTTTATTTTCAATGATACCGGTGTTTCATATATGAATTGATATAAGTATTCATTTAAAATTCATCTTTTTATTTGTATATAAAAATATTTTTATTTTAAAAAATGATTTCTATAGAATCAAATAAATGAATATATCTATTTCATACCCAATTTTTTGAAAAATAGAAACAGTTGGAGGAAAATCAAAATTTAATAAAATTTATGTTTCATTTTTGCAATATTGTGAATTATATTGACGAATATTAGCCAACTTTTATAGCTTAAAGCAATAATTCGTAATTATTGTAAAATATTTATTTGTATTATATTAACAATTATACTTTTACGAAATAAATATTATATCTAAATAATATGAACGGTCTCAAAGAAATAAAATTTCATCCTTTAAAAAGGGCGGCGAATCAGACACGGCCTAGGGCGGCAAAATACTTAATCCGTCACTGTATATACTCATAATCAATCTCGCAATAAGCTTTAATATCAGATAAATTGTATAATTTAATAAATTGTTATAGCAGGTAGGTATCAAAGCAAGGGCGATTTTCCGATAAAACTTCATAATTCACAAGATATTGAAATATGGTTTTTTTGGGTATGCTCTAGCTCCAAAACTGTTAGTTTTCCAAAAAAAACGTTTTATATAAGAAATGTAGGAAATTTTGCATAGCATGGACTTTTACTTTAATTTTGTGTAGCATGGGCTTATCGAAAAACATTTTCTTTATGACATATAGGCCAAAAATTTACTAAAAGTGCCTAAAATTCGTAAAACAGTGCCTCCAAAAACAGTATTCCGGGCTTAATTTTTGCCCGCAAACTTCAAATTCATGTTCAGTTCAAAAAATATAAAGAATGTGAAAATCAAAGCTATAGCAAAACTTTCATCTGAACCCCAATTTTTTAGTAGGCTATATCTAGCCTACCTAAATTTATGTATCTTTATTTTTCTAAACCCGGTTTACATCTAACTTTGTTCTTAAAATCGCTATTCTGAAATATTTCATTATTAGAATTATTTTTTTTTTTTACAATTTATTGCTGTAATTTTAACTAATTACAGAAGTTAATTATTCCTGATCAAAAAGTCCTATTCAATCCTATAGAAATTGAATAGAATTGACTAGGACTTTTTTTATCAGGTATACTAGACATTGAATTTGGAAACTTGTCGCACGGAAGAACTTACACTGCGTATAGAAAAGACTAAATCACACGTCAATCAAATAAAATCTAATAACAAATTTTTCAAAAAATTAAGCAAATTTTCAAAACAAAAAACATGTAATTATCTGCTATTTTTGAATTTTTCATTCCGAGCCGGGTATCTTCCGAACCTATCTTACTACATCTAATATTCGTCGGCAGATGAAAGCTGGCATTCCAATATTTTGATTTCGTGTCTAAACAAAGGTACTTTTTTGTATTGGCAAAGGAAGGTCGTTACATAGCCGCTATACCAGAGTGTATAAAGTGTTAAGTTTGAGCTTTTAATTATAAAAAATAACTGTCACCAAAATTAAAAAAAAAAAATTATATAATATAAAGCTAATATGCTTTACTTATTTTTATTTTGTTTCCCATACATTATAATATACTATAATGTATGGCTTGCAACAATTCGTTTTTTTTCTCTTAATTAACTGATATTCATTCGAATTTTGTTTTTTCATATCAAAAAAGCTTTTTCGTTAGAAGACCCAATCATCTTATACTCCTATCTGTACAGCTTATGTGTACTGGCACTATAACTGTAGCCGGAAGGGAATTTTTCAAAAGCGAACTTGTGAGTTGGTAAGAATTGTCGTTTTGTATAAAAATTATTCAAAATAGCCAATAAGATTACAGAATTTAATGCACGGTTATTTTTAAGAAGCAACCTAATTGCTGCTATTGATAAAAAACCCTTGTGAGTTTTAAATTCGTAATTTACGTATTCAAACTCACTATGTTATATTTGTAAATAATTAGAATTTACAACCAATTTTTGTTTTGAAATATCCTCTTTTGTTAATGTATTACATAATATGGAATTTCTCAAACTAAAGCTGTCAACAATCAATCACTCTGTTATGATCTTTCGAAGTAGAAAATTCGTAATATGTATATTTTCTCTATGTTAATCATTAAATTGATCGTAATTTATTTATTTATTTATTTTTTTATTAAAAAGCTAATATTCAATTTAAAAAGTAAAAATTGTTATTAAGCATAATTCGCTAAATTTTGTTCTGAAAATATATTATTACTACAATAAAGCTCCTTTTCACCGACGAGTAAAATAAATTTTTTAATACTTTTTAATAATACTAGCAAATGTATTATTTTATATTTATTTAAATGTTAATAATTTAGAATGTTTGTTTTAAAATTTATAAATCCTAGAATAATTTTAATATCATACATAATATTTTATACATAGAGAAAATGCACATTTTATTCAAACATTATATTATTTGCGATATTCATTCTAACTCATTAACTCACCATATGACTTTTCAAAAAGTCACTTGTCTGTTCCGACAAAGTCTGAGTTACATGTGTAGTGTGGACAGTCTCTCCGAAGGCAAAGAGAGAGATCTATAATATTTAAAATCTCCCTCCGAAAGGAGAGAGACTATATTTTTGGCAGTGTAAAATCAAGACATTTTTTTCTATACTAATTGCCCATATAGGATTATAAGATGATAAAAGCATAATGAACTTATTTTTTTTATTATGGCTTACTTTATTTTCTAGGTTCGTTAATCAAAATAATGAATGTAACAGATGATAACAATGAATTAACTCAGCAAATAATAAAAATTATTGAACATTCAAAGGATAAAAATACATTTTATAATAAATTATATGCAATTCATAAACATTGTCCACAGTTAATTGATGCACAAATCGTAGATCAATTAATAAATATTGAAATTAATCAATCGACTATCACAACTCCATTTACAATAAAATTATTAAAAGTGATTGCAGCATGCTGGCCACTTTGTTATTCAAATGTAAAAATAAAATATAAAATTAATTTAATCACTTGTTTGAATCATTCGGATGTCGATATACAATTAAATACACTACAAGTGTTTGATGCAATCTCAACTGTTGCCGATCAACTTACTCTAAATGAATATTTTACAAGTATTGGTAGCTTCGTGAAACACCCAAATGTTAATTGCCGTCAGGCAATGTTTTCTTTCATGAAAAATATTTATCAACGTGTAATTAACAATGAAATGTTGTTAGAATGTAAGCAAATTCTATTATTGGGATTAGGAGATCGTGATGAAAATATACGAAAAAATTTATATCATTTTTGGTATACGCAAAACAACCATAATTCAATTTTTGTATTCATTTTGAATTTATATGATTTATTTACGATTGAAACAGAAACAGATTTTTTGATACAATATTTATGGTGTTTACTTGAATATTCAATCGATAGCGAGCAATGTAAAGAAAAAATGTTTAATACACCATTAGTTGATTGTAATTTTACTGATTACAAAATTATGGTAAAAAATTATGTTGAAAATGCATCGTTAACGCCACTATTTATAAATAGTTCATATTTTGATCGATCAAGTTCGACTACACATAACACGTTACAAATATTAGCTACAAATCAAGAAAATGATTTAAAATCTGTCGAAAATAGTAATGTGGGTACCAGTATTGAAGTATCGCATAGTTCGCAAACTGTACATAATGATTCCACAAATCGTAAACGATTTTTGATTAATCAAAATCGTGCAAATCGTAAGGATGTTTTAGAAATACATAATAGAAAGTATACGATGGAAAAGCGTAGGCAAGAACGGCAAAAGCAAAAATATTTGAATGTTTCTGTGCATCGTAAATATAGGAAAGGTGATTTTCCAGATATTGAAATAGCAAATGAAGATTTTATTAAACCACTTCAAATATTAATACAGGTAATGTTTCTTAAAGCTTATACACTTTCGGTCTTAGCTGAAAATACGCTGGTCAACACTCGAATTCTATATAAATATGACTAATTACGGATATTTCGCCCTTATATAAAACCCATAAATGTTTATTAGAATAAAAATAGACTCAAAAATTTTAATTGTTTTGTAATTTATTTTTTTAAATTAAAGTTTGGAGAATTTTAAGGGCAATATTTAATTATTTAATTTTCGTGTATTTTTTAATGAAAAATTGCTCTTTTAAAATTGAATTCAAACGCTATTGATGATGTTATATCAGATAAGTTAACAATCATTTTAGTCTTGGATTTTCAAATTGTTAATATACATCGATAATAGAATATCATATGAACAACATAAACTCGGTATCTGGAGATACTCGAGTATACAAAAAACATGACAAAAATATTTTTTAATAATTAAATTTGAAAATCCGTATAAGTGCGTTTCCAGTATCATTGCCTCCCAATATAATACACGTTTTATAATACTACTGAAGAGAAAATACGAGCATATAGCCTGATTTTCATCATATAACTACTTTGTAAGAAAATGTAATTGTTAATATAAAAAAATTACCAGACATTACAATAATTAATTTTTAAAACAGGCAGGAATCATCTCTTACGTCATCAACATGTATATATTTGAAAAGAGAGAGAGTTGTGTTGGGTCAAAAGGGAAAGAGTTCAAAAAAAATGTTTTAAATAAAAAAAAGTTTTCACACATACATATATACATTTCACATACTTTTTATATACATATAAATTCTATGCGATGGGCAAAGAACCTTTATTATGTAAAATTTTATGCTCTACAATATTTTTTTTATACTTTTTTTTCTTCTAACTCTTAGCGTTTTGACCCGACCAAACTCTGACCTCTTTCAAATGTATAAAAGCTAATTACTTGCTCGTCAAGTCCAGAACGTGATTTCTCTACTTCGCATATTATGATTTATTACTGAAAAATGTACAATCTTACTAGACTTCCTTAGACTCTTAAATTAATTTTCATCTTTTATTTCCTTTTTTCTCATTCATATAGTTCTGTATAGGGACATAGTAGCACATCACGTTCAATTATCTCATCCTAATCGTTGTATTCCTTACAGTAATCCGCGTCCTCGATTTTCTCTTTTAAAAATCACTTGCGACTCCGTAGTTTAGTTTGTTTACTCTGTTGGTAATATTTTTTCTTACTTTGAGAATAGAGATAGATAAATATTTGAAGTTGTGATTAAATGCTTAAAGTGTTTTTTTTTCATTTCCTTTTAACATATAAATTATTTTTAATTTTGTTTTTTAGCAAGATACAGTTATAGCAAAACTTTTATTTGTATCACTTTTTAATGGTATTATTCAAAATTTATCACCTGAAGCAATTGACTTTCTGGAAACTATAAACAACAAAAATATATTCAGTAATATTTTACAAAATATGAATTTATATATGCCTTCAATGGTTGGCGCCTTATTCGAATTAACTTTAAAATATAAAAACTATATAAATTTATCACCTGAATTAATTACAAACGCCAGTAAGCAAAGTGGGCTTCTTTCTCTTGGTTGTTTATTGTTAGAAGAAAGTTTGATTACTGGTTTTGATGATGAAGAACCACCTGCAAAAAAATCATCTAATTGTTGTACTTTGGAGACTGATTATTGGTTAAAATTATCAGAGTAAGTATTATTATCTTAAACAAAGGAGTCAGTATTTAAAAAACCGTGAATTTCAAATTATAATTTTTTTTAGAGGTGTTTTAAACTAACAGCCTATGAACGCTAGATTTGCGGCATTTTATTTTAGTTGCAACTTACTCACTTGTTATCACTAGTGTATGAAGGAGGTGAAAAATGTTTAAATAAGATGTTTTTTTACGATTATTTAAAAGAAAAAAGAAATAGAAAATGATTTTAAACAAAATTTAGTGTATAAAATTTTACATAAAAAATTTACTTTACATTTTTAGGCTATTATTAAAAATAATAGAGTTAAAGAGCCAGGCTAACTCACAAAGCCTCTAGTTAAAAATTTTATACAAGTTTTGTTTGAAATTATTTCTTAAAACTCTTTATTTTAACTTTTGTCCCGGCAGCAGGTCCGGCTCTGGTTATTCTGGCTATGATTCAAAATGGTCGTGGAATGCTATTATCATGTCTGGCTCTTTAGGGCCAGCATAGCATTGTAATATGTTCCCAAAATTGTTTAGGTTCGCTGGTGTAATATTCATACTAAAACCAAACAACAGAAACTACAGTTAGTCTAAATAATTTAAGCCAATAAGCTTAACATTCTTTCTATTAAAAACTCTAAAAAGGGTAATAAATAATCACCTAATGGAGGGCGTTCTTACAGTATACCCGTTCCACACCTCATGGTTCGAGTGATTTTAAACACTTTGCTTCAAAGATTTGGCGCCAGCAACGTTCCTTGGCATGGAACCAATTTGAGATAATGGCCAAATAACTAAAATGAAGGTTTATCATGTCTTTCATAAATAAGATAAGTGGATTAACCATAGAGCTAGAGTGAATGTCGTCGAAAATCGAGGATCTACTTGTCAGGGATTCGACCTCCCCACCGCTACTAGCTAACAGGCCATCCCAATACCTTTGTAGTATGAATAACCTTTCTAGAAAAATTAAAGCCTTCATAATATGGCGTAGGTCTGACGTGGACTCTTATTCTATTTGCTTTATAAGTTATAAATCCCATTACATATTTTGAAAAATTTTGAATCTGCAGCCATTATAATACAAACTTTTATTCAAATAAATTTAGAGCTTAGAATATTCTCATCACAACCCAATTAAAAAATAATTATTGTTTTAAATTGAGAATCATTATCAGTTAAAAGTTCATTTAGTTGATAATTTTCAGTTTATATAAAACAATGGCGGAAACGTATTATGTTTATGGAATTTTGGGCGAAAAAATTAATAACAATGATTTATACGAGGCCTTTAATTATGAATTAAATAATAAATGGTACAATGCTAGAGATATTTACCTAAACAAAATAGGCAATTTAACAAAAAAAGAATCCATTATAATCAGGGATTTTTACTACGATTCATATTTTAATTGTTTTGCAAAACTATCCGAATGGAATTGTGATAAAGGATTAGTTGAGAATTTAGAAAAACTAACAAGTTTCGATGAAGTTTGGGAAGATGATTGGAAACAAGAGCAAATATTACCATGGATAATAAAAACACAAATGCATAATGTATGCCATGATCAACAAAATAAAGAATTTTTAAAGAAATTATCTGAATGGCTTCAAGATAAAAATAAAAGACAATATTTAGAACGAAATTTTTGTGAATATTTAATATTATTTTCAATTTATGGTAAGTAATAAAATAAGGAAAAGATATAAATTATGTATTTTGTTAAAAGCATAACATAAGAATTAAAGTCTCAAATTTTTATTTTATTTCTCTGGCATTTCAATTTGTTTGCATATTTATTTCCATTCTTTCACGTTGAAGCAAATTGAAATAAATTTTGACAGTTTGATGATTTAGACTATTCCTATCATGGAAAATATTTTATTATTTTGGTAAAATTTTTATTAGAATTTGAATACATGTAATTTATATAACAACTAGAGGAGCACGGTAGCTAAGCTGTCTTATAAACAAAGTTATATAAAATTTCATTGTTTTTTTTTTTTTTTAAACAAAATATGTCAATGATCGTTCCTAATCTAATATTATATAATAAAAGTAAAGCGGCAGTTATATGGTTTACTAGCCACTGGTTTCTGATGTCTATTAACGACTAGTAACAGCACCAACAGTCAACAACTGTTAAAGGGTTCACACACAAAATTCAAAAAACTGCTGACAGTTATTGAAAACCATGGAAATTTAACTAAAATTTTAAGCAATAATCGATAAATTTTTTCGAAAAAAATTCAGTAAAAGATATTTTTAATTAAATACTATAAATATTTTCCTTAGAACTTAGAGATGGAATTTTTCATCAAATTTATATTGGGACAATCTTGAAGTATGTCCTTTCAAATTAAAAAAAATATCGATTTATAGACGACGAAGTTTTGAGGTAATAAACATTAAAAAAATGCAGGTGAATTGCTAACCTCTCCTTTTTTTAAAGTAGGTTAAAAATAAAAAGATTGAAATTTTTGATAAATATATTAGAATTATTTGGGATTAGGACAAATCAGCTGGTCCAAAACCACTCGAACATTAACTAATTCGGCCCAATATCAAACTCATTTCAAAAACAAGTCTGTATTTGATAGATCAGATTGGTAGTTTAATCATAGGTTGAAGGCTAGGGCCAAAAAACCCTTAGACGTGCACTAAACCGACTCCACATGTCATTTGATTAGTTTAATCACAGGTTGAACGCTAAGGCCAAAAAATCCACTGACCCGTACTAACTCGACCCTATATATCATTAGGGTAGTTCAATCACAGGTTATACGTGAAGTTAGTATGTAGTACAGGAAAGTTTTGTAACAGAAAAGTTTTGTGTAACTCGTAGCGAATGTTGTATGGTAAACAACAGGAATGCATTAGCACCAATAAACCTAGAACTACATATACAAAAAAAAAACCGACTTACCGACTGACAGTTCAACCAAAGCATGAAATTAAAAAAAAAATCCGGCTTGATTTTCTGAAATAACAAACTGGCGGCAAGTTGTGAAAATTGTTTTCTTCCAATTTTTTCAAATTATCTACTAAATTCAACCTTTAAGAAACAAACAAAAGCTTCAAATAAAACTTAGAGATATTTAAAAAGTCTATAAAATGACGTTTGCAAAATTAAAATCATGATTTTTGTCCTAAACAGTAAAAAACATTCAAAATATGGCTTTTTTAAAATGCGATAACTAGCAAAAATTTATTGTCTTTGATTTCAGAGAAAATGCTCTTTAATAAACTCGCGAAATCCGAATTGTGAGAATCAAATAGTTTCTGAAAAATTCGCATGTTTATTTAAAAAGGCACTCACGGAAACAATTAATTGCTCAATTCGATCGTATTTATATTTCGTTAATTCGTTTAATTACTTAAAAATAACATTAAAAATGATTTCTTATTCGTCCGAATTAAGTACAAAAAAACTATGAAAGAAAATACAAAAGAAAATGTAGTGTTGTTATCAGTAAAAATTTAGATTAGAATTATTAAATTAAATGTATTTGTTATTTTATTATTACACCTTCTAGAAAGACAGGTACAAAATTTTGTAAACTAATAATAAATAGAATCTTTTGTTTCAGGTAATAATTATCAAAAAGCAAAATGTTATGTAACATTGTTTGAACAATTATTTGTTAATGATTGGATGGATATCAGCAATAGACATAGTTTATTAAAAGCTCTCAAATTAGATCAATTACAAGTATTTTATGATATCAAAACATTTTTACATACACATGAAAATATTAATACTGGGAATCAAGAGTCATTAATAAAAAATTTAAATATTAAATGGAATAATATTATAGAATTTCAATCATTAGACCATTGTGAGAGTACATTATGGTATCGTCATATGTTTACGAAAAAGATTCTTGCTGAAATTAATCAAAACAATGTGAATTTACCTGGATTGCTATATGAAACTATTGCAACAATTTCTATTGATATTATGAATTATGCATTAAATAATATGAATTGTGCAGTATCTCGAAAATATAATATGTTTACAAAAAATATATTAAAACAATCAAATGTCTCTTTATCGAAATCAATTTTACTGAAATACGAACTTGCTAAAAGTCGGCTGTATCAATTGAATAACATTGGAAAGCGGGATCAGGCGGTTCTTTTGGAAAGTCTCAATAAATCGTGGAGTATTTTAAGTATGTATATTATTTTTACAATTTTTAAGGTGAATGCGAATAAAAAAAGAACGTCTGTAATAAATTAAATTTTAAAAATCTAAAGATGGCTTAATTAAAAATGGAAAAGCTTCAATTTTTTTAAGACTTAAGTTATCGAAATCTAGAGGGGTTCAATTATAAAAAAGGTGTAATTGAAGGGTGTAATACGTGAATTTTAGATGTATATACATTTTTTACTTTTTAAATACTTTTGCTGGCTGTGGCAGAGCGGGGGTCTATCAATTGCTTTTCTTCATAGAGAACTTAATATTGTTGTTCTCACAGAAATAGAATACGGTTCTTCTCTATTATAGACTGCAAAAAACGCTTGTATCTACGCTTGGTTGCCTTTACTTGCCACAGCGTAGAACAAACAACATTTATCACAGGTGGATAAATATATGTTTAATTTTATATATTTTTTTATCAAATTTAATGTAATAATAAGTTAAATTTTCATTTACGTTATTAACTGACAATGGATGTTTTTTATTTTGAGTTTCAGAATTTCTTTTATCTAACATTCTTTGGAAGTATTTTTCTTATAAATTCCCAATATTTCTATAAACTTCTCATAGCTGCTAAAATTTTTCGCCTATTTCAAATTTCCAGGGTAGATTTAAATTTTGAAATTGATTTATATTTTCAAACTGAGTTTTAATCATTTACATCAAAAACTATTCAAATTATTATAGGTTCAAAAACAAACGTTATGAACAATAAACATAAAACAAATGTCTATATTAAAAGTATATTTGAACTAGAGCCATCACACCATTGGAAAAAATAACTACGAATATTGCCGGCTATTTTAAAAAAATGACTGGCACCGGCTATTATTAGTTGAAAACATTCGTTGCCGGCGTCGGCCACGGAGCCAGTTCCATACAAAATCAGATGTTTCATTCTGATTTGTATCGAATCTTATGCTTTACAAATAAAAGTTCACGGATAAAGTGAAACGTTTTTCTTCGTGTATTTATTGTTTTTAGAAGACATTCAATTGTGATACTGTAAGATTATTTAAGTTTGATGTAGTAAGTTACAACGCAAGTGTATGATACATATTATCACTGTGTGTTTACAAGATTGATAACGCTGCGAGGTGCTGCTACTTAGATATCCAATTTAAGAACAAGCAATTATTAGTTGGTTTCTTGAATTGTCTATGTTATGTATAGTTCTTTCTAATGTATTGTCATTGATTTTATATTTCAGGTAATACTGCTTTAAATGATCATATAGAATTGAAAATACAATGTTATCAACAAAAATATGAATTTCTTATACAATTATCATCGTTAAATTTTCCATCTGAAGTGAACCAAAAAATTTTAAATGATTACAATTCCACAATGAATATACCTGAGATGGCTTTAAATTCATTATTAGATGCAGAATCATTATGTAGTGAACAATGTGAACAAAATAAAAATAATCAAAAATATAAATATACATTAATTAATGTTTACTTAAAGATTGCTAATTATTGTCGTACATTGGTCAATGTAAATGATAATTATATTGAACAACTAATCAAATCAATATTAAAATGTATGCAATTAGGTTCAAATGAAGCTGTGCAATTATTCCCATGTTTGTTATTAAATTGTGAAACTTATACACCAAAACAACAAGAATATTTTATGGAACAGGTACCAACGCTTTTTTATTAAGTATTACAAGCTTTTTGAAACACTTGCCAGCTAAATTAGAACCATTTCCTTTTATCCTACGAAATTGAACTTTTACATGTCGGTTTAGTTCTCCTCCCCCGCCCTTCTTTTGGAGAAAATTTCCAAAAATATATACTATTTTTCTATTCAAGGCAAATTTTTGGAATCAATGTGAAAAAAATTTTTTTTTTTTAATAATTTAACTCCGCCCCTTTGTAGAATAATTCCAAAAATACCAAATTATGTTCTATGCAAGCTGGAAAGTGTCGTTTTTTGCAACCTCTTTGAAATGAAACGAATAAACAAGGGAAATAACAAAACGAAAGAGTTTGCTGAGAAGAAACGAAAAATAACATGACGAATAAATATAAATGATGAATTTTTTCTTTTTGTTTCTTAATCTTGTATCCGTTCAACTAGAAAACTGATTTATCGACTTCTATAATTTTACAGCTTTCATTTAAAATTTTTATGTTCTTCATCTAAGGATTAGGTAATGTATTCCATATTATAGTATCGTTGCCGGCTATCCTTACCAATTGTTTTCTTTGGATTTTCATTTGATTTGCACAAAAGTGAATACTGGTATAGTTTTTTATAAAGTCAGATTTAGCTACATACCTTCCCCTTCCCTTCATATGGCCCATCCTATTGTTTTGACTTATTCTGTACAATATATATAGTGTTTAATAAAAATTGTATTTAATTGGATATACATTCGATGAAACATATTTAACTTGCATTCATGCTTAAATCTAAGACAGATTTTCTAATATTATAATTTACTAAAGCTAATAACTTTAAATTTTAGGCTTCGAATGTACCCACATGGATGTTCTTAAATTGGATTCCACAACTATTATCAGCCATGAACAAATCTGGGTCTAAAATGTTGAATGAAATACTATTAAGAATTTCTACTACATACCCAAAGGCTATGTGCTACATTTATCCAATAAGTAGAGAAAATTTTTTAGATGTATCTAAAAACGATGAACTAATATCACGGTAAGTTAAAGATGTATATTTTTATTATATATATTTATATTCCGAACTCATGATGATTATATTCCGTCAGACTAATTACAATCTATTAAATTATTAATTGTTCTAGAATTTTTTACTTTTGTAGAATTATATACTCCGTGTTTGAATTCTTAATAAACAAAATTGTAATTTTTATTTTGTGGGTTTCTATCTCCCAGTAGAATAAACCTCGACAAAATCGACTATTTTATATATTTTTCGCCACGACTATTCTTCCGATCCAAGTGTATGCGGGACCATCCCCGGAAAGCTTTTCTCCATCAACAGGTCCACCCACGACGAGCTTTTCTCGATGCACGGGTCCGTCCATTAGAATTTTTTCCACGGGAAATTTTTCTCGATACACGGGTCCGTTGGTTCACGGTAAACTTTACAGTAATTGATTCGCGGATGATATCAGTCTATGTAAGGACCATCCGTGTATGAATCCGTGGATGGAGAAAAGCTTCCCTTGTATCGTTTCCCGTGGATGAACCCATGTACACGGGTGCATATACGGTATCAGCCATGGGAAGTTTTTTTTGATCCACGGGCAGATTCACGGCTCCATGCACGGGAAGTTTTTCTCTATTCATGTAAAGTTTTTGTAGATCCACGCGTCCATCCACGGTAAACTACAATAACTGATCCGCGAATGACATTTTCCCGTACATCAGAAAATATATTTTTTCCAAAACTAATGTTTTATTCATTTATTTATTTTTTTAATACTGAAGTGGTTTGTTTTAGGATATTAAATTTCGTGTTTGTTTTATTCAAAACTATTTTTTAAAAAAATATATATTTTTTTGGCAAAAATTTTTTTTTTTTTTTTTTTTTTTTTTTTTTTGTCTTATATAAATTAAATAATTGGAACAAAAACGTTCACTCATTACGAAGAAATTACTGGATCAAATATTTCGATAAAATTTTCAAATTATTTCAGTTTTCTTAGACAATTGGTCTTTAACGATATCATCATTTAATATAAAGTTATTAACTGTTGTAGTCTAGATTCTGAATGCGCTAAACATATTTTAACGATACTTCGTAGGCATAAATGTGAGGTTACTGGGTGGCTACTTTTTCGTGCCCCCATCCATATGTAAAGTGCGATAGGAGGATCAAACGCTGTCTGAAATATTTCAATCATTAATTTCACTTGAATTGAAGTTCTACGCCGATGAAGTCGCGGGTACAGCTAGTAAATTATAAAATTGTATTTTCAACTGATTTATTTATATTTATTTTTAAACTACATACTAAAAATCTATCTTTACAAGTTGAAATATTTTAGTTCAATCAAATCCAAAAAAACGCACCGATCTGAATCTTAATTTTTATTTAAAATTACAAAATATACGATTTCGATGATGTTTTAAGGTCTTTATCGGATAGAATTTTTTTTATGTAAGTAAAACGTTCATTTAAAAGCAAAAAAATTATAAAATACACCATAAAAACCGTGTATTTTTTAATTTTAAATAAACCAGAAACATTCAGGTTAGTGAATTATTAGGTATTTTTGGAGCTGGCTGTATGGTAAAAGTTGCATAATGCAGATAATTGAACAGCATACTTTCTATTACTGACTGAATGCTTCGACTAGCAAGTCTTTGCTGTAATTTTCTATGGAAATAAAATAAAGTAATGCCCACATATGTTAGTATTTATATATGGAGACTGTTCTACGTAATGGACAAATAGGTAGACAAACAGAACACAAAGTATCAATAAAACACATAATCACTTGCATTCCACAATAATATTTCTCCTTTGATGATAATTGTATGATAATTTCTATTGATTATTTTGTAGACTGGATAAATTATTTTTGAATAATGATGATATGAATACATTTCTACAAGCACTTTTAAACGTCAATATACCAGAAGTGATTCTAACATATCACTTAAAAAAAATTCTAACAGCATTGAGGAAATTTAAAAATCAGAACGAAGAATTATTAAAAGCGTATCAAAATATGAAAAAAGATTGTTTTTCTGATAAACGTTACGCTAATGGAATTTCACTTTTTGGACCAGTATTTGATGATATTGCAGAATATGAAACAAAAGTTGATAATCTATTAAATACAGGTATTTATTATTTTTTATTACAAGTCAAATACACTTTATATATCTCAGCTAGATACTATGTGTATCTTTCGGCTGGATACTATATGTATATCGGTTAGAGACCACGTTAATAAGAATTTATTATGTACGCATTATAGTATTAGTTTTAAACTTCTTTTAATGCAGTTCCCGTAGAGCCACACACACTGTTTAAATTTTTAAGACGATTGACTCGATCAAAAATGACGCTTTTTGTACATGTAGTATATAATCGGGTCAAAGATGTAACAAATAAATTAAAGTCGAAGAAACAGCTCATATTTATATGAAACCTTTTTTAACGTTGTGACTTAATTATCATTACTACCCTATACATGTGTTGCGCGTATATATTAATTCCAACCCCCTCAACAAGGGTTTCAAATACCCCAAAATGCTAACTTAACTTATATCCATGATAAAGTGAGTGATACGGTCTTTTCATTTTTTATTTTTAATGTTCAATATGAAAGTTTTAGATTTTTTTATTATCTACAACTTTAACATTTAAATTTTCTCGATAAGATGCATAGTTTAGCGGCAAATCCCCTTCCGTGACTTTTACTCATTCGGGTTAATGTTTTGTGAATTACTTACACCATTAACTACTTTTTTCGACTATTTGTACATTTTATCGTCTATTACGGTGCTTAAAATGGGTTAGCCCTATCTATCAAAATTTCTGAATTTATTATTTTCAGAATTTAAAATAAACTGTACATGCGTTACATAAAATTTCAATATTTGAGGAAACGCTATTTGTTAAAAAAGTGAGTGAACAAGTTTATTTACATCATAACTCCGTTAGTTAAAATCATAACGACTTCAATAAATAATCATTTTGAAGGTTTTTTTTACTCACTTTAAAAAAAAGTCGAATAAGTTTTCTTCAAATTGTCTTATTGTTATTTTGTTTTTAAGTTTTCAACGTTAAATAATACTGATGCAATTTGCTTCGAAGGTCTGCTTTAACGAGCTCTAATTGGGTGAATATTATATCTTCGTAAATGTTGAACAAATATTTATTTTTGTTTTTTATGAACTTAGTTTGTTCGTTTTTTTATTTTCGAAAAATGTAAGGTTTTCGAGTTATTCGTCGAAAATCATTCAAAACCATACAATTTTTTTAAATGAAAAATCGACGGTTTTAATCATATATAACTGAAAAAATATTGACTTAAAATAAGTGAAACATATTTAAAACTTTAAATATGTTTCACTTAAAATTTGTGGCTTTATCGATTCCTGTGATTATTATTAATGTGACAATTTTCATCACATGTGATGCCGTAAGGAACAGGGAAGCAGGCTCACAAAATAAATAAGTAAATATATTAGCACTAAATTTGTACAATATACTCCCGAAGGTTTTACATCAATATACTCACTGTGATTGAATTCTTAGGTCTAAACCACTAGGTACTTCTTTATTTATAATTTTTGTTGATTTATTATTTTAGATAAAGAATCAGTTGACATTGATCAGGAATTAGTAGCGATGATAAATCAATTGCAGCAAATAATACAAGCGAAAAAAATAAATGAATTAAATAATAAACTAAGTTACTATAGTCCTTGGCTTGCAAAATTACAAAAATTACAATTAAATGAAAGGATAGAGATACCAGGTCAATATACTAGTAATCGACAACCATTGACTCAATATCATGTACATATAATTTCAATTAAACAGCATGTAAGTGTAAAATTAAAAGTTTAAGATAAGTTACTTTCCCGACCCTTATGTTTGTTATGATAGACGAGCTCAAGCGGGGATTTTTGGATTTAATCGATCAAATTAATATTGAATTTATAATTATTTTAAGGTATCAATTATTCCATCGTTGAGAAGACCGATTAAAATAACTATTGTAGGTAGCGATGCTAAAGAATATCCTTATTTAATAAAATTTGGCGAAGATTTAAGACAAGATCAACGAATTCAACAGTTATTTTCTTTAATTAATTCATTTTTACAAAAGAATAAAGATGTAACTAAATTAGCAATAAATACTTATAAGGTGAGTAAAATTTATTTATCATGTTTAAATATGGGAAGATAAGCCATAATGAAACATTTCAGAATAAATTACAATAGTTAATTATAGTACAGCTCGTCATCGTAGTACCCGTAATAAATATGTCCAATTAAATACTATTGAAATTTAATCGGATATTTGCTTAGGTTTTTAAATTGCAGTCTATAGTTTGTAACGCTAGAAAATCTTGAAGTCACAAACAAAATTTTGGTATAGGTATTCATAGAATCACCTAATAAGTTCATTTCCGCATGTCCATATGACATCAAGATAACTCAAAAATGAAAAGAAATAGCAAGCTGTAATTTTAGTGACGGTTTTTAGATATAAAAAGTTTACTCAATGAATGACCCCACTTTAAAATCATAGAAGATAGGAGAAAAAGAAGGGGTATCGATAAGGCTTTATTTTCGCCCCAGAATAATAAAAAAAACCTACACGCAGATGATGTGTAACATATGACATCTCACCTTGTCAATAAAAAAAATTAATATTGAAAGAATGACTCGTATTATTTGAAATGATTTTTTGTATTTATTTTATTTATTTATTTAATTATTTTTTTTTAATTTTTAATTTATAAATTTTTACACATTTTTGTATCATGTCACACATAACATGTTACAAATTTTTATGACGTATTACACATTTCATGAAATAACTCTCATATAAAAACGTCCACTTTACATATAGTTCATAAATAAACTTTTCATATATCGCACATTTTCTTAGCTTCCTGTTACACTTTAACACTGTTACGACTTTTCACGAAATCACTCTCATAGATACCGAGCCGAAATATGTTTTATATATTCTGAAAGTAAACTATGTGCTTGATAAGAAAATATATTTTTAGGAAAAATAAACATAAAATTAATTTTACAAAATATTATACTTTCAGTAACATTTAAATTTTTTTTATAAAATGTGCATACAAGAAGCACTATCTTTTATATTTTGTTACTTCACAAAATATTAAAAATAACATTTCTTCTTGTATGCGCTCTATATAAAAAAATTGCAAGGTTAATGAAAATGTGAAATTTTGAGAAAAAATTACAGTTAGGCCCAAAAAATATATTTTTCTAAAAATATATTTTCTTATTAAGCACGCAGTCTACTTTCAGAATACATAAAGGTAAAACATCAAATAATTTTTTTTTCTTCTGGGGCGGAAAACATATTAGCTTTTTGAAAATAAACAATTTTTATTTGAAACATTTTTTCGTACAATGCTTCAGATTCTCAACAATATCAAATTTAGCTAATAAGCACTTATACAATAGCCATACATATTATATATTATGTATTTATAACTGTCGACTACATCCATATTTAGGGTATTTTATGAATGCTTATCATTAAAAAAATGAATCATGTGTCGAGTAGTTCAATTAACACTGTTATTATTTTCACTTGTTAATCAATTAAAAGTTTGGATAGGTTTTAATCGAAATGAATCCAAAATCATTTCCTATTCAATCCGATTCAAAATTTTGAATAGGTTTTAATCGAAATGAATCAAAAATAATATTCTATTCCATCCGATTTAAATTTTGAGTAAGTTTCAATTGAAATAAATAAGAAAAACTTCCAATTCATTCCGATTCAAAATTTAAAAAGGTGAATCATCACTTTACAAAAATTTTGGTTGAAAAGTCTAATTTATTCGTCTCATATTCGACTCGTCACTCGTTGTAAAACGCTTTGATGTGAATTCACGTTGATTCAATATTTTTTTTTGATTATAAAGTGCACGTACTTTCAACATGTATTATGTGTATATTATATTCAATATTTTTTATTTTATTAAAAATTTACTAAAAGATGACTTTTGTATAAACACGTACTAAAAGATGATTTTTGTATAAAGTACTAAATTACTGATGGCTAAAAAATTTGTTGTTGAATTGAAAATCTTAAAAGTAATTAAATTTCAGATAGAGCCACTAAATGATCGACTAGGAATAATAGAATGGTTAAATGATACTGAATCTTTACATGAATTTGGATTTAAAACTAATGAACAGAGACACATATTGAGTGATATGAGACGTAAATATAAAACATGGATTTTATCAGTTTCAAAGGAAAAATTAAGTGAACCTGAAGCATATGCTGTTGCTAGCACACACTATACCAAAAATAGTGTGCTTCAAAAATACAATGAAATAAAATATATGCTACCATGGAATTTATTCAGGTATTAACTTTATGTAAATTATATTTACATTAAGCAGCTCAATTTTCAAACCTATTAACAATTGAGAAGATGTTTCTTAAATTATCGATGACAATTAAAATATGGGCGACCGAGCATACTGTCTGTCGAACTAAAAAAATTTAAATGAGGCTATACACTATACATTTAAAAAAAAAATTATTATTTTGTATAGTTCATTGTAAACGTCGCGATTTTTACAGCGTAAGTAGCGGGCCATAATACATTTTTCAGAGTCACAATTGTGATTGTGTACATTTCGTTGTAAAAGCCGTGATTTTTTGCATCCTCGAGTATGCGCAATAAATATTATTTATGAAAAATTCATATGATTGTTTTTTACAAATTCAATTATATTTAAATATTCAAATCAGCGTATTAGATATATAATGCTTTTTCTTCAAACGCTTACACAAGAAACAAATAGAGGAGACAAATCTTGGATGTTCAGAAAAAGATGTGTCGATCTTCGGCTCGTAAAGCCATTCAACTTGAAGTGCTCGTAAGGAAAGTAAAGGAGGCCTTTAGCCCAAAAATCTAAATTACCAAGTAGAGCTAAAGTAATGTCACAATTTGAAGTCGTTTTCATTTTGTTAAAAATAGAAAAAAAATAGGCACTGTTTTCATTTAAAGTATATTTAAAGGTGTACTAAAAGTCATTTGAAAGGCTCTGTTAATCCCAAGTACACACTTAGGTGTAGCAGTAAGGGTTTTATATTAAGTAAGAGTCAACTTCTTTATTTTAAATCAAATCTTACAATTTTTATTGAATATTCTAATTGTATAGAAAAAAGTAAATTTTCACCTGAAAAAAATTTAAAACATTCTCTTCGGAGAATAATTACTATAGGCTAATGCATACAGATGATGACTACCTTGTACTCGAAATGCGTAGTTATAAAATACAATAAAAATTCTTGATCTAGGAAATGGGGGCAAAAATTAAAATTTACTAAAAATTGAGTTAATGAGAAATTTCTAAAAATTGAGTTAAAGAGAAATTTCTAAACTTTTAAAATTTATTGAGATGTTAAACTAATGGAGTTCTTTTATAATAATTTCAGAACGGCATTTATAAATTTAACGTCTACATTTGAAGATTTTTTCTTCATACGACATGAATTTATCAAAAGTTATGCTGCTCAAGCAGTTGCACAATGGATACTTGGTGTTGGTGATCGACATTTATCAAATATATTAATATCATTAAAATCTGGTCAAGTTATTGGTATTGATTTTGGATATGCGTTTGGGATTGGAACACAAATATTGAGTATTCCTGAATTAGTTCCATTTCGATTGACGTCACAAATTTTAAATGTGATAAAACCGTTTGAAGAAAGTGGTCTCTTGAAATTATGTATGATTAAAACGCTACGTTCGATTCGTGAAAATCAAGATGTTTTATTATCTCTCATGAATGTATTTATTCATGAACCAACTACAGAATGGCTAGAAATAGCTAATTCTAAATTTGATGAGAATAATGCCAATCCAATTGATTGGTATCCGACGAAAAAAATAAAATTAACTAAAGATAAATTAGAGGGAGCAAATCCTGTAACAATTACTCTTGATGAATTAAATGATAATTATAATATTCGCAATAAAAAAGGATACATTGATTGTTTAAATCTTGTAGCTGGTTTCAATTCAGAAAATCAATCAAATTTGACTGTTGAGAAACAAGTAGATTGCTTATTAAATCAAGCAATGGATCCTAATCTTTTAGGTCGTATGTATTGTAATTGGGATCCATTTGTTTGAATGTTGTTTATTGTTTCTTATTTTGAGATATAAATCTTGATGAAATTGAATTGGATTTCAAGTAGATAAATTCGTTGAAAGCAATTTAAGGAATTTCTCTGTGCGATAGCTAATATAGTATTATCCAAGATTTAGACGATTCGTAATTCATCCTTATTAGGTTGGGTGCCCACATGCATATCATGTAATTTATAAATACCCTATATTCAAATTTGTGTATGGCTTAATTTATGATATTAAGTGTAAAAAAATTGGTCCGGACCAATTTTTTCTCTATGAAAATTCTTCAAAGTGGGCTGTTTTCTTTTTTGAATAAAATAAAATAAAATAACTATTTTTCCTAACATGTGACAAAACGAAATCTCCCTGTCACCGATAACTTCTTTAGGTTGTTGGACAACGGGCATCTGGTTTTATCACGTGTACGATAAAATTGTTTGTACATTTTTTTATTGAATTTGGTTACTACAATAACCAAAAAAAAGATGTCTCTAAATTTGAAGCTTGTGGGAGAATCAAAATTTTACGAACTCCTTAAAAGAAAGGTGCTATTTTTTACATTTTCGTAGAGTAAAATGTTGATACACTCATCATAATTAAGCCATATACAAATTGATTGATGATTATTTAAAAATGATACGATATGCTTATGGGCTCCGGGACTATATTGCTTCTATAGGCCTTGGCTAATTACTTCTATACGCTTGGTGCCGTTAAGAATTACATATTTAAAGGATTAAATTCCTGCATAGATCTAGTTTTTTGTATTTTATGTTCCTATTTATAAGTGTAAAAAGAAAGGAAGTAAAATCTGATTTGATTTTCTCTTGCATATTTCAAAGAAGTCTCCAATTTCATGAACGTTTAATATTACAAAAGAAAAACACAGGGAATTTGTCAAATTTTTTAAATAATAAACTTGATAATTAAGTTTCGATTAAATAGAGTTTGAGAAACGATAAACGTCTTCTGTTAAGATGGGAGCTAACCTTTTCGATGCTAGTTTTTTAAATAGATACTTTTTTAATTACAACATTTAACAAATAAAAATAATTTTTTAACAAATAAATATAATTATTTTTCGTAATATCTTGATCAATAAATTTTTATAAAATTTTTTGTAAGTAGTTTTTAAGTAATTTATATTACATATATACAGTAGAAACCGATTATAACCACATCATTTCATCATATAATGAAAAAAATGCAAAGTCGAATTCTTATATAAACACATATATATTTTAATACATAAGTTATGAAAACATTAGATAAAACGACCGCAATAAGTTAGCGTGGGAGTTTAATAAAATTTATTTAACTAAATCTCAAAAAATTGCTCCCAAAATGCTCTATCAGGATCCGTAATTGTTCCAGTGATTAGTTAATTAATTATTTGCAATCAAAATTACAAAAACTGGTTTCCTTATATCTCAGCGAATTAATGCTTTTTTCCATATTTTTTTAATTCAATAAATTGCTCCCGATTTGCTCTTTCGATATTAATCCATTTGATTCAGCAATTATTTCTATTTATGCATTTTGGGAGCAATTTTTTGAGATTTGGTTAAATAAATTCCATGCTAACTTAATTGCGGTGATAAAACGTCATATCAGCTGAAGCGACCAAATTAATTGTAATCTATCAACTATAACAACCTCACCTCGAATGTCGTTATAATCGGTTTCTAAAGGGAGCAAAACTATAAATAACCTTCATAGACATAGCCGGTTACTTCATTCTGATCCATGCAATGGCAGTCTAATGAATTAACCGTCCAATAAAATATTATTGATATGCTTGCTTTTAATAATAATTTTACTTACAAATTGTAAATTTTGAGTTTTATTTATTAATAGGCTAGTTGCCCTAAATTTTTATGTAATCTTAAAATGTTTAAATTGTAATAATAATTGAGTTTTTTTTTTTTCAAACACTTATGTGGATATAAAAATTTTAAAATGCTTTTAAAAATCCGATTTTTTAAACCCGAAAAATGCGCCTGCCTTTTTTAAATTTACCATATCAAAATTACGCCACACTTGTAATAGTTTTAATGGGGATCCGTTTTGATTAAGCTCGACGCAGGTGGCAGACAAATAGCCAAGTAGACACTACGAGTTAAATGTAAGGAGAGAAAAATAGTACAAATAACTTTTTTGTTTAAATAATTAACTTGTTTTTAAAATGGTTATTATAACTTCGATAGCTTTTACTCAATCTCAAACATGAGATAACAAATACTATACGTATAAAGTGTATTTATGATCTTATAATATTGGCAATATCTAGGAAAAAAATCATTAATTATTTAATTTTAAATTAAAAACATTAATTTAAAAAAATTTTTATTTATAAATAATTCAAGCAAGAATTTTTTTACAAATGTTTCATTAAATTTGAAAATTAGCGCTAAATAAAGTACTGCAGTTATTCTGCTGCTCCAAGTGACTAAGTTTGACAAAACAGATTTAAAAAAAAAAGTCATACAAATATAATACAACGTTATAATACAATACAAGTATAGTACAAGTTTCAGTATCTTTTTTTGTTACATATTTTCTATCATTGTGTTATTTCAGAGTCATATTTTATTGTATTGAACAAAATTTTTGAAATTGAATAAAAATAAGGCTCCCTAAAAATAATAAAGCAATAACAACATATTTTTTGGAAAAATAACCTATAAATATAAATATCGATGTTTTATTTTATAAACTATCGTATTCATATCTATTATAGTTTAATAAATTAGTTTTTTTAAGGCAGCCAGCCTATTATTTATTGATTTTATTATTTCATACCAGCTGGCCCGGTAAACGTCGTTTTGCCACATATTTCTAATTAACCTCAACATCTTTTTAGTATAATAACATATTCTTAACAACTTTCCTCTATTTCTGAAAGCTAAGGCAAATTAGAATAAATAATGATATTAATATATATTTTAAAGCATACCCAGACACGTTGCGGTGACAATTGATATTACATCGATTGCATGCAAAATTTCAAGCAGATTGGACGAAGGAATTCCGTTGTCCCATACAAACTTTGCCTCTGCTTTTCATTCCATTAGGGGTAGAATATCAGAAAATCTTTTCTTATGGGATGCCCGGTATTTGATGTGTAACCCACTATTTGGTGTGGGATACCCGTGACACGAAATATTTATATATACACTCGTGTTTGATGTGGGACACCCGGTACCTCGTGCACCCACAATTCGTTTATATTGTGCTGTGGTTCTCATATACTTGATGAAAAATAGTAAAAGGAAGTCCAGAACCACTAATATAGAAAAGAAGAGATAAATAAATTATATTTTCAATCTAGCTGACCCGGGTAAACATTGTTTTGTTATATAAATTATTTCTAATCAACATCAATATCTCCTAAATATAATAACATATTCTCAACTGTCTATAACTAAATAAATAATGAAGCTGCGGCAAATCGGAATAAATTATGATATTAATTTATATTTTAGCATACCCACCCGGCGCGTTGCTGTGTTATTTTTCACATTTTAATAAATGATATTACATTGTTTACATGCGGATGCAATTCTACCCTTAGGGGAAGAATTTGAAATCCATTCTTATCGGATTCCCGGTATTTAGTGTACACCCGGTACATTATATGCACCGGGTATTTACCTGGTATTTGCTGGGGTACACCCGGGACCGCGTTCACCCGATAATTTTTGCTGTGGTACACATACACTTGATGAAAGGTATATGGACCTCCTGAACCAAGAATGATTCCGGTAATACTTGAACAATGCGACACACTTTATATAGTTGACAGTTCGTCATACTGCTAGTGAGAAGAGATAAAGAAGTTTTATTTGAATTTCAAAATTAGATTTTGGTTTCTATGGAAATGATGATTTGTAACATGTGAGAAAAAAAAGACAAAATATGTTTTACAGCTAGGAACATTTTGTTTTCGAAAATTAAATTGTCGTTTATAGTATTTTCCTTTACTTATTATTTATGTTTCTTTCACCGTTTAAACCTTCCCTGAACTTTCACGAATATTTCAACACCAAAATTAGCCAAATCGGTCCAGCCATTCTCGAGTTTTAGCATGACTAACGAACAGCAATTGATTTATATATATATATATATATATATATATAGATTATTGTATTTCAATTGTTTATTATTACATTTAAAACATTAAATTTATACGTTTTAAAGTTATTTTATTTTTTATACCTGTGCTCTGATTGGCCATCATTCAGATAAAGATATAATAATAATAATACTAATAATAATAGCTAACAATAATAAATGAGCAGAACTGCTCTTCGGAAATATACTTCCTTTTTATGTGCTGTAGCCACGAAACAATAAATCGCTACAGTGTATCGATCGAGTTCTTGGGCCAAAATCACTGTGGTTTTGTGTAATAATAATTATAATAATGTTTTAACTATAACCAATTATTTGTATTATATTCTTAAATTCATAAATTGGGTGGAAGAAAGAATGGTAAATGAAAATTTTGAATTGGTCGGTAATGCGTCTGCAGCCATCTATTGTAAGAATGTAGAATAAATTTAGAGTTGTGATAGGGAAACCACAGAAAACCATTACGAAAATAATCGGTTACTATTCAGTTTTATTAACCGCCTCGTTATTTGTAATTGATAAAATGTGATTTTGGAAACGATAACATCCAAGTTTAGTTATTAAATTTACTCACTTTCGTTATAGACATGGGAGAGTGAATACAATAGCTACTATTTATATGATTATTGAATATGCAGGGGCGTAGGAGCCGTATGGGCAGGGTGGGCAGCTGCCCACCCAGGAATTTCCCTGGGTGGGCCATGCCCCTTTGTTGAAGAGATTAAAAATTTTATTGCTCTATTACAATTTCGTGTAGGATAATTTTAAGGGCAAAACAATAGTTTTTCACGAAAAATTGACCTTTCTAGTCTAAGAGAGGATTAGATGACTCATCGATAATCCTCTGGATAGTACTTTCGATGGTTTGTAACTGATGCTTATTTTTACCTTCAGATTAACAACTTATTTTTAGAATTTATTGTTTTTCATAGCCAATAGGACAACCGAAATGGACAGTTTTATTGTCACTATTGTAAGTATCCCCTGTTTAAACAATCGTCCAACTACTTTAAAAGCATGCATCGTGCGAGTTTACTTCAGTTTATTTTGTTCAAGTGCACTCTTAGTTACAAATTAAAAGTTAAAATTGTGTCTTGTGTCTTGAGAGTGATCATCGAACGAGTGTCAATGTAACTGAAACTATTTTTTAAAATGATATGTCATGTTGTTCGCGTACCTTACTTCAAATTTTTTAATATTTTTTTTTGATTCGTTCGCGGGTTTTCCTTTTTCGTTCGCGTGTTTTCCTATTGTCGCTCGTGTGTTTTTCCGTTTCCGAACGCGTTTTTTATTGTTGTCGTATCGTTTCTTTTTTTCAATCCGCGGTTCTTATTAGTTTGCTTTCTTTGTGTCGTGCTCACGCGTTTTTTCATTGTTGCTCGCGTGTGTTTCTATTCTCTACCGCGGTTTTTAATTTCTCGTTTCGTTTCTTTTTTTTAATCCGCGGTTTTAATTCGATTGCATGTCTTTATTTTTCGTTTGTGATTCGCTCGCGTGTTTTTAGATTGTCGCCCGCGTGTTTTTCCGTTTTTGATCGCGTTTTTGATTTTTGTCGTCTCGTTTCTTTTTTTTAATCCGCGGTTCTTATAAGTTCGCTTTCTTTGTTTTGTGTTTACTCGCTCGCGCGTTTTTTCACTGTCGCTCGCATGTTTTACCGTTTTTAATCGCGTTTTTAATTTGTCGTCTCGTTTCATTCATTTAATCCACGTTTCTTATTTGTTCGCGTGTTTTTCTTTTCGTTTGCGATTCGCTCGCGCGTTTTTCATGGTCGCTCGCGTGTTTTCAAGTTTCAGATCGCGTTTTTTGTTTTTCGTTTCGTTTCTTCTTTTCAATCCGCGGTTTTAATTCGATCGCATGTTTTTTCTTTTTGTTTGTGATTCGCTCGCGTGTTTTTTGTTTTCGCCCGCGTGTTTTTCCGTTTTTGTTTCTGTTTTTCTATCCGCGGTTCTTATTCGTTCGCGTGTTTTTAATTTCGTGTTTGATTTGCCCGCGCCTTTTTTCATCGTCGCCCGCGAGTTTTTCCGTTAAGTTCGTATGTTTTTTTTCTATTAATCGCGGATGTTTACTTTTTTTATATTTTTTTCTTACTAGAGTTGAACCATTAGAATCTAATCCTATCGAATCCGCATTGAACGAGCAACCTTCGAAAAAAACACGGATCGACGAGCTATCACAAACCGAACTTTTAGAAGATGAAATAAGGGCGGAAATACCGGTCATACATTCAAATACGCGAATTTCTAAGTTAACTCCGGCTGAACTAAACGAGTTGCGTCAAGTTCCAAATCAGTTTCAGCCATCAAAATCATTTTCTTTTCCGAAACAAACCGAAGGGAGAAATCGCAATAGAAGTGCTCAGCATAGATGGTTTTCCGAATTCAGCTTGCAGTATGGACGGTGATAAATATGATTGGCTTAAAGAGGCTGAGGTAGCTTTTATACTCAAAGGTTTTTTTAACTGGAAAGACCGCGCGTTTCGCGAAACACGAAAACAGCTCTTTTCATTCAAAATCTAACCATTTGATCGTTCAACGAGAAAGTGCTACGCCAATAAATGCTCAGTTGCAGAATTCGGTTCTTAACCACCAAAGGGTAGCTCGTGATTGCTTGCTTAGAAAGATCAGCTCATTGAGATATCTATGCTTGTCCGGAAATGCGATTCGCGGATCAGATAACGACGGAGGGAATCTCATAGAGTTGCTAAAAGAGCGCGTGATAGATTTTCCTGAACTTAAGGACTGGTACAAAAGCAAAACGTGACAGTTATACAAGCCCGCAAATCCAGAACGAACTAATTGAGATAATGGCTCTCGAAGTGCAAAAGGTGCTTGTGCAAAAAGTCAAATCATCACCGTGGTATGCATTGATAGTGGATGGAACAACAGATGTCTCCAGCGACGAACAAATCTCTATGTGTGCGAGAATCACTCCACCGGACGCCTTGCATCCAGAAGAATTGTTTTTGGGTATGTATATTTTCCTTTTTGCTAATATTTACAGTAAAGTAAATCAGTTTTTAAAATAAATTTTTTTTCTATTTTTCAGGCATGTACACCACAGACGACGGTTGTGCCAAAACGATCACGGCTGCAATTAAAGACGTTCTCATTCGCCTGGGACTACCTCCAGACAACTTGAGCGGCCACTGTTTTGATGGAGCACCTACCATGGCTGGACGTCACAATGGCGTGCAGAAGTTGTTGCAAGACGAGCAACCAAAATCAATCTACGTCCATTGTGCCAACCATTCACTGGATCTTGTCCTCCAAGAAACAGCTAAACTACAAAGCGGGGTATGCGATGTTATGTGCTTAGTTAAAGATGTTTCGAACTGCATTCTAGAATCGGCAAAAAGAAAGAAAATGTACGATAAAGTCGATCTACAAGCATACGAAGACGATTCAGCATCCTCAGATGATGATTTGCCGGTTGAAAAACCGACTCGATTAGCCGCTTTGTGTCCTACGCGATGGACCACACGTGTAAAATCTTTCAAAAGATTCAAAGAAAATTATCCACGAGTGCAGGGAACATTAGTTAAGTTCGAAAATTGCGAATCTGTAAAGCCGGAAAAAAAAGCTCAAATTCGCGGGTGGTTGCTGAAACTTGAGCAGTCTGAGACCGTTTTTTTTCTTAACCTCAGCATTCAAATTTTTGCTCCTTGCGAACAACTTGCGCTTCAAGCTCCTGGTCTAACAGCTACAGGTGCGAAACAAGCTGCTGATTTACTATCTTCGAGATTGCAATCGTTGCGCACAGACACCGAGTTCGACCGTTTATTTGAAAAAACAGTTGAAGAATCGCACGAGTTAGACTTGAATCCTTTCAAAGAACCCCGCGTGAGACAACCAAACAAACGGTACGAGCATACTTCCAAATCTGCTCCATTCTCAGCCATTTTCAGCCAAAGATTCGTTGAGAAAAATCTATTTCGAAATTTTAGATTTGCAAATATCAGAATTGAATGAAAGGTTCGACCAAAGTGGTTTAGCTATTCTTGTGTCACTCGAAGCTGTACTGTTGAACGCGACTAAAGGTTTAGTTGGCGACGAAACCAAGCTCGCGGAAGAACTCGGTGTCTTTGCTGAAGATTTCAATATTAGCAGATTGCATGCTCAACTTTTTCTGCAGCAAAGCGTGCCGTAAGACTTTTGTATTGACTTTTTAATTTTAGCAAGCAATTGTAAAGCGAAAAACTAAAAATGTAATTAGATACAAATAAGAGATACATGTAAATAAAATTGAAATTTTTCTTTTTATTTTCTTCAATTTTATTTACATGTATCTCTTATTTGTATCTAATTACATTTTTAGTTTTTCGCTTTACAAGTGCTTGCTAAAATTAAAAGTTTATTATTTGTGGATGGCCGGGTATCTATTTTCGAGGAGGAAATTTCGGACGGAAATGTTAGTGGTTTTTTCGAGGTCACTCGAAGACAACGGTTTTGGAATTGCTGCATTTTCGTGATTTGTAAAATTCGTCCAGATGGGTAGTTGATGCTTGTATAGTTGATGCTTTAAACGTTCGCCAGTTTACTCTTGGGGCTGAGTTATTGGGTAGAGCTCTCCAAAGGATGCATTTCCAGGGCGTTTAGTCATTCTGTGCCCAGTTCTACTGCCTTTGGAGGGTTACAGAGGAACATAACACTGAGTTTGCTGGATTTTTATGTCAAACGTCTTCAAGTCAAATGAAAAATTTGCTAAAAAAATTTATTCTTTTGAGTGAAACGAATAGATTGGGTCTTGGTGGGGTTCATTTTGATTTTTCCATAACGAGAAATAGTTTCTAAAAATAAATAATCGGGATCATTGACCTATTATAAAAAGAGGCGGGGTCAAAGCAGGGATCCTTGCGTTACACCAGTCTGAAAACAGTTTTTGGTCGATGTACTTTGTTGGATATGGATTTGGGATTTACAGTTGGATAAATATAAAATCAAAATTTTCAGGATGTAGGTGATAAGTCAAATTTGAAATGTTTGTGGATGAGTCCATCGTGCCAAACTGTGTCAAAAGCTTTTTCTATGTCAAAAAATACTGTATCTGTGAATTTATTCTAGTTAAATCTGGTGGTAATGTGGTCTGTGAGTCGGTTCAGCTTACTCACTGTAAAGTTGTTTGATCTGAAATCAATGGAGGTTAAGCTGTTCGAGAGTATCTACATGCGACTAAAGTCGAAAACTAATTTACCTATGACCTTGCTGAGAGATGGCAGCAAATTTATGGATCGGAAGCTTGAAAGGAGCTTAAGTTGCTTTCTCAGCTTCGGAAGCGCTGACAGTAGAATATTTCCAAAGATCAGGCAAATAATCAAGTCTCAAGCAATGGGCTTTGCACAGTTTCAACACCCTTTTTTATAAAGCGAGACCGAGATAATAGGATGGCTCGCCTGAATACGCAACAATGAAGTAACATTTCTCAACTGGTCTGCACATTCACGAATTTTAACTCCTTTTTATGTTTGGAATTTGTCACCAAAATTTCAGTTCATTATCTTTTTTTTCTTGAGTTATCGTGATTACAGATGGACGGACGGACGGACAACCGGAAATGGACTAATTAGGTGTTTCTATGAACACCAATACCAAATGTTTTGTGAGTGCTGTCAATATTTCATAGAGTTACAAACTTTTAGACTAAAATTAATCTAATATTTCATAGTGTAATATTAATAATAATATTTCATAGTGTTAATACTCAGACAGATTATGTATGTCGAGTAGTCTTCTTCCTTCATTATTATATTTTTTGCGATCTTGACCCCCGCTTCAGCAAGCCCGTTTACTTGTGAATGTTTAGGACTGCTGGTTATTAATTCAAAATTGTATTTTTAAGAAAAACTTTGAAATTTCTTGCAAATGGCTTAAACTGACTGCCACAGCCACTCATTATTTTCTTTGGGATTGCGTGTCGACCCATAATCGCCGACATTTCTTTTTTAAATACAATGTCCATAGTGAGGTTAGTGAGCTCCACCACCTCTGGGAATCGAGAATATCTATCTATCATAACTAAAAACCATTTAAACTTAAAGAGGTCAACTGCATTTTTTCCCAAGGAATGTAGGGAAAGTCAAACTGAATTAGTGGTTCTTTGTGGCGATTTCATGTTTTTTCGCATTCATGACAGTGTTCAACCAATTTGGCGATAGCTTTAGATATTCGTGGCCACAAAACTGCGTTTTTAGCCTGAGAACGACATTTTGTGATATCCATATGTCTAGTATGGAGAGGTTTTAAAACCCTATGCCTTGAAGCACGTGGTAATGCAATCGATTGTTCATTAGAAAGAGATCGTGGTATAGCGAAAAGGATGCGCGTTTGTCGTAATAAGGAATCATTTCTTATGCAATTGACGACCAGCAGTCCGTGATTCATATATTTTCTTATTAATTTCAATTCCTTGTCTTTTTGTTGTTCTACCTTTATGCGAGTGTCATACTTTTTATTTAAATTCTGTATGGTAGCTACCATAAGTAGTTCAGCTTATGTCGTAGCTTAATAATCTACAACAGTGTATTTTAAAGGGTTTCTATAGGCAGAAATTCTGCCGTTGTCAATTGTTTCCCCGGTACATGTACTATCGTATAATTGTATCGCATCATGCGGAGTCGAAATCATACTAAGCAAGGTAAAAATTTATCTAAAGTATTCGAGAAAATGGGAATGAGTGGTTTGTGGTCTGATTCCAAAGTGAAATCTAGTCCGATTATTTAGTCTTCTTACCTATGGCAACACCAGACGGCTGCAAGGGTCTCTTTTTCGATTTGTGAGTATCTTTTTTTGGGTTCAATGTCCTTGAAACGTAGGCCATGGGTTCAATAACGTCTTTATTAACTTGTAATACAGCTCCCCCAATTCAATAAGCGCTAACATCTGCTGTCACGGTTGTTTAAAAATCCGGGTTAAAAGCTGCTGAAATCGGCGCCGAGGTAAGTGTTTCCTTGAATTTTTTCGAGGGCTCTCTGTTGTTCTCTATCTCACGTAAAGATTCTATCGGGTTTTTAAGATTTCGTGCAAAGGAGCAAGGAGTTGTGCTGTGTTTGGTATTGCTTTTGCTAAAAAATTAACCATTCCTAGTAGTGATTGAAGTTCCTTAATATTCCTAGGAAGATTTAACTTTACGATTGCTTCTACCTTATTATTTATTTCCACTGAATTTTATTTTTTCTGGTTTTTTAGCACTTTCGATATTCAGCGTGTTTTTATTCTCCTGATTTTCCATTTCATCATCATCGTCTTCATTAATGTACTCTCCAGGCAATGCGGTTTGGTAGTTGATGACAAACGTCCGCCCCTATTCTTACAAAATTTGACCTTCTACAAGCAAATTCGGTATCGTTAAAAAATTACGGACCATCTCCCGTTTCAAGGTAATCTTCACCATTCTCCGATAATTCGATGTCAGACACAATGCCTGTCACCAACATCTGGAGAATATCGTTCGCGCTTAGAGATTTCCTGGCCATTTTTATATACAAAAACAAACATATTAGTAGCAACATTGATACACTACAGTACATGTTATTTATTTACAACCGATGAATCACTTTGTCCAGTGTATGGGATATAGATATTAAAACCTTGATATTTACAATATTTTAAATTATTTATTAATGTTGTTTTTAATAATTATTCAAAAAATTAATTTTCTCGAAACTCATCCGAATTCCGTCGAAAATTTTTTTATAAATTACACAATTTGAAAGACGCAACAAACACTTGTTTAAACACGAAATTGTTTTATTGTTTTTTTTTTTTTTTTTTAATTTCTGGCTTTAGCTACTTTCAGCTATATAGTCATTAACCAAAGGGTATTATTATTATTATTATTTATACAACAACAGTACACAGTACTAGGTGGTCACCCATTCAAGTACAGATTGTGACTGCTGTTGCTTAACTTTATAGATTGGTCTAAGCATGTCATTACGTTACGTTAGTCCGGGGTCATTTGTTTTATTGTTAGTGTCGTAAATGGAATGATAATAACGTATTTTATTTTTAAAAAGGTTCATGTTTATCATAGAGCTTACAGAAATGAAATCAAGATGACACAACCGAAAAAAATAATTTCAAAATTAGTGTCCTGTATTTGGGACAAAATGTTAACAACATTTTAAGTACTAATCACCTAAAGTTAGAATACAGCGAAAATTACTCAAAGTTAGACGTACGCCAAGTAAATATCCACGTATCTATTGTACTTACCATGATAACACAACCGTCTCATATAAGACATATATTTCCTTTCTACCTCAAAATCCTTTTTCCAATCTTTTCCCGGAAATCAGCAAACTGGGCCAATTCGACCCAAGTGTGCTGCTTTTTATGAAAAGATTTCCCATGTCGATTGCACCTAATTCCGGTGCAATCTTAATTGTATATAGTTTCTTTTAGTTTTAAGCCTCATATTTATTTGTAAAGTTAGTTATAGGGATGGTCTATCCATCCACATAGGTTAAGTATATTCAAATGGTTTTGTTTTAATTTTCCATTTTATTCAAATGATTTTTATTTTATGAAATCAATAAAAACTTATCAAACTAAACTCTAAGGTTAATAGAGCCTGTTAATAAGATAAATAACTCAAAAAATAATTAGCTAAGTGTTATACAATTTGACACAATCTTCACACGTCATCCGTATCATGTTTAGATTAAATGCATGCCAAAATTCATTATATTTGTATATAATTACTTTTTGATTTATTTTGGCTCGAAAATTAAAAGAAATACAATGTATATTAAATTATAGTGCAATAGAGATTGTTTTACCCATGTCTATTTTATTATTCATATTTCTCCTATATTTGGAAGTTATTGCTGAAAACCATCGATTTCTTTAAATTTAAAATTTTGAATAGATTTTAATCAGAATAAATACAAAATTTGATTTTTATTAGAGCTTTACAATTTTTTTTTTTTTTTTTAGCAATTTTCGAAATTTGTGTACCATATTCTTATAAATGTATCAAATTTGCACCTACATCCGATTTGGTGAAAATGATTATGACAAATCAACCACAGATTTATAATCTATGAAACCAATTATTTACTGATATAAGAATTATCACAGCTATTCTTATAAAATTTTTTAGGTTAATCCATGGTTGTAAAAATTGATTTATTAATTTTTATTTTCCATGTATTTCACATGCCAAGAACAAAATTATTACACGTCCTATCAACTAATCCATAGTAATTCATAACGTCTTGTTTAATTGCTTGCTTGTGCTATTATTAATACTGAAGCAAATTTTTAAAAGTAAAACCAGATAATCTTAACCCTGTCGCGGTTTATATTTATAAGTGCGTTATTGTTTATCCCCATTACGCCCGTAATCTCTTACGAAGGATTAATAATTAAGCAAATACATTTTGACAATAACATGAATTTATTTACATAACAAACATAATGTACAATAGTAGCAAGTTTATAATAAATTCAAAAACTAAAAGTTGGAAGGACAATAAAGTTTCATTTGACACACTAAATTTTGACAAAAAAATGATAGACAGATGGATTTCTTACAGAAATGGAAAGAATGGGGTATACATGAAATACTATGGATTATAAATGTTTTAAAACCAATATTCGTTATCTGTATAATAAACATAATATTTTTACTGTCGACAGAAAGTAACTTTTGGTCATAACTTTAATATATTCAAGACTTTCGGGTTAATAATAAAGATTCGATGCTTTGATCTTAAAATTGATATGTTAGGAATGGAAAATATGCCTCAAAGGGAATGTTTAAAATTACCGATGTATTGCTTTTACAAACGCTCAGTAAATTGTCTGCCAGAACTGTTTCCATTAATTACTTTTGAAGCATGCAATGTTATTTTGCGGTCACCATTTAAGTTACGCTCAGTTTATTTCAGTTGAGCTTACCATATTTATTAATTGTTAAGCTTATTTCTAAGTAATAAAATTTGATGGTGATTATACAAAATCAAAATTTTTTTAATTTCATAAGAAACATTCGCTTGCATTCTTTTTATAAATTTATCTGCAAAAAAAATTATCCCGAAAATTTAGACATTTGAATAATTTACATTTTATTACGAACTTGTTTTCTAAAATAAAAATTTTGTGCAATTTGTTTACCTGATATTAAAATGAACTTTTCTAAATTTATTTAAGAATTTGAGACTTGAATTTTCTACCAAGTCAGGCAAAATAATTTTGTGGTTTGCAATGAAGAATAAACTCGAATTTGTATTCCCTGTAACCTTTTTATTAACTGATATTGTACAATTTTAATTTATCCATTTATAATAAATAGAGGAAATCAAATTTAATTAAAACAAATTTTTATTTAAAAAAATGAATTAAAACCGTTGTAATTTATAATATATTTTATATTATTAGCATAAATTAAATATTTTTGAAATAGCAGACTACAATAAAACGACATTTAACAGATAAAATAAAGGCTACATTGATTTTAATTTTATTATCTCACTTGAATCTGCTTGTATGAATCTCTTCATTTCAAAATTGTTCTAAATACTTTTTTTCTTATAATTTATTTATGATTTTTTAGATGGTGGTTGATAAGCAATCTTTCGTGATTTCATCACTGACCACTTGTGTCGTTTTATATAGTAAAAGAATCCAAATAGAATTGAACCCATTGCTAACATTTTGATCAAATACAATTTACGTGTATCATGCTCAGGTTCCGCTGCCCATTTCAAGAACTGGGCAACGTCCTTAGCTAATTGACTGGCAGTTGGTTTTACACTTTCATCGGAATAATTAGCAGCTTCATTATATAATGCTTGTGCCATGGAAATAGCTCCACCAGGGAAATAGGGATTAAAGTATTGACCTTCACGCAATACAACACCAGCTGGTGGATCACAGTATCCAGTAAGTAATGCAAAGATATAATCTTCACCACCATGACGAGCTGATACAATGTATGTTAAATCTGGTGGGTATGCACCATTGTTAGCATGTCGTGCTGCTTCTTCATTAGGATATGGACTTGGTAAATGGTCAGATAATTTTCCTGGTCGCATATAATATTCACCTTCTTCGTTAGGACCATCTTTTACCATTGATTCTTCAGCTTCAGCTTTAGCTTCTGCTTCTGTATGTGTAACTCCTATTAAGTCACGATAACATAAATATTGCATCGAATGGCAGGCTGCGCACACTTGTTTATAAACTTCGTATCCACGACGTACACTATTATATAATTAAAAAAAAAAGACATTTTTAGTAAAAGAAATTAATGTATACTCAAAACAAAAAATGCGACACGAATTTTTCTATTTATTTAAAAACATTAAATACTCGATTATTATGTTGTGTTCAGTTGTTTATCATTATTAATTCTCTTAATCTATCTAACATTTAATTTAAACTGAAAAAATTATAAAATACACCAAAAACTTAGTATCTTTTATCATTTTTAGCAAACGTGGATGATTCAGGTCATCGCGTTTTATATTTATTCAGTATATAGACTAACGAACTAACAGTAACAGTACGCATACTTGTCCTACACATTACGGAGGATATGCATCAGATTAACGTTTACAAACTTTACCATAATTAGAAAATCAAAACATAACCTACAAAATTGACTTTTGTTATAATATTAATGCTATTAAAAGCGATTTTTTATCACTTTTTATCAAAATTAAAATTGTAAATTTTATTGATTTTATCTTTCACGTAATATATATGTCAATCATGATATAAAAAGAATAAGTACAAATTTCTCTTTATATGAATATTGTATTAAAACTGAATGCAAAATTCTGCTCATAATTTTTTATTTATTTGAAGACTGATTTCTTCTAGATACATTCAAAAAAATGTTTCAAAAATAAAAATTAATTTTTTAAGTGTTTGTATAATTGAATTTATAAAGATGTTTTCCCAGAAAAAAAGATACCAATGATAAAATATCACAAAAATTTCTTAAAATGTAAGTACATCTTTCCTTCCTAGCACATATTAATTATTCATAGGTACATAATTATATTCATATTTGTGGTCTCACATTATAAGATTTTCTGATTAGAAATTCTTATAAGAAAAATTGATGAGCATCACGAACTATAAAAAAATTTAATAAGAAAATCTGATCATACTTTAGAAAATATCAGATGTAAAGTAGTTACATCTACACAACAAAAATTCAATTATTATCTACAACTCAACTTATTATTTACTTTTTGGACTAATAGATGACCTAAATCAGCAGGATAATCATATAAGAATAATTTTCGTATAATTTCATAAAAACAACGAAAACGTGATTGATTATGAGAAATTTTTGCAGGGTATGGAGATTAATGTAAATTATATAGAAAATTGTTGCCTGGGCATATATACATATATTTAATCTCTTTTTCCTTTCTTTTTAGTTAGATTGTAATTAGATATTTTGGATAATTTTCATTAATATTTTACAGGCATTTAGAAGGATGGTTGTACAAAATTTTGAATATCTATGTTAATAATATTAAAAATAAAAATTAAATTGAGGTGTCCAATTACAAAAAATAATTTTAACAATAATTTATGCGGTATAATTTTTTTTTTTTTTTTTTACTAGAATACGGCAAAACCTAAATAATTTTAGCAGTCTACATATAAATATATATATATATATATATATATATATTAAGGGCCAGCGTACACCATCAGATTTTCTGATCATAAAATCCTTCTGTTCCCGCGTAACTTCTAAACTAATTATCAAAATTTGACAAATGAGGTAGCCTGAGAATTTTTGAAATGAAAACATGCTGGTACATTCTGCACTAACGGGAGATGTAAGACGAATTTTACAAGACAGCCACCTACATCAGTTTTGGAACGATATCAAGTCTTTATTTAGCATCATTACCATCGAAACCAAAATCAATAGATTCGAAATTCAAATATTTTTTTAGAAATGTAGTATACTCACTGAAACATTCGCGTGTAACATAACACAGTAACGAAATTTTGACGTGTTGCTAGGTAAACACGTAACATTACTCATTTTTATTTTTATTGTTTAAATATTACGATATGGATTGGAACGAACAAAATACAATTTATTGAAATTTATCAACATAAACAAATACTGAAAGTGCAGGTACTCTGCTTTGTATACAGATGGGACGCTACGCAATACATAGCAACATCGCAATACCTACAAACCTTTGATCACGTAACAGTACAGTGACGTTATGTACGCAACTTTAGGCTTAAATAATGACTAAAAAGTGATTATTTTTAAATATAGTAAATAGTTATTTTAACCTTCAAAATCATTGTGTTTGAAATGGAAATTTGACCCCAATTTACGAAGATATGAGAAAATTTAGAGTACAATTATTGCCATCCAATAAAAATTATCTCATTTTTTTTATCTTTCCAAATCTAAAAATGTCCTTAAAATGTATTTTTCATATAAAACATACCCTGCGTGATCCAATGCACTAAACATTCCATTGTGACTCCAAGGATTTTTGGGTGGGTGAACAACTAAATCTGAAGCTTTAACAGATTGATCCAAAGTATATGCTAAAGCAGCGGCTCCACCCGTTACAACTCCTAATGTTGCTACCAACTAAAAATTAAAAAATTTCGCAATAAAACTTTATGAACTTTTATTTAATTTAATTCAATACAAAATAAAACTTACTGCTTTTTTACTTCGACTCCACTCTCTTGTAGTTGAAAAATGACTAACCTAAAGATAATGAATGAAAGTATTACAGCACATTCCATGTTATATAATAGACCCAACAAAATTTATTTTAATGAAAATTAAGGAAAACTAAAACTTATGAGACATTTTTAAGATTAATTTTGACAAATATTACTCGAGATTTTTAAAATAATCCGTATTAAAGTCATAAATAAGGCTTTAAAAGTCGATTTTATATGTTGACAGGAACGACACTTTGGACTAAAATGATATACAGATGTACAAAAAAACCAAAAGACTTTTATTATCTAATTTTAAATTTTAATACATATTATTTAAAATTTGTTAAATACCTGATTTATTACAAGATTATTATTTGATTTTAAGAGCCCAGCTCCACAAATTCGACCTACAGTCGCCGCCATGATCTTCGCGCAGAGTACTAAACTTTGAACATCAAAATTCCTATTTATGAATTTTAATATTTATTACAAAAATTTTAATTATCAAATATTGTAATTGGATAAAAAATAACATTATTATTTAAAAATAATTATAAATTTTATCATTTTTTTTAATTTTTAATTAATATATTAAATTATTTTTTTTTAATTTAACGATTTGAACACTATCTAGTGGTAAAAATTACTGCTACGTCACTTCTCCCAGCTGTTTTTATACGCCATCGTAAAATTGACTTTAGAAAATTAGACGAATGCATTCAGAAGTTAGTTTAATTCGGTGATTATCAGATCAATCTGTAATTCAATAGAAATTATTGAAGATGAGTGCTGAAATGCCCGAATTGGGCTCTAAAATAAGTTTAATATCTAAGGCGGATATTAGGTACGAAGGTCGGCTTTTTACTGTTGACCCTAGAGAATGTACAATAGCTTTGGCTTCAGGTAAATAAAATAAAAGTTTTGTTTTTATATTTTTTTTCGTGAACAAATCGTTTAAAAAGAAATTACTTCGAATATTCATCGAATTTAAAGCTAGTTTAAACAACTTTTTCGGTTTTTAAATTCTATTTAGTGTTTTTTGTTGACATTGTTTGCGGTTGTTTACCGATTACAACATACAAATAATTTGTTTCAGTTCGTTCATTTGGTACCGAAGATCGAGATACAAAATATCCGGTTGCACCACAAAATCAAGTCTACGATTATATTTTATTTCGAGGATCTGATATTAAAGATATTCGTGTTGTAAATAACAATGTTATTCCAAATGATCCAGCAATTATGCAATTATCTGTGCCACCTAGTTTGGGTCCACAACCATATCCGCAACCAAATTTTGGCCATCCAGTACTTGGTCATATGGCACCACAAATGGGACAATTTCAACCATATGGAGGAGGATTGGGTCCAATTGGTGCGAATTTACCAAGCGGCTTAGCTCCAGGTATGGGCATGCAACGCGGTGTTCCAAAACAACAACCTGTGCCAAGTGAGTTAATCGGGGGAAATAGTGGTTCTATGGGAAGTGTCCCTGGTACTGATATACCTAATATAGACCAAGGTGTTCGAAGCAACGACAGTGGTAAATTTTGTTTTCATTCAACAAGTGTTTGCTACTACTACGCTCTTCTTTTTTTTTTCATCGTAAATTATTTGCATTGCTTAGCCTACTAATATTAAAAACAAACTTTTCATTACAACGCAGTTTAGTTTATTTTGACCACTTTTATTTTTGTTTAAATTGCAATATTACGTAATTTGTTTTGCTTGAAAATTATTTTGTTTTTTAAATTGCATAACTTTGCTTTTACATATATACATCAAATAATCTAAGGATATTAAAAATTTTTTATTTATATTTTCCAATATTTCTTAAATTTTTAGTGCACTAACCATTTTTGTTTGTCAATATGAATTTGACACACATACAGTTCGCGGAAGTTTGTCTACACTTATTTGAAATTTGAATTTCTATACTTGTAAATTTAGAAAAAAGAAAAGTAATGTTGCCTGTGATAAATTTTAATAAATAATATTTTTTCATGTATTGATATATTTTAGATAGTTTTAGTTTGAAAACATTATTTTCAAGATTATCTGGTTTAGATTACTTTGTAACTGAAAATTAATAATCGATTATTTTCCTAACTATGTTCTATTTGACTTAAATGAGAGGTACCGCCACTTCCTTGGTCATATTATTCAAATATTTTTGTTGGTGTATTAAATATGGTATTGGTTTAAAAACTAGTGACAGAATATGTAGACGTTATTTCATTAAAAAATAATAGTTAATACTCATTAAAAATATTTTCAACTCTGTAACCTTTAGGAAAGTAAGAGTTGTTTCAGACTAGTACACTTATTTAGTACTATTGTTTTAAAAATTCAAATAATAATCAGTAGTTGCCATATTTGATTTCAATGAAATGATGTATATCTTAACTAAACATTAATCTTATGATAAGAATCATATTATAAACATTGGCGTGTCAAAATTATATATAGGATATATCATAATTTTAAATGAATATGAAGGAAATTATTTTGAAGCTGAATGAATTGTATTGGGATGATTAGAACTATATTAAGGAGAAACTCTTTCGAAACTGTAATGTAAGAGTTTCATCGTATACACCAGGTTTTATAATCATGTAATTTTTCTGTCACTACTTTTTAACTCTTGTTCTTATTTGATTTTTAGTATTCGTAGGTAATTATTTTATATTGTTGCATGTATTTCATATACTCAGATTTTTAAATGAAAATTTTAGTTTGTTAATTCAGGGTGTCTACCTACTGGCCAGGTAAAACCTGGAAAAGCCAGGGAATTTTAATTTTTTTTGTAAAAAGTCATGGAATAGTCAATTTTATTGACTATTATTATATGGGGATTTATTCAATTTTAGTAAAAGTCGGGGAATATTTTTAATTTAATAGAATTTTTAAATATTTATTAAGAATATTTTTAATTTACTGGAATTTTTAAATATTTATTAAGAAGGGTGTAAAAATTATTTTTACGATGTTTTACAAAATCTTCTCTCTAACTATGAAAATTACCAAAACGTTCAATGTTATAAATACACAATTTTCCCCAACTCAATATTACCTGTCACACGTCGGTACAACTGTTTTTCGTTTTCAAAAGACCATAAACTTCCGAATAATTTTTTAACATAAAAAACCGTAGTTGTTTTTTTTTTTACAATTTTCTTAATCTTAAGGTTTATAACTATGTTTTCTTATAAACTTGACTGAGTATGAAACTTTATTCAGGACTGCGAAACCATCTTTGCATTTTCTGTGCGACTATTGATAACATTTGGTAAAAACAAATTAGTAGAATTGATAAAAGCTTCCAAAATCGTTTTTTTTTTTTCATATCCATACAGGCATTTTCACGGTAGTTTTTAAAAAATTTAGTCAATTTTGTTCAAGTTAGTCAATTTTTGTTTTGAAAAGTCTTGAAATTTAGTTCTGAAGATAGAGTAGACACCCTGCAATAGATAAATGTTGATTTATTAAATGTTCGAGGTTTAGTTCAAGTTTAGATTTATTAAATGTTCGAGTTCTGTATTGACATGTTATACTCAGTATTTTGTTTCATTAAGTTACCAATTCGCCTTCATCGCCAAAATTTACTAAATTATATTGCATTTATGTTGGGGTTTATAGAGATTATAAATTATATTAACTAATTACCTAACTAATTTTAATTTATTCTGTTAATGACAAATAAAATATCTAGATATTTAGATAGTCGTATCCAATTTTTACCCAACTTGATAGTCTGTGTTCTATCTATTTGATCTAGTTCATTGGATATCAGAGTCTTCCGAAACTACCTCTTAGCCTTTTTCCCTTAAAAAAAGCTTTAAAAAGTTCACTAGATGGGTACAATTGTTTTAAATTACCAATTAACAGCGATTTTATTTTATATGTATTACGTATAAGCAATTATACGTATTAAGCAATTTAATTTAAATATTTGATTTTAATATTAAAGACCACCTCAAAATCAGTTTTATGGAAAGTGTCTTTTTAAATAAACAATTTTATTTTTATAATCCAGGTTATTGCATTCTTTCTGAAATTATTAAAACTTTCAATCAATGATTATTACAATTTAAAAGGTTTTTTTATTATTTAGGAGAAAACTAATGAATCGATTTTTATTTTGCGTATGTCATTTTGTAGGCTTTTTTAACACCTAAAAGTTTTATATAAAGATTTTCACCAAAAGCCTAGTTTAATAGATAATCTAAAAAAATCAATTTTCTGAAAAACTGAGCTTTTGATCGAAAAAACCTTCATACAAAAATTAATAATAAATTTAAAAAGACACCTTCCATAAACCCGAATACTCCAGCACGAGGTGATCCAATTTTTATTTTAATATATCCATTCTACTCTTGATGAAATCTATTTTGACAGAAACTTAATATTATAATCAAATATTTTAATATAATTGCTTATACGTACATTTAAAATTACCGTTCATTGGTAATTTAAAAGAATTGTAGCTCCTGAGGCTATTTAGTGAATTTTTTAAAAGCTTTTCGGTATTATTTTTTTCGTAACGAATATTATTTTAATAGCATATCACCATAAATATCATTGCTTGAAATTTAACGATAAAATAGTTCAGATTAGTTTGTATTATTTTTATATGTGTAGTTATTTATGTATTTTTGGATATAGTCTTTAAAATTTTACTATTAGTACAGGTAAATGATAAAGTTCTAATAATATATTTAAATAAAAATTTTAAGAATATTTTTAATTATTTTTAAAATATTTAAATTGCTAACATAAAAACGATATTGTGTCCTGAAAATTCGTATATTTATTAAAAATTAATTGAGTTTTAATTTGAGAGAAGTTGTAAAAAAAATTTAGTACATATACTTAAAAAAAATTAAAAAAACGCACCTAACAGAATCATGTCTATTTAAAATTAAAAAAACACGATTTTTATGGTGTATTTCATAATTTTTTTTGTTTTCAGTTAGATAAACATAATTAAATCTGATAAAAACCTTAAAACATCAAACAAATTGTGTATTTTGTAATTTTAAATATTCATGAAAGTTACAAGTTGGTGCGTTTTGTTTTTGGATTTGAATATATGTTAAAAAAATTAAAATTCGATAACGTTTATTTCCCGCGGCTTTTTTTTTTTTTGTTTATCGATTTTTTATTAGGTGATAAGTATGTAAAACTGTAAATAATAGAACTTAGTTTACCTGTACTATTGTGATAGAGTAGAAATGCGCTCTAATTTTTAAATTGATTCAAATGACCTATTAAAAAATAAAAAAAAAAAATTAATTTTCTCGAAATCATTTTTTGTGTGCGAAATCAGCTCGTTTAACGAATCGAGTTAGTTCGTAAAAGTGCCAGTGGAATGAATCAAATTTTCAAATTTGCTTATTTTAAGTATACAAAAAGTTTTGAAAAAAGTACAAAAATTGTTTAGAATCATTCTTCATTGAAAATGCTTTTTTTATTGAAATTCTGAATTAATAAATCTGCTTACAGAATTAATAAATGTTTACCTTGGAAAAGAAACATTCAAAATTGAGAAAGTATAAAACAAGATTATTGCCGGAAATATTTCCGGCAACAATTTCCAATGGTGAAATAATTTTTATTTATTTTTTGATAAATAAAAAAAGATTTTGTTTTTTATAAAATTAAATTTTTTTGAAATTTGTCTGTATTTATCATCTGATAAAAATTTGCGCTGTGCTGTTTTTCAAAATACTTGTATGCCATAGTACTTTAATTTAAAACAATCTTGTGAATTAACTTATTCTTTTGGATTGAAGTGCTATCAAATAATTTTTGCTAATAATTAATAAATGATAACTTAGAGTTAATAGTTTCTGTATTAGATTTGATCAGCGGTGGAAGTCGATCTACAACTCCTGTAAGCTTAACATCACGTAAAAGTCCAACTAATGATGCTGGTGTTCAAGTAAATTCAAGTGGTGGTCCAAGTGGTTCTCAAGATGATAAAAAAGGTGGGCAACAAAGGCCTATGCAACCACCAGGTGGCCAACAACGCATTAGAAGGGAATCTGGTGGCCGACAAAATCAGGGAAATCAAAATAGAAATCAACCCCAAAGAAATTTACAAAATCAACAAAATATTCCCGGCCATCAAGATCAACGTAACCAACAAAATCAACGTCAAGGTTGGGGTGTTAATAATAATCGAGGTATGCAAATGCGTCCGAGGGGTCGTGGTCGAAATATGCAAGGTAGTAGCAGTGGAAGTGGTAGTGCTGGTAGCTATCGTAATCAACAAGGGGGGCAATCTCAGAATCAAGCAATGAAAGTTAAAAATTTATTAAAATTCGATAATGATTACGATTTTGAACAAGCGAATACTGAATTTGAAGAATTACGTTCACAATTAGCAAAAGTGAAAATAGACGAACCAAATAAATCAACAGAACTGAATGGTGATGTCGAAAAAAAAGATGATTCTGGTAATGAAACTGGTGCAGGTGAAAACGAAGTTGAAGAAGAAACAGAAACTTTTTATGATAGCAAAAAATCATTCTTTGATAATATTTCATGCGAGGCTGTTGAACGGTCTAAAGGACGATCTCAAAGAACTGATTGGCGTACTGAACGTAAACTAAATTCAGAGACTTTTGGTGTCGCTTCTGCTAGGCGTGGAGGGTAAGTTTAATATCTGTATATATTATAAATATATGATACTTCTATACGTGTGACTGAAATTCCGAAACGACTGGACCGAATTTTTTAAAGGTGAGATATACGTATATTAGAACGTATATGCTTAATTCAAAACGTCCTTACAAATACGCATATATCTCGGAAAATACTTGTCGGATCGATTTGAAATTTTTAGGAAATAGTATCAGATAAATATAAATTCTGAAAATGCAATACAAAAAGTAGATTTTTTGAAAATTCTAACTGCGTATTAATTACTAAATGTAATAACTTTTTTTATGGTTTTAAAGTTTTACAATTTATAAAAGTTTGGTAATATAAAAAATATATTCTTTTAGTGGATAGATAAAACTGGGAGTTGATTTTCGATTTTTGACAAAATGACTACTTCGTAAAAAAAGAAAATAGAATTTTCGACCAAAATTACGACGTAAAATAAAAAAATGTATATAATTATCCGAAATTTTATTCCTTCGGATAATACCTGAAGAATACACCTGAGATGGTTGTGTTTAAATTTCAAACCCATTGGTGTAGTCGGTTTTTTTGAAATCTTGGATACCGGTTTGGAAAAAATAGTTTTTAGAAAAAGCGTTTAAATCGTTTAGGAAATATTATCAGTTAAATATAAATTCCGGAAATAAAAAAATAAAAATAAGTAGATTTTTTGAAAATTCTAATTGCGTATTAAGTACTAAATGTAATAACTTTTTTATGATTTTAAAATTTTAAAATTTATAAATGTTTGGTAGTATACAAAAATTTTCATTTTGATCCTGAAAAATATCTCATTATTCAAAGGTAAAATCGTGCTTGTCCCAAGTTACATGTAGTGATTGTATCTTTGGACAAAAATGTAATGTTTTAGAAAATATTGTCTCACAAAACGCTCCTTTCAAGTACAACATAACTATTTATACAGTAGTGAATTTACTATAATTTTAAATTATTGCAAAATCTCTATTATAAACATTAGGTGTTAGCGAAAAATCTATTTCAAAGTTCTATTTTTGCAAAATGTTCAAAGGTTGCTCCTAGTTTTAATTTTCTGAAAATTTTATTTGGGTATTTGTGTTAAATACAGAATTATAACAAGCAAGAAGTTTTGCTATAAAAAATGTTCGGTTTTGACTTTGTTCATAGGTTTGTCCAGTTGAGTGAAATGAAGAAAGCTCTGAATATATTGTTTAAATTCCCCCATTCTGTCTTGACTTTCTTTGCAAATAAAATTTTATAGGGGTTGCTGCATGGTAAATATTTCATCAAACCACGAATGCATTGCCGATTCGCGCCCAGTAAGACTTATTCTGTTATTCTTGAAGAAAAATACAAGAGCTATCCATTAAAATAATTTTTTTTTAATTCTCATTACAATATTATTTATTGATTTTAGATATATAATTTAAATCTCATCGATTTTTATTTGTTTCTAGTTATCGAGGAAGAGGAGGATACTATAATCGTGGTGGTATGGGCGGCTATCGTGGTGGTTATCGTAATTATCGAACAAATCAAGGACCCAATCAACGATCTAGACCAAATCAATCACAAAATAATCCACAACAAAATCAAAATACCAGCCAATCACCTGCAACTCAATCCAGGCCGATTACAACGGCAACGGGTTCGAATGGCAAGTAAAAAACAATTAAAAAAAAAAAAAAATTCAATAACACAAGACTAGATTTATACTCATAGGATTTATGGTATTTACTTTAGTTTTTACTTTTCACACATTTATAAACGATCAGCCACACGAATCTTTGAAACGTACACGGTGATTAAACATATTTAATATACAAGAATATTTATTTTTAGTTTTGATTTTTTTTTTAATTTCAAAATTTATTATTGTTCGATTCAAAGACGATGATAAAAACATTCACATACATACACAGAGGAATAAAGGAGGGGAGGGTTTAATAAAAAAATGTGTGAACAATTTTAAAATAAATTATTACTTTAGATATGGCTCGTTCTTCTCGTATTTAATTAATTACCAAGTTGTAAAATTGTTTTTATTTTCTTAATTAGAACAATGTGATTATTTTTTAATTGGAATTGAAATGAACGAAATATTATATATAAAAAAAAAAAATTATTAAAATAATTAAAGATAAAAAAATTATGTCTTATAAATGAAGCGACAAGCGTTTTTTGGAGTTGTTTTTGCATCTGGTGTGCTAGATTTTTAAGTGTTGTTGAAAATACACTTTTAAAAAAAAGAAAATTTGAAACGCGATTTATTTTTCATTTTTAATTTTAATTACATATTAAATAATTATGATATTTACATTTGTGTGCATTCGTTTCCATTTTCCAATTTCGCCAATTAATACGCTACAAAAAGATTTGCTTGCAAGTTTCTTCTCAGATTAGTTCTTTAATCATTATTAGTTAGTTCTTCAATCATTATATCATCAAAATTTTCTTTTTGTGTATGTCTCGAGAAAATCAAAATATATTGATAGTTTTGTATGCATTCGATATATTGAATATATAAAGTATCATCATAACAGCACGTAAGACGATAAGCAAAAGTCCGCCGCTTAATGGTAAAATCGAAAAATTATTAAATTTTATAATTAAATTTTAAATTTTTTTTTGTTTTTAATAATTTATAACATTTGGAATCATTCCTTTAATAAAATTTATTTAATGTTCTAATTAATTTTTGATTTTTCCCATTTTATTACTTGAGGCAAGAACGTTTGAAAGTATCAAACATTTAAAAAAATCTAAGTGATACCTTTATTCGCTCCGTTTTCAATATATTAGGTGGAGAAAAATCACAAAAATTTACAAAAATGATATAATAATTACGATTGGACACTGAAATAAATGTTTCATTATTTGGAAAAATGATCCAAAATGATATCAATTATTAAAATATGTGTAACAAATAACAAAAGTAGAAGTTTTTCGAATTTACAATTTTGCGAGATTTCATTTTATTAACTTATTGTCACTCGTGCTTTAAATTTTTACCATTAAAGTTTTTCAACTAAGAAAATTTAACCAACTACGGACGTTAATAAATAACATAATGTTTAGAAGTCAAAAATTTGTTTCGAATAAAATGATATAAACTTGTTTTGTTTGAAATTATCCGAATTATGTGAAAATATTGTGTTTTAGCAAACACATAAATTAAGACATTTCATCGAACTCTGTTAGTGATTTTATTTGATTCAATTTATCTAAAATAATGTTGTTTTAAACTTGAACAAAGTCCTTATTTCAAAGTTATTTCGAAAACAAATGATTAACAATGAAATTTGTTTAAATTTGCTAAGTTTGGGTGTCTGTAATTTGATTAGTTTTCATAGAAGTTATTAAAATAATATTCAATAGTTATTATCGACTAACGTGCTATAATTTCAAAAAGCATAGTTTGATTTTCCCGAAAATATATAGAAGACAGAAGTTCGTAAAACGTTATGTCAAAATTAAGATAACTGTAGTCTTTGGATAATAAAGAAGTTAAGTAGATAAAAGTCGCTTTAAAGTGCTTTCGTAAAATTTGTTTAGGATAGCATAACCTGAATTATGAAAAATTAGAAAATATAATTTTCTTAAGTTTAATTGCATGTCACGCTCTAAATTTTTAACATAAAAATGCGTATTTCTGAAAAATTTATGATGTTCTAGAAAATCTAGAAAAGATCTGAATCTGAAAGACTAGAATCGTCAAATTGTGTGGACTGAAAACTTTTTTCTGTAAGTTTTTATGCAGCTTATTAATTGAAGCAAAGATATAATTCAAAACAAATTGAATTTTGAAGAAGAGTAAATGCAAATATTCCTCATTGAAAAGTGATAATAATTTTAATTTCGTACTAACGTAAGATATGATCTCCTGAAAATTCGTTTTCCTTTTACATTTTTTTTTCTGAATATATGCATGAAAATTTTAATTATGTACGTTTCGTATTATGGAAAAATAACTCGAATGCACAAAATGTAAGAAAAAAATATAATGGAGAATTCTACGACGTAGAATCGATCGTACTAATTAAAAAAATGTGTTTGAACTACTAGCAAACAAATTTTTTGTTTTTTTTTCTGAATTTATGTAATTCTTATATTAAAAAAAAAAAAAAAACTTTATGTTTGTTGAAAATAATGATGTCTTAAATTTGAAACAAAAAAATATTTTAGTATTTTTTTTTTTTGTAATTTGTAAAACAGTAGAGTGATTTTGTAAGTATATGTATTTTTGTAACAGCTTTAAAAATTTATAATGAATAAGACGACGACAACTACTTTATCATTATGATTATTATTTATATTTAAGTTTATTACTATTATTAAAAAAAGGTGTCTCTGCATTTTCTTTTTATCATTTAATTTCATTATATCAAATAAAAATAAATCAAGATGTTGGTTAAAAAAATATTTTGTAACAATTCATGTGTACTAGAAAAAGAATTATTATAAATAAAATAACTTGGAATCATAGAATTTTTTAACTATATTTAGCTGTCTTGAAACATTTCCTTATTCTTGACTGTGTTTTATTTCTTACAGGGTAAACGAAGTTTAAGGTAACAGAAAGCAATATTTTAAGAAATTCCCATCACGCATAATCAATACGCTGTTAAATAAATAAATTTGAAGACTTACATCCTCCAAATATTTGATTATTACGATTAAAAATGGATTTTTTTTTATACATGTAGCATGGTAGAAGCGTGGAAAAATGATAAATTATTTATTTTCTTGAATGAATTTTACAATTTTAATGAAAAACTAATATTTTTTAGTATATATTCTAAATAAATTAATAAAGAGGGAGAATTTATCCCATAGATTTGACAAACAATTAAAGTAAATAACCGGGATACCAACAGAAAAACCTGGAAGACTCAGAGAATTTCGAATTTGCTGAAAAAGTCATGGGTCAGGGAAAATGACTAATTTTGCAAATAATCGGGAATTTTAAATTTTCTTCCGGATCTTCAAAACAAGAATTTCATTTTATAATTGTTCGTAATAATTATTCATGTGTTCTTGATCTCGAATATATCCGATAATGTTGCGCAGTTATGAACGAATCATTGTTCAGACCTAGAACAAGCGACCAAAATTTCAACTCACTCTTTTCATTTTTTTAGTTATAATAATGACAGACAGGCAGTCATGCAGGTAAAAAAGAACTTACTGGGTAATTCTGTGCAATTGCTAGGAATTTTTTGTATACTTTATTAATACTATTAGCCTGGGTGCACTAAAGCATATGAATTTTATAATTACATTTAAAAATTTGTATATGGCTTTTATTAAGATTAGTGTAACAATTTTTCTCTATGTAAATTCTGAATAAAATAAGTGCGTTTTTTTTCGGAGTTCGTATAATTTTTGTTTGTGCTCAAAAACTTAACGAAATACTGTTTTATTTTTTGTTATTTAATAGGAAGATCATTTATAAAAAATACAAAAATCAATTTGTCCAAAATGTAATAAAACCTAGTGACCAACCGTTGTCCGAAAACCAATTTTTAGCTTGCCGGGTAATGGAAAATCTGTTTTATTACGTGTCAAACAGATTGGTTTATGCATTTGTTATTGAATAATTTTGCTATTACACAATAACAAAGAAACGGATATCCTTTAGTTTGAAGTTTTTGGGCACAATTGAATATTTTACTGGCTTTGAAAAAGAAAATGGCCATTTAGAATTTTCATAGAGGGAAAAGTTGTTATACCAAATTTTTAAATGGTTATTATAAATGATATATACATAAATATATATTTTCCAATTCGATAAGTTCGCAAATGAGAGAAAATTTTCGAATTTTTGTACATATTCACGTTTGAGTGATATACGGCCAAAATTAGTTTTCTGGGAAATAATTTTTTTACATTTGAAATTAATTATAATGGTTCTTATTTTTAAAAAAAAGTCATTTTGAAATAAAAAATGAAATTAATTAAAAAGGTCTGGAAAAAGTCATTTTGAAACCTGGAAAGATCAAGAAATTTAGTTCTTGAGATATAGTACTCTTATAACACATTTAGAAGATTACTTCCAGTGGATATAAGTATAGTGTATGTTTTCTATTTGTATACACAATACGGGTCATAAGTAAATTACGTCCCAGTTTAAGTTAATGCTTTATGAATGGACTGGCGTGGAAATTCTACCTGAAAGTTTTGGAAGATGAAAAGTAATTTAGAAAAATAACTAATTCAAATAGAATATTTTCAATGCAATTGGAAACTACTGCTTTTATAAAAGAAAAATTGTAGAACTTAGAGCGGGATGAATCATAGTATGCAAAGTACGGAAACCACGTTTTGGCTTTTATATATTTGCATTATTACAGTTGTCTCTTTTTTGGTTCTTTTTCCACTTAAGGGAGTTTCTATAGAATGAGAAATATATAATAAACGAAAACTGTTTTCGCTCTCAAATAACTTAAAAAGTAATTATCCAAATGTAAAGAATATATTATTAAAGTAAAAATCAATCGTGGGTAAAAACCATAAATCAATACATTCCGTCCTCTTGAAGCACATCCGCGTAAAAGACGTTCATTGCATAAACAACATAAGTCCAGCTCAATATTTACATTCAGAGAGCTAAAAACTGAAGATGTTTTGGAATTTAAGGTATAGTGGCCAAATTGTTACAAAAAAATATGTTTGTCAACTGAATCTGATAGAAACAAAATTTCCAAAAGAACGAAAAAAACCACGCTGCGCCTTAAGCATAAATTAGTTTTCAGTATTATTCTGATAATAATAGTACCTTTATATATATAAGATTATTTTGGTTAAATTATATACCACCAATTACTTAATCCTATTTCTTGCTAAAATAACGTAAGGAAAGAACAGTTTTTAAGGTTTTTTTCATCATAATTATCAATAAACTGTGAAATTTTTTCGACATTTTAATTTTTTACAAATCGAAAACATAAAAAAGTCCTTTAAAACTAGTTTGTGTATAATCAGTTATTTTAAAGAAACATTTTTTGTGTTTGAAATTTTCTTCTATTTTGTATGGTTTAATAGTTGGGTACATGGATCCATAGGACCTAATTGACCGATTTTCTAATTCACGAACATAATCTTACTTTTAAGGTCCATATGCACTACCAAAGATATATCTAGGTGATTGATGGGTGGACAAATAGAAAAGGAAATTAGGTGTTTCAATGAAAACCCATACTAAAATTTTGTTAGTGCCTTCAATATGTTCTAGCGTTTAAACTTAAGGCTGAAAATAGTATACTCTCATAAATTCTAAATATGTAAAGTATAATTAAAAGAATTTGCACATTTTATATGCTTTGAAAAATAAAGATTGGTGGTTGCTCGTTTAGGTTTCCAGATATAAGAAAGTTTGACCACTAACTTCTCAAGACTGAATAGTTGTGAAAAAATTAATGAATAGCGATTTGAAGAAATTATAAAAGACCACTTTGTAAAGGGTAACCGACAATTTTGATGCCACCAGCGAAAACTTGGGCACACGATTGTTGTTCTTAAACAGAACTTTAGCCGCATATTTTCTAATTTAGAAAGTAAGAGAACTACTTTGGCTAATTTTCATAAAACAATATACGTATAAGTAAATATTTTTAATAGTGAAAATTGTTATCTGACGGTGATGATCGCTAAACTTGTAAAATATCTTCATCCATAGAAAATTGACGTTTTACTGCAGGACTAGGCGGAATAGTACTATGTAATAAAAAGATTTATTAAAACTGATTAACCTAGAAAAGGTATCACACTTTAAGATTTTTTTGACTTTGAGTGCTGCCAAAATTTCTCACCAAATTCTAGGTTTTGCTTTTTAAAGATTTGTGACTTCTAGATTTATAATAAAATGGTTCCACCTTCTTCTTCATTAATACTAGCTTTTTAATTGTTTCTTTTTTTTCTATTCAGAGCTTCTGAAACTTTTGTTTCCGTAATCTTCTTGATTTTAGAGACCTTACAGCTATCATACTTATGCAACCAAAGTGGTAGAAGATTGAGTGAAATGCTACGCCCAGCTGTCATTGTTTTCCATAAACTGTTTAATGTTTTTTAAGCCACAAAAGGAATACAAAAATGTTTCAGGTGGCTAAATCTTCCAGTTTTAACATTGTTGTCGCAAAAGTTGGTAAGAGAGTATCAAGACATGCTTGGGGATAATAATATATTTCAGTTTTATATTCAGACTTTTTTGTTCAAATATAATTAAAATAGAAGTTACCAAGAGCGTTAATATTTAACTTAAAGATTAATATTTTAAAGAAATTGTTCACTTCGTTAATTAACCCAACCTTTCGTATACTTACGGGAATCAGGATTATTTCAGAATGAAATATTTACATGGCAAAAATAAAATGGTATTTCAGACAATATATTGATTTTATTTTAATTTTAGTTGAGTAAAAATATTACATAATCATAATAATTAGAATTAATTATAACGCTTAGAAAAAGACAATATCGAATTAGTGAGTTAATAAATAAGCCTAACACAAATAGTGAATATTTATTCATCTTCTGCTTCTAAATTAATATGACTTCCAAATTTTCCATACAATTGTGCTTTCAATTCGCTCATTAAATTTTTTAAACCTGTACATTTTTGTTTTAATGCTTCAATTTCACTTTCCTTAGCAGCTTTCGCTTCTTCTAGGCATTTCTGTAATAGGGAAAATATATAAACTTTCTATTATATACTATCTTCGAAATAAATGTAGTCTTACTTGAGTTGTTTCTACATTTTGATAAATAAATACTTCACCAACTAAATAAGGTATTTTATCTTCTAGCTCGTCCAATAGACTTGTTTCTTCAATGGCCTCTTCAAGATTCTTTAATTCATTCTGTATTCAAAAATAAATAGAATTGAACTACTAAAATATAGTCAATGAATACATAATAATATACGAATTTCTTTTTTTAAAGTTTGTTTAAATATTGCAAATCCACCGATAATATATTGAGTCAAATCATAGTTTTGAACCCAATATATCCGAAAGTAGTTACACAACAAAAATTGCGCTTATAAAGAAATAAGTGCTGTGAGATTAATCATTGCATTTTCCTATTCCTTATATAATTTATACGCGTAAAAAGGATATTGCGATGACTATGCCATTAAAACTATTTAATCAGAACCGCAGCCAAGTTGTCTTTAGCGTGTTTTTAAAAATTGTATTAATATATGTATGTTGTTTTAAAATGTTTCTTACCTCCTTTGTTTTTAGCTCATCTTTATAATCTTCCATTTTAGCATTATGCCTAGCAAATTTATTAATTTTTTGTTGGTCTTCAAATGTAATGTGGACATCTGAATCCTACGAAATGAAACAATCAATGTTTTGAAGAATTTTATGTACAACAAAAGCAATAATAATGTACTACCGGTTGAAAATCTCCTTTTTTAGTTGATGGCCCACCCGATGACATTTTTATTACAATTTTTATACAAAATTTAAAAAATTAAAGTTGGTTAATGTCATAAAATGTGGAAAAAGTATAATTAAGTATAATTTATTCATAGACTGACAGAAAACGGTAAGACAAGTCTATATTTATATTGTGTCTGTGTATTAGAAATATTTGCAGTGTTGCCAGTTCAGCACCTATAGGGATTCATAAGTAAATGTGTGTTTTCTTATATAAAGCATTAAAGAGAATATAAGCTACGCTTCTAAATTATTTTAATTAAATTCATAATATATATTACAAACTTCAACATACTGTATTTGATAGGATATAGTTAGTAAATACATACTGATAAATAAAATGCAAAATTGCCTAGTTAAAATATAGACTTAACTCATTTTGGTCAAAAAATTTATTACAGATCTGACCATATTTTGTAATAAAACATATTATTATCATTTTTCTGCAGTTATATTAATACTGAATTTTTCTAGACAGTCGACACCATTGTAACTGAAAGGGATGTTTAGGGATAGTCTTATGTATACATTGTCTTATGAAAACCCATTATAATATTGTAAACTACATTTAAAATGTTTTGATATTAAATATACATTAATATTAAAATATAACAGGTTTAAAATCCTCTGAATAACGCATAAATGGATATGACGTTATAGTTCAACCAGAGTTTAGTAACAACATTACCTTCTCACGTAAGTGATGTTGTTACTCATATTTAAGAAAATAATATCTATATTAGAGTTTGCTTAATTTAAGTTTGTAATTCTTAAAAAAATGGAGAACTTAACCTAAATTTTGAGGTAGGTGTTCATAGAACATTCTAATTAGTTCAATTTCGTTTCTCTATCTGCCCGTAATCATGATAATTGAAAAATGAAAGAGATTATATTTGGATGTTTAGTATACTTAAAAATATAAAACTGCGATCTACACCTAAAGACACTTAGTTTTGTTTCCAGCTCTCAACTAGTAGGTACTCGACATTTGGTTGATTTTCAATATTTGAACTATTAGTAATCATTAGCATTCGATAAAATATTCCAAATATGCACTCCATACAGATATTAATACATACATAATAATAATAATAAGTATTATAAGTGCTTACTAGCTAAGTTGGAGCAGAAATTGTCGCGAATCTAACAATTTAAGAAAAAATTATTTCATTAAAATATTTATTTCAGGTTATTTGTTTCGAAAAAACAAACCTTTTTTCCTTATATCTTTTATGTTTTAAATCTTAGGCCATGGATCCATTGGACCAAATAGTTTGATTTTTAGCATTCATGAACTTTAAGTCCCTTTAGGGTAAAAATACTCCACCAAAATTTTAGCTTGCTATCTGTTTTAGCTTTTGAGTTATATTGATGACGGATGGACGGACAGACGGATGAACAAACGGAAAGAAGATCCTATATCAAAATTTTGTTAGTGCCCTCAATATTTGCTAGCGTTACAAACTTTAAACTAAAACTAATATAATCTGACATATTATTTATATATATCCAGTTTAAAACTAATGAAAGGTGCTAGCGTAGTTTTAGAGGCAGATCTGTTACGCTTAAACAATTTAGTAGAAACGGCAACATTGTAATACGATTTTATAATTTTTAATAGGAATTTTATTTTTTTATTTTTTACCAACAAATGTACATTACCTGATCACAAGGTTCACAAGGTTAAATTATTTATAAACGTCATTTGCTTCTGTCATGTTCTTATTTACGAAATGTTTTATAAATTTTACTTCAATATTCTATATTTTTAATAATTAATATTAAAATGATTCGACTTGATTTTTCTAAAATTTCAATGAAAATTATATGTTTGTTAATTGTTTTAGTTTGCTTTTTACAATTAACTATTGAAAGCGATGACAAATTAATTGTAAGTGACAAAAATGTTAGTGTAACGATTGAAAATGTTAACAAGACAACAGAAAATAAGGCAAATTCGACAGCTGCAAAACTGATAGTGGATCCATCAGCTACTGTCGCAACCTCAACAAAAAGTTCATTAAATAACTCAGTAAGCAGTAATAATACTTTGTTAGTAAGCACCGAATCATATTCAGTATCTGTATCGCCAACTCCTGCTACAAATAAAACAAATGTATCTTCAACCACCGCCTCTGCAGACCCTGTTCTTCCAGGAAAAGGCTCCGCTGAAGATGAGCACAATAGTTCAATGTCTATATTTTTTGTGTTATGTGTTTTAGCTTTAGGCATACTCTTAATTCATTTGATGCTTCAAACTGGTTTCCAGTACTTACCTGAAAGTGTAGTTATTGTATTTTTAGGAGCATTAATTGGTTTAATTATTAATTTATTATCGAATCTTGGAAATTTTGGCAATTGGAAAAAAGAAGAAGCGTTTTCTCCAACAGCCTTTTTTTTAGTATTATTACCACCAATTATTTTTGAATCTGGTTATAATTTACATAAGGGTAACTTCTTCCAAAACATTGGTTCCATACTAGTATTTGCCATCATTGGCACTGCAATATCTGCATTTGTGATTGGTTGTGGCGTGTATTTACTTGGACTCGCTGATGTTGCATATAAATTAAGTTTTGTTGAATCCTTTGCGTTTGGTTCCTTAATATCTGCTGTGGATCCAGTAGCTACCGTTGCTATATTTCATGCGCTCGACGTAGACCCAGTGCTTAATATGTTAGTATTTGGTGAGAGTATTCTTAATGATGCAATATCAATTGTATTAACTACTACAGTATTAGAATCAAATAATCCTGTGATGTCAACTGGTGAGGCTATTTTATCAGGGTTTTATCGTTTTTGTATGATGTTTTTTGCATCAGCTGGTATTGGTGTCATTTTCGCCTTAATTAGTGCACTTCTATTGAAACATGTGGATCTGCGAAAAAATCCATCACTAGAATTTGGAATGATGTTGGTATTTACTTATGCTCCGTACGTTTTAGCAGAAGGAATACATTTATCAGGTACGTGCATAAACATTTGGTAAAGCCCTAGCTAAACCGGCCTAAAAACTGAGTGTTTCTGTTCAAGCAAAAATAAAAATTTAAATTTATACCTTAAATAGAAAAATTTTAAACTGTAGCCACTTGAGAGTACCTAGAGATTGAACAAGCCAAAATTCTCTATATTAAACTATGTTTATTGAAGAAGAAAGGATAAATGATTGTGGGTGAAGCAGTTAATAATAACACTCGCTTATAAGGAGAATAATATCCTTGAAAGCAATAAATTCAATGAAGATGTTATTAAACACTTAGTGGTGAATAATAAAACAAAAGAAAAAGTAAATGTACACTATAAATTTTTATAAAATTATTTACTAATCTTTTTATTAATTTAAAAGCTTTTTTACAGTGTTCCCAAAATTTGTATAGCAGTTTAAATTAAATTTTATAAATTTCAAATAAAAAACTCATTTATTGTAATTTTATAGGTATTTTGTTTAACTTTATTGGTTTCAATTATTCTATAAAATGTTTTTTATATCAATTTGTGTTTTGGAGATAATCCAAATTTTATGAGCTCATCGCCCTTTTTTAACAAACTTATGTTTGATTAAAACTATAACGTATTCGATTATACCATTGTAAAGCTAATGGTATTTATCATAAAAAATACTTATAATTTTATGTTATAAGTCTCTGGAAGTAGATAATTTTTGGACTTGCCTTGTTCTATGTTGAGTATCTTTTTTCGTTTCTGAGTAATCTTGGTGAAGGAAATACGGAAATGGACTAATTAGGTGATTCTATGAACACCTATAGCAAAATTTTGTTTGTGTAGGCAATATTTTCTAGCGTTAAAAACTTTAGACTAAAATTAATATACAATGTAGTCTGACATATTACATTTATGTCGAGTATCAAAATATAAAATGTCGAATATGAAGAAGTTTCGAAATATGGTGCTTTCGGTAGTGAAAAATAAACGATGAAATTTGACAAAAATTAAAATTTATATAGAAATATCTTTAAATATTCTGAATTTGTGTCATAAAAGCACGTTTTTAATTTAATATCTTAATATTAAAATTCGATATTTTTATCATTATTTCACGTCACTTAAAATATCAGGCTGCAATGTATTGACGTCATTTTGGTAAAAACTATTAGTTGCCACCAATCTGTTAAATCTAAGAGTTATCTTAATTAGTAAAATATATTTGAAAGTATTAGGTTATGTTTTGTACTCAATATTATATACCGGTATTACGTCACCAAATGGCAGACAGCGTTTTTACAGGAATAAAAAAATATTTAAATTTTATTGTAATTTTATGGCAAGAAATCGTGTTTATTTTGCATAAATATTTATGTTTTGTGACTTTTGAACTATCCTATTAATTTGAAAAATTGTATTTTCTAAAATCGTAAAGTCAAATCCAAATAAAACGCACCGACCTGAATGTTCACGTTTTATTAAAATACACAATTTTGATGGCGTTTTAAAAATCTTTATCGGATATATTTTTTGTACTTTATAATTTTGTAGTTTAAAAAATTATAAACTACATCATAAAAATCGTGAATATTTCAATTTGAAATAAACAATTGGAATTGACTGTGTATTTATATTCCTGTGTTCCTTATTCTATTTTACTCAACATGTTTAAATAATCGTAATATTCGTTTTTACTCAACATGTTTAAATAATGGTTTTTTACTTTGCTATTGGCTTCTGAGCGTATTTCGTTTGCTTAAAACAAAACTTTGTCTAATAATAATGTTTTTTTTTTTAGGAATTATGGCAATTTTATTTTGTGGTGTTGTAATGTCACATTATACACATTTTAATTTATCAACTGTGACACAAATCACTATGCAACAAACAATGAGAACTTTAGCGTTTATTGCTGAAACATGTGTATTTGCATATCTTGGTTTGGCATTATTTAGTTTTCGTCATCGTGTTGAGCCTGCATTGGTTGTGTGGAGTATTATATTATGTTTAATTGGTAGAGCATGTAATATATTTCCATTAGCGATATTAGTCAATCGTTTTCGTGAACATCAAATTACACGAAAAATGATGTTTATTATGTGGTTTAGTGGTATGTTTAATATTTTCATTATATATCTATAGATTAATTTAACAATAACTATCTCAAAAACAATTAAATCATAATAACATCATTTACTAATTTACAAAATACAACAAGCAAATTAAATTAATTTTCATGACTTAAATACTGGCATCTACAGTAATGAAAACAAATTATACTTTTTTTATAAGCTTCATTCTCATACATTTTCTTCGGTAAAATCAAAGAATATAAACATCCATAGAAGCTCATGAGTTCACTTTTTATGTATCGAAAAATTTTAGTAGTTTCGCAGACCAACAGTTGGGCTATATGTGGTATTTAAAGCTATAGTCGATATTAAATGTGATTACAAGTAGTGGCCAACAGATGACTATAGTTTCTCAATGTCGGTATAGAATCGAGGTCTGAACTCTTTGGTAAAAAGAATGTAACAATTAATTATACAACTGAATATTATTTAATTGTTATGTGAATAAATCTATATATGTGTTTTTTTTTTCATCGATGGAATTCACACACACTTTTAGGTTTTTTTCAGTTTATATCTAAAATGAATGTAAATTTACTTAATTTATATAATTTGGATTAAATGTTTATATGATGCGGAATTACGCGAGAAAATGCTTTTAAACATGCAATTGATACTTTAATTAAATCAATTTAAGAACAATATTTCCATTGATACGAGTTCCCACAATTACATATTTAAACGCAATTTTCGTTAAATTATCACTTACCTCTTTATTTTTTATGGAAAATGGTAAAATGATGGCTCTGGGTGGCGACTTTTCTGGTTCTTACAATCTTTATAAATAGTATCATCTCGCCAAAATGATTAATATTAATTATTTAATATATCGATTGTGCCGAGTTATTGACTGTTAAAATCTATAAACGTGTGTGATATCTATCAATGAAAGAAAAAGCATATATACACATAACAATTAACTAATTTTTGGTTGTATAATTCATTGTTGCATTCGTTTTATCAAACATTTCAAGCTCCATTCTTTACCGACATTGAGAAATCGGTCACATTACCATCTGTTGGTCACTGATGGTAATCACATTTAATACCGACTATAGCCTTATATAACTACTATACCCAACTAGTGTTCTGTGTAAGTAATAAAATTTTTTTAATACATAGAAAGTAGACCTATGCGCTTCTATTCTTGTATTCTTTGGTAAAATGTAAAATTTTCGAGTTTTAAAGAAAATTTTTTTATTGTATTCATTTATTTATGTTAAGTGAATATTTTTAATTACTGATACTGTGTTTCTACTGCTTTAATGTAAAATAAATTTTAAAAATGTATTAAAATTTTTTAAAATCTTTCTAGGTTTACGGGGTGCAATTTCATACGCTTTGTCGTTACATTTACAATTCAGTGATGAAACACGGCATGTTATTATTACAACTACATTAATAATTGTATTGTTTACAACACTTTTCTTTGGTGGGTCAACAATGCCTTTACTAAAATTCTTACAAGCTAGTAATAAAACACAAATAAAGAGGAGTAGTCGTAAGAAGCGGAAGGATAAGCGTGTTACATTAAGTAAAACTCGTGAATGGGGACAGGCTATTGATTCAGAACATTTATCTGAAATAACTGAAGAAGAAATGGAAGTTAATTTTATTCAATCACGTATTAAAGGATTTGCTAAGTGGGATCTGAAATATTTTATTCCATTTTTTACTAGACGTTTTACACAACAGGTAATGATAATTTTAATTCGTCGGATGCATAGGAAAGTCAGATCCTAAATGAGATTTAAGCTTTATCTCTATCTTAATTATTAATTCTGTTATAAATTTGTGGAAATTTTTTTCCTTCGCAACAGAATTTAAATATTGGTCAATATAGTATTGTCCATACCTAGCTAAGTAATTGCGTCAGCATGCATAATTGTTCTTTTCTGTTTGTCATAATTTTCGTTGCCTTGGTCTTACCCATTGCTTTAATACATGGTTAATAATCTACCTTTTTATGTAGGTAAAATTTATTTAAAAAAAAACACGATAACCCTCATATTATTGCTATTCAAAATTTTACTTTCGAAGTGTTAACAAGTATGTTTATCATTGAGCACGGATATGGATAATCCTTGCAAATCTTACCATAATTAGAAAATTAAAACATAATCTACAAAATTGACTTTTGTTAGAATATTAATGCTATTAAAAACGATTTTTTATTAATTCGAAACTAAAATTTTAAATGTTAATGATTTTACCTTTCACGTAATGTATTTTTTTAAATAAAATTTACTTGAATAAAAATTTCGAATAATAATCATACAATAGAACAATGTGTATTAAATTCTGATGGATACAAAAGAAAAGGTGTGACTAAACACTTCGTGACTAAACAATTCGACAATCAATGCAATTAAGTTAGCGTGGAAGTTTAATAAAATTTCTTTAACCAAATCTCAAAAAATTGCTCCCAAAATGATCAGGATCCGTAATTGCTCCAGCGATTAGGTAATTATTTGCAATCAAAATTACAAAAACTGCTTTCCTTATATCTCAGCTAATTAATGCTTTTTTCTATATTTTTTTAATTCAATAAATTGATCCTGATTTGCTATTTCGATAGTAAACCATTTGATTCAGCAATTACTTTTATTTATGCATAATTAATCAAAATTATTAATTACGATTTAAATAGCCACCGTAAGACTATGATGACCATGACCTTGATTCGTAATTAATAATTTCAATTACTTATGCATAAATAAAAGTAATTGCTGAATCAAATGGTTTACTATCGAAATAGCAAATCAGGATCAATTTATTGAATTAAAAAAATATAGAAAAAAGCATTAATTAGCTGAGATATATGGAAAACAGTTTTTGTAATTTTGATTGCAAATAATTACCTAATCACTGGAGCAATTTTTTGATATTTGGTTAAATAAATTTTATTAAACTTCCACGCTAACTGAATTTCGGTTCGTCAATCTATTCTATTAGCTGAATGAATCTGGCGATTGAACAAGTTCAATTATTATTTTAATATTTATGGAGTAAATTTTGAATAATATATTTTTTTTCACCAATAGGAACTTAAGGATTGCAAGACTCAAATGACTGATCTTACAAATCAATGGTATCAAGCAATAAGAATATCACCAGACCAATCTGAAGAAGATCTTGTTACAAATAGTTCCAGGCAAAGTATATCAAGTATACAAAGGAATGTATAATTAAATCAATTGTTTTAAATAATAATTAAAAAAATACTTAATGCCATTTATTATGAGTATTAGAATAATTATAAAGTCTGTGAAGAAAGCGGGTACTTGCAGCTTTTAAATTATTTATTTATAAACTAGTCATATAAATCAAATATACATAAATCATGTTCCAACGAATAAATTTTGTTATAATTTTATAGTTTTCCATATACTCCCGGTACTCATAAGCATATCATAATACTTCTAAAAATTTGTATATAGCTTAATTATTATAACAAGTTTACAATTGGCGAAAATCTTGTTCTTTGATATTGATACAGAAAGATCTTTAAAAAAAACGACAAAAACATTTTGTCCAACATATGATAAAACGGAATAATCTTTGTCCGACAATATCAAAATTGCTATTTTCACAATTTTTATATTGTTGGGCAACGGATATCTGGTTTTGTTACACGGCGGGCAAAATCGTATTTATTATTGAATGATCTTCATGCTACAATAACAAAAAAGAAATCATGTAAATTTTTTCAGATTTTGTTTAGAGAAAATAGTTGTTACACTAATCATAATTAATACAAATTTTTAGAAATATGGAACTCTCTTCGTGATCGGCGCCGAATATTTTCAAGTAATAATTGCCTTCTCCAACAAAACTAATATTCGATTATAATTGTCGGCGCCAGCTATTTTATCAGTAACTGATAGTTCATAGTTATCTGTTTAGAACAGCGTATGACAGATTTAGATATTTTAAAATTATGACATGGCAGGCTTGAGGTATGGAAATAATGAATTCTTAATGTGGCATTCATTATTTTATAATACATAAAATTTAAAATCACAATCATTTTTTTGTTTTCTCCATAGTTAAACAGACATTTAACCATAGATGGATCTGTTTAAGTTTATATTTTTCTAATCCAAATAAATGTAATAAAAAATTAAATTCGTAAAATAAATAAATCCAAATAAATAATAAATGAAAACGTAAATTTTCATTTACGGTATTAACTGTTAATGGATTCCTGTTACCTAATTTTCCGAATTTCTTTTATCTAATATTTTTTGAAGGTATTCGTCTTATAAATTTCTAATTTTTGAGTAAAATTTTCATCTATTTAAAATTTCCAGGGTCATTTTAAATTTTCAAACTGATTCATATTTTCTTGGTTTTAATAATCAAATATATAAAAACTTAAAATTATTATAGGTTAAAATTAAAAAATAAACGTTATAAACCATAAACAAAGAACAAAAGTCCATATTATAAATATATTTGAATTAGCGCGATCACACCATTGAAAAAATAATTTTGAATATTGCCGGTTAATAATAAAATGACCGACGTCGGCTATTCGAACATCAATTTTTTCGGTGACGGCATTATTAGTTGAAAATTTTATTATGTGCTTACGTATAGCCAGCCTAATACCGCAGAAATACCGTGGCTTTATACAATTTAAAACATGTAAGTTTAAAGTAGTTGTTTTGCTACAATATTGTAAAAATGTTATGCATCAAATGCGTGGTACGAGTAGGTTAGTTTGTAGTATAAATGAGTACATTTTTTGTCTGCTCCTATACAGCAGATACTGCCTGTGTGTATTGTTTGTATTGTTCGTAAAGGTTAGCTACACACTACTATACTATTTATATATGTGTAAACACTCATACGGTTAAAATAGTTTTTTTTTCACGTATTGTTGAACTTATAGTTGCCATATCTTAATAACAACCCGGCGAATAGTTTTTTTTTTTTTTTAATTCAGAACTAATTAATATTATATTTTACAAAAGTTTCTGACACATTGTTTGTTTATTATAATCTCGAACGTTACTTAAATCGTATACTCCTCATTGCTCGCAATGTAATTTATCCTAATTCTGATTATTAATAACTAGAATTTAAGACGGTCAAAATGAACTTGAAATTTTAATGGCAATGGTATCTTAATAAGTTTACAAAAATTTAGAATTTTCTGACACTATAACTTCAGCAGCACAACTACCTTAAAAGAATATATTCAATTTATTATTAAATATTATGTTCTTCTTGAATGGGGGAAAAAAATTTTATATTCCAGTTAAAATGCTTAAAGTGTAGTAATTACTTTTTATGGTAGAGAGCTTTAATTTGTGGTATTCCATACTATTTAATAAGTTCGAAAACACAAGGCCAGATGCATGATCATATAACTTATACAATAAACAACAAAATTGTTTTTAATAAATTTTTTCTATAAATCGACTAATCTGTTGTACATGATCGCAGTTGAATATGGAGTAACATCCGAAACATGTCGCATAATTAGAATATAATAAAGTGGTTAAGCAAAAAAGTGAAGTGTGTTAATTTATTTATTCACATAACATAATTAATGTAGTAATTACTATGGAGAATACGAAAAATAAAAAAGTGGTAGATTAATGGCCAGCGCACACCGTAAGATTTTAAGAAACACCGTAAGAAAATCTGATTGCTAACACACATTATCGGACAGTCCTATAAGAAATTCATATAAGAAAATCTGATCATACATCAGACAAAATTGTTAAACAAGCGCATATCATCGGATACGTACAACGAACCAGTGAAATTTCAAATATTTTATATTTATTAATTACTTTTTTAACTAACAGATGGCCTACATCAGACAACATCGTAAGATATTCTGATGCTACAGCATAATATGTACTCACGCACCATCAGATTTTCTATCTGATGTCTTGTGTAGAAATCTTACCGTTTGCGGAGTCTAATATAAAATTCATGTTATCTAGTTACATCAGATTTTATGACCAGAAAATCAGATGGTGTACGCTGGCCCTAATACTATTAAATGAACCAAAATGGCGTTAGATATGATATTAAACAAGCTATTAGGTAGTTGTTTTAGCGAAATTAAATTTTGTTGTGTGATAATATTAAGTAAATTATAAAAATCATATAATTGGAAATTTCATTGCATAATAAATTGAAATTGTATTTGAGATCTTCTATTGTGATGTTTAGGTAATAAAGGCAATAAAGATGGAATGAAATATAAAAGGTAGATAAAATTTACGAAAAAACTAAAAATTAAGTGCAGAGATAAAAAATCATAAAAATGTTTAGGTAAAATCTAAATATTATTTTAATCTTAAAATGTTCAATTTTTTCCCTAATTATGATTCAACGTACAATTTTTGCTCTATTCAGAAGAAGATTGTTTCATTTCAAAGTTTCATGTTTGGTACTTGGTGTTTGGCTTGAAAATGGAGTCCAACTCGAAACCTTTCAGCTGTTGTATTAAACTTTTTTCATGGTCATTAGATTTCGAATAAATCTAAGACCTGGTTTTTTGAAAATGTTGGTGTATATTTTGTGTTTGCAAACATATTTTATTTATTTTTATTCACTTTATACATTTTAATCACAAACAGGTATCCAGAAAATATCTCAGTACTTGGTATAAATTAAAACAGACTCTCCTTAATTCAAACCATAAAACAACACATTCTTGAATTATTTTAAACTGTGTTTCTAGACATTCTTGCTTCAGATATTCCGCCATTTGTACTAGTCCTTCTAATTCCTCGGTTTCTTCCTTTGAATTAGTTTTCGGGGAAGTATTTTTTACAATTTGGATTTGTGTAGTTAATAACTCTGTAATCTTGTCATAATACGCTATTGCTTTTTGAAAAAAATCTATATTCTTGCCCATAATTCCTATTTTCTCATAGCATTGCGTTAAAGTGCTATAAATCTGATATTTCTTGGAAAATTCTAAATTAAAATCATCCTTAATTTCTTCAAGATATTGCATTGATTTACAGTAATTTTCAAATGCATAAATTGATTGGTGTCGTGAATTGTTTTTATTTGCTAAATTAAAATGTTCACATCCTAAATCGATTAAAAAACCTATAATTAAATTATTTACTGAAATATCATTTTTATCTTGATTGTATGGTTGTAATATGTCCAACGCTTTTTTAAAATATTTTATTCGTTTTTCGAATTCAGTTTTTGGTAAATATTTTCTTGGATAATGATTATTCACTATTGATAAATCAAATGCGCATTCCGATTTATCTGATTTATTGATTTTATCAAAATAATCATTTGCTTTTATCAGCATTTTTTCAAATTCATTCTCATGGTTGAAAAAAATCACTATTCTACAACAAACACGAGTAAATTTTTTGTAAATTAATGGTAATTTTTGATCAATTACTACAGTAATTACATCTAAATTATTAATTATATTATTGAAACTTTCTTCAATTTGTATTAATTTTGATTTCATGTCTTGGCTAAAATTCATTTGTTTGTCATAAACTAGTTTCAATTTTGTGTACAATAATTGAAGTTCTAAATAAATAGTAAATAGATGAATTGCTACAAAATCGTCACCCATTTTTATTTTGAAATCATTTTTTTCTCTTTTTACATAATCCACTTGTGACAAGAGTGTTTCTATTTCATTTATTAACTCGAATGGATCTTCCGAGTTATTGTGTTGAAATGAAACATATTTCAATTCTAAAATATGAAACATCATTTTTGTATTATTTAAATTTTTGATTAGAGGGAAAATTAATTGAATTAGTTTATTTGCTTCCTTGTATTTGTTTAATTCAATATAAGTTTTGATTAAAATAACATTGGATTCTAAATCCATTGATAATTGTGTGTAAGTTTCAGCTAATTTTAAAACTTTTTGATAATTATCCTGTCGATGATATAAACAAATTGCAAATGATGTGCATATTTCACTAACACAGGAATAGTACTCTGGATTGAAATCCATTGAATCTTTTACTAATTCAATGTTTGCATAAATCGGTTTTAGTAATTCGTAAGCTTTATCGTATTCTTCAAATATAGACACACAACAGAATGTATACCATTTTATGAACAATAAATACAAATGACTGACATCTGAACATGAATTAGCAATACATTTATAAAACGTTATTTTATGCATGTCTGCAACATTTTCTTCTCTGTCATCTATTGTAAATTTCAACTTGGATAAATAATATTCTTTAGTATTTATTTCTTCCATTTGGTCTATAGCATTCTTAAAACATTCCATACCTAAAAATTTGCAATTATTCAATATAATAAGTACAAGAAATCCAATGGCGTATTCAGGTCAAGTGCCGTCCTAAGCATATTTGCAAATGCCGCCCTAATATAAATGTTATTTTTTATTTATAGAATTTTAAATAAAATTAATTTCAAATTTGTAATTTTTTTAAATTGACTTCCTCCAAATATTTGCACTTTGGGCTCATGGTTCATAAAATAATTAAATTGCGATAAATTGAATTACTGCATGCAACGACTTACTTTTACCATTTTTGCAATAAAATGAAATAAGTTGCTTAAACTTTATTTATTTATATGCTGTTTTAAAACTGTAATTTTAAAAGAAAATAATTTCAATTTTTCCAAAACACATTTTCCACTATTAAGTAAATATGAAAACAGCATTCAATTAAAAAAATTTTCCATTGCAAATTTTTGGTATCTCAATTGGTTTTAATATACATGTAAGTATTAGTCGGTTTACACGCTCATACATTTTTCGCCAATTAGTGTGTACAAACTAATTTGCATAAGCAACTAACTTTGTGTGAATTAAAACATGAAGTTTGCTTAAAATGAGGTTTGAGTAATTGATTTGTATGATTGTACTTGATTTATTTCATTTACAAAAATTCAGTCCGTTCAGCTATTTCATTAACAATCTGTTTTCCCAATAAAATTTTCATATTATTAGAGTATTTGCATAAATTTACATCTATCTATCTTATTAGGTAGGGTATGTGTGTGTAAACGTAAAATTTAAAAAATTGGACGGTTATTGTTTTAATGGCTAATATTGGTTTTAGAAACAATTCATTCCGGAACGCATGAACTTAGACATAATTTTTCTAACACTGTCGGATTCTACTATTAGTCTAAGAGCTCGTAGGAGATTTAAGTTAAGTTCTTTTTTTATGCTGTAATTTTTTTCAATGATGAATCGTAGTATGGAGAGTACAGAAACTACGTTCTGATAGGAATCAACTCGGCGCATCATCGGCTTTTACGTATTTGAAAGGTGTGAGAATTGAGTTGGGTTAAAACGGCAAGAGTTAGAAAGAAAACTTATAAAAGTTTTAGACCATAAAATTTTCCAATTCCTTATTACTGAAAAAATTACAGCCATACAGAAAGAACTTGAATCAAATCTCCCACAAACTCATATAAAACTATATACATATAAAAATAATAAAATTTCAAATTCACTCCAATTTCTATTATCCCGAGTCTATCGATTGTACAAAGTTATATCGGAAGTACCTATTATAATTGTGTTTGACAATGTACCCTTATCCAAAATATGTGATGCACAATAAAGATTATTATTATTACTATTATTGATTTTTGCTTCGAATTCAAATTTTTTTGATGTGTAACATATTTCAACTCAGTATAAACGTATGAAAGTGATTTTATGAAAAGGGACGGTTTTAAATTTGTTACGGAAATGGCACAAAAATAGCACGCGCAATTTAAAAAATTTAATTGCGAGTTTTATGCAAAATGAATGTTTTTACTGCGGGAGTGTTTTCGTGAAAAGGGAGTAAGTATATACATACATACATAGATACATAGATACACATATTGTAGTTCACAAATAGTTATGAAGTCCCATCCTTCTCAGTCAAGGAACTACACGCAGCTAAGTCCCTCAAATCAGGGAAGGCAGCGGGCCCTGACGGCATCCCAACATCGGAAAATAAGATCATAGCCCAGGAATTTCCGGATATTCTGATAAATGCATACAATGCATGCCGTTTAACTGGCACGTTTGCTACCACCTGGAAACGCCAGAGACTGGCGTAAAGGATAAAGCTTCGTTCTGGATAAAGGGAAAGGAACCCCCCTAGGAACGACATAGACCTCGAAGAAGTGACATAGACCTCGTAGGTGATTTTGCCAAAAATTAACACGGTTTTCGGAAAGGTAGATCAATGATCGGCACAATTAAGAAGATCACAGAGATAACAGCTAAGATGTAAAGAACGTCTTTAACAGCGCAAAATGGGTCGTCATCTGGAACGCACTCGAGCACCGGTTCAAGGTTAATCAAGAGAACTTGGCCATAGTCGATGACTATCTCGACGCAAGAACGCTAATCGTAAAAAACACACTGGGTTCACAGGAGTATCTTATCACAGCAGGTGTGCCACCGGATTCAGTTATGGGCACCGACTTAGGGAATCCAAACTATGATGAGTTGCTGCGGATCGCTCCGCCGGAACAGGTACAACTAACGAGTTTTGTGTGGAGGAGGCTGATAATCTGGTTCGCCGACTATCAATCCGGTAGAAAACTGGTTAAACAGCGCTAGCTAAAATTAGAAAACGGAGACGGTTGTACTGATGCGCCAGAAATGATTTCCAAAAACCTTTAAGGTGAATATTGATGAGACTGAATTGACGTCAACAAGAGCACTGCATTACTTGACTGTAATGATAGACGTAAAACTTTCCTTCTATGAACATCTAGAAAGTGCACGCTTAAAAACCAGAAAGACAGTTTCCAACCCATTGACAATCTAAACCAATACAATGGGTCCCACGAATCAAAAATAGAAGTTCTTTTCGAAGTAGTTCACTAAATCCTGCTCTATGGAGCGGAAGTATGGACAGATGTTCTGAAGCAGAAAAAAGATAACAGCATTACAACCAACGGCTATCAGCATTCGAAATAGCGAAACTCTATGACCTTAAAATTAGTGGTGACAACACAGAGTTAGCCGGAGCAAACGTGAAGATGAAGCTGGAGCAATAGGAAGACAGGTGGAAAACACGGGTAGATGAACAGCTCGCAAACATCAGAACCTGGCTTACTCGAAATCACGATTAGACGGACTTGCTTCTGACCCAGCTGCTGACGGGTCATGGCTCGTTTAACAAATACCTTCAAAAATTGGGCCTTCACCATACCCCGACTTGCTGATCGGGCAATGCCGACTATGATGAGCATACGTTTTTCGCGTGCGAACGCTGGGGAAACGTTGAATAAACATCGAAGGAATCATTGGCAAAACGCTCAAACCTGAGAGCCTAGTGAACGATATGATACGGAGAGAGGAAAACAGAATGAAATTGCAGCCTACGCACGACGCCTCATGATGGAAAAAATTGCAGATAGAGATCAGTAAAATAGGAGTGGACGTGATAAGACGCAGCACGCGGTTCCGATCCTTCAAAAGAAGAGAATATTTTCTAGAGGATGGAAATCCCACACTGCCGACTATCATCTTTCGAAGGCAGTGTCTTTGAAAGATTTTTTTCTCCTCAAGAAAAAAAAAACATACAAATATTCATTCATACATATATATATATATATATATATATATATATATATATATATATATATATATATATATATATATATATATATATATATATATATATATATATATATATATATATATATATATATATATATATATATATATATATATATATATATATACATTCACACATACATAACAATTAATTAATTAATTTAAAAAAAATTTAAAAAAATAAAATTTAATAAATAAAAATTTAATAATAATAATAATAATAAAAATTTTCTATTCAAAAAAATTATACTTCGTTACACAAAATCATTTCAAATAAAAGCAGTCATTTTTTCCAGGATAAAATGTTAATTTTACTTGTTAATCAGGTGAGATGTCAGATGTTACACGTCATCTGTGAGTAGTATAAAGCTCTTAATTTTTTTCTTTATATATATTAACGTTTTGGAACTTCCTGAACAGCATCATACAGGCGAACACACATATCTTCCAAACTATCGGACGCACATTTATAAATTTTGGTAAATATTAATATAGGTGTTCGGGATTCTAATTATAGAAACATAGTACCAATAAATTTCCGTTCCCGAGATACAGCGTTCCTGCGGGGTATTTTTCACTGAAATGCCGATATCTAATGAACTGGTTATACGATTTTGATGGAATTTTATATATACATAAATAATCCCCCATTTAAAATTGATATTTTTGAAATAATAAAAAATGGAAAAGAAAATTACAAAATAAAAATTAGCTTACTTGTATAGAAAATTTTATTAGGCTTACTTAAATGAAATCCAAATTTTGGATCAATGCCAAACCGTTCCGCAGATATAGGTTAATTAATAACGTTTTTTTTGTTCCGATATTTGCTATTTCCAAAATATCATATTAGGTATTTGTTTACATTCTTCGGGATAATAGCTATCAGTGAAATCGAAACATACGGAAAATCGATATTTTGGAAATAGCAAAAATTGGAACAGTAAAACGTTAAGTAAATTAAAAAATTAAGTAATCTTACTGGCACAGAAAAAGAGCAAGAGTTTATAAGAGTCATTTTTACACGCTTAAAAAAAGAGCGACCGTTACACTACTCGCAGATGATTTGTAACATCTGACATCTCACCTTATTAATAAGCAAAATTAACATATTATCCTGAAAAAAAGTATTATTTAAAATCATTTTTTGTAACGAAGTATAATTTTTTCATTGTATTGAGCTTTAACTTGTGGAATTCCATAATGATTAATAATAAAAACACAATTTTTATTTGTTTAATTCCACTTTTGATTATGTTGTGTAGTTAGTTGAAATGTTGTAAAAACCACGTGGAGCATAAAACCGTTCAAGAGAATAGACATGGAGTGCATATGCAGCCGCAAATAAGTGATTAATCTATTTGAGTCGTACATTGTAGTAAACATTTTGTTTTTTTTTTTACTGTGAACGATTACAAGAACAAATTTTCTTGTGTAGGGACGGACGATTTATCTATTTGAATAACAGTTAAATATATACAGGGTGATTCATTGTGTATTTTGACATTATTGAACATTGATTTTATATAGATCATAATTGAATTTTTATGTATATTTATCGAATTAAATCGTAATTTCTATTAAATATTGTATATATGTGTTATATTTGTTTCTGCTCAACCCTAGTAATATTATTACATCAAGATAAGTCATTCTTAAACATGGGCTCCATGAACGATATTCATTTTGACGCACAATGATACTGCTCTTAACAAACTTTTATGTGAGTACTCATTCATTTTGATTCTTGGATCGCATAAAATAATAAATTAAATGTTGAAAAAAACGAGAAAAATGTACAAAAAAGACGAAATATTTGGGCAACAATTTCTTACTAGAGGTATTACTTATTACGTAAATATCTCTAAATAAAAACACATTTATTTTTAATTATACCAACACATTTAAAAATAACCGGAACGTGACACTTTTTCAAAGAACATATGGCATAGCTGCTCATATATAATAGAAAAACTATTTGAAATCGAGCAGTCTAATACTTCTTTAAAATACCTATAAACAGTTCAAAACACTCCGAAAGAAAAACAGTACAAAACACTTCGAAAGTATATGCAAATGCAAGGATTTTATATTTAAAAATTATGAATTTGGGGTTCCAGAAAGCTAGCACGTCAAAGTTTGAATATCGTCTTCGATGTAGGCTTAAAAAATTGGTCACTAATGGTTCAAAAATGGCCATCAAAATCCAAAATTAGGCACGTCTATGTTTCTTCATAAAAACAAAATTTTCAAGGTCATTCGAAAGTGAAAAATAGACAAAGTAATTGGTCATAAATGTCCAGCATATTTCTTCATATTTTGGTCAGGCTTTATATCCTAAAAATTGTAATTTACAATATAAGGCGCTAAGAAACTTGATGTTCAAAGTCAGAAATTTATCCTCTTAACAAGAGTATAGTCAGACAAGAACGAAATTTAGCTAATTCCATCATATGATGGAATTTTATCTTGACAATAATTTAAATGCATGATTTTTAAGAGAACGTTATTGGCCAGCATGTTCCGGAATCAGTCATGCTTTATTTTATCACAATTTAATAATTATTATAATTTATACAAGTATATTACGAAAATTGTTAAAGTTAAATTTCCTAAAAACTTTAAATTTTATTTTGGATGATATCTTTTTGATGATACCGCGTCAATCTTGAAATTTTAACTTGCGAAATATTAGAAATAATTGGTGAGGGTGTTTCTGAAATCGGCCAGGCTTTATTTTCTCAAAATTATGATTTATATTTTTTATGCTGTAAATAATTCTGTAGCACGTAAAAATGCGATTACATAAACTGAAAAAAAATGCATCACTTTTTTATTTGTTATTTTTATTTACACCTATTTAAAAACATTAAATACTCGATTGTGATGTTCTGTTGAGATGTTTATCAGAATTCATTTTGTTTATACATCTAAAACATTCATTTCTAACTAAAAAAATTATAAAATATCCAGGTCGTCGCGTTTTCTGATTTTTTTGAGTATACTTAAAAAATAATTTAACTAATTTTTGAGAAATGTGTGATATTTGGTCAGTAATATTATGAAATTTGGTTGGGTTTTATTTCCTCAAAACATCAGCAGCTTGTATTCGGTCAATATATTACGGGATTTGGTCAGTTTGGTATTATCCGGTTCGTATTATTGGTTAGTGAATTTTAATCGTGTGTATCTGTGACGTTGATTGACGTACCGTAGGTGGATTAATTATCTTGACTAGATGAATCTAAAATAATTGGTAATCAAGCCTTGTAATATGGATATAAAAAATTAAGCAAAACTGATTAATTTTTATTTATGCTGATCATATGGTTAATACATTATTTAATTCTTATAATTCATTTATTTAGTACCTCAAGTTCATCAGCTGATTATGAAAATATTTTAATGTTTGCTTTTATGATTAATTTTTTCTTTCTCGTACGTAAGCTTTTCTAATATTAAAATCATATTCTGAATTCTAGTTCTAGTCAAATGCGCTTCTTTTAGGTATGATTTAAAAAAAATTGTAACATGGGTATTTGCAATATTAATGGTATACAATACAATTCAGAATTCAATAAATTCCAAATACTCAAAGTTTTAAGGAAATAAAGCTTGACCCAATTCCGAAACATGCTGACCAATTACATCCTATTGATAATCAATTATTGAAATTATTTTGCAAGTCAAAATTCCAACTTTGATGTGCTATTATCAAAATGCTCCAAAATTTTAAATTCAAATTTTTAAGGAAGTACAGTTTGACAAAACTTCTTTATATGTTGACCAATTATCACCCATTTCCAACAAATCATTTTATCTATGTTTCGTGACCGTATTTGCACTTTGACGAGATAAATTATTTACAGCGTTAAAAAAAATTAAAATCATAATTATGAGAAAATGATGCATGAAAAATTTTCAAAACATGGTGACCAATTAAGTACGATGTATTAAAAATCATCCATTTAAATTATTTAGCAAGATAAATTTCCATCTTTTTGATGGAATAAGCTAAATTTCATTCTTTCCCCATCTGTAATTTTTATAATAGGATAAATTTCGGTCTTTGATGATTCATTTTCTTGACGCCAAAAAATTTTCAAGACATCGAGTCTGATCAATTTATGAAGTATTTCGAGACAATTTTTTGAGCGAATATTCGAAACTTGACGTGCTTATGATTTAAATTGATTTAAATTTGTTTTTACGAAGAAATAAAGCTTGGCCGAATTTTGAAATTTGCTAATTTTATGATCAATTAATGATTAGTTTTTTAAGTTAACTTAAAAGCTGATATTTACACTTTGATGTGCTAGCATCCTGAAACCGTAATTTTTTATGGTTAATTACGATTAGGTAGCTTATACCGATGATGATTATTTTGTAGTCGAATACTTATTTATTATAATAAAAAAAGTGAATCAAACAAATTGTAAAAATTTTAAAATTGTATTCTATACCTTCTTTCCACATATGCAAACGCATATAACATAATCCTAATTCCAGGTACATATGAACGGAATTGGTTGCATTTTTGTTTTGACAATATTCAAGATCATATACTGAAGATATGGCATAAAAATGTTTATGTGCTGGTAATATATCATCTGTAATTCTTTTACGCAATGATTCTCTATTCAACGAAAATATATCATGGACCAGTTCACATGATCTTGCAGTTTTCGCTGAATAGCTTGCTTCATGACTAATATTCGTTGGAATTGGAAAAATTAAATTATCACCAAGTTTGTTTAATTTATCGAAAAAATCATACAGGTCTCTGATATATTGACCGATTAGTGATACAATATGATCCATAACGTATTCGTCTTTTTTATTGGTAGTTGTTAGGTGTTCCTTTGCTCTTAAATAATTCATTTCATAAAATATTTTTTCCAAAATTTCATTAATTTTAGCACGTGTTTTCATTTGTTCTCTGTTTTTATTTTCTTCATCGATCTTTTTCTTTTTCTCGAGTTGATCTTGTTGACGTTCAACGGTTATTTTATTGGAAAGGTCGATTATTGTTTGCTTGTTATCTTTCGATAAAATTTTAGGGAAAGTTTCCAATTCTTCGATTAGTTTTTGAAAACTTTCATGTTGATTATTTACTAGGTCGTTCATTATTTTTCCCTTGATTTCTTGATAATTTAAATTGTGTTTGTTTAATAATTCATCAGAATTTTTATTGTTAAAACTTTTAGCAGCAAGTGTTATTAAATTTTTTAAATTATTAAATAATTTAATGATATTTGTTGTCGAATTATTCTTAGTAGTAGAAGTAGCAGTGACATTAGAATTACTAGTACTAGGTTTATCGATCTGTGATGGTTTACTTTTAATAATATCATTTAATTTTTTGGAATTCAATTTTAAAGATTGTGCAGTTTCTAAATCATCAACATTTATTAATAACATGTCTTCTTTGTTAGTTTTGATAATGGTTAATAAATCCTGTTTTAATTTTAAAATAACTTCTTCCATATTTTCTTTATTTTCCGCATATAATTCTATTTTCTTATGGTTATGAATTAGAAGATCCCTAGTGTTATTTAAGTTCTTAAACGCACTCAATAGCTCACTTTTCATTTGGTTCGTTTGATCCTCCATCATTTCATGTAAAAGCTCACCAATAATTGTGAATATTCTTGCAAAATAATACATATCGTCTCGTGAACTAAAATCAACAATTTCTAATGAAATTAATTCATCTTTAATTTTCCTAAGCGACATTTGTTCATATCGTTCCTTAGAAAACTCTATCAGCTCTAATATATGATGTTCTTTAGGATCATAGTTCGACTTTAAAGTTTGTATTTGTTTTTCTAATTCAACATCAGATGGTAGTTCATTTTCTTTGCATAGAATGTTTGCGATTATCTTTTGTAAATTGTATAAACCTTGAACCAATCGATCCTTTAATTCATTCTTCAATAGAATTGTTTGTTTTTCATGATCACTTAACGTTGATAATGTTTGTTTAAGTTGATATAGTTTCTTAAAATGTATGCCGCTATCATTAATTTGTATTTGAGATTCATTAGTTCTTTGAACATATCCATATTTATTTCGAATACATTCGCTATCTTTATTGTTAAATGAAATTCCGCCTGATAATTCACCAATTTCAATAAGTGTGTTCATTACATTGACATCGGTATCGGATACATTCATTTTTAATTTGTTTATTGTTTTTAACATTTCAATTAATTTCTGTATATCATTCTTTTTTCGTTTCAGTTTTAATTCACTCATTTTGATTTATTATCAAACAAATATTAAAGTAGATACAATTCTTCAACTTAATAATCTTTTAAAGATTTCTTAAAACTTACTTATTTTCTAAAAGAAAAAATATAAATACAATTATAATTGTTAGGAGTTCAATAATTTTTACTCTGTAACACCAAAAATGTTAAGCGGACATAAATAGGAATGTGAGCAAGTCTAAACACTATTTAATTTTTAGAGTTGGGTTTTTCATTTTTATAAAAATTTTGCTGCCTTGTAATATGAAGTTTCTACAAACGTGCATACCCGAAAAAGATAATATTAATAAAATTGAGTATGAAAATCGGATTGGGAAGAATCTGTCTCGATTTTCAAAATTATGATATATAATCTTCAAAAATGGATAGAAATTAATTAAACTAGTTTCGGGTACTAAAGCCCCATCGGCCAATATGGCATAGTGCCATTTCTCCAAAACAAACTAACATCAAGAATTTGCGTATGTTTCATTGGACATGCCCCTCACCTTCATGTACTCAGCCGATTCTTGTATTGTGGCGAACATGGATGTGTCCAGTGCGTGCAACAATAGATAATTATGTGATTTGATGTCATTTCTTCGTAAGTTTCACTCATTAAATTTCCTCAAATGGTTCAAACATTGTTAGTGCACATTTTTGTAAAGGTAAACTTTTAATCTATTGTATGGTTACAGTTTTTAAGAATATTATTCGATAGTTTTTGGGTTAGATTATTTTTTGTAAAAAACGTGCCTGGGTTCATTATGGCCATATGAACCAAGACCATATTAACCATACATACAGGTAGGCGGCCTATGTTATCTATCAGGCCATATTCGACTCATATAATATAATATTTCTACATATGTATTTTTTCCATTTCAAGAGAAAACTTTAAGCTTAGTGCAAGAATGCGAAAAGCAAAATAAGATGTACTGAATAAGAAACTAGGCTCAATAAAAGCTTCCAAACTGTATAAAGTATCCCCAACCACTTTAAGACGTTTGGCAGCTAAAATAAATCTACCAGCTTATACAGTGTTTAAAAAAAGTTGGGAAGAAAACGTACATTACTTGAGAATCAATCAAACGGAGGCTTTTTTCCTTAAATTTTGTTCTACAAAAGAGCGCAATGATATTTTATTTTTTGCTTTTATTTATTAAGGTGGGCAATATGGCTCATTTCATTTACTATAGTGAGTGAGTGTATGTGTGTATATACTGTAATGTAAGTTATAAGTATAAGACTTTGTAAAAATATAGCCATTAGTCTTGGTACTGTATGTTTGTTATTCATACATTGAATGTAGATACTAAGCTAATACTTTTGCCGCTGGACTGTATAAACAACTAAAATAAAAGATCATTTTACTCAACACTGGATAGCTTTCATACTTTATCAATTATTCATATAGATGGTACCGGAGAACATACTAAGCTTGTTAATGGTCATATTTTAGTTTTAGATTCATATTTTAGTTTCCTATACTTATCTACAAAAATGACAATCTCGAATGTACTATAATGTAATATACATTAAATTATTTTAAATTTTCGTTCACAAATAATTAAAAAAAGAATAATGTTATAAAATTTTGACATGAAAACGGGGGCTATCTATATCGAAGAGTTTTTTCTAGGAAATTTTCTGAAGTAAGAATCAAAACTTTTTATATTTAGATGTGTTTTTGCATATTAAAATTCATAAAATTTGAATAGTTATTTTTTTTAGCTATTTGTTATATAAATAATTGAAATAAATACAACGTAGGTAGGTATATTGAATTTATCTTACCTGTAAACTGACACATTTACGAAAAATCGTTAGAAAACTCGTCTGCAAAAAATTATGGGAGATAGCTCGTTCGATGCGGAATAAAATTCTGAGAAAGAAATTTTTTTCTTTATTTTTAGCAAAGAACCAGTGAGGATACAACTAATAGAGTTACTGGTTTAGATACTTGCCATATCGTTAAGTATCAATGTTTGAATTATTTTTAATGATAAGCATTCATAAAATACTCTAAATATGCAGTTCAAGCAGTTATAAATACGTATATAATAATAATATGTATTGAAAATATATATGTGCTTATTAGATAAATTTGTGCTGAAATTGTGACGAATCTAAACAGCTTACGAAAAAATATTTCAAACAAAAGTTGTTTGTTCTGAAAAAACAAACATTTTTCATCATCATAGATCCATTGGATTCAATGAACCAATTGGCTCATTCACGAACGATGACTAAAGTACGTCGCCAAAATTTCTTTTCGTTTTTTAGTTTTCTTGCTGACAGGAGCGTGGACATGAGGAAATTGACTAATTAGATGGTCTATACCAAAATTCTGCGGTCAATAAATGCTAGCGTTACAAACTTTAGACTTAAATCAATATACTCTGACATATTGTATATATGTCGAGTACAAAAAAGGCCTCAAATTTTTGTTTAGACCTCGAAAATGAATAGTGATATTTGAAATCCTTAAAGAAGAGAAAATTTCCCAAAAATTGACTTCGCTTCCGAAACTCAAGTTCTATAATAAATAATACTAATCAGTTGTTGAAAATGTTATTAGCGCGACCGTTAGTGGGATCGTTTAGACTTGATCGCGTTGCCGCTAGGGACAGCTTAATCCCAAAAAAACTATTTTTATGTATAAAAAATCATTTCATAAATTTCATATCATTCCATAGGACTTGTAATTTTGCCAGAAATCGTGTTTAACCCTCAAAAAATCTTTCCTTTCCTTTCAGTTTTATTATATTCCGTTTCCAATGGGTTTCATTCTACTATAATTTTTTTTCTTCACTTTTTACCATTTTTAATGGGTTCTATCCTGGTGTATATATAAAAATAATTTTTCAAATGATTTTACTGCCATATTGATATTTGAAAAATCGATAAAAGTTTCTTTCGAATGGAACTGTACTCATTGCAGTTTTCACATTACATCATAATTTTTTTTTTTTTTTTTTAATTTTTAAATTGATATTTTATCAAAAAATAATTAATTTTGGATAGACATTCTTTGTTTCAAAAGACTCTTTCTGAGTGGAATCGATACAATCATAATTTTAATATAAAAAACAATAACTTACCAAATGAAAAATTATGAAATATTAATGTGTTAATAAAATATAACTGAATCAATTTTGTTATAACTAAGAGTTTTTTATGTAGCTTCTCTGATAATTCTCATAAATATACTACTCTCCTGCTAATAAAATTAGGAAATATGAATGATAATATTTATCAAGGGAGATAATGTTTTTTTTTGCATAACTAACAAAATTATCTTATAAAGTAAATGTACTTACTATAATTTAAATTCTGTGGGTGTAGCAGGTATTTATATTCCTAATATATATATACAATACTTTTAATTTGCAATATATATGCAGGAAGATGTGATTGAAAATAATTATTCAGATATATTCTAAACAAAATCATCTTCTATTAGCCTTGGCCCGTGCGGCTTTGCTCAAGCTGTAACTATTTAAAATTAAATCGGAAATTCGCATTGTAAGGTCCTGTATTTATCCCTAATTAAGTCCTCCGATTAATGCCTTTATAGTTTTAATAACTTTTACCTCGACTCAGCTTCTCACGGGTTTTGATAAGTAATATGTTGCCAGACTTATATATTACAGTTACAGATGAACCTTATAATTTTTAATACATTTTTAACATAAATGTGGGTAAAGTCTTATACGTGTATTAGACCTAGGAATCTATTCCATTGGAGATATAATTTTTTGAAGCGATTCAGTGGCTTCAAAGCTTAATGTAGCTAGTTTGACTTTTTAGTAACTATTTCAGTATGGTGAAATATTAAAATGTTTATATATTCAAAACTGTTTTTCTATTGAATCTTTGATACTTATAATTGGAAATGAAAATGTTTATAATAAATAAAGAAAACTTAAAAGTTTTATAAAACAAACTTTAAACGACAAACATCGTTTTTACTTCTTTAGTGGTTCAATTACAAAACAATCCATTCTTAGACTAGGTGCATGTTGAGGCGAAATAAATGGATCAGCGCAAATTAATAACACGATGCAGCGGTACGGGGAAACGCGTGGAAATATGCGTTGTTACTTTGTCAATAATTCTTGAACCAACCCGACATATTTATTATATTAAATATTATTTTTTAGTTCTTTGTTCAAAATTCCAAGCTCAGTGATTGGGAATGAATGGCTATAAATACTCAAAATTCAGGTCTCTAACTTAGCAGTTCGGGCTGTACCTTCATCAAAACAATAAATTTGGAAACCCTTTTCCCTCTATTTGGAGTCAAATTTCAAGAAATTATTTTCTTGGATTCACCCACGTTGTAACAACACCCTCTGGTCTTATTTTCAAGATTTTGGTCGGTCTATAAAAATTTGAGCCCCTTTTCTATCCTTTTGGTGGTCGAATTTCAAAAGATTCTTCCTTAGTTTTCATTTACATTATAATAGGATAATCTGTTGAAATTTCAAGCTTTCTGCCGTTTGGAGTGTACCTTGATCCAAAATTTCAAAATTTGAACAACTTCTTCACCATTTTCACAGCCCTCATCTGCGTTTTAACACAATACTTTGTTCAAAGTTTCAAGGTTTCTAACTAAGTTGTTTGAACTGTACCTTGATCGAAATTAAAAAATTTGTACCTCCTCTCCTCCTTTTGGAGTGGAATTTTTAAAAATCCTTTGATCTGAGTACGTTATAACAACATAAGCAAAAGGTGTTAATTTCAAGCTTTTAAACTTAATGGTTAGAGCCGCTCTTCATAACCCCTTAGACGGCGAATTTCCAAAAATTCCTGAAGAAGACAGTCACAAAATTTCAAGCTTCTAACCAAGTGCATCTAAGAAATTGCTGGTTATAGAAGTTTGAAATTTTTAATAAGGGCTTCTTATAGGTTCATGTCCCTTAAGGGGGCGAGGAGGAGGTTCAAATTTGGAAATTTTGAGCACGGTACGGTTCAAATCTAAACCAGAATGCTTGAAATTTCAAATAGAAAATCGTGTAATTTCCAAAGGTGAAGATGATGTCAAATTGTTTTTTATCGATTCCCTTCCCAGGTAAACAAGACTTGCAGTATCTTCATGGGGTTGATTTAAATTTTTCATAGCTTGTACGGGTTATCATACTAGAAGACAGCTGAAACACAATATTTTGATGATCTGGGAGTAACATATGAAAAGCAATTGAATAGAATACCGATCGATAAAAATTGTTTTGTACTCAGAATTATTTCTTCTGCTAGAAATCAATGAACTGAGCGATTTTAACATACAAACGTTGTTTGTCAAAAGAATATATCCCATGTCACATGCTGATGATTGAATCTTATACCACTGTAATCTTAATTGTATATTTTTTCTTTTTTAAGTTAAATCACTTAATTAAATTAACTTTTATTAACTTTCCGATGAAAAGTTCTTGTAATGGCACCGATTTTATGAATTTCGAATTTTGACATATCTTTGTACGTTTCAATGTCGCTAGAGCTCAAATTCAACGTTTTATAGAGCGATGCCTGTTTTTAGAGAGATCCATAATTACATAACTTAGAACTGAAGCAAAATGGGTCCTGCCTTTTTACAGAAATGATAAAAACACTAAATATTCCTTAAAGTTCGAGAAAGGTTCTTATGAAGAGAAAAACTAAAAAAATTGCCCGGAAAAAAATAAAAACCCCATATACGTATAAATATTTTACAAAATCTCACTGGAGAATTATAATCCCAAGTAACTAAAATTTAAATGAACAATTGGAATGGATTGCATGACATATGACATAATTATATGCACATGTACATCTTTTATACATCTAAAAGGATAACTGGCTGACAGGCAAACCATCGCAAAATTGAAACCGCGTTATAACAGTGATTTTTGTTATAACGTATATAAGATCAAATAAAGGTTTTTTTTTTGAAACTCAATTCCAAATGGGAGAGTAGATTTTATAATTTCGATAAAGTATACATAATGTAAAAACACCAATGTTATGAAAAAAATGATATTTTCAAAATGATGGTTTGCATGGAATAACTATATAGAAAATCATATATGTACTTAAAAATTTTGATTTTTACATTATTATTTCTAAATTCCTTACATAAAACCACGAAAAGGTTTTTTTTTTTAACACGCTTTTATTAGCTTCACTCGTATGTTTGTTTGTCTGTAGGTAACTCTCTGAAGTTGGCTGCAGAACGCATCTGAACGGATCCTTTGCATGAGAGTAATAAAGATAGAGCTAGTGCGCGAACTACGCATGCATGCGTGTTTTTTTAGTTTTTTTAAACTATTATAATTATTTATTTTTATTTACATCCTAAATTTAAGGTCTCCCCTCTTCACATGTACTATAGGCTCTGATGGATAAAAATTACTTAAGAGCGATTATCTACATATGTTATTGACATAAAGAAGTATGCTTCTAATAAGCTATTGACTTAAGTTACATGTAATATGCATTGTATTTCTTTCTCGCATAAATGACTCAAAATACTTACTTATCCATATGTCTTGAAATTTGGTATGCACGATATTGACATGAAAACTGGGAGCATGTCGAAATTTCCTAAGGTAAAAATCAAAATTCGATTTTATATTTAAATACGTTTTTGCGAGAAAAACTGTTCGATAAACCCTCAGTCTTCATGTCAAAATTGTGCATGCCAAATTTCAAAACGTTTGGACAGTTATTTTTTGAGTTATTTGGTCCCGAAAATTAAAAGATTTTTTCAAAGAGGGTGCTTCAGTATTATGTTTCACCCACACCTTTTTTAATGGAATCGGTTCTATAAAATAAAAACAAATTAAAGAATTACTTTTTAAAATTTATTACATAATCTATAAGTAGTTACACAATTACACTTTACAAATTTGATAATTTTCATCGCTACTATTTTAATAATAAAATGATCGACAATAGATTTGTGTTTTCTCTAAATTTATTAATATAACACACTAGTAAAATTGGTATTACCACAAATTTTATTAATGCAATTTTATTTTAGGCTGCGTTTTATTCGTATAAAAACCAACAAAAAAATTTGTCCAATAAACTTTTATCCACACAAATTTTTTTTTTCTTTTTGAGGTTGAATATATTTTTATGTAGTAGGTTGATTATAAATAATTATGTATATATTCAAATTTTATGTTTTATGTTTTTACAAAAGCCGAGTACGAATGATTTTTCTAAATTTTTTTGTTTGTTTAACAACTATTTTATCTAAATTTTATATTAATATTATTTTTTAGTTCAAATGTTTGATTGCATTCGGTGATATTTTTACTTTAAACTGGCTGTAATACTTTAAATAAAATGTCCATCCATATATCTAGAAAAATTAAAAATGAAGTTTTTCTTATGACAAATCTCTCTGGTTGCTTCTAATAACAAGTACTTTATCCTGAAAAATCATTGTCTGATTAACCACGTTGCAGAAGTAGCAAATGCTACGAGAGCCCGCCTGTCTGTGAGGTCTAAAAAAGGGACATGCTGGACTATAATGAGACAAGAAAGTTTGAATGGCATAGCTATAATGAATATGGAAAATTATTTACTTAAAAATATTAATTTGACAAGTGATATTTCTGAATTGCTCCAAGTTTAATCACGGAAAGTGATTTTGTAAAATGTTCTGTTTTATTTACATTGTAAATTTAAACACATAATGACATTCAAGTTGTCACGTTGTTCACATTTGCTACAAGCCCCGCGGAAGCTTAATCCGGCATTGTGGTAAGTCTCAAAGCTAGGAAAAAGAATGGAATTATTCATCGGTGGGTATACAATATGTATTTTTCCACACTTACATTTGAATTTTAAACTTTAATGAAAATAAATTCAAAAATTGTGAACAGTCACGGGACGTCTGGCAGATGTGAAACATCGAACGCCAACGCCACGCCAAGTTTACCCTAGCTTATAGATGTTTCACATCAAAAATGTTTTTTCAATAATAAACAGTTTCTTGTAACATAATTTCAAAAAATGTTATACTTTTTAAGAGAATTTTAGAATATTATTAATTTTTTGCGTTTTTAAACGTAAGTTTTGAAATAAAATTAAATCTAAACAAGTTAGCGCCAAACAATAATATTTTTAAACAAATTATATATATAAAAAATGGCTTCTGAAACCAAATTTCAGAACATACATTTTCTCTGCTTAAATAATTAATAGTTATTCAAAAATTTACTAGGCTAAACTAGCCAGTCACTTATCCAACTAACGCCATCAGTATTTGTACCATAGTAACTGCCACTTGTAAATGTATATAGAGATAATAAAAAAATGAATTTTTAAATTATGAATAACTCATTAATTATTAATTAATTAGATACTTTCGAGAGTAATTAAATTTTTATATTAACGATTAAAATAAGTATCTCAATGTAAAATGATATAAAAGGAAATTAAAATTTTTTAATTATGAATAACTAATTAACTATTAATTATTTAAGTGGAGCAAATGTATATTTTCAGGGAGCATTTCAGGAGTAATTTTTTGATTTTATGTATGTTTAAGAATATTAATATATAGCGATTATTTGTTTATGGTATTTATGCATGTATGTTAATTCATGGAAATGCAAGCACTCATTTTGTATCAGGTTATTTAAAAAAAAAAATTGCACCAATCACCAATGCATTATACTTATTTAAACTTGGATTTCGTAGATCAGTTAAAAAGATTACGGTTGACGAGCAACTATAAGGTTGAACAGCCAAAACACGACAATGTGATCTTATCCTTTTTCAATAAATTCAATCATCGAATAATATTCTAAAAGTCAGATTAAAATATTCTAAAAGTATTTATTTGGCACGAATAATTATATTATTTTGATTTAAAAAAATTAATTTTATTATGCAACGTTTTGAATTGTAAAAGTCTGTGTTTCAAAACCCTGATAATATAACTGGGCAGTAAGGAAAGATTGATGACATCATACTTTACTGCTCAGTCACAACATCATATTTGGAAACACACACAAAATGATTATTTGAATTTGGTTCACCGAATGCAATTTGTGTACTGAATCATTTATGTACTGAATTTTATGTCATTCAAATTATAAATGAAAAAAATGATACATGAAATGCTTAATAGAAATGATGGGAGAAGATTTGATAAATCGAGCAAGAAATAAATTTCTTGAACAGCTGAATTTCTATTAGGAACTTAAACAAAACAAACAAACAAAAAAAAAAGTACATACTTAAAAGCTAGATTACATAAATTTTTTCGTTAGTGACTATTTTAATACTGTACAATATTTTAAAATTAAAAATGGCATCACATTAATAATAAATAATAAATATAATATATAATAATCACGAACTCTAGCGCTACATAATATATATATAAGTTATTCGAAATGAAAATTGTCGTTGTGCTAATATTTTTTTTATTTTAATAAATTAAGTAATTATTATTATTATAGTTATTTTAATTAAATATAATTGTTTATAGAATTCTAAAAAAAAAAAAATTGATTTTTTTTTTGTTATCTTATAATTTTTAAAGGTTTAAATTATTTTTTTGGGGTCAAACGTATTATTTTGTATTTTTTTCTTTTTTTTTTTTTCAAATAAAAATTAAAACGTTTTTAATTTTGAATATTGGTTGCGTTCAACAATTTATAATAAATTATATGGAAGCATTTAAGTATCATAATAAAGCATGAAAACGCGCAGACGTGATGAAGTTAGTCTAATTAAGAATTAATAACCTTAATTAGTGTCTTGTTAATGATGCCACTTATATGTGACTTGTCTATCGTTTTATACTTTATATTTAATTACCCACACGTTTTTATTTAAACAGTGATTTATTATGGAGTAATCTGTTGCAATTTTGAAGACGTTTAATATTTTATTTAGTGAATATTAGGATTAAATCATTATGGATACGATATCTTCAGGTAAATATATTATTACTAAACAACTGAAACATTTACATTACCTATGATTGTAAAGATATGCTGTTTTAAACACATAAGGCTATATTTCTTTATGCCATAGCGAAAAAATTAATACTTAATTGCACTCAATTGATTTTTTACACAAATTTATAAAGAACATTTTAGTAGCTTCCATATAATACTAATTTTGGTAACGTCTTCAAGTTGTCCTGAATCGCTAAAGTAATAGTAATTTTTTTGATAAAATAACCAACCAATTTCGTTGTTTTATTTTATAAGCTATCGTATGTACATATGATAGTTATATAACAATCGGTATTTAACGATATCGCCAGTTTATAATTTATGTTTTATGGTGGTAACTACTTTTTTTAATGTTATTAATGCGTAGGTATATTACAGTTTTCAAGAATTTGCTTCCAAAAGATATTTGGACAAAATGTTTTTTAAAAAAACACATTGACTTTGATCACTACTATCTTAGTGGTACTTAATATCTTGACTTTTTAGTTAAACACATTTGAAATTTTTTAATAATTCAGTTGAGTAATGGTTGTTCTTGCATGAAACTACTTTCCGACTGATTTTGCTTATTTTTTACGGACTCAGAATATCGTTATCTATTCGATCTCGAAGTTTTGACTGTTTATATTTCGACATAATCAAACTCAAAGTTCGAAATTTTGAGAAATTACCATTGAAAGAACGTAAACTTTACTGTTCTCTCAAGTATTTTCTATTATATCACTAAAGCTCTTGGGCAAATTGAAAAAAACTAGGAGAGTATGAAGAAATGTTTTCAGAATAAGTGAAAAAAGTAGTATTATCTGACCGTAAAAATACTAATTTTATCTTTATATAGACAAAATAACGTAATACTGTTTTTGTTTATAAGTAACTTTATGCGTCTGGGTCAATAAATCACGCTGGTACAACCTTAAATGTGATTTTTACGCCTGGAAATTGTTTAAATAAAAAAAATATGTAAAAAGTCAAATCACTTGTTTAAATTGAAAAAATTAGCACCTGCTTACAAACATTTTTTTTTTTTTAAATATACTTAAAAGTTTGAACGCAACCATTTGATTTAAAAAATAAATAAATATTTTAAAAGATAATTTTTGAATGGTAACTATACAAAAATTAATTGCAAATTAAGCTATATAATTTTTGAAAAAGAAAAAACGCTAATTAATGTATATCAAATAATAAAAAATAATTAAAAAAATATAAATAAAAAATAATAAGATGATAATAATAATATGTATAGTTTTTATTTTATTATTTTTTAAATGTATAACTACTATTGTCTCTTATTTTAAGATTTTTAATCTTCCAATAAATTTTATAATATTATTATACCTATAATCTAATATTTAAATATACGAATTTAAATGGTGAGCTTAAATGTGAGGAATGACTTAAGTTTTAAAGTTTTATTATAGTTTATCGAATATTTTGGTTTAGAATTCATTTTTTTTTCTTCTTTTTTTTTACGTAAATAATGTAAATTTAATATATTTTGATGTAAAATATAACTATTTATATTAAATACTTTGTTTAATATTCAGTAGTTTTACTTTTATCCCATTAGGGATTTTGATTACCATTATAATAGGAAATTTTCTTCTATATGACAAAAAAATATACTTCATAAAATGATAAAATAAAATTTATAATACATTTTAAAGTTTTTATTTTTTCAAGCGTTCTGATATTAAGCGAAACGGTAGCCGTCATAAGGACATGTAATCAGCTAATTTTCATATTTCACGTTCATAAATATTAAATAACAAAATGATGATGTCAAAATAAAGATAATTGTCGTTACATAACTATAGTAATTTATTTTAAATTACAATAATTTATAGTTATTATAACATCACATATGTTTACTGTCATTCTGACGTCATAATAATAGAGCAACATGGCGTCTACCGTTTAACAGACATTCTTTTTACAATAATAATTTTTTAAATGTAAACTAGAACTATTTAATAAAATTCAGAACAAGTAAAAATTGCTTAGATTTTAGAATCTTGATTTAAAAAAAAAAATACATTTTTGTTTTTAATTTGAGACAAAAAATAACAGCAAATAACTGTCCATAATTTAAAAAAATAGATCCCTTCTTAAAATAATTTTGAAATCAAAATATAGGATTCCATTTGAAAGAGTCGAGTTGGAAACCTCATTTAACTTGGAATCGATATGTATTGCAAAAAATAAATATGCACCTGAGAATAGTCGGGTCTATTAAATTATTAGACTTTTGTTTGAACCATTTTCTTGATTGACCCTCTTTTCATATGTCAAGAAATGACTGTGTATATCTTTAGTGCATCGAAAAATGCTTAAAGTTTGAAGAACTCGTTAATCTAAAAGCATATATGTAAACGATTAATATTACTGGAAATAAATGATAACTTATCGTATTCATGATCTATGAGCTACAGACATAATAAAGAGAACAAACATTATAGGCATTTATAATAACTTTGTTTACTAATAAATCTGTCGAGCTATTAATAAATATTTTGGCTTTCTGATTGCATCACGCATCGAAACCATGTTGTATTGTTGCATAAAATTGTTTAATTGAAATTTAAATAATTTCAATTTAAACTATCAATATTTGTTGTTAATCGAATTGAAATTTTATTTTTTATTTTATTTTATTACAAACTATGTTTTTAAAGGATGTTTGGGAATTTGCTATAACGTTCATCATTCCATCTTAAATCACCTGTATAAATTACAAAACGATTCACTAAACTGTTAAACAGTTATTGCAATTTTTAAAAAAACTACGATTTTACACGTAATCTTAGGGAGATTCGTTTGTCGAACCGATTAAATTTTTTTTATTCACTGGAAGCTACCAGGAATTTTAAACTTTCATAATGAGTAACTTGTACTCTAGAAAACTAATTGAATATAAATTTCTTAAAATTCAATTAATGGCTGATTATGCCGTTTTAATGGAAAAATTAATTAGAGCATAAGGAAGTTTAGCAACATTGTCGTCAGCTGAGGCCAATTTTGAAATCGTTTTAATTCGTTTAAATAAACTTTGTGGAATATTATTTTATACTGCGATCAACACAGAAATAATTTAGACAATTTAAGAATTTTAATACTTAATGTAAAAATCTTTTTAAATGTTATGGTTTTAATTAGACAACTTTTAGATAAAGGACATATGTTATCACAAACACAATGTATTAAAGAGAGCACAATATATCATATTTGACGATTGTACCAACATTACAATTATATCATATATTTTACAGTGTTGACTAGATTTTATACGATAAAATCATTTAAAGATTTGATTTAATTAATGATTGAAAACGAATTAAATTTTGAAAAAGAAAATTAAATCATTCTCCTAATTATTCGTAATGCATTCTTAAATAATTTAACCATAAGTTACCGCTTAAAACAATTGAATATATTTTTCTGTTTAAAATCAAGTTTATATGCTGACATAAAAGTTTTTTATAAAAGATTTAAAATATTGATAATTTCACTCAAAGAGATATTGAAAATAAAAAAATTTATTATAATTTTGTAATTAACGAGTCTAAAATTTAATGAAACTGAATTGGAACAATTTTATTTTATTTTTATATAACTATAATCATTGAGTTCATTCCATACACGTTTTTCGCCACATGTATCTCCCAAACATCCTGAAATATAAATGATTTGATTATTTAAGACTAGTAATATCGGTCTGATCTCAATATCACCTAGTGACAACCAAATTTACTGAAATTATTTTAACATTGCTTTAGTCCTTCTTTATTATGTGTATATATCCTTGTTATTCATGATGTCATTGAGGTTAACGAGAAATTTAACAACGTCATTACAAGATACAAGACATGACAAACATTATTTGAATTTTAAAAACTAATCTTCAAGTCCACATTCAGGCCAATTCATTGCTAAAAAATTAACTTCCAAATCCGTTAGCTTAAAAATATTTTTTGACTGTTTTCAAATGTTAATAAAATTTTTAAAATTTGTGATGTATATTTAGGCATATGTTTAAATGACTTCAAACAAAGAAGTAGGTACTAAATTCTTCTCTAGAAATAAATTTTTTTTAACAAAGTATTTAATATAAATGATAAAATAACTATTTAACTATATGAAATTTACATTATTTAGTTCCAACTTGTGTGCTTTCAAATCTTATGAACAATAACAAAAGCTACATAAAGGACATTATTATAAAGCACAATGGAACAATGAATGAGTTTTGTTTTTTTGTTTTTAATATTTTTAAACATTATTTATATTTGTTTTTGTTTTTATTTAATTATTTTTTTTTTATAAATAACATTTACATTTATTATTATAAATAAGATATGATAATTTAGTTTATTTTACAGATTATCTTTCTTATTTGCACTTTCGTGCGCGCCTTTTAAATCTACGCATGCGTCGTTGCCATTCATCCTTCCATTCTATAACAATTGAACGTTGTCCAACAACAATAGCACCACCAACAGGTGCCCCAGCTGCATCTTCTCTCTCCCGTCCCAAAATTAAATACGATCTATAAATAAAAATAAAAAAAATTGGTTTTAAACTGCAGTTATGATAATGTTAAAAAAATTTTATTTATTTTTTTACAGTCAATATTTTTACTTTTAGGCGGTGTTCAGCAGAGAAAAGTAAAAATATTGATGAAACTATAATATATACCTTTGTAATAAGAATGCTATTTAATGTAATATACATTGATTGTATTTTTTTCAATTTTCGCATACAACTCACAAATAATTACTCCAAATGTTATGAAATTTGAAATGCACAATATTGACATGAAAACAGAAATACGTCAAAGAGTTTTTCACAAAAAAAAAAAAGATTCTAAAGTAAAAATAAAAATTGTATTTAATATTTAGAAATGTTCTTTCGTGAAAAACTCTTCGACTCCGTTTTCATGCCAATAAAAAATAATAGACTTTCAAATTTTGTTAGTTTCTTCAATATTTTTTACCAACTTAGCACTAAATTTATTGTATCTTCATATATTCGATTTATGTCAGATACAGATATTATTTGTAGCTAAGAAAATTTAAAAAAGTCTTAGAAAATCATTTGTATTTTATTTAACCACGGTTTTCCTCAGAGGAATAATATTGTAGACGTTATAGAAATTGGAAAAACATTTAAATTGGTATTTAAATATTTCATTTTTAATTTAAATTAAAATTAACAATATAGGTGTATTTTTTGGAAAAATTATCATTAAATTTTGATGTTTTATTTTATAACCTATTGTATGTGCATAATTTAATAAATTACTTTTTATGGAGGTAACTAGTTTGCTCTGATAAATAAAAAAGGGATCTTAAGTCATTCTTGGTAACCTCCTACTTCAAACTGAGAAGTTTCATTGAAACGACAGTCCTATCACGATTTTATAGTTAAAGGCGCTTAAAAAACCAAAACAAATGAATATAACAACTAACAGAGTTAATTATTTAGATTCCCGACACATGGTTGAGTATCAATGTTTGAACTATTTTTAATCTTAGCATTAATAAAATCCTATCTATACTAGCTATAAATATATTATAGTAATAATAAATTTTATTTATATTTATTAAGCTAAATTTAAGCTAAAATTGTGACGAACGTAAACATTTTACGAAAAGATATTTAACAAAAAAGTTCTTTGTTTTTTTAAAACAAACATTTTTAGTCCTTGAATTTTTCTTCTATCTTTTATGGTTCAAAAGTTTGGCCCTGGACCCATTGGACCTAATGGTTCGATTTTACTGATTTACGAACTTTTTATGTCTAAATTACGTCACAAAAATTTCAACTCGCTATCTATTTTTATGTTTGAGTTATCTTTATGACGGACAGAAGATGGACACATGCGGAAATGGACTTTTTAGGCGATTCTATGAACACACCTAGTGTATACCAAAATATTTTTTGTGCGGTTAATATTTTCTAGCGTTACAAACTTTAGACTAAAATTAACATACTCTGATATATTCTATATATGTCTAAAATATGAAATGGGATTTGGATAGCTCGAAAATCATTATTTAAAAAAAAGCAACGAGGTAAAAAAACATCGTGCCTAAGAATTGTATTTGTACAAACCTATTCGTTTTAATCTTGGGACATTTGCATGTAAGATCTGTAGCTAGGACGAGTAGGCGTGCGGGTCCTCGTCTTAGACGAGAATCGCTGTTGCTTTTGTATATTCCTTGTATTGTTATCATAAATCTTATCCACACTTGAGGTCCTGCGTTTGGAGGTGCTCCAGCCATTGCCTTTCCAACGATTCCTCCCGCTACGGGTATCACTTCCCGCGTTAACACCTTTGCTTGAATTGCTGTAATATAAATTATATATATGGTTATTGAATATGATGACAAATCACTTGCTGAACAGAATATAAATAACTGTTCTAAATTTTTATACATATTTTCGCTTTGATATTTCTAAACAGTTTTTACTAGAAGAAAAATTTGAGTTAAAATATGACAACTTATTATATAAAGATGTTAATTTTTCAAAGAATGTATTATTAGTTGAGTGCCATTAGATTTTTACTTCGAAGTCCAATTATAACAGATGAATTTCAATATTCCAGGATTCTTTGAACTCGGCATAACATTTAGTAAAAAGTTTACTATTTGAAATTTTACGCTTTTTATTATTTATTTTTTAAGGGTTTGTTTCTCCATGAAAATGAATTTATATTTTATACAGAATATTCTTTCGATTAGTTTTTCAGCATTAACTTTCTCAATATTTTAGCTTATTAATCATTTTGCAGAAAATTATAAGGGTACATGAAATCTGCTTAAAATTGAAGATAAAAAAGTAATAAAAAAATGTTGGAAAATATTCAAAATTTAGTTCATTTTTATGTTTTTATTTTTAATAAACCTAGCACTGAATAAGAAATTTTTTGAGGAAATGAACATTTTTTAAAGTGACTCGAATTTTTATCGAAATTTATTTTTAACCGATTAAACTGTAAGAAGCTATTTTTAGTACTCAAATTAAATATTCTGAACATACGTTGCATTCAGTTTCAACAACTGAAATTTATAATTTCTTTACTTTTCGAGGTATCAATGAAAATTCGTTTTGAAGCATTTTTTACATTCTTTCGAAAACGCCTGTTGTGTTTTCTCCGAAATATTGTACGAATTTATCAAAGAGAATTGACTTTTTGCAAAAAATTTATAGACCATTTGCTGTTTTAAATTAATTGTTTTTCGGTGTTTGTGGTCATTTTTAATGTGAAAATTTTAACCTTCCAAAGGTTAAAAAAATACATTTTTAAAATAGGGGCAATTTTTAATTGGTAAACTTTTTAGAATATGAAATTAGAAATTGAACAATAACTAAAGTTTATTCAAATCAATTCACTATAAATTGGTTCCATCCATTTTTCATTTGAAATGACTAGAGTGCACTGATTATATTGTTGTAGTTCTATTCCACAAAAATGATGGTTTCAATTGAATATGCAGTTGGTCTAAGTATGTTAATGATTTTACAAATTCCATATTCTAAATATACCCAGCAAACATCGAAATCAGAAATATTTCATAAAGAAGTAGATACTTCTTTAAGATGTCTTAATTATGACGTCGTGATGACTTCTTTTATAAGAAGTCATAATTATGAACCCTGTTTGTAGTCTTTTTTCTAACTTCGAAAGAAGTCAAAATTGTGAATTCATTAGGAAATTTATAAAGTCTTTTTTCTAATTTTCGAAGTAAGTCAAAATTATTAGCTATATAAGAGCTCATTTTCATGAGTTCCAAGTTGAAAATATGAGCACTGTAAGAAGTATATATATTTATTAAGAGTTCCTTAAGAAGTCGGAAATATGAGCACTTTAAAAAGTGTTTTTATCTAGTTTACAATTTAATTAGTTTTTGTTTCATAATCTTTGTTTTTTTCTTTTTTATTAAAAATTAATTTGTGGTAAAACTAATCCCTAAATATATATAACCTTAATCATAAAGCACAAGAAATCGAAGATATACAAACGGATTAGTTTTACCACAAATTCCTCTAACTACATGGTTGAAATTTATTTTTGAGATTCTGTTTAAGTTACAAAATTTATCTAGATAGCCGGTGTTATATTCATTAAAAAAAATTAATATTTATCAATTCTTGTAAATAAAAGAACTAATATTTGAGTATAATATGTATGGATGGCTAGGCTTCGAGTCTAGGCGTATCGGAGATAATTTTTTAGAAATATTAAAAAAAAATATTAGTAGTCTAAGAAGCGAATTTATTTTAGTAGTTAGAAAAAAGTATTCTTAAAACATTCTTATTTATGAAGTCTTAAAGTGTTCTTCAATAAGTGGTGCATTCGACGTCTAAGTGTGTTCTTAAAGGTTTTCTTTTAGAAAATAATTCTGACGTTCAAACCATAAATAAGAATTCTTAAGGAATTCTTCCAAAAGTCATATTGCTATTTGGGTAATCAATAATAAGATATCGAACAGCTTATCAAATAATTATGATTTTTTAATTCAGTATACTTACCGAAGTCTCGTTTGCAATACTTGTTCAAATTTAGTCTTCTTGTTCCAGCGCGACATTTTCCGCATTGATCTGCAATACATACAAAATCGTAAATAAAGCTTAGAAATAAAAATGTTAGTTAACAGATTAATTATATTAATTAAAACCACAAATTAAGTAAAAGTGTTGTGATTGATGTTTCGATTGTGTTACAGCTTCAATAAGTATGTATTTGTCTAATATTTACGTAGAAATGCACTAGGTAGGTAATATTAACTGGACTGTCGCATGATAGACATTTTAAGTGATCAGAAAAATATCTCTGAGAAAATACCAGTCAAGTAAAATATTTATTTCCAAATTGTTAACAATCATATTTGCTATTCCGATTTTTGCTTATTCTGAAATAATCGATTTTAATACAATTAAAAATTAATTTTCATAAAGCAATCATTTTGTGTGCCAATTAAAACATGAACGAAATAAAAAATGTGACTTGAGGAAAATCTGGTTTGTTCGAAAATTTGCATACCTATTATTAGGGCTTTTAAGAGTGTAAACGTGAAAATAAACAATAATTATTTACAAAAAAACAGGAGGTTTGCTTTCAAAGGCTAATATTGATCTAAGAAATAATTCACATCGTACTGACATTTGAATTTGAATTCAAATTATTCCGACATTTTACCGCTTCTACATTTTTAAGAATCTGAAAATTTTTCCGCTCCAAAATACAAGCCGCCCTAGACCAGAGCCCCACGGGCCTAGGAAGCCTATATCCATCACTAGGAGTTACATAAATGGGCAGCACGAAATTTAATTAACCTTATCGAAATCTGCGATACGTTGCTAAAACGCAATAAAATAGAGAAAAAAAAAAGTTTTCTTTTCTCAAAAAAAATTGATTAGATACAAAAATTTCAAACGTTAACGATCGTGATTGAAGCCGGCTGTTGTTTAACAAACACAATGTGTAAACAGTTAACACAAGGCCAGTTAATTTGTAAAAATTTACATGCACAAATCACTTAATGCAATTTGCATGATCATGGTGTAAGCCCATTTAGAGATAGAAGAACAGTTGAAATACAAATGTTTTTGTGTTTTTAAAACTTAAATGTTTAAAAAAAATATTTTTTCGTCTTATTCTCCTCAATTTCAATTCATTCATATAACCAAAATAATGGTATATTGAACAATGTATTTTGTGTATTTGTACAATATTCATAATTATAAATAGTTCGAATATTGATAGCTAAATATAATCAGAATGTTAAACAGTAAATTCTTTCAGTAGTTCTTATCTACCCTTGTTTATTACTCTATTTTTTTGTATTTATTTGATGTATTCTGGTATATTTTAGTAATTATTTGTCTATTAAATTAAATCAAAGTATCGGAAAGAATTTTTTTTTTCTTACAAATGTACGAAGTAAGTAAGTTTATCAATGATTTAATTAGTACATACCTATATATAGTTGGAATCATAATAAATTAATGTTTTCCGAAGCATGTAGTTTTGTTTATACAAATTTCAGTATAATTTGCAAACTAAGCAAATTCAATGTTTTCAATATCGTCATCAACTTTTTTCCGTTATTTCCAATAACTTTTTTTCTCACTCTTTCGTTTATGTTAATGCTTCTTATAATTATGAATACAGTATGTTAATCAGTAAATCGTCAAATCTATATTATTTCTTAAAGGTATTTCCTCAAAATTATTTATTTCTTCATCAAAAGTAATGATCATACTTAATTCTTGTATTTAAATAGACGTTTTAAATGACCGGGAAGACAACTGAAGTAGAAGGCTGCTTTCTTTGTAAGTTTAGAAAAAATGTTGGGAGGGAATGAAAAAATGAAAAGACAATAAGTGCCAGGTCTTTATTTTGTATTTGGACACTGCTTAAAGATGGTTTATGCTTCCCTTAGAAAACCAAATTTGTAAAACATAAAGATACAAAATATTTCGATATTCGACGGTCAATAGTTAACGGGAACACATGTTTATTATTTTAATATGCTGAACCCTTTGGTAGCATATTTTTTGAATGGCATACCTTTCGTTTTTGTTTTTGAGAAAAAAAAATGCATTTAAAAATTGTTATAATTTATATAGAATATAGGAGGCGATTCCCTACATATTTTATTTTTTTACAAAATTACCCCCTTCTTTGACTATCAATCCGACCCTTTAGTGCCATTTCACGAGAAATAACACAAATTTATCTACTAAAATATAATAAAAACATAAGTAATTACATAAATATACGTTGTCTTTTTAAAGCGTATAATTATTGAATTAAATAATTGAAAATTAGAAAATAATTGAATAATTTAATTTTAATTATTACAAATTTCGAATCACTACAAAGAAAACATTGATTTGATAAATTTGATATTACCATGGTTTCGTTATAAACAGAGATTAACCAAAGGCCATTTTAATTTATTTATGTAATGTATAGTATAAATATTATGTATATTGATATGTTTACTTTATTTGGTTAATGGCTATATGGCTAAATTAGCTGAAGAAAAAAAAAAAACCAAAGACCAAAATAAAGAGCATAAATACACATCAAATTAAGATTCAAAGCTTCTTTGGCAGAATGGTATATCTTTTGTTAACTTTTTTTTCATAATAAATACCGCAAAAAGAGACCTAAACATTTTTGTTTGCCTATTAGTATATAGTTAATATATACACTTTGTAGTTTTTTTTGATTGAATTTTATAGTCTAATATACGTAAATTTGACAGCAATGTATATTTGACAGAAAACAATTTTGTATATTTGTTATATGACTAACATAGAAATAAATATAATATTCCTATTTTTATTGAGAGTTGTTATGTATTTCTGAGAATTTAAAAACAAATAATATATTTTTGATTTACATAAACAAAATTATTTATGAATAAATTCTTCCTGTGTTAATCAATAACAAATTTTTCATAATTTGATTTATCAAAAAAACAGTATAGGAAAAAAATTCAAATTATTACATGGTTTTATGGTCGAAATTCTTGTGGTCAATGTCGTATAACGTATTTGAAATTCATTTTGAGAATAGACCTATGGCTTGTAAACAAACGACTTTGAATAGTTTCAAATTTTAAAAATTGTTTTTGCTTAAATAATTGCACAAAATATATATCTTATTCACATCTATGAGTACTGTTACAGTATCATACAGTAACGTAATTTTCGTTCATTAAATCACGACAAAATATTTATCTTATTAAAAAAATTCAAATTGCTTACGGTATAGATAAGTGATTAATAAATATTTAACACACGGTATAAATAAATAAATAAATATATACGTAAGAAGGGTAACTCACATTTTATTAAAAACGTTTTTACTCAATAAACTTTGAATATTTCGAGCAAAACAATCTTCAAAATTGATTCAATTAAAAGTTTTACAATATGCATGCAAACAACATACGGATAGACAGACACACACAGACATACAGACAGATTGACTTTAGTTAGTATGGATGAATGGTGTATAAATAAATACCTTCTTTCAAATATATTGGTAGGTATTGATATAGGTATAGTAAGTCTATTCTAATGTACCAAACTCTACTCTACCTAGCTACACACTTATTGCATTTTAAAAAGAAAATTGATGTTCAATTTACCAGAAACCCATATTACTTCTTTACTTTCTTCTATTTTATATCGTATCAAACTTTATTCAATATCTTTTTGTCTTGATTTTAATCAAAGAATTGTTTATTTTTAGTTATAGAAGCGTTATGAATTTGTTTTTTTATTTTTGCTGATCATAATAATCTCTTTTTTTTAAAGGAGTTTTTCTTCATTTAGTGCTTTATTTTATTTATCTGAATAACCAATATACGAATATTATAAAAAGACAGCTCTAGAATGTTTCGAATAAATTTAGATTTTTGCCCAAATTTCTTATATCAAACTCGTTGTTTAAACGATCAACACAATGGTTTATTGGTAAGTGTGGCATTTAGGCCCAGCGCGCACCATTAGATTTTCAGATCAAAATTTCTTAACATGTATTTTATATTAGACTCCGCACACGATAAGAATGCACGATAAGTCATCAGATTATCTGATCAGAAATTTCAGAATATCTTATCATGTGCGCCTAGCATCAGAATTTGATATAAGAATACGTTACGATGTTATCTGAAGTAGGCCATCTGTTATTTAAAAGAGTAATTAATAAATTTAAAATATTTAAAGGTTCATTGGTTCATTGTGGTTCCTTGTACGTATCCGATGATATGCGCTTTTGTCTAAGATTTTTGGCTGATGTATTCTTATAGGACTGTCCGATGGTGTGCGTTGACCATTTGATTTTCTGATCAGAAAATCTTACGATGTGCGCTGGCCCTTATACATTCCAAGTCAAAGAATCAGCATCGATGACGTGTTTAGTGTTCGACTAAGGAAATTGATATATTGGATCACGTGATTTTGACAGTGAAAAATGTCATTATGAAAGTTAAAATTACAAAACTAAATTATTAAATAATATTTTACTTTAAAATTTCATTTTAAGTCTAATAATTTATTTTTTTAAATATTTTTATCAATAACATTAATCGTTAATTAACGATATCTACAAATTTAACAAATTATTAGCAGCTTTACATTAACTTTATGCTATCGATTTATAAAATGAATTTTAAAAGATCCATTTTGTAATGGTAGCTTTTCCTACATTGATATAATGTATTAATACAACAAAAGTTGTAAAAAATTTTAAATATGATGAACACACACATAAATGACAAAATTAGTGTTAATAATATGATAGCGGAAGTCACGATGCTAAATGGAGGGAATTGACTCAAGCATCGTGGAGACATATTGGGTTTTAAAAGAGTAGATGGTAGGAAGAAAAAAAATTATTAAGGTGTATACCGTTTCATCAGTTGGAAAAGCGGTTACAGACTTTTCAAAATATAAAATTTACTCGAATGCATCAATTATTCACAGGCAGCGCTGGATTTCTGAAATGGACAGTCGGGCTAGTGCCCAGGATGGCAAATTTTTAGGTGCTGAAAAATTCAGAGAGTACTTTATAGAGAGTAGAGCGTTATGGAAAGTACTTTGAAAACTGTCATCATGTTAAAAACTTCAAATTATAATAAATAAAATAATTTTTTTCATTATCAAGAGTATGTTCAAAATTATAAATATTGCAGTTTCTTTTAACTTCCCTTATTGAATGAAAGAGGTTGTCATCAGATATCGGCGTTTTAAGCCATTTCTAACCATATCCATATGATGTATGCATGTAAGCCCCACATAACTTTTGAACGACTAGATCAGTCGAATTGGGATTTGAGGTGTTCTAGAATATTTTAAAAGGTTTCGGTTGATCGCTGAAATTCCTACTTCAAAATGGTATTATATAAAAACTGCGGTAATGGAGCGGAGTTCAGTGTCGGCACTAATGTTAAATCTGGTATATTCAGAGGGAATGATTTTGCAATCTGACGATATGGTTTTATATTGATATATATCGAAAATTATTTCCCCACTATTTAAATAGAAACTAAAGTAGTTGCAAAATTATTTTTTATTATTCTACTAGCTGGCCCAGCAAACGCCGTTTTGCCATATATTTCTAACAACATCAACATTTTCTAAGTATAACAACATATTCTCAACACTCTATTTCTAAATAATGAAAAGCTGAGGCAAATCAGAATAAATATTGATATTAATTAATATTTTAAAGCAGACCCGCCCGGTTCCTTGGTTGCTGTGTTAATTTTCCCATTTTATTAATTGATATTACATCGATTACATGCGAATGCAATTCTACCCTTAGGGGTATATTTTCAGAAAATACTTTCTTATCGAAATCCCGGTATTTAGTATGCACCCGGTACATTATATGCACCCGATATTTGCCCGATATTTGGTGGGGTACACCCAGTACCGCGTTCACCCGATAATTTGTGCAGTGGTACTCATACACTTGATGAAAGATATATGGAACTCCTGAACTCTGAAAAAATGATTCCGATAATACTTGAACAATGCGATATGCACACTTTATACAGTTGACAGTTCAACATACTGCTAGTAAGAAGTGATAAAGAAGTTTATTTTGAATTTCAAATTTAGATTTTGGTTTCTATGGACATGATGCTAATAGGATTTGTAACATGTGAGAAAAAAAAAGACAAAAATTGTTTCACAGCTAGGAACATATTGTATTCGAAAATTAAATTGTCGTTTACAGTATTTTCCGTTACTTATTATTTATGTTTCTCACCGTTTAAACCTTCCCTGAACTTCCACAAATATTTCAAGATCAAAATGGTTTCAGCCATTCTCGAGTTTTAGCGAGACTAACGAACAGCAATTGATTTATATATATATATATATATATATATATATATATATATATATATATATATATATATATATATATATATGTATATATATATATATATATATATATATATATATATATATATATATATATATATATATATATATATATATATATATATATATATATATATATATATATATATATATATATATATATATATATATATATATATATATATATATATATATATATATAGAAGATAGTAATGATAATAAGAATATTATTTGATTTAAACCATACAAATTGATTTACAAATGTCTTACACTAGTTCACTTAAGATATCGATCCTCGAATATGTTTGGTATCTTTTGCATTAATTTAAGTTCCACGTATACATGAGTGTGTTTTTTTAAAGAAAGTGGTCCCATATAAAAAATCAATAGGACTTTCTGTCTTATAGTGTGCTTATAGTCTTATAGTGCACTCCAATCTAAAAGAAATTTCTCATAAACATAAATTTTAGCCGACACAAAACCCCTCCTGCAATAAGTTAATTGCTGTTCGTTTGCCTGGGTAAAACTCGATAATGGCTGGAACGATTTTGCTAAATTTGATCTTGATATATTTGTGGAGTTTAGGAAAGGTTCAAACGGTGTGAAACATAAATAATAAGTAACGGAAAATACTATAAACGATAATTTAATTTTCCAATAGAAACTGTTCCTAGCGGCGGACATATTTTTGTAGATTAATAAAAAATTAATCTTTTGTCGTTTTTTAAAGAAAAAATTATCATTTGGTTGTCAAATATTTAAAGGTGCGCGGTCAGTCTACTAGTTATTAATATTTTTTTCTGAATAAAAAATACTTTATGAGATTCTGCACATCTTCCCCACATTAGGATTCCGTATTTGATCACTGAAAAGACAATAATCAGCTGCTATAGATCTAGGTATTCTCTTTGTATTCCGATTTGATAACGGAATTGATTTAGTCTTCTTCATACTACATGTACTTGATTAACAAACGTTGAAGCAATAGTCAGTGGTTTCCCAGAAATTTAGCAACAATATATGTCTTAATACAGCACTTCTTGCAACATAAAGTTAAATCAGCTCCATTTGGTTGACCCTTTATTGAAAACAAATCAACTGAGGTTTATTCCACATTCACACTAACATTATTTTTGAAACACCAATATTAAAAACAGACAAAACACATACGGCTAGATGTTTTAATTCCAGTACGGACAATGCTAAAATTAGTACCGTTACATAATCAGCGTACATTATTAACTTCTCCACAGGTATTTATTCAAGAAGATGATTTATATAATAAGTAATGAGTAATGGACCTAGATTACTTCCTTGCGGAATACTCATGTCAATCCCCTTCTTATTGATACCTGATAATTTATTTTTACAAAATAATTTATTTTCTTCCAGTAAGAATACATTAAGGAATTTCCTCGCAAATCTATTGCTTCCAGTTTTATTAGTAAAAACTTATGATTCATAATCAATTTACAAAATTCTTCCAAGGTGTTCACATACGTCATATAACAAACTTTCAAGCTCTGTTTCTTGCTTTACGATTTGCTAATACTACCGTACGTTAATAATATTCTTGAACTTTTTGATGTTATATGTGACGGAATATATCAAGTCTACTTATTATTCAGAAGCATACAATTTTCCAGCACAAATAACTCATAAAGCACTTATCCAGTACCAAGTGCTTGTCGAGTTTTTGTTTAAAAAAACATTTCTAAATATAAAGCCAAATTTTGATTTTTACCTCAGAAATTTTTATCGGGCAAAACTCTTCGACAAGTACTATGTTTTCATGTCAATATTGTGCATACCAAATTTCATAACATTTGGATAAGTATCTTTTGAATTATTTGTTTTGAGAAATTGAAAAAAATACAATGTATATTACAATAATTATTTAAAACAATAGCACAATTCTTTATGTCATGTCAATAGCCGTTTGATAAACCACCCAAAGATTGTACCAGAGTGGTATAGTATCCTAGTAAGTGCATTTACTCACACAGGCTCAGCACAAGACTCATAAACTTACTTATAGGCAAAAACATAAGTGTCATTTAATAAATTTTGCCTATATTCTGATTTATTTGATTATTAATATTTTTAATATCTCCAGAGCAAAACGGTGAGGTGGTATTTTTCTTTTTTTTTTTAAACATATTCTTAAAACAATTTTTCATTCTCTCCTAGTTTTATAATAGACAAAGATGATTTTTTACACGCTTTCAATGCTAAGTGATTCTCGAAATCATCAAACTTGAGCTCGATTAACTCGCTATCTAAACGATCAAAAAATCTGAAATTTCGTTATAGGTGTTATTCTGAAATCTTGGAAAATAAGTAAAATCTGTCGAAAATCTATTGATACTGCATTGAAAAATATCTACACGATGTTAGTGCGATGCGTGGCCGCAGACACGATTGAAATAATAATTAAATGTGTTAAATTGTATTATTGAACTGTTGAATAAACATTGTTTATAATATGTATACAATATTAATATAATAATATGAATGTAATAATTTTGTTCAAATTAATTAATAATCTAAAAGCAATTAACTTTATTTTCTCTGAACAATGTATTATGAAAATCATTTATTATATCTGCATCTTTAAAACATTTTCATATATAATAACAAAATCGATACAACATCCGAATTATATTATTAATATTTGTTGTTATACTTTATTGTTTGTACGATGTGCGATGCCCCACAATACCTTAGAAATAAATAAGGATTTAATCTTTAAGGCATACATAAAAATTGAATTTAAAAAATTGAATGAGAAAAAGTGTAAGCTTGTCGATTGCCCCCACAAGCTTGAAATAAACGGACATATGCATGTATTGTTATATGCAGATCATTTATAACAAAGTTCAAAAACCATTTTCCCCAACATGTGAAAAACGGAAAGTGTTTTTCAGCTTCTAGAACAACGTACATCTCGATTCATTAAGTGATGGACAATATGGCTTTTACATTTGTTATTAAATGATCTTCCTATTACAATAACCAAAAAGAATGCCCGTTAATTTGAAGCTTATGGGGACATACGAAAATTTTATGGGCTACGAAAAAGAAAACGACAAACTTTTCAAAATTTTTATAAAGAATAAACTTGTTGCACTAATCATTATTATCCAAATACAAATTTTCAGAAGTATTATAAATGATACAATATGCTTACGGGCACCCAGCATACTAGATTTTGCTAAATTTATTTAGTTAGTTTTAACTAAATTAAGGTGATGTCTCAGGACCTTACCATACCTTTGAGTAGGTTTGAATAGTTAATCATAAACATAAGACGAGTGCATGCATGAAGCTTTCGGTTTACTGATGTCACCCGCAGCTTTTCCAAATTACTTCATTTTCCCTCGAGGCTGTAGTAACAGTACAGCCTCTAATAGTAGTAAACAATCTTGCATACCTTAGAATCTGATTTGTAACTATCCAAAGTAATAAACCCAAGTTGTAGTAATACGAAAAGCTTTGTGCAGTAGAGGTACGTTTCTAAAGTCGCATTTGCCCTTTGCTAGATGGTCTTGACTAAATTTTAAACCACCCACCCAGCACCCACAACAGCTTAACTCTTTTTGCCCTTGTAAAATTGTTAAGTGATTCCACGCATTCAAGGGTTAAGGAAGAAGGTATTTTGGCCGAGAAAATTGAGTTTAGAGCTGCTTGATTATCTGAACATTAAATGTTTGATACTCACATAGTTTACAACGCCTTCCATCAATGCGTTTCGACCTAACAGTAGCGTTTCAACCTAACGGGAATAGAATAATTATTCGTACAGCACACTAGGAAGTCTTGCAGTTTTAGTTAATTTCTTCCGTGGTTTAACGGATAGTCTAAGCTAATAGATGTAAGCTAACACAGTGCAATATAAATGAAAATGCCGAAAAATTGTGCGAAGAATTATTCGCATGGATCTGTTTTTTTTTTTTTTTGTTTTTTTAATTTCAAAACCTGTCCGATTTATAACCGTGAAAATCCTTTAGGCCTGACGCATATTGCTGCGCGTGTGGCACATCGCGACGTGACATGGCACAGCGTGATTTTTTGTAACATACACAAATGAATGGGTAAGCTCAAATTCAAAACATGTCGCTACGTAGTGCGATTGGCGACACGCGACAAACGCAGTGGCACAGTGCTCAAGGCACAGTTTCTTGTGCCACGCGTCGCACGTTTCACTAGTCACAGTCTCCTTATAGTGTAATTAGTATTTATATTTAAGGCTAGTTATATATTGGGTTCAAAGATATCATTACTTAATGTTTTTGAATCATAAAGATATTTTAAAATTAGCAGTAATTTAATTCAGAAATGTCATTCATATAACATATTTACCATAAATAGTAAAATGTTGCCAGGATGCGAACCATTTATAAATGTCAGTACTTTTGACACACGCGTAGGGCGCTTTGCATTGTAGGAATAGAATACTGTTTATAAACTATCTTATACTGGGCGAGAGAACTGCATGGCAATATGCGTTAACTTAACCAATTACATACATGATTCGTTGGCCCTGTTTTCTGAAGGTTCTGAAGGTCACAAAGAAATTATACGTAGCATTTTTCAATTTAAAATTATTTTTACCTTATTGTAGATTTTTTTAAGGTGGCTCTCTTTTTGAAAATTTTATTTACATCTTAAAAAAAATCTACCATAAAGTAAAAATAATTTTCAGTATCATTTTAATATTTTATCATTTCTTAGGTATGAAAAAGTACGTAAGTTGCTACAACTAGTCTTCCATCTCTTAAAATAATAACTTTATACTTGAATTATTAGCTAATGCGTGATTGATAACAATATTAAAATATAGAGTAAGTACATAAAATAATGTAAGTAGGCAGACATCAAAGTAAATCATCAAATCTTATACTCGTAGCGTAGCGTAGCGTAGCATACACATCATATCATATCATATCACTTGTGTCTTATGTCTCTACTTTTTGTAGTTGATGCTTCTTCTCTACCATTTTTAATTGAATGCAATAAAAAGTTCAAATTTGTATTCCTTTATTACGCAGTTGGTATAAAATAGCAGTGTGTTCTAGGAGAATTTATTTATTTTAAAATTTTAAACAATTTTTTATACTAGTCAAGTTTGCAGAGTAAAAATTTAAATATTCTCAAATTAGTTTCTTTTTAGGTGCTGTTTTGGTGCTACATAATTAAAAGGGGTGCTCAAATTTTTAATTAAGAAAATTGAGCCATTATGATGCATTGCTGCAATGATAACGCTGACAGAGAAAAAACACTGTGAAAAAATAACTAAAGAGAATTAGATGCTTTTTCGGTGCTTTTATGGTAGTTCTAACATGAAGTTACACGGATTTTTTTGGTAATTTTGATTAAATTCATAAATTGATGGCACTCCATAAAGAACCTAATTTTAGTACTGACATTATATTATTTAAGTTTTTATTTCAGAATTGCTGTGCCAGCGTGAAATCACTGCTTTATGACTTATGACTTTTATAATTTAAAAACTACTTTAATTTTGCAGCACTTAACACGCACCTAAAATGCACCTTAATTTGAGCAAATTTAAATTCAGTTTTGAATACTTTGCTTTGGTAGCTTACAACGAAGGAATTTACAAAATGAATGAGGCTCTGTCCAGGATCTTGCATAGAATATAGTTTCACGAGTTCAAGGTCTAGAGGTAAACACTACTTAATAAACAAACTTGTTGACTTTTAGACTATACTAGTCTGTTTGCCTGAAAAAATTACAAAAATTAATGTGTGTCTGTTCGTACATCACAACATCAAATCTATAGCTAGTCTTTGTAAGAAAATTGTTTATGATAGGGTAGAAGTATTGGTCAAATTTTTCAATGAGATAAGTTATCGAGCTTAGTATAATATTATTGGTATCACATTTTCTTTTCCATTTAAGCAGTTAGAGATATTTGATATTCGATTATTGCGGTTGATTCACTATTATCTAGCAAATGATCGGCTTACCGTTTCGATATCGATATCTTATATACGTGATACTGATATTGGGCTTAAATAGAAAAACTTCCGACTTAAATCTATGCTCTATTATTAGTAACAGAATCTAATTCGCGTATATAAAATGACTCCGGAAGTTTTCTTCAACATCGGCGGATTCTCTCTGATAATTGGACTCGCATATTTGCGTTGGAACGATCAATTGGTTGGATTTTCAAGTTATATCAAGCTGAAAAAATTTGGATATAAAATCAACCTGTCGACCTGAATTGAAATTTTCGCATGTTTGGGATTCTCAATAAGGAACAATTGCTCAACACCATTATGTAAAAAAGAAAAAGAAATATATATTTGATACAATCGCGCTTCGTATAACCTTATACTTAAGGGCCGTCCATTAAATCCACCACGCGGAAGTTTACCGTTTTTTTCCCTCCCTCTGCCATTTAAAATTTTCGTGTCTGTACGTCAGTTATGTGACTTGGTAACATCATTTACCAAACCACAAATAAACAATAGTGCAGATGCTCTAGATCACCCCGTATCAATAACCATTCTGAAGATATCGCACTCGAAATAAGATTAACGTTTTACGAGATATCCGCAAATTAATTAAAAACATAAATTACATGTTTATTATCTCCGGAACGGATTTAGATGAAATTTTTATATTGAATACAAGCTATGTGTATCAGTAACGTCACTAAAACTAACTAAAAATTTACATTAAAAAAATAAATAAAAAAAATTTTGTGAACAAATATTGTGTTCACTTTCGAGTGCTGAATCTACGGAACTGTACGTGAGACGTGTGTGAAATGGGACCACCCCCCAAACACCTACAATTGTTTACAAAAAATACAAAATTTCCGGGCATTGGTTTTAAGTTTTTACGTGTTCGTATGAATGATGTAAGCAAAGCGGTATATCTGCAAATCGACAGACAGGCATGAAGTCCGAATGATCCAAAATGTTGATATATACGAAAAGCTTTGAAATGGAACGAAAAAAATCTTTTTTTTTTAATACAATACTTTCGATATCGATAGATATAACTCGGAAGTAAAATGAAAAACGGAAATTGGAATTTCAGTTGTATATAAATAAAAAGTTAATTACATTGATTTCTGTAACGTGCTGTAGATATATATAATAATATTTTAAAAAAGATTTTCTCGTTTATCTAAAACTCAACTTATTTTTATATATTTCCCCCAAACAAATATTATTATACATTTTTATATGCGGGAGGATAAAAAAACTAAAGCTATTTTCATGTGTTAGCAATTTATCTATAGTAAGACGACAGTGATGGATTTAGGTAATGGTTATAGCATTAGACTTCTAGTCTGGGGTGACGGAATTCATGAAATACTGAATAATTTCAACATTTAAACGCATATTATTTTTGTTATAATTATTTCACATGTTTATAATGAAATAATAAAATGCAGTTGATTTGATTGAATTGAATCCTGAGGGTTTCTGTAGTGTAATAAACGTAAAATCAACAGAATATATATGTAATGGTAAACCAATGATTTAGATTTAATAATTAAATACAAATAAAACAAGTGAAAATAGCAACTAACAGAGTTAATTGTTTAGATACTTGATATATGATTGAATATCATTGGATTATTTTTAAACAGCATTCATAAAATCCAATAAATATCTAGTCTATACAGTTATAAATACTTGTATATTAATGTACAATATGTGATAGTTAGCTAAATTTGAGCTTAGATTGTGGTGAATCCTTACATTTTACGAAAAAAATTTTTTAAATAAAAGTTGTTTGTTTCAAAGAATTAAACATTTTTTGTATTTGAAGTTGTCTTCTATCTTTTATAGTTTAAAAGTTGGGTCAAAGATCGTTTGGACCAAACCGACCGATTTTGCACATTCACGGAGTTAAACTCACTTTTTATGTTACGAATACGTCATCAAAATTTCAGTTCGTTGTTTGTTTTTGTTTTTGAGTTATCGTGATAACGGCCGGATGGACGACCGAAAATGGACCCCCTAGGTGTTTCTATGAACAGGACTATGCCAAAATTTTGTTTGTGTGGTTAATTTTTCATAACGTTACAAAATTTAGACTAAAATTAATAGACTCTGTCATATTCTGTATGTAGACTATAATATAATAAGAGAATAACAGGTAAATATAAATCACAAAAAATCTTTTAAATCGTATGCAATTTGATCCGCTAATGAAAAGTTTTCTTCGATTAAAACATAATATTTTCTAAATATTTTGTAAACAATTACAACATATGCTTAGATCTTTTTATATACTTTACATTTTCGTAATTTTGATGTTAACTGACTTATTTCTAAGTGCAAAAGCAGACTGATCACTTTCTTTGCCAGCTATTTTTTCGTTTTGACTTTGTCTTTCTATATGAGTTAACGAAAGTATTGTAATACTATCAAAATTTTCATATTGAGTTTTCACCGAAAAACATTTTTTGAGGAACGCCGAATCCAAAACACTTTCGCAAATTGATCTTTGTGTGAGTTTGTGTTTGGTCGCAAATGTTTTCGTTAAAATAGGGTACCCCACTACCGGGTAACCCACTGTTTTCTAGTGATTTTCAGCAATTTACCATTATTACAATTTGTATCGGAAAAATTTATTAAAATTTGGTGTTACGGGTTTCCTACACTAAATACCGGGTGCGACGCCAAATACCTGGTGTCGCCGGGTGTTATTCGGTTTCTTATATTAAATGAATTGATCGTAATTTGTGATTGTTATGGAATTTTTAATGTCTCATAATTTTCTGGTTATTTTGAGTTGTATTGATTTTAAATGGGTTGATTTTTTAGCTACCTCTTACCTTTTTGGATATTTAATTAATCTCTTCTAAGCGTAATTTACACTGGACAAATTTGTTGAGAAAGAAATAAATAGTTTGAAATTGAGATGTTTCTTGTATTTCGACAGTACTCTATTAAAGCAATTATAGTCAGTGCTTATGAAAATGATTTGGGAGACAGTCTAGGCAACGAAGTAGTAGAGTGTCGAGCTGCTCAAAACGGATGTAGCTGGTGCGATTTACAGTAGGAAAAACGAACGTTCCGAATGGACAATTCAATAGAATCATGTTTCCCCAATTTAGAAATTGCTTTGCGTACTTATTTAACTCTCACGATCACTAAAATGAGTTAAGAAACACTATGAATCAATACGTCCGAATTATATCGCTTTGATGAATATAGAATATGATCTCAGAAAAATTGAACGAATAGTATTATTTCTAAATTTACTCGAAATCTAGAAAAGAAACTTGGCAAAAGTTTTAAAAATAATAATTCCTAAAAATGTAATATACTTTGTATTAAATATAAACTTAAAAATATGTATTTAAAAAAAATAATTTGCCTAGTACCATCAGTTTTTAATTCTCAGTGTCTTATCAAAATTATTATAAATTGCCAGACAATCTCACTCATACTTGTCAGAGCCAAGCACGGCCTATAGTAAGTAATCTACTACACTAATTATACATAAAACTGTAACCTATAGCTGGCTGAGAAATAAATGTATTGGGTATTGAATTGTTCTTTTACCACCTTATATATAAGAAGCCATAGCAGATGAAGGGCTCTTTGAAATAATTTTCTACGGACCCCGACACTTGCTAGAATAAATAGGCTGGATAAACGTTCCGAACTCAATATTGAACATTGATAGGTTTTAATTATTTTTAGTTTGTTCAATTATCTAGCAGATATTGTCCGTAATGTGAAATATATTCTTAAAGCTATAGTAATATAACGTATCGCTTCTTACAAGTCATTTTAAAACATTTGGTGTAAAAGGTTGAATGCACCTGTTGTTTTAATTAACTTCGATTTCTAGCTCTTTGAATACGACAAAATTCTGATAAATATTCGCACCATTTAAGCAAATTTTTTCAATGTAGATTGGCTCCAGTATTTGCAGATGCTCAGCCAACATAATTAAAAATGCGTGGTAACTTTTTTGCTTTCTAATACTCTTTAAAGATAGCTGCTCGAAAATTCCAAGGATCAAAACAACAGATTACATGAAAGGTCCAGTGAAAAGCGGGAAATTTATCAAGCACTGGAAAGAATCCGTTGCTAAGGATCATATTTCACTAAATTCTTGTAGAAATAAATTTTAATTATAGCCAATGAAAACTCAATAGTTAATACATTATATAAATCATGCGACGTATATCATAGATGAAATTTGCTTTAGAAAAAATGTGCAATAGATCCTCATCTTTTAGGGAAATTTTTATTACTACATTAATTTTTTTTTTTAATAATTTTGAGCAATAAGAAAATTATTTATGGGAAAATCATCGGCCTTTGATGCAGAGTCTTGGTGCTTTATCTCTCTAATTTGATGATTTTCACCACTACGATTAGTTTTTCTTTCCTTGTAAACTTTCATAGCTTTCATATATTTTGGGTGATTGAACACGATTTTAAGGTTTTCGGGCAAAAATATTGCCCGGAATTTCGTTTTGGCACATTAACCAAATTTTGGCACATTTTTTAGCTTTTGCCCTATATCTCATAGAGTAAGCATTTTGCCACAAGCCTTTGTTATAGAGCGTGCAAAAAAATGGTCATATTTCGTACTTGTGAAATTCACCGTATTTTCGAAAATTGTGATACCTGTTGTAATAATTTATTACATTTTGCAATGTGTATGATATTAAAAAAACTGAAGAAGGACCAAAGTTTGGCCAAAAATTGCCCAGAAAACAAAGTTTCGTATTTTTGTCGGAACCTTTAATTCTTCTTTGTACTTTTGTAAATTTTTGTCTGAAAACATCAAATGGAGTGTGGGGAAAATCAAAGCTATTGAAAAACTTTCAACTGAAAATCCCAATATATCAAGCCCACTAGTTTTATTGTAATTAATATCTCTAGTTCTCAGACCAAAGAGACATTTTGTCAATCCTGTATAACAGTTAGTGTGTTTCAGTGAACAAACTGTACATTAATATAATAGTCTCGTTGTCTGTAGGAACTTAATAAAAGTCGAATCGTTAAAGTTTTTACTTCGGATTTAACTTTTATTTAAATTAGTTTTTGTGACGACTTGAGACTTATGTATATATATTTAGGGGTTGGCTGTTGCGTGACACCAACCAAGTTAGAATGATGTTCATATATGATGATGCTTTGAATGTGTGTGTGAATGTGTTGGTAATATCACCAATTTTATTTGCTGAACAAAATTGAATAACAATTTTTAGAATGATACTCAATTATACTAAACGTATTTTTAAATCCGACGTGTGTTTTTTTTTTACTTACTTATTCAAATATCACATAAAGTTCGATGCTTGTAGAGTAGGAAGGAGGTGGTAGACAACATTGTAATATAAATTTTCAATTTTCCTTTTAAATAATATGTGTTATCGTAAATACGAGATTAGAATGTTTAAATTATTGCCATATTAAGGGTAATTTTAAAACATCTTGTAAGTTTTGTGTACTTACATTGAACTTTAAAATTACTAATTATATGAGAATCGTACGTGAAAAAATTTCTAAAGGTAAAACTGAGTCCTATTATCTACAGAATAATACATTTAAAACACTAAGACTGTTTGTATTTAAGTATTATTTTAATTATAATTTTTTGAAAGAACCTAAACCTTCCATTCCTATATTGAAATGAATCTGAAGGTTGAGTACCTTGAAGACTTGTTGGTAGGAAGACAAAAAAGTGGTCATATAGATTATGTGTACGAATACGACTAGCGCCTTTAGCGACAAATGAAAAATTATAGACCTACAGTATATCATTGTACTTATACCGCGAAATTATTAAATAACGAAATAAAATCTTATTTAAATATAATAAAAAGGAATTAAAAATAAAAGGCACGTCCAAATAATTTACTCCGAATAGTTTTTTTTTTCATCCTCACACTATGACAGACAGGAACAAATAAATATTTCCTGATCGGTAAATTTTATCTATTTTTTCTAAGAAAATTTTATAGAATTATCGTTAATTTCATTTTTAATTAACATCGATCAATTGTATTTTTTAATTAAATTACATTTCAAAGATTCCAATAGTGCTCACTATGAGCTTTCACATCGATAATTAATCTAACTCCGCCTCCGTGCACATAGCCTATGATGTATAACATTTCAGGAGGATGGAGTAGACTACAGGCTTCCAATCTTGCAATAATGTACAAAAAATCAAATGGACATACTCCAGCGCTTCAGAAACCGATATGTTATATGTTCAACGTGTCTCTGAAGGCGAATAAATTTCCGTTTTATAAGATGAAAGCCGCACGAAAAGTCTGATAATTCGAAAGTGACAGAAACTTGCGGTGGATTTTTGGAAATGATAAAATAATACACCAACTTTAAAATACTCGAGCGTGCCAGGTTTTCATACAGGTTGTATTTGATTGGCATTGATTGGCGAAAAAAATTTTTCAGTTGACGTTTCTTCTTTACAAGTTTGTGCATTTCTCACCCCTTTACGTCACGCTCAATCATCATAATATTATTTCCGTCATCCGTGAATTATTTCCTACAAAATATTCAGTCGTGGTCGAGAAAGTCAGGGTGGAGTTTTTTTTGCTCTAAATTTATGATCCTAACATACATTAATCTGACTAAAAGTACCCTAAATTTCTATAAGTAAAAGTACATCCTATTATGTATATTATTATACTGCCAGAAGATTAGGATAGTTTGTTTTCAAGTCTTATTTTAATAATATATGATTATTTTGTACTCGTGATTTATTTCACCCATGATTATTTTTTCGTGTGTTTTACAAGAACCTAGAACTTTCATACCTGACATAAACTAATATAAACTAAATATAAATCTGAAAGTGAACTAATATAAACTTTCTATCCCTACAATCTCAAAATCCACTTTCAATGAGACTTAGTGATACAATATCGATTCTTCGATTTTACCTTAAGTAGAATAAGAATCAAAAATTAGAAATAAATAATTCTATAAGACATTCTGTTATGCAATATACGTTATAATTTATGCCATTTTCGCGTATGAAACAATCTATCTATCCAAATAAAATATTCAGAAGGTGATGAAATTTGATATCGGCAAATGCAAGCAAAATATTTTTTTTTGGGAAAACTCTTTTAGAAACCATTCGTTTTCATGATAGGTTTGTGATAGCAAAAATTTCATGACATTTGAATAATTATTTTTTGGGTTATTTGTTATAAAAAATTGAAATCAATGCTATGCCAAAAGTTTAAAAAAAATTATAATCTTCATGGGCCTTGAGAGAAGATAAAAATTTTCTAGTAGTGCACATTAAATGTTTTATTGAAGATAGCCTTGTAATTGCAACACAACGTTTTATAAAACAAAAGTTATAAGTTTAAATGAAGTACCATTTTTTCATGGAAATTACTGCAATATTTTAAAATTAATTGTCAAAATAAGTAATAATTAATCGTATAATCTGTGATGTCTCTTATAATCTCATGTTCATAATAATTTATTGGTAATAAATTTTCATATAATTTAATATTATTTTTTATTCAAATTGTAATGATTATACACACATATATATATATATAGAAAGCTACTAAAAAACGAAGAATAACATGAACCCACACATTCTTTATGCTATGCTTGCTTGCTTGATGTTGCTGCTGCTTTGATTTGATTTGGTTTGCTTTGCCTGTTGTCTACACTCACTATATTTACTAAGATTTCTAAAGTAAGCAACAAGCAAGCCAAGCATTGATTTTGTGCTGCGGCTCTGTATAAAAATAATAAATTGATGGGGAATGTTGATTTTTAACTATTGATGATATGCATGATTATTTTAGACGGCTATTCAACATTCACATATAAAGATCAGTTCACATCCAGTCTAGATATTATACAAGGTAGCCCATTTTAATCAATGGACCCAAATTCCTTTGTTTAAATGGTTCAGGCAAAAGTTGTTCCGTACAAAAAGGCTTATGTTGTAGAGCTGTTGTGTTCAAGATCTTTAGTTGGAGAGGCCATGGGGTGCGTTAGTTTTCACACCGTAAGTAAGAAGGTTACGTAATTTGATTTTTAGGGCTCTTTACCTTCAAATGACCTATGGGAGGTCATAAAAACTTTTTTAGTTATCGGGATCAAAAATAGGGCTTTTATAAAAAAAATACTCTGATCTTGAAATGACCAAAACAAATTTCATGAATAGGCTGCCCTTTTGTCTGAACCGTTTTTGCATACCACGCATAGAAACGGAGTAATTTCGATCCATCGATTTGAATGCGTTACCTTGTATGTTTTTAGAAGAGTGGAAAGAGAATTAAAATTTGTCAAAGTTTACAATAAATTTTAAGGTGAGTCAATGACAGGCAATTTTTCCGGAAATGGCAGACTTATTACAAACTAATGAAAATTACCTAAAAATAAAAACTTGGTACGGTCTGGAAAATGTTACTAAGTGATGAAAGTATTTTAAGCAAGTGAAGATAACTTACAGAGTTTATTACTTAGATAATCGATATATGATTAGGAACCAATGTTTAAACCATGTTTAGTCAATAGTATTCATAAAATAGTCTAAATATCTAGTCTATACAGTTATAAACACATGTATAATAATAATATGTATTGTAATTATATATGTACTTATTAGTTAAATTTGAGTTAAAATTGTGTTGAATTCAAACATTTGATGAAAAAATGTTCAAAATATAAGTTGATTGTTTTACCAAAACATTTTTGGTTTTTTAATTTTCCTTCTACCATTATGGGTCATGGACCCATTGGACTGTTTTTGCTCACTTACGAACTTAAACTTACTTTTTAGTTCCGGAATATTCAATCAAGATCTTTTAGTTTTTCGGACGGACGGCGCATGAACACACAGATGAACGGACAGACGGACAGACAGAAATTGATTAATTAGGTGATTCTATGAATACCTATATCAAAATTTTGTTTGTACTTCAATGTTTTCTAGAGTTACAAACTTTATACTAAAATAAATATATTCTGACATATTTAATATGCCGAATATAAAATGATATAAAAACCTTGCATTTAGATAGATAGAAAGTCCTAGCAGGTCAGAATTTAATCAAAATAAATAAAAGTAGCAATAAAACATCAAAACCAAAAGGTCGACCGATTTGTAAAGTGGAAAGTCATGCCAGATAGATATTGTAACCAGAAATATACTTATATGTACAGGGTAGGATCCGTGTTCTGTTATAAGGTATAATCAATTCTATCGATTAAAACAAATACTAAGAGTAGTTTGTCAAGTGTTTGAAATTGTACTTTTTCATATTTCAAATAAACCTGCTATAATTTTTCACTTGAACAAATACTATAACAATTTGATTCGTACGTTTATATGATGTTTTTTGTCAATTGACAGCTATTATATACCCAAACTTTATAGCAACATTTCGTTTTGTTTTTTGATTTGTATCAATTTTGAATCAGTATTCCACGTGTTTATTTCCAGACAAACCACCTGTTAATGATGCGGCTTACTTGGTGCTTCATTTACGTAATTTCATGATTTTTTTACTACGGATAGTTTGTTATTTTTTCGAATTCTTCCACAAATTTGACATCTCACTACATGGTCATTATTTAGTCTCAGTTAAGAATGAAGGAAAGGCAGTTATGAAAGAAGGAAATATATGAAGATTAGTGTCTACTGACGATGGGAGAGGGAAAGTTGAAGACCTAATAATTGAAGGGAAATCGTTCCAAGGTATGACCTTTTTCAAATACTTGGATGACGAAACTGATAATGAAGCGAGAACATCTACTGTTATAAAAGAAATAATAAATGCAGGAAATAACTGAGAACTGGACATTGACAATAATAGATTAAATTAAATTACTAAGATTTAAAAGAAAAGTGATTAAAAGAATATATTGACAAATTATGAGAACAAAAGATGAAGGATACGAAATAGTTCAGACATTGAAATAATCCTAACGCACAATAACTTCGTAATATTCATAAAATCTAAAAGAGTTAGATGGTTCGGCTACATTATCCGCATTGAGGACCTACAAATGCTAAAAAACCTAATGAAATCAAAAATCTATTCGCCGAGAAAAAAAGAAATACCATGACTTAGATGGATGTAATTCAGACCCTCAAAATCATAAAAATAAATGGATTCGGGAACAAGGTATAAGACAGAAATGCATGAGAACTGAGGACGCCAAGGTCCATCAAGGGCTGTCGTGCTATTTGGTTTGATTAGTTCTGTACTATGTTACAAAGTATATTCCAAGCTTTCGATTGCTATGAAGTGTTGCATTACACATTGTGTTTTACTTTTATTGCTAAAAATTTAGCCTGGAATTTCTACCTAACCAAACGGCCTTTTTTGTTTCTCATATTAAGTGGAATATCTACAAGTTATGACCCTGGAATTCTATTACAGGAAATTTATTGATGCCAAACCTTCTTTTATATGCTAAGTACTAAAATATTTATCTATTTATTTTGTGTGCTTCACAACAACCCCACCTGAATGATGAAATTTAAAAAATAACCATATTAATGTTTATTCATATAAAAGTGATGCGCCAACGGCTATGGAAAGGATATTTACTGTTCTAAAACTTATTTACTCCGCAAATCACTTTATACTTGATACTGCGGCAACGTAGGATCAAAAATCCACCGATAAACAATACCTATCATGTCATAGCTGTGATAAGAACCTTTAAATGGCTACTATAAAACTAGATAGAGCTTGATTGGAGCTGGCAGAGTGTGAATTTCATTATCGATATTATCCAACATTATAACTGTTATATAATATTTTGGTCTATTTTGATTTACGGAAAAAAAATTATAAAATTTAGGAATTTTGTTCTTATATAAAAAGATTAATTATTTTCAAATTATCTTAATACAAATACAAAACACTTTATAGGAAATGTATTTCAAACATATGTACAGAATACTATATTTGATACTAGATCAAAATATGTATACTTGTATACTTGTATTTGAAATAAGTTACATTTGTGAATCAGAGAAATCAATCCGGGGTAACGGTCAATTCTATCTAGTTAAGAAATAGATATTAAATGTACTCTTTATTGATACGAAACAGGCTTTATAATGAATCTCATTTGACTGGCTTGTAGAAAGAATATAACGAAACAAATGTAATATATAACCTATACAGTTTGTATAGGCCGACGTGTACATAACACTGTGTCTTCTTGAAACGATGATGAGGTCCTTCTTTCATTAAACAGGTCACGCGATCTTCATCATCATCATCATCTTTTTCAATCATTATCAAGTACTTGTGTTGCTTTTAATAATAATTCTGATTTCATATAAATATAAATATAGTCAAATTCAATGATAATGTCTTTTAACGTTGGTAACTTAATAGATGGTTGATAAGTTAGGTAATTTATAATATAATTGAATCGGTCATTTCAGAAACCTATTAAATTACATTTTTTTCCACCGAAGTGATGAAAATCATTCATCAAAGGTGGATGCGTATTCTGGGTATAAAACACGTAAATCCTTCCTCTTCAATTAATACCGCGTAAAAGAAGTTCATTGTATAAACAACTCCAGTCAAGCTCAATATTTACATTCAGAGAGCTTAAAAAGAGGAGATGTTTTCGAATTTAAGAAATGGTGGCCAAATTATTATAGAAAAACATTTGTCAAAATTTCCAAAAGAACAAAAAAAAAAAAAAAAAATAATAATAAATAAAAATAATGTCTTTGACATACATGAGCTTTCAGTATGATTCAGATAATAAAGGTGCTATTATCTGATTTGATAAGACATTTTTTAGAACTCAAATACTTAATTAAGCATAAAAAGTCCTCTAAAACTTGTTTGTTTCACTAATGACTAAAGAGGATTTGTAATGACCGATTCAATTTCATTGTCTATAAAAATAAAGAAATACGGCAGGTAGTTAATTCCTTGAAAATCTAAGAGATGGCGCTCTTTACATCGCTAATGTTTTAATCAGTTCATAGCAAATCAGAACCATTGCTATGACCCAAATGGAAAAAATATCTGCGAGATGGGTAATAGATTTGCTCTTAACTGAGAACAAACACATCAATGTGGTCTCTTCTTTTAGAGCGCATGCGTCGTAATTGAGATGCGCAGGCTAGTAACTGTAGATAAAACACGGATACACCACTACACTCCTCATGAAACGAAACATTAGTCAAAACAGAGGAATATTAAAGGCGAGCGGGCTTCAAAGAAGGCAAAAATGATGAAATCTGAAAGGTGGTAATTACTATATTTTACTAGAAGCACGTTGTATTATCTTTATTGACTATTTGGAAAAGGGATAGACGATAACTGGATAGTATTACGTCATGATTTGAGATAAATGAGAAAATAAAAGAAAATCGCCTCATTTGAAGATAAAAAGCAGTTACAAAGTTTAAAATTTAACAATTTAAGTTTGAATTGAGAGACTTTTCACCATATTCATGGATCTGATGCCGAGTCACCGAGGATCTGACACTCAGCAGACAACGATTTGCATAAAACTGAGGAGGTCAATGGATACTTAAATGTTTATTTTGAGGAACAACCATAATCATACTTTTCTGACCGCTTAAAAAAAGTTTGAGGGATATCTTTCAGAGTGTATGCTACCAGAAGGAAATTATTTTAAAAAATTAAAAAAATATTTACTCAAAAAATTTGTTTTACTAGCTATTGCTATCCCAAAGCCAATGTAAATAAAAACTTTTTGTCAAGCTCCAAAAAAAGTAAATTTCTTATTAAATTTGACGAAACTTTTTTCTTTTAAAGATCGAGATATCATTTAGATATCTGGAAAACTTTGCATGAAAATAAAAAGTTTAACAACAAAATTATTTGAGTCTTCAATAAATCGAATAAAGCTAATAGAAAAAGTACAAAGTTGTTAGTTTAGTGTCTACAAAACGTAGTCATTGTTCTTCATAAGTTCACAGTCTTTTAACTAGTTGAAAATAGATCAAAATTTTATAAATGCTTTTAAATATATAAAATACTATCCAGAAATAAGTATGTAAGAAGTTCTAAATGATGACGTTATACCAAATATACTTGTTTTTTTAATCAATATATGTAATTATGATAAACACGAGAAAACTATTCACACTCTTAAAAAATTATATATTATTATAGCATTAATTATTTACAAGTTGAATAATATCAACAAGTTTTTAGTATTTATAAATATCTTTCTTATTACAAAGATATTTCTCTCACACAAGAGAGCTGTTTTAACATATTATAGTATAAGTTGAAAATAACGTTTTAAAAGACGCTGATTAACGCTGGAATGTATACGTCCTAAACGTATTCTTTTTTATTTTAACAAATGTATCGTTATTTAAATATCTGCTACATTTATAGAGGATAGAGTACTCTGATGCTTTTTTAGATCTATAATTTTTTTGTCTTTACTCATTTCGTTAAGAAATTTATTAATTTATCAATTTTTTTCGCAAATAAAATAAAATATAATTATATAATTAATTGCAGTTGACACCTAATTAATAGATTTTCTATAGAAACTCTTCCAAAAGATTTTGTTTGTTTGTTTATTTTTTTTAAACCTTAGTTTTTATTTATGGCTGCCACAGAAAAACAAAACCGTATGTAGTTTAATTATCAGGTGAATCTTTTTTTTTTCTTTAGCGAATTTAGCGGATACCGAGATGAAGGAGGGGGTCAGTATCTTCTAGATAAAGATATGTCAGCCTCAGTACTTGTCTCGGCTGCAAGATAGATGAGGAAAACTTTCGGCGGAAAAACGTGATTCGCATGCAGGTTAGAACGGCATTTGGTATTCTATAGATCTTAGGCCTGAGTACGGCTTCAGGTTCTTTGAAACTCTTTTGTGCACATTGCAAACACTGAGACCGAAACCATATGCATGCCTTAGGCGTAAAGAACACCAAATTCCATTCCTACTTAGCGTACAGATCACGTTTTTCTGCAAAAATCTACCTTGCAACTGAAGTGAGTACTGAGGCCAACATATCTATATTTGGAAGCTACTGATTCCCTACACCATATTGGTTATCCTGTTTAATCGCAAATGAAAAAAAGTAAATCGCCTGATAATTAAACTAGAAAAGTCTTCGATCTAAATCAAAATTTTATAAAAATAAAATCATGGCAAAAAAACACTAAATAGTTTTTTAAAAACTCGCTAGGTGACTTAACAGCTAGTTATTAAAATATTGTAAAAAAAGAATTGTTATCAACCATATTCCCTAAATTTTTTGATCAAAATATTTTTATAATATCGTATGAATCACACAAATAAATATATTACTATTATTATAACGCTAATTTTCATCAACAAGTAAAATAAATTTTTAAATAATTTTAATAATATTAGTAAATCATTTTATATTTATTTTTATTTTATATTTATTTAAATGTTAATAATTTCGAATGTTTGTTTTAAAATTGATATATACTATAATATTAATATCATAATAGTCATATTTTATACTTAAAGATAATACACATTTTATTCTTCTCACTTTTCAAAAGTTCCCTTCCGGAAACATTTTTGAGGCATGTCTAGTATTACCATTTATCTAAATGCCAAGACCTCTGACATTGTCTAATTTATGCATAAGTAACTTGTAGTTTCAGCTTTCATAAGATACGTGCACCAAATATATATCAAAGTAAAGGCTTCGAAGATTAGAATAAAAGGATCTAGCGTCAACCAGCCCCTATTGCAAGCATGTAGAATATATCAGAAGTAAATTATTCTATGACTTGAATATATTACATATAAATGAGCCTTTCATTTATTGTACTGATAAAAAATTTATGAAAGTTTTCTATTAGATAGATTTAAACAATTTATTCCGAAAGGTTTAACTATTGGTGCTATCATAGACAGATTAACTGATTATATTTAGCGTCATTACTTTTATTCAAATGCATTTAAGATATTTGATTGATATTAGAATTGATATACATCTTTTTATCAAACACAATGACCTAAATATAAAATAAAATTTTTAACTATAATGATTTTAATTCAAGTATAACCTCTAAAAATGACTTTAACTGTATATTTTAACTGTATGTCTGACATGCATTGACAACTACCCAAAGATATACCTATTATATGTTTTTAGTAATATTATCATTGAAATTGTTTCGATTAAATATGCTTCAGTTTTATTTAACAAAAAACTAACGTTAGCAAAGCCATAAAAAGTATCAAGTGTGAAGATTTGTCAAGTTTCATACATTTTTGCCACAATATGACATGCAGTTTCAATAAACTGCATGTCATATTGTGGCAAAAATGTATGAAACTTGACAAATCTTCACACTTGATACTTTTTATGGCTTTGCTAACGTTAATTTTTTGTTAAATAAAACTGATATATATATATATATATATATATATATATATATATATATATATATATATATATATATATATATATATATATATATATATATATATATATATATATATATATATATATATATATATATATATATATATATATATATATATATATATATATATATATATATATATATATATATATATATATATATATATATATATATATATATATAAAATAATATATATATAAAACTGATATATATATATATATATATATATATATATATATATATATATATATATATATATATATATATATATATATATATATATATATATATATATATATATATAAATCAATTGCTGTGCGTTAGTCTCGCTAAAACTCGAGAATGGCTGGATCGATTTTGCAAATTTTGAAATATTTCTTAAAGGTCAGGGAAGGTTTAACCGGTCAGAAACATAAATAATAAGTAACGGAAAATACTATAAATGACAATTTAATTTTCGAATACAAAATGTTTCTAGCTGTAAAACAATTTTTTTTCTTTTTTCTCACATGTTACAAATCCTATTAGCATCATTTCTATAGAAACCAAAATCTAAATTTGAAATTCAAAATAAACTTCTTTATCTCGCTTCTCACTAGCAGTATGTTGAACTGTCAACTGTATTAAGTGTGCATATCGCATTGTTCAAGTATTACCGGAATCATTCGAGGTTCAGGAGTTCCATATATCTTTCATCAAGTGTATGAGTACCATAGCATAAATTATCGGGTGAACGCGGTACCGTGTGTACCCCACCAAATATCGGGTAAATATCGGGTGCATATAATATACCGGGTGCACATCGGGATTTCATGCATGCGCATGTAATCGATGTAATATCATTTAATAAAATGGGAAAATTAACACAGTAACGCGTGAACTAGGCGTTCTGCTTTAAAATATAAATTAATATCATTATCTATTTTGATTTGCCTCAGCTTTTTATTATTTAGAAATAGAGTGTTGAGAATATGTTGTTATACTTAGAAAATGTTGATGTTGATTAGAAATATATGGCAAAACGATTTTTGCCGGGCCAGCTCGAGACGCTAGAGTCATCCCATCGTTGCCAATTTTTGAATAATTAATGTCAAAAGGTATAAACAAAAATTTCTACGTTTAGATTCTACACTTCCAAGTATGTGCATTTTCTAAAAGATTCTAAGAAAACTGATTTTCTGGAACGTCTTTAAGATAAAATGTTTTTGTACATAACTAATTATGTTTTCAGAATATTTTTAACGTTATTGCTTTTTGAGATATTGTGTAGTTTAAATTATGTAGCTTGATTGGAAAGTAAATATTTAGATTTAATGAATTCATTTATTTTACTTTTATCATTTTCTTATTTTGTTTGTCTTATTTTTAGCTTATAAATTTTGTTCTTCAATCAATTTTTGAACTTCTCTCATGGATAAATAGTGTTATTTATATTTATTTTTTTTGAAACTATTTTTATTAATAAAAGACATGGTTTTCAACTGCATCATTCTAGAGAATTCGTCGTGTAGTCTTTGTTTGTAAATATTTCAACAAAAACCATGGTTTTGTATATTTATTAACAATTTGGTTAATAAACTGTAATTTTTTGGAAAATAATAAAGCTAGAGGGATTTTAGTGAATGTCATATACAGTTTCTTTGCCAACTTTAATTTCAAATGGGCTACCCACATAATGGCTAATTTTGTTCTGCAGCCGTCTGCAGCACAATGCCTTTCAGCGCCATAAGTTTCAGAAACATATAAAAAATATTTTAGTAAACAACTTGTAATTGAAACATTAACACCTTATATGTGAAAAATTTTTTTATTAATCTGAACTTTAAACAAACTTTGATAATAAACAACGAAAATAATTATATAAATACAAATTTGTTTAGTAAATTTAAACTTTGTAAGCAAATCTAGTAACATTATTTTGTATATATAACTGTATGTCTTAATTTTCTAATTATTTGACGTTGAGGCACACAGAGGCTCAGCGCTGCACGACACAAGTTAGATGAAAAACACCCCATGTGTAGCACCCAGGTAGATTGTGCATAGATACGGAGAAAATATATACGACGAATGTTGAATTTAAACATAAATTATTACCTACATGTTTTCCAGTGATATAATTTTTCAAAGTAACTTGTAATAGAAAAGTTTTGGAAAGAAAAATTTATCTATATTTTTTGAAATGAATCAACACACTTTTCATAAAAAAATTTTTATAAGTTTTTCAGTTTTTTTTTTTTTGTTTGTTTGAAAATTTTTGTGACACCCGAGTCACAAAATTTGTGTTTCATAAAATTGATTAAACATTTGCGTTAAATGGTCTAAAATTATTCAAGATTGTTATATTTTTCAGTAGATTTTCTATAGCTACATGTCTTAACTGTTAGACACTTTTGCATTTGTTTGAAAATTTGCTAACATAAATCAGGAACAAGTGAAGAAATGAACAATGTTAATTATTTAAATATGGTTCAGTATCAATGTATGAACTATTTTTGTCGTCATTAATAAAATACACTAATATGCAGTTTATACAGCTATGACATTTCTCTTAATTGACCGAATACGCCATCCAAAATTTAATCCAAATTTAATTTTAAAAATGAACTATTTCAAAAATTTATTTATTCTATGAGTACCCATGCCAATATTTAATTAGTGCTTTTATTGAAGTAATACTCTTTTAGGCATGTTTGGCGTGGGAATAACGCTGATGAATGCGAGACGAGAGCGTTACGAAAAGTATGATCGGGTGACGTGAATTGAAATTTAGAGGGAGACAAGTTAGTGAAGATAGAAAGAAAGTAATTAGTATCTAAGATGATGTATTATAGATAAAGCTTAGGCTACGTGCTATAGTTTTTAAGTTGACTTGTATTATTATTATTATGATGTAAATAAAGACTAATTAATTTGAATTTGAGCTAAAGAAGTTTTACTTCAGTCGTGTGGTATAAAACAAAAGCGTATTTTTTATTTTCTAGCGTTAAAAAATTAACAGATGTATTTCATTAATTTTAGGTATAATTAAATAAACCAGCTGCATGTTTTTCTTACCTTCATAAAAATATGTAATGGTATTTTTTTTGTTAAAAATTAAATCATACATTTTATGACAACTTAATGATTGTAGATAATTACTAGAAGATTAGAATTGAAATATTGACTTTTGAAGCTAATTGTATATTCATATTATAATTAACAATAAATTCATATTATTCATATATGTGTGTTTGTTTTAATGTGCGAATGAATGTATTTAAACGTATTTACATAATTTGTGTTTGTGTTTGTATGCTGGTAGTATAGTTAGTAGTATGTGTAGTCACTTACTTACCCCGGGCGCCAGCCCCCGCGCCCCCTTCACCATTTGAAGTTGCTTGAATTTGTACAGCTTGTGGAATTTCTATAAAATAAATTAAAATAAAATGTATACACATACATATATATGAAAAAAAATGTGTAAAAATCTTACTTATGCACGGTGCAATATGGGATCGACTTTGTTGATAACCTTTGGCACAACGATTGCACGTTAAACCAGTAACACCATCTTTACATGGACATTGACCGGTTGCTTGATGGCACGTTTTACCAGATGCTCCAATTGGGTGACAATCGCATGCTGTAAACAAAGAACAAATTATTAATAATTATTGAATGCATTACAAAAGAAATTAATCAATAAGGCATAATATTAAGGTTACTGAAGGCGTATGACTTGGTCTACAAAATTCAGTAAATTGTTCGAGATCCTAAATAGCGTTTTTTTTCTCGGAAAGCTTTAAAAAAATCACTAGATGGTACCACCTCGGGGAGTACAAGTATTTTAAATTTCAATAAAAATCAATCCCTTTTGCTTCATTTTTTACCCCATAGAGGGCTGTTTTTTTTTTTTTTAATTTTCGACTATTTAATTCGTTTTTATCAATAGAAGATAATGATCTAAAACTCAAAATAAATAAAATTAACACAGAATAAATTGACTTTATGAGAAATATAATGAATACAATTTTCACGCGAAAGCCAAATACCATTTACAACATTTCAACAACTAAGAGGGATAATTATTAAACCAAGAATAGATGAAAAATTTAATTAATTTAAATTCCACCTGGTAAACATTTGTGCTTAATTTCATCAAAATCGGAGATGTGTCACATGTTCAAGTCAAGATGTTTCAACTTTGTATTATTAAGATTAGTTTTATTTACTCTTTTTAACATCTAAATTTCTTATAAATCGAGTGCATTTTTATAAAAAACTTTAATTTCACTAATTAATTTTACCTTTAAGCAGCTTTCGTAATATTGGTTAAACCGATGAAAATAATTAAAAATCCTCCTGGCTAATTCATTTTTATAAAGAAATCGTCCATTATAAGCCTACAATCTAAGATGCGTAATTTAGACCAATTCTTCACTTAAATACCAATTTTCTAGTTTACGGTTTTATTGTATTAAATTTAATTAAAACTACATTAAATATTAAATTTTAATTTAAAAAAATAATTAATGTGTGGGCACAATTAAACTAAAAGTTAACTTTGTTAATCGTTCATTCCTTAATTAGAAAATTAACTCCGATAATTGGTTTAAATTTTTGAAATTTTAACGCAAGTTAAAGTCAATCGTTAAAGGTTAATCACTTATACTCATTAAGGCTAGAAACGTGAGTCAAAATTGTACAAATTTTTGGAAAAATCACTTTGCCTCTATTAGAATACAAAGTGATCACTTAAGTATGGTCAAGTATTTGATTCAATTTTATTACTTTAAGTAGCAGTAGTAATGTCCTTATCGTAAAGTAATTAATTTGGATCGTCTGTTTATCGAATATCTATCTCATCATTGACCAGCAGAAACGAAAAATTATATGAAATGTCACTGTTTGTAGGGACATGCAATTAAAGTTACGATGGCGTGACTTCCAAACTTTTTGAAACGTTCTATAATTTAGTATAAAAATGCTATTTTATTAGGATAATAAGTACTTTTTATGAGATTATTTTATTTAGAATTGCTCTTGGTACATAGTTTTGATGACGCTTTGTGGAGAAAAACAAAAAAATTTCAGAAAAAAATAACTACCTTTAAAAAATGAACTTAAAAGTAAAAAATAATTTTTAGTTATAGCTTCTATAAATAATTTTATTGTGACCAATTACGTTTCTCAGTCGACGTCAATCAATTTAATAGCTAAGCATAAGATTGGCGCCGACTTCGAAAGGTAATGGGTCACAAGGAAATTATGAAGTTTATAATTTAAAATAATTTTTAACTGTTTAGTTCATTTGTTTGAAGGCGATAGTTTTTGTTTTAAGTGTTGTATACAACCACGAAAAATTTTGAATGAAATTTAATTACTAAAAATTGTTTTTGTCCCATCTCTCCTATTAGGGACATCATATCTTGGTTTCTTTATCATGGTACCACAATTTATACTTTCCAACAAAATAAACAATCATCAAAACCTGTTCATAAATGACGAAGTTATCGGCGAACACACAAAATATGTAGGTCGTATTGAGAAACCTCCTTTTTTTGAAGTCGGTTATAAAACAGTTTTAACAGAATGCCAACATACCAACAAGCAACCAATGTAACGGAACGGAATCAATTAACGAAAGCTAATAAAAAGTGTTAACATTTCTTGAATTAACTTAAAAGTTAATCCGTTAAGAAGATTGTTAACTTCGTTAATTAATGATTAACGAATTAACGAGTTAATGGCCACCAATGTGTATTACTCAAAATTATTTGAAACTTGCTTAAAAATTTGTGTCTTTACCGTTTTTTCAAAAATCCATAATATTTTTTTATTATCTTTTTTTGGAATTTTGTGGCAGGCTGAAGGCAATCTTATAAAATTCTTATAAAAGAGCACCAGTATTGTGTATTTAAGGGGATTGTAATATATTACAGAAGCACACTCCTTAATATAATATCTTTCAATTTTCCTTCAGTAATATGTTACAATCCGCCTTAAGATACGTTTCTTTACGTCATATAAATATAATAAAACTTAATTGAATAAACAAACATTTTTTAGGTTGATTAAAATGAAAATTATATTTTTGTTGATCATAAAACAGAGTGAATTTATAATATTTGTCTAATAAAATAATTGTTGATTAAAATAAGAATAAAAATGGTTAGGTATGTATGTGTGTACCTATGAGAGGTCTATGAATATAAATATAATAAAGATTTTAATATTATATTATAGTAAGTAAATATACACACACTGCACAGCATCTCAATCTCCTGACGATGATCTTCTTGTTCAGAGTTTGTTGTTGCAGCAAGTATTCTACCATGGTACAGTCATCAACATTTTAAACAAACCAGAAACACGAACAGATATTTGTATATACAATATTACTTACTTACTATATATAAAATAATACTGGAGCCAATTAGCAACCAAGGATAGAATAATATTTAAACGAATTAATTCAAGCTTTTAACAGGCTGTGTGAGTGTAATCTTATCAGAAACCTCACGACCGATTTGGATGACCAGTTTCAAAAATAATAGATTGTTTAAAAAAATTTTTATTTGGATATTTAATTATATTCAAATATCTGCAAACTATACAATTTTTTTTTTAAATCTATTAATTTCTCTTCTCCCTTTTTTGGGTGTGTATGATGTTTTTAAACTGATGAAAAAATTGCTGAAAGCTACACGTAGAAGAAAAATAAATAAATTTGTATAAGTATATATTAATTGAAAAAACCGACTTCAAGGAAATTCACAAAAGGTGAGATTTGGAACTGCCTTTGGTACAAATTTTTTCGAGTTTGCCAAAATTAATTTTCATCAACCTCAAGACGGCTGACTGATCAAAAAATTTAGAGATCGGATAACATTAAAATATTATATACCATCTACCCTACGCCACGGCGAGATTTAAAAATAATTGGACTAAGAGCAAGTGGGATCTTTGAGTAACGATATGTCAGTATAGGTGTACATTTTTTAAGTGATTAATCGTAGTATGCGAAGTACAGAAACCACGTTTTGGTAGGAATCAACCGTGCACATCATCAACTTATATCCATTTGAAATGGCTGAGAATTGGGTTTTGTCAAAACGGTAAAACTTTGAAAAAAAAGTTCGAATAAAAGTCTTAGGGTTATAAATTTTACATAAAAAAGTTGCTTTGTCTCTTTTGATTATTATTTAAAATAACGGAAACATGAATACATTTCACATAAATTTGGTGTACGTGTAGGGTAAACTTGCCAACAATGAACCAATTTTTACTTACATCGATACATACTCATTGGAAACCTTGTAGTTTTGACTTGCAATTTCTGTATTCCATTGGACACTAATTATCAATTTTTGTAAGATATTTGAATTTTTTTTAAAGTGGCCGGTTCACTGAGTACTGGGTGTTGGATACAATAAACCAGCGAACCAGTACACAGTGAACCATGGTATAAATAATAAAATAAAAAACACATTTTCTAAACTCCTTAGACAACAAACCTAAACTTAAACCTCAAACCTGTTTGTGACTACCAAAAAAATGTTAATGATACAACACTTGTGCTATATTTGAATGTTAAGTACTGAATGACATGAAAACCTAGTGTAATCTCAGTCTAAATTGATATAATGATTGTCATTTTGTAGCTTGTTTTAATTTCTTTACAACTTTAGTAAGCTGGTGTACAGCTGCCATGATCTCAGGAGTAAAAAAACTAGGTTCACTGTGTACTTCTTTCTGATGTTTCACTTTTCGAGATGAGGCATTAATTACTTTACGGTTAAATTTTCAACATAATTTAATATTTAAAAAAATAATTTGACATTATGATCATATAGTATGCGTAAGGGACTGGAACAAAAATTTTGAAAAAAAATGTTTTTTAATTTTTTACCCACAAATTTTGTTTTGAAATGCACATTTTTTACCGAAATGTTTTGAAATGCACACCCGTTCAAATTACCACAAGTGGACAATATTATACGCGTTAGGTAAATAAATGCTCCTCTAATGTTGTACCTGTTTTGTTACAACTATGGATATTTATTTTAATGGTTAATACATAAAGTTCACTGGACGTACGTCACTGTTTTACAGTTTACTCTACATATAAATTATTTATGATTTGTAAAAACTTCTAGACATTCTGGCACCGTTATTTTTTATAATATCCAAAAAGGCAAAAATCCTTTGCTAACTTTTTCCCTTATGACACAACTTAATAATAACTTTTTTTATTCTGCTATTAAAGTCATGATCTATACGATCATATGTACGATCAACTACCTTGTCAAAATATTCCTGAAAAGAAGAAAAACTAATTTTCTTATTTTTGGTTAAAGTTAATAGCATATGGACACTTTTATCCCAACAGCAAAGGCTATGCGGTAAATTCAAAACGAAAGACAATTATTAACATACTCTAAAAACAATTTTACCAATATATAGACCTTGTAAGGTGAATAAACATTTCCTTTTAATTTTACCAAATTTAAAACTAAAATATTTTATTTTTCCGAAAAAGCAGCAGTTGTCATTATTTCTTTTATTTGATAATTTTAAATCTAAAAAGTGTTTTCTAAATAAGAGCTATAAAAATTGAGAAAAGTAGTTTTTTTTTGTAAAAACAAAAAACAACTTTTTTATCTTATAAAATAGGATAATTTTGTTGTTCAATTGTTTTTTATTTATAAAAATTAAACGGAAATCCTGATCGAGAATTTATCCAAAAACGTTTAGTATGTTTTTGTGGAATGTATAAAACACTTGGACAATTCTATTATCATATCGTTGGTTCTGACCAAATAATTGGCGCCAGTATTAACATTATCTAACATCCATATACATATTACATTGGTAGAACAATGTATCAAGGTATGGAGGAAGGAAGACACATTACACATAGTAGGTACCACAATAATATTATATATCTTTACGAAACGAACGGAAGGCAAATAAGTACCCACTTCACTTTAAAATATTCCGTAGAAATCATTGATGCAATAACTAACAACATTATATTTAGTTGAGCGCGTTAAGTGATCAGTTTCTCTCTAGTCTACATCATCAAATGTATTGTTATCTTTGTTTGATGCATATATAGTTACCTTGAAATTATTATAGGTATTAGAAGATGGAAGATAATAAAAAACCACATATAAGAGGAAGCGCTACATGAGTTTCACAATCCAAAATATCCGTGAGTAGAAAGAATTATTTGATTTTTATCCGCAATAATTTTTGAACCTCAGCATACATTTAATTTCTCGTGAAAATTGTACCAAAAATTAAAGCAGTTTAAGGTAATGGAGCTAAACGAAATTATAAACACATTCTATGGCTACTTTTAGAGAAAATAAATAAAATATCGCGAAATGTTAATTTTTTTATACCAGTCAAGCTAGCAGAGCAAAGTATCCAAAATTGAATTTAATTATGCTCAAAATTAGGTTCCTTTTATGTGCTGCAAAATTAAATTAGATATTCAAATTTTTAATTAACAAAATTGAGTCATTTTGATGCACTGCTGCCGTGAAATCACTCTGGTAGAGCAATATGAAAAAATAACATGTGTAATATAATGTAAGTACCAGAATTTGGTGCTTTTTAGGATCTTTTATGGTGTGCATTTAATACTTACTGCACAGATTCACTAACATGAATCACTACTAAAAGAGTGTCAAGTAACATCTTGAAATTACAGAAAAATGAATTTAATAAATATGCTAAAAATTTGGTGCTGGTTAGGTGCTACAAAATTAAAGTCATTTAGATGTACTGCTGCCGAGATATCAAGTTAAATGGTTTTATTGTACTAAACGCTAAGAAATAATTCGATAGGTCTTAGGTCCTAGTCAACACATCAATCTCCTCATCCAATCTAGGATATTGATCAGAAAAAAAATAAAATCGTGGGGCGTATATTAACTTGATAAATATGAAAACCGCATTTATAATGATATGAACGTTTGAAATTTGATTAAAATTTCACACGCCCAACGACTTGTTTTTTTTTTGTCTGATCGATCAATGCCTTAGATTATTGAGGAGAGTGTTTATAAAATAATTTTAGTTGGCTAACCAATTTTATAATCGTGGAATCTAAAAATACGAAATTTTTGCCTATGTATATTGTGTCGAGTTGTTTATCAGAATTCATTTTGTTTATCTATCTAAAATATTCATTTTAGACTGAATAAATTGTAAAATGCATCATAAAATTAGTGTATTTGATACTTATAAGTAAGTGTGGAAGATTCAGGTCATTGCGATTTTTTTATTCCTCGTGTATACATCTTTTTTTGTTGTGCTTCTAAGTTTTAATCAATGAGTAAAAGAATTTGATACTATTCAACATGAAGCCTTGAAATTAAAAATGATTCAAAACCGGATAAGTGATAACGTTGTTTTATAAAACTCAATTAAGAGGCTATAGTAAAGAAATCTTCTCATCTGGTTTTTTACTACTCAAGTCCACCTGGAGCCCTTTCTGATATATGCATATATGTACAATTTTATATGTTAAAACTTCGAATAAGAATTTTATATTTTTAATTCAAATATTTGTTAATAATAATAATAAAAAAAAGAAAAGTAACCACTTACTAAAATAACAAACAAAATTTTTTTTAAATTATATTATTGTGATTTTTATAAAAATGGATTGAAATTGAGTGGATACTTACACAATAAATAAATAGCATTTGACTTTTTAATAAATACTATTGTTCTGTTTTTATAGATGTTTCTCAAAAAGGTTATGTACCTACTACACTTTTGATTTTTTCAATGATGTAAATTTTATAAAAAATGATTTTAAATTGTCGAAATCTTTAATGGAATATATTTTCAAATATATTGTGCATATGTTTAATATTAAACTAAACTTTGTGCTTTACTAATGGATTTGCGTTAGGAATAACTCAAATATTTAGAATACGGAGGATGCCAGATAAATTTCCATTCCATTTTTAAGACCCTCCTGTCATTTCAATAAAGTATAAGGTATGATATCGTGTTAATGATTGGAGACATTTGAACTCTTGAGATTTTCTTCAAAATGCCCTGTTTTTGGTTTACAACTTAATCAATATATAAATAGAAAATAAATGACTAAATGATATATCAACGCACAGCGCAAAAGAAGATTGAAATTTCGTATTAGAGGGTCTTATATTACGTAAGTGAGCACTAAGGCGAAATTTTTGGAAATTCGACCATCAGTGGGTTCTGTTATAACGTAGGCGAGATCAAGGAAAATGTTTCTTGTAATTCAACTCTTAAAACGGTAATAGGGATTTCAAATATTTAATTTCCATCAATAAAAACTGCTAAGTGATACAGTTTGAACTTTTTATTTGAGTATCCTATTATAACGCAGACGAGAACTATGAAATGTTTTATCTTTTATTCAACCAGTAATACAATAAAAGAGGGTTTAAGTTTTGAAATTGTGGATCAAGGTACAGTCTAAAGCTAAAAAACTTGAAATTTAAATGATCCTATTTTAACGTAGGCTTATGAAAAGTCTGTCAATGAGAAACCCAAAGGGGTAAAAAGGGAATATAAATTTTAATATGTTCATCACGGTACAGTACAAATCGCTGAGTAAAAAAGCTTGATATTTTGAACAGGTGATTAAGCGAAATTAAGGGATGAATTCGTTTGTTACCCCCCCCCCCTACAAACGTATTCTAAGGGACTACTAAACCAATTGCTCTACGTAATTCTAAAAAGTATAGGTTTTCACTTTGAAATTTTAATATTTAAAAATTAAGTGGAAAAAAATTCTTTCTTGGCCTCATTATTGGCGTACGATGCCCAAACGCTTTAAGATGCGAGAAAAAATTATCTAATAAAAGTCTTTAAATCTAATAGAAATATATCGTTTAAAGATTACAAAACTTGTAGGCTATAAAACGCCTTACACAGTTATGCTTGAGTTCCACCTCTAGTTCAAAAACTTCGCCTCGAAGCCAAATTCATTCGAAGCATTTCATGCACTATAAACTTAAAAAAAAAACGTGTTATGAAAATACCGATTTTCCTGACCGTTCTCTGTGGTTTTCTGTAATCCTACATTATATCATACTTGTGTAATACCTTATAAAATGTCTAAACAAAAGTATTTACTAATTATGTTTATAGCTTATTAGCCACCATTCTACACCGTTTACATCGTTTATGTTATTTAATTAAATATTTAGGTTAACGTTTAAGATCCTCCGCAATTGGTATTTAAGAATCAGGTTAATGCATGAATTTTCACTTAGCTGATTATTAAAAATAACCGACTTCTATATCTATAATGCCAATAAATTGATTAAATTTGATTGTGAAATTTGAAAATAAATGAAAACGGCATCATTTATTAGCAGGTTAATATACTAAGTTTGTTCACCAATAACGCTACTGTCTAATCATCGAAGTCATTTTAGTTGGCTTAAAAGCTATAGAGATTCGTAAGAGACAATTCAATATAACGCACTTTATTGATCCTCCTACACTGTGCATTCAATGATAAGTTTATAGGCAATGATTCTTACTTGAATAGAATGACCTGAAGCATTTGCTACCTTTTTGTCTGGGACTAGCTTGACATTCTCAATGATCTGAAGCATAAATTTTTAAGTTTTTCACGTTTTTCTCACTTTTTGTAAGCACTTCCTAGTAAAACTATTAATATACATAAGGAGTCTTTGTAGAACGCGAAGAATGAATACTAAAAAATAAAGACATGAAATTTAAGAGCAATACAGATTCAATAAAAATATCAAAGTCTAATTTTAGATATAATTATCGTCAGTTCTGTGAAAAAAGTTATTATTATTACTACGAAAACAAGCGGATTTTTTTCATTTTATGTGCGACTGTTGGAGTCCACATCTTAGGTATTTTTAACAATTTTTGTTGTATTAACACATTATATCAATTTCACAGTAGAGATAACATTTGCTCCTCAATAGATAAACGTGTCCTATCGTATTTTATTGAAAAAATTTTTCTGTTTTGTTTTATATTCTATATTAAAGGATAGCAATATAGGTTTTTTGAAAATCATTCAATTTGTAATGCTGGTTTAGATCTTTAAATGACATAAATATTTAATTTTGTAAAGGGTTGTAGAAATATTAATGATAATTTTATCAATTTAATTAGTCCTAATTTTCCTTTGGTAATGATGATCAGTATGCATTCTTATCGTTAGATTGGATGCCAAGCTCAAAATCCAATTTATAGATAAGAGGCTGGAACAACAATTCAAATATTCACGCAATATTTCACGTATCATGAATATTTATATTTAAAAAATATTTACTTCAAAGATAGTTCTGTAATATATAGAGATCGATGTAAAGCGATGTAAACCAAAATGGAGATGTTGCGGGTTTGAATCCCGATAGTGAATGATTAGCGATTCTTTGCTGGATAAGAATGCAATCATGAATTAAATGTAATATTTAATGTAGTAAAAAATGAATAACAAAGTTTAAAAATAACGATGTAGCAGGCCTCTGTTATGGACGTATAAATCTGAGAAACGGAGGTAAAACCCCTCTTCTTTATAAGAAAGTAATAAGTAAATGCACTTTAATCAATTTGTAGAAAGTTAAACCTAAGCTTCGATCAGGAACCAGGAAAAATAAAAGCCTCTTCCTCGAACCCCATTTAGGTCTCATAGATCTCACAGTTTATGTCTTTGTTGATATGGAACATCTTGCAGGTTGGTGTCGACCTCAGAGCACCGGTATAAGACGATTTTGGATACAAATTAACCACAATCAAATGCAGTATCCATAATGAACAAATCGTAAAAAAATAGAATGATTTTTTAGGAATTGATGGTATGAAAATAAATAAGATATCATAATTTGATTTATGAATAGATTGAACGCGTCATTTATATTATAGATTTACTTTAAAAAAATTACAGTTGACAAGAAATTTACAATATAAATAAAAGGTAAATAAATTAAAAATAAAAACATCAAGGTAAGGTAAGTCTGATAAATAAAAACAAAAAAGATTTTATGTTTGTACATGGATAGATGGATAGATAGATTCAGACACGTTGATACAGAGAAAAAATCAGTTAAATGCAAGTGTGCTAAACGTGTTAAAGGTGCTGTATTTCATTAAAACCATGTACACTATTTCTTAAGTACTTAGTTCTTCAACAGGATAGTGTGATATTTTACTTCGAAATATATCAGATGCTGTGGTCCAAGAGCTGGCTGCAAAAAACCTGAACTATCGAGTTACCGGATAAAGTATTTTTTAAATGATTCTACTCACTGTAACTATTGAAAAAATCATTTAGTATACCAGGACAAATATGGTGCATAACATTGCTATATTTTTTTCTACGGTACATTTTTTGGACATAAACTGTACCAATCAAGTAACCGCATGAAACTGATTTTAAAATTTAGTTTCGAGTGAGTAGAAAATAATTATGAACAAGTGCCTCGTGAAATCTGGTGCTAACCCCATGGCACGACACATTTTTTAATTTTTGTTGTTGTTGTGTTACCGTACCTATCGAGTAACCGCTTCAAACTGTAATCAAATTGAAGTTTAAACATTTCTTATTGAGAAAATACATAAGTACCGCTTCTATTTTAGTAACAAATGCCTCGATTGGTACAGTTTATGTCCAAAAAATGTACCGTAGAAAAAATATAGCAATGTTATGCACCATATTTACCCTGGCACTAAATGATTTTTTCAATAGTTACAATGAGTAGTATCATTTAAAAAATACTTTATCCTGTAACTCGATAGTTCAGGTTTTTTGCAGCCAACTCTCGCTCTACTGCGTAAAGTATACTGTGTAGTTAGTTTAAACACTCTGATCCAATGAAAATTTATAACATTAGTGTTGAGCAAATCCTTCAGCAAACCATTGGACACGAGAATTACTACATAATCCATTTGTACTATTTGTATGACATATTTCAATTTGAATCTATGATAAAACAAGTAAAGAGAACAACTAATAGAGTTAATTCGATATTCTATATACGAGTATAGTATGAGTATCAATGTTTGAGCTGTTTTTAATCGTAAGAATTCATAAAATTTTCTAAATATGCAGTTCATACAGTTATAAATCCATATATTATAATAATATATATTTCAAATATAGGTGTTTATTAGTTAAATTTGGGCTAAAATTGTGGCGAATCTAAACAGCTAAAAAAAATGTATTATATAAAACTTGTTTGTTAAAAAAAAAACAAGTATTTTTTGTTTTTGAATTTTTCCACTGCTTTTATGGTTTATAAGTTTGGTCATGAATTCATTGGGCTTAACAGACCACTTTTGCTCATTTACGAACTTAGAGCTTAAAGTCGATGAATAGATGGGCGGGCAGACAGGCGGACGGACGGACAAAAGGAAAAGGACTAATTAGGTTATTCTATGAACACCTATATCAAAATTGTATTAGTGCGGTCAATATTTGTTAACTGTACAAATTTCAATTAAAAATTAATATACTCTGATTATTATATACAATACCTTCTTCTAATCGAGGACTTGGGTACATTAAAGTACTTGAGGGCACTAGGACCTTGACAGAACACTGATTTTTTCTTCTATTCTCTTAATTAAATTTTGCATTTAATATTTTTATAAAGGATTTTTCTTTATTTTTGTATAAAACATGCGATGACATGATGATTTACTTCAATTGTAACGTAAAATACATTTTATATCAATTTTTTGTGTAATTAAATTGGTTAATGCAAAAATGGTGATCCACGCTTTGCTTCAGTCGCTTAATTGAAAAACCGCAAGGCTACCGTGACACAGATGAAAAACACACAAAAAAAATTAGGCGCATGAAAAACTGATGATTTTCCTTGAAAACAGCCTAATTTTTGAGCGAGTATAGTGTAACTTTGCGCATTCAAAATTTTATAAGCAAATATGTATTGTAGTCATTCATTATTCCATGTTTTTGAAGTAAATATGTTTTGCGTTAAAAAATCGGTACGGTTCGTTTGGTGATCTATCAGGAACAAGATGGCCCCTCGATCTCGATCGTGGGGGTTTGGGCACGTGCCTAAAGAGCCCAGTGAGAAGGAAGGGTCTGATATAAATCATACCTATATGTCGAGTGTAAACATGAAAATATAAATAAATAATAAATAATAATCTTTATTATTTTAAATATACAATAAATGGGTTCAGAGAAGTTAAAAGTTATTAACAATAGAATGAAATGAAATACCTATATCAAACGTTCGGCAAAAAACTAACTTTTTAATTTTTTGTTTTTGAGCATTCCCAACAGTAAAAATGATATGAAATGTGAGGATTTTACTTCAAAAACTGCAATGGTGCATTTGTCACAAATATAAATACACTGCAAAAGAAAGATTTCATTTTCATGCCAGCTATAACAGATCTGATTTACAAATGATTTTCGGATGATTAAGTAAGTTTTGAGAACAAAATTAAATTGGATGTAGAGCTCATTGTTGGAATATTCGAGCTACTGAGTCCTAAAACATGCAATACACACAAATAGATACGATAAATGTTTGTGTTCGTACTGCAAATAAGCGATAAATTTAAAGATTATGTAGAAGATAATGAAATAACAACGTAGATAACAAATTAAAGTAAAATATTTATTACAAATAATAAAAATAGAAGAAAAATTATGTGAGCGCCACGCAATCTATATATAGACATCAATATATTCGATTAAAAATGACGTTTTAAAATGATTAGTCTTCGCCAACGAAAATTCTGGCATTGGTTCATGAATTCAAGCTTTCTGTGAAAAATACATTAAGCTCCCATACACATGGAATAGAAAACTAGCGTAAAGTGTTAGAGTTACAGTGTTACTAAAGGTGTGTAAATGGTTCATATAGTAAAACACTATACATACAGTTCAAATAAACGGGATTTGTTCAAATTATACGATAATCAGAAAAAATTGTCGTGTGGCTACGCTTTTTATTCCATTAATTTATTCAGTCAAACAAAAACAAGTTTTATGAAAAAAATAATAAAGTATGCTTAGTGAAGACGAAAACAATATCACCTGCACCAACAGTTCCTGCAATCCTTAGAATATTGTTTAAATTATAATCATTATGAGAGTACGAAAATAGTAGCTTAGAGTTTTTTAAATAATTTTAATTAAATCCTTAACAATTGCTGTATAACTGTTTATAAATGAACCAACAAAGATAAAATTGAATCGTTATGGCTAAGCAATGTGTCTCGTTTTTGGTCTAGACACACATACTAGTTAAGCTAGCAAAGTAATCAAAATATAATTTAAATATGCTCAAAATTAAGTGCCTTTTTGTTGCTATTAATTAGGTGCTCAAATTTTTAATTAAATAAATTGAGTCATTCTAATGCACTACTGCCTTGGCAGAGAAAAAATTATTTATGCAAGCAATAAAATTAGGTGCTTTTTAAGTAGTTTATGGTGTGTGTGTGTGTCTTTAATAAATCAATGTTTTATCAAAGTTGCGAAAAAAATCCGTCGAATATGAATCACTTAAGAAAAGTATCAGGCTAGCATGTTGCATGGTTTTTTTTAGTCAGTTTTGATTAAATTGATGTATTAAAAACACTGCATAAAAGCACTTAATTTTTTTACTTACATTATATTAGGATAGTTTTTATTCCAGTATTCCTTTGCCAGCGTGATATCATGACAGCAGAACATCTTAATGAATCAATTTTGAGAACCTCTTTTAATTTTGCAACACCTAATAAGCACCTAAAAAGTAATTACTTTGAGTATATTATATTAAAATTCAATTTTGAATATTTTGTTCTGCTAGCTAGATAAATTTTAGACACACATTAACTTCAGCTCGGGCAGCGTAGCGCTTCATAGGGAAAATTTTAGAAAATTCACCATGAGGTTGGTGTGGTGTTGTTAATAGACTGAGATTTTCTCACAACTATTAATTAGAGTTATTTAAACTTTCTGTTGATGCTCTGTTCATTTCCGATAATTGTCCCAATTTCATTTTTATCATGTGGTAATAATTCATAAGGTTATTCAATACAGAATATCCTTTGAAGATCCTATTTTTCTTAAGTAGTACCCTAGATATTGTTGATAAGAATACTCTGTTTTTCTAAAACTGTTTATACTACTTAGTCAAAATATTCAGAATAATTTGTTTCTAGGTTTTTTATGACTAAAATCTTTTACTATTCTCCTGATATTAATTTCATAATAATCTCTTTACATCGAAGTATTTTTATTGGAAAACCGTTGGTACTCTAGACCAGGCTTTGGCTTACTATAAATCCAACTCTGCTTTTACTAACATTTACTACAGCTGACCACTATTTGGCCATATTAGACTAAGTTAAAGCCATTCAAAATTTACAACATAGATTATGCCTACAAAAATATAGTGGTCGAAGCCAAAAATATAGCTCATATTTTTCAATGTTACAAAATCGACATATAATTGTAAATTAGAAAACCGTTCTCTGCACTATCTATAGAAATGTTGATTCATGCAACGCAACTGAGCACAATTGACAAGTGCAGCAGTTCTGGGCTGCGTTTCAATACGTACGGATTCATTTATTATAATAGGGTTTAAAGCGTTGTCTACGTTGCATATTTTGCATCACAATGTGTGCTCGGCATCATTTCACAATTGGCCTAAACTACTTCGATTTTGGGTAAGTAGACTTATAACTCGTGAAAGATTTGAATGCGGTTCTGCCTGTAAGGCTCTAAGATTCTTCAGTGATGCACGAAGTGATGGAAACACAGAAACCATGTTCTGGCAGGAATACGTCCGGCACGCCATTAGCTTTTGCGCAATTGAAAGGGGTGAGTTGTGTTGGGTTACAAAAGTTACAAAAAAAAGTTGTAGAGCATAAAATTTTACATACAAAAGGTTCATTGCCTTTTTTGCTATAATTTAAAAAAAAGAGAGCCAGAAAGCAAAGAAGTTTTTACTTATCCACAGAATTTACATGTATATAAATCAAGTGTATGTGAAAACTTTTTGACGTTTTGGCTCCTTTTTTTCAATAATAGTAAAATAAGGCAAAGAACGCTTTTTTGCAAAATTTTTATGATCTAAAACTTTTATTTGAAGTTGATTTTTTAACTTTTACCGTTTTGATCTTACTCTATTCTCATTCCATTAAAACGTGTATGACGTGCACGGCTGATTCATGTACGATATTCCTTCACTGAGAAAATACGATCCTTCACTGAAAAAATTAACAGCCTTACAGAAAAACCTTACTCAAATCTCTCACGAACTCAAAAACTAGATGAACATCTTAATATTAAAGAACAGCATACTATACCAAAAAGTATCGATATTCTAATCCCGATCCTGGTTAAAATCGTGTGTTTGTATATAGAGGTAACAAAAAGTACAATAGTCACAACAAGTGATAGATTTTTATAATTAATTTCAATATTATAGCGATATATTATAATAAAATTATTTATACCTTGATATTTAACATTTGTGTCTATATGTCAAATCAAATTATTTAATTTGTATAATTTGTTTATATCAATTTGATTGTGGGAGTGGGTGTGCATATTGTATTTCGTTATGCTGAAACTGCATAGTGTTTGTTAATGAATGTAATATAGAAACGACAATGACATTTAAATATTATTACCTATTTTGCAGAAATTTAAGTATTATTTAATAGAACATTTGTTGTTGAACCCTTCTGAATAAGTCAACAGAAAGAAGAGCTACTCGAACGAAATGTATTACCCTACAATTGGGCTTTGGAAAAACAAAATTATCCGTTTCTTGAATGAATTTTAAAATTTTATTATGAGAACCGTGCATCAAAATATTTTCATTTGTTTCTATGTTACGCAATTTTCTCAAATGATATATAACTCTATGATTTAACCTAGGGAATTTCTCAAAATTTATTAACTAATTAAAATGAATAATTATTTATATTTTCAATTAAAAATAATTACTAATGCAATTTTTTCAATCATTCTAACAATTTTCAACCCACTAACTTCAATAAAATATCATTTTTGTAATTATTCAATAATTTTTGCTTGATATTTGCTATAAAATTTACATGCAAACAATTAAACAAATAATTATATTTTCTAGAATGTGAATGTTTTATTACAAATTTTAGACACTAGTGACGCATCAATCGATTAAGAAATCCCTTGCAATATTGATAGGGTGCGAAACACTTTTTAAATGATTAATTATGAACAATTTAAAAGGGATGGAATTAAAAAAACTAAAAACGCGCCGTGATGTAATAATGTTAAAATAATTTCAGTGTTACCATGATTTTCTTATAAATAAACCAGTGTTTCGAAAGTATAAAATCCTCCGTAATGAATCTAAAAATGTTGATATAACTTTTTAATTATAACAAAAAAATAAAAATTGTTTTGTTATATATCATAAGGCAGTTTGGTAGCCGCAATCCGAAATCAAATAAATGAGTTTTTTTATTTTATTTTTACTAATAAATATACGAAGCATGCCATAATAATTGATAGAAATTCACATAAGAATTTAATTGATATAATTTAGCACGGATTATAATTAAATAATTAAAATAATGTAATAAATAAAATATTATTTGACTAGTACTCAACTGTCACTAGATAATACCATTTTAAAACGATTTTAAAACATAACACTGAACTGTCAACTTTATTTTTTATGTCGTGAATTCTTTATTATTATTATTATTTTTTTATTTATTTTTAATATAAATAAATAAATTATTTCGTTAGAAAATAAATTTAATATTATAAAAAATATTTTTTATATTTATTAATGTTCAATATCCTTTTGTTGTTATATACCATTAAAAACGTTAGTTACTAGCCGCCATTTTTCCCCTAGTTAGTATAGAGGAGAGAGTGTCTCCGCTAAACGACAGAGATAGAAGCCACATGTCAATATTGCAAAATTAATTACATGGAAAGTACGCTAAACTATTCTGAAATTTTTTCAGTGTATATTTGGGATATAGTTCTATCAATTTAAAAGTTTTTTTTGCGGGGTTAACTTTGCCAATTTTCTACAAACCTTCCATTTCCGGTATTATTGAACAAGGACACTCATAAGCGCACGTGTATTTTTCCAAAACTTTAATTAATTATATCTCTTAAACGGTGTGGTAAAAAAATCTGATTTTTTTTCTATAGGTGCATTTAATTTAAACACACAAAAAAATATTGGGTTAACTTTAAGTCATTTGGCTACCAAACTACCTTAAATTAAACATATAACGATATCTTCGTTATTAACATTACATACCTGTAAAGTGTTTACATTATTTTATATAGGTGTGTGTGTGTATGTACACTTTTATATTTTAGCAAATAAAGTTGCTTTGAATAAATAATATTTATAATATTCACTATAAATTTCAATCAGAATATTTTTTAAATTAAACTTATATAAAAATATATACGTAGGTACGTCAAACATACATAACTCATAATTTACAGAACACAAATTTAATAAATGTTGGGCTACGAACGCGGAGTCATACATTAATGTGTAACATATAATAGGTACAAAATAGAACAGGGTCTGGAGTTACTTGCATGTGCAAAACTAGAATACTTAATTCTGTCAATGGGCTTGTTTTATTCGTCTGTATAATAAGTTTGTAAACTGTAATACAAAAATTAGTATAATAGAGAGGGATGGATTGAATTTTGTAGCTGCAGCAAAAAAATTATTTTTTTAAAATTTGTCCATAATCATTAGAAACAGTTTCCGAAACGTGTCCGATACGAGCCTTGGGCACGATTTTCATATTTTAATTAAAGGCAAGCACTCTTGGTTTGCTTCGCACAATTGTATTGAGAATTGATTTATGTATATTTATTTTTATTCATATTTATTCTGTAGGGATCTTTTTCTCTACAAATTTGACTTCTCAGTTGAATCGATGATAGTCAATTTAAATTTTCATTGTAATTATGTTGATTTCATTTTGTTTGATAAATGAATATTTTCCTTTTGTTTTGTTAATAATGTATCGATTCAGCTGGGTAATGGAATTTTTCAACTTCTGTAATTTTACAGCTTTTACTTTAATTATTTTGTACTTCATCTAAGTATTAAGTGTATACAACCAACATCGTGAACCGAATCAAGTCCTCAATGATAGTCGAGAGACATTTGATTATAAATACCGGTTGCCGTTTATCTTTACCAATAGTTTTCTGTGGTTTTCCATTTGGTTTACACAAAGTGAATACTGGGGTAGTTCCTTATAAAGTCAGCCATAGCTGCATATCTTTCCTTTCATATGCCCCATCCTATTATTTTGATATATTCTGTATAATTATGTATTGCTTAAAAAAGAATGAATAAAGATTGGAAAGAATAGCTTTAATTTTAAGGATTCGGATGTTGGAGGACAAATTACGGATAAATTTAACATTCTTCTGGTGGAATTTAAGATTTAAGCTATTTTAATAAACACTTGAGAACTCGATGTTTTCTTGCTATAAGCGTCTTAAGATCGAAAAGATCCAAAACGCGCTATTTTTAAATGTTATTAAACGATCTTCTACTGCAAATTCTTCTTCAAAGAATTTTATTTCTTAGTGCGTCTTTAAAAAATATGGCAAGAGTATTAAGAGTTTTCGAAATAATCAAAATATTTCAAAACATATGTTTTATGTCTATTGGAAAAAATTAAACTGTTTTAACGAAATATGCTTAGTTTTCGTACTATATTGCATGAAAATATAACTTTTTACGAATAGGTAGGTACTTTCAAAAAAAAGAAAAATAAAATAAAAAATGAAATCATTTATAACATGAAAAAGCAGTTTTCGAAAACATTTAAAGAGTTTAAATGTGTTTATTTCTGTTCAAATTACATAAAGATAGCTCCAAATATAGATTGATAAAATCTCTATTTTTGCTCAGTCAAGTACCTCTAAGCCATACTCTAAAACAAAATATTAACAACATATTTTATCAACATAGTCGTAAGTAACGTGCCATATTCATATTATACATAAATATAATATATTCAATTTAAATCATTTTAAAAAAATTTCATGTATTTATGTATTCAATAATAACAAATAGTATTTTTTTTTTACATGTTCATTTATAGATTGGGATTATCAAATAAAAAATCATAAATTTAGTGAGCGTAGGGACATGATTAAAGTATCGATACTTTATGGTAACGAGTATTTTTCTTTGGATACTTATATTTTTGTACTCGATACTTTTATTTGTATGTTATGTCAATTATTGAAAAGTTTGGAGTTTTTTTCATCACACAAAAAAAAAGTATTTAGTGTAAAATTAAGTACTAAAAGTACTCAAATAAGTTTCGATTTCAAGTCGATTTAAAATTTACGATGGAAATAATTAATAAAATATTGATTTTAAATGTTGTATACACCCTCTCGCTCCTAAACCCGAAAAAATTTTCGTTTTTAATACTATTTCTATTCAAGGATGTGCCGGATCAATAAAATTGATGTTCCGCGGATACGGATTTTATAATTTTTTTGAATTTCCTTAAAATGTATTAATTGAATGAAATGTGATTATAATGATATGTAATATCTCTTAACAGTATTATTTGATTTGAATATTAATGAATTTGAAAAATTAATTTGAATAGATAGTGTAATTACTAATTAGTAGTAACTAATGATATGCTATAAGAATTACCAACGAGTTCACTCCAATAAGAGTTGGAATTATTAAATGTTTACCACATATGTAATTTTTACAACATAAATACTATTTTAATTGGATTTAACAAAATCTTATTGCTATCTTTACTTATACATTCATATACGTTATGAAACTTAATAATGGTCAAGATCTGTTAAAGATCCACTGAAAAAGAAAGGCTACGGATACAGATACGAACTTTTTTTGATGCAGATATCTGCGGATAAGAATACGGATATCCGACACATCTATGATACGGTTACATGAATTCTATGAAAATGTACTGATTCCTCAAGAATCGATATGTTTTGACTCAGAATTTAAGTATATTTATAGAGAAGTATCTCTAAGGAAATGACAATCGAAACAAAAGTATCGATACCTAACGTTATTACCCTAAGATAATGTTACTGTTTTGAAACTTCAAGGTATCCGATTTTGTTAAAATTTCCTAGAGACTTTTACAATCAAATTAGAAGTATCAAAACCATTTAAAGTATCAATTTTCTACTTTTTCTACTCGTTTTTTGCCTTCTAAAGTATCCTTTTTTTCTATAAATTTTTTTCCAAACAAATCAAAAGAATCGATACTCCTTGATGTTTTTAGGTAAAAATCTGTCGGAAATGAATCGATTGATACCTTGAGGTATCGAATATCGAAAAAGTCTCGATATTTTAACTAGGGTCAGATATTTTCCTCACATAATAAAAAACAAAGTCAAGAGATGTCGATATTTTTTCTCAGAAAATCTAAAAATATAAACAACTTTAATGCCACATGATTTTTTATGAATAATATATATACGAAGTTCTTAACGGAAGAAGATTTTTTTTACTCGTTAGAAATTATATTTTTATTGGTATTGTAAATAACGAAGTTGATTAATATTCAATTTCCTGTATTTCACATCAAAATGTCAAACTTGACTCGATAACATAACAAAAGTCGAAAATTAAAATAAAATTGATTCAAAAATGAAGAATTTATAAATTCTCAAAGATTATTTTCATCTTTTTCTGGAAATATGCAATCATTATGGGCATACTGATAGGTGACGTCACTATTTTGTATGACTATCTTTGTTTAATCAGGATTTTTGAACCACCATATCTTGCTTCTTAGTTTTAAAGATTAAAAAATAATAACTTCAGTCAAATTAGGTCATAATGACGTAATAGATAAAACCTAGCCATCATGCCCATTGTCGTTATTATTTTCATAACTGTCGAATTCGAAATAAATTTTATTTTATAGGGCATACTCAACATAACTGATCGATCAGTACGATCACTGATTTTCTTCTGAATGGTACATCAGTGATTATATGATTGGACGATATTTTAGTGATCTTATTTGAAATTCGTTCAGAGATCGCATTACAATCAATGATCGTATTTCATAACCTCAAATCTTTGATTTTCAAGTAAAACATTGTCAGATTTTTTTAAATTTCTATTTAAAAAACATATACCACAGTATGTATTTAATTCAAAATAATTTGAATTCATCATACATGGAACAAATAGAACAACGAAAGCATTCAAAATGAATTTGACGTTTTAAACGTCAAAGTCAAAGGTAACATAAAAAGCGATTACTGATCGCTTAGTAATCATATAATTAGGCTGAATGCACACCCATTATATATACTTATACGCATGCGTTTTCACACCATCGAGTTTAGTTTGATACGAGTACTTAGAGTCGACCTAATTCATTCAAATAGTAAATACTAATTGTTATATTTAGTATACACTCGATATAACTATAAAGTAATAAATTAAACAATATTTGTTATATAATATGTTGTAATAAATATATAAATCATAATATTAATTTCCTCCAACTCAAAAGTTCAAAGTCAATGTCAAATACTAATAATCATTTTATATATATATCTATTTAAATGAAAGACAAATAATCAAATTGATATATAAATAATAATCTAGTTCACATAAAATAATAATAAAATATAATGTTATTCATATTGATATTTATAAAACAAACTTAATGGGAGTTTGCTGCCTTGTTTGCTTAGCCATGTTATTTGAAATAGTTAAAAAAAAATTTAAATTGATTAGTTTGTATCATGTTTGAAAAGAATGTTTTATTTCTATTCATTTATTAAACGAACCAAGAATTTAGCTCAATCAAAGTACCTCGATATTTGGTGTATAAAGTTGGCACCTACATTTTGGAATTCTTTCAAAACTAAATTTATGCTTAAGAGATGTTTGAGTGGTATATAAATATGGTATATACGAGACGAATGAAAATTTAGTAGAACGTCCATCATACCATTCTAAATCACCGGAATAAATTACAAACCTAATCACTAAAATGTTAAAAAGTTATTACAATTTATAAAAAATTGTAATTTTACATGTAATCTAATGGAGATTTGTTAGCCCTAACTGATTCACTGGTAAAGCTACCACGAATTTTAAGCTTTTATAAGTAATTTGTACTCCGTTGTAACTTACTGAGCATAAATATCTTAAAATTCATTAAACCTTTTTAATGGAAAAATTAATTAGTGCACAATTGTCACTAGACATTTTTCGTTTTGCCTCATTATAAAATCGTTTTAATTCGTTTAAATATACTATGTGGAATACTATTATATTATGCCATCAATACAGACATGATTTAGGCAATTTAATAATTTAAATAATTAATATAAAAATCTTAACCAATATTTTTAAGTGTTATGGTTTTAATTTGACAGCTTATAGATAAAGAACGTATATTATCACAAAAACTATGTATTAAAAAGAGCACATTATATTTTGAGATTGTACCAACATTAGAGAATTATATCACTATTTTATGGTGTTAACTAGTTTTACAGCTGAACGAAATCATACTTTTTCCGCCACTTGTATCTTCCAAACATCTTTAATTGTGCACAAAGTATACTATTATGTGCCACATCGAAATATACATTTGTTCGAAAAATATATCTTTTATGAATGGGATTCCTTGTTTTTATGTGAAGTTAGCATCTGTTATTTTTACTTACGAAAATAATGAATGATAATTTTACATGGAAAATGCGTGCAACATATCAGGAAAAATTATTAAAAATATATAATTTCTATGCTGTGGCTATATATATCTGAAAATTTATTGATTTGCGGGATATACTAGAACACTTTGGACAACACATTTGAGAACAACAAATGTGCTTTCGATGTGGTAAAAAATAGGTTCCCACTTCACATTAGTAAATTAGGTTGCTTTATATTTTTAATAGTCACTTTTCGAACACAAATGAGCACTATTTAGGCATTTTCGATATGTTAAAAATAGATGTTTGCTTTACGTTTAAAATTTACATTTTTTGAATAAATTTATCATTTGATGTGGCAAATAATCATACATTTAAGTGTACTTTTATTTTTAAAATAATTTAGAAATGTGAGTGCCAACTTTATACGTATAATATTACGTACAGTATTGGGTTAAATTTTTGATTCATGTACATATTAATCAAAATATATTTTTAAAAAAAATTCTAATAACACGAACAAACCAAAACGACAACTTACATAACGAATTCCATAATATGGGTGACAATATTACATATAAAAATTTCAACGAATCTAAGCATTTGTTGACTCTTAATTGATTTAAAAAGCTCTAGTTTTTGTTGCATAAAAAATTTTTTTATATTAATCTAGCAGACCTAGTAGCACGTTGCTGTGACAATTTTCCAATTTTCCAAGTACTAAATTTAGGAATATAATTCAGTTCCTGTAAATAGTTGCAAATGGATAATTTTATGAGAAATATTTTATTGGACGAAATATTAAATGACCTGGTGGATAATATCGATAATTTAGTGAATTAAGTTCTTGTGTATCTGAACAATGACAGATCTGTTCCTGTTCGTATTGTTTACATCAACATTAAGCAAAATGGCGTCGTATATTAAGCTATGCCTACTGCGTTAGCACTTATTTTGTGTCCCGGCCGAAAATTTTGTAAGTATAGTAAGTACTTACTTCGGCCAAACACGCCCAATATTACACATCTATTACGTGCAAAATTTGAAATATTATAGATTGGACAAAGAAATCACGTTGTCCCATACGGTAGAATTTCGAAAAACCTTTTTTAACCGTATGCTCGGTTTTTGGTGCGCACCTGGTAATTGGAGTGGGACTCCCGTGAACGGAATTTTTATGCACACCCAATATTTGACACCAGAGTTTTTGTGTGGGTAACGGGACTGCCTTCGTCCTTTGCTCCGCATCACAGAAATGTACATATATCATCCTTGGTTGTGAAAGCCGATACTTCGTGCTGTGGTACTCATCTACGAGATGAGAAATATATGGATATCCAAAACTACGAATGGTTCCGGTGATACTTAAATAATGCGATATGCACAATTTATATAGTTGTCAGTTCGACATACTGCTAGTGAGAGGAGATAAATAAATTTTATTTTCAATTTCAAATTTATTGATTTTGATTTCGATGTAAATGATGCTAATGATTTGTAACTTACTTCAAGCGAGCACTTTTAATAATAGAATTGCATCTGTTTTTCACCCATTTAGAGATAGAAAATGGAACTAAAAATTTTCCTATATTTTAAGTTGGAATTGAAAAAAAATAGGTTCAGTTGTTTAGTAGTTCATTGCGCACAAACAATATGACTCGTAATTTTAAAATATATACATATTTCTAATAATGTCAACCTCATTATATAAAAATTAAAAAATCAAATATTTAAATACATTTGCATGATAACTCTTAACGAAGAAATGAAAAAAAATGCTTTTCGATATCGGAGAGTTGCAGGCGAACGATTTTACGAAAAAACATTTTTTTTAATAAAAAGTGAAATTTTATGAATATTTTAAAAAATTTCGCCCATAAAAAAAATTAAGATTCAGATAGGTCGGGTTCACCAATGAAATTTCGGAAAAAAATGTCTAGCTTTCTTGGAAGTAATTCTTCTATACGCACAAATTTTTTGCAACACTTTTCAACATTTTCATTTTTTTTTACTTCCCGCTAAGAAAATTAAAATTTTCGGAAATCGGGAAGTTATTGGTTTTACCCCGTTTTGCAAAAATCGTGTTTTGATCAGATCTTGACGTTTTATGGTCCTAGAAAACTATTTTGACGGTTTGTTTGAGGGTGTCACCCTGTCTGTATGTATGTGTGTGTGTATGTATGTAAGTATGTGACCCGCTTATAACTTTTAAACGGCTTGGCCGATTTGAACCAAAGTGGCGTTTTAAAAAAAATCACGAAACTTAGATTTCCTGAAAATTTGAACCGATTCGGTCAAGTAGATTCCAAGAAATCTCAAGAAAACTACGAAAAATTTACTTTTAAACGGCTGTATCGATCAACTCCAAAAACTAATCAGATCTTAACCTTGATAAACCACGTCGATCACCAACAATCCGGTTAAAATCGGTTGATTCGTTCGAGAGATATCGTAAACGAAAAATTTCATATAAAAATGTTTTTTTTACATAACTTCGACATTTCTTATCGGATCGTTTTTGATGAAATAGAATAATTATTAAAGCTCTAAAAACCGCGTCGATCGCCGCCAAGAACGTAAAAATCGGTTGATTGGTTCGAGAGATATCGTTAACGAAATATTCGGTAACAAGTGTTTTTTTTAACATCGAAGCTCAAAAACATTGTAATATGTTAAATTTTAAGTGCTTAGGTATGAAATTAGCGGGAAGTTGCAGGGATGGACTTTAGGGTCAACCGTTTTCCAAATTTTATTTACTTATTTAAGCGATTTGCATACATGTTATGTAGAGTTGTTTATCAGAATTCATTTTGTTGTTCAATCCCAAACATTCATTTTAGACTGAAAAAATTATATAATACACTGTAAAATTAGTGCATTTAAAAATTTTAAGTAAGCGTGGAAGATTCAGTTCATTGCGATTTTTGATTCCACGAGTATATATTAAAGTATAAAAAGAAAGTAGCGGCAGTTATCAAAGTTCTTAACACCTTATAAACGTAAAAGTTAATACTTTTATCGTTTAAAACAACATTTCGTACAAAAAACTAAAAGTTATTGAAAAAAACTGTGATACCAATTAAATGTATCAACTACTAACTACCTACAACAAAAACAACCACAATAACAATAAATAAAAAAGTGTTCAGTTAAAATATCCTTTGTCAAATAATTTAGTACATAAAACTTGAAAACCACAAAACGTGATTTTGAATTTATATTCAAGATATTGAAATTAATACATTCGTACCTATAATATGAAAAAGATAAATAAATAACAAATTTGTATAAATTTCATAAAAATAAATATTTCTTTTATTGTACTACAGCAGTAACCAAAAAAAAAAAAAAAGAAAACGAAAAATGTTTTGTAAGGTATATTTGATATTATAGACGCGACACTAATAATCTCACGTAAAAACATGGTGTAAATTAATGGTAATCCGTTTGTCATTATACTTTATTGATTTTTTATCCTGATTGATTGAATTTGAAATGTCATCTGATTTGTAAAGACCTTATTTTATACATTTTTATTTATTTATATTCATATAAATATTATGTATCGATGCGTATTACTGGTTCATTTCATGGAAGAGGGTAGAGTGTGCTATGTGTGGTATTATTACAAGCACGACGATAAAGATGCCACAAATGTATATGTTACTCTTTAAGTTCATATGAGTTAAAACTCAAAATTATACCAGTCTTAGATTTGAGTATCGACACTCATCTAACATTGGGAAGTGCAATGAGCGATAAATAATGATCGCGAACAGGGTAGCCAAATATGGTAATTGATCGTCATTTTGGCTACTATATAGCAAATAATTTTATCCTTTGGCGCCTTTTCTTATTTTTTTGCTATAACACATATAGACTTTTACTATACCACCGTATTTTTTGCTACTTGAATTCCTTAAAACAGCGGGTTTTTTTTAATCCATCTTGTAATTTACGTTTTCATAAATTTCAGTCTTTATGACCAGTGGTACACGTGTTTATAAAAATATCAAAAACAGTAAAAGAATGGCAGAAACACACACACTTTTTAAAAACAAACACCCAAATTACAAAATGGAAAATAATTTGGTTAAAAACAACTTAAAATAAGCAAGACAGTATAAATGTCCAGGAAATAAAAAGTATAAAAAATATTTTTATATTTGACGTCATTAATTTTCATTTATATCAAGCAAAAAATTAGAAAATTTAATTTTTCAAACGAAATCTGTAGCTGTATGAAACGTTATAAAAATCTTCGCTTTAACATCGACCAGAATAGGGTCCACATGTTAAATATGCAATCATTAGCAGTCAATCTTTCAATATTTAGTGCCACAAGTTATAGAAAAAATAAAATTTTTACTTTTAGACGACACTTTTAAATATGTGCATTTAAATTTTGAAATTGATAGTGAACACAAGTCAAAGGTGTTACATATTTGCTACAAAAGACAAAAATTAAATTTGCTAGAAGCCCTTGAGATAAATCAATTAAATAAAAACCCAAATATTACAATTTTAAATAATCAAATAGACCTTAATAACACCTCTTTATTAAATTTGAAATTATAAATATCGTAAACATATTTATAAACTTCACTCACAGTTTCTTCATTCACAATAATCTTATCTACTTTCCCTATATATTTCCAAAATAAAAGAATAATTATTCTTACTTGATAATGACTTTATAAGTCAAAAGTGCACTCATAATTTTTAAAAAATTCTTAAAAGAAAATTAGACAAGGTTAAAAGTCTCCATTGTTATTTTAATATGGAAAAAGTCAAGTTAATTATTCATTCAAAATCACGTCAAAAATGAGTAATAAAAATAATTGTATCCATGTAGATTGCACTTATTATTGGGATAATTGCATTTGAAGAAATCAATGGTTTGATTTTTTTCTTAATGTGCAAGCCGCAACAATCTAACTTGTGTAAAATTATAGATAATATTTTTGGGAGCGCAGTACTTCGTTTTAGGAGAGTCGGACAAAGATGTTTACAAAGCTGTTTCTTGCCCTTTAAAACATTTGTTACGACTTAGAAGCGAATATTGTTGAATGAATTAAAGACTTATTTAATCTTCCTAATAATGATACCACTTTTGGGATTCTATACACATCGTTTTTTTATAAGTATTCTGATTCCAATTTTTTTTAATAAGGTTAAATATTATTTTATGACGTCTGAATGCTATTTAATGTATTACATGGCTGGCTAATATGGACCACACAAACACACGATTCTTATTATTATCACAGATTTAAATACGATTTATCGGACATTAACACGATAACTATAAAATTAATTGTTGTCTGTATAAAATAAACATGTAGACAGAATGAATATTTTTTATAAACAATCAAGTTTATAAAAATGTTTATTGAAGGTTGAAAATTGTTTATTAAAGTTTTTCCTGAAAACTTTTATTTTTTATTTATAAAATATGGAACAAAAAAAATATAAAATAAAGTTGAAAGTTTCTCTAAAAAGTCTTTAGGCGCGTTATGAAAAAATGATGGGAATGAAATTTTAGGATGCGCGCGCATCACCGTCTCACAAAATTCACAAGTTGAAGCTGTTGTTATGATTTATGTTACACTTAAATGAGAAAATGTATATTTATTTATTTCTTTAATTATTCAAATTTAAACTAAGCTTTATTGACGGTGTTGACTATCCTTCTCCAGTCCTTTTTTTATTTTATTGTAATTAATTATTTGAATGCAATTAAAAAATGTTTTTTAATGATGTCAACGAAGTACAACTTACACGCACCCATTTTTTTTGAAGAATAAGTGCCATTATTTGGTAAATTTCTTCTACCAGAACTTCTGATATATATTTTTTCTATTTTTAATAATTATTTTTCGAGTATAAATATTGCTAGCTGATAGGAAATAATTTAAAATTTGAATTGTTTGTTTATGAATAATAAAGAAACATAAATTTTTAAGTAGAAAAATAAAAACATGAAAAGCTATCGACAACGTGGGGTTAAACCAATGAATAACGATTTAGATTGTTGGATGATCTAACATATCTATTAGATTATTGAGGCTGTATGGAGAGTTATGGAGCAGCACCCACAACGAACAATAAAATTAAATATTGAGTGTTCTAAAATTCATTTCAGGTCGCATATTTTTATATTTTTTAAACCTAGATTAATAAGCCTATTATATTTAAGAAAAAATCTATAAAAGAGCTATCATCAAAATATGTTTTTAATTGTGACTGAACGAAGTGAGGTCTATGATATAACTGGTCGATTTTGAATTTCGTTTGTCTATCAAGCTAAGTATAATTGTTCACATGTAACTTTCGAACGCCTTATTCTATTTTGTAGAAATTCGTTAGACACATTAACAATACTCACTGAAATTCACTGCATAGTTTTTGAACTTTTTTCTAAAAAAAAAAAAACTGTGTTTCTAAAAATAATTAATAATCGGTTTCGAATGCGGGACTATTTATTTCGAATGCAGGTTAACTCACCACTAGGCAACTGTACTATGTATTATATAGACCAGTTGTCTAAGGGTTTCACCACGGAATCTAAAGGAATAAGCTAAATTTTTGCACAAACCTTTATTTTAGTATTATAAAACTTGTCGTAAAATTCACAATTGGTCACGTTTTAGGAATCTTAAATATTAAGGGTCAAAGGTTCCAAAAATTTGTTATTTGAGAATAATTCATTTTCTCTGTATCCAAGCGTATATGTATTTATTATCATAGTTGTAGAAAATAAAATTGTCTACAAGTTTTGCCTGAAACGTTTTATTTTATGTTGAACCGTTTTCGAGATAGTGGGCGAAGAAGATGGAGAACTTAGTCATAGTTAATGTTAATGGCAGCGAAGAAATAGATTATGAGAATTAGTCTGAAATTGATGGCCGAATGGAAGATGAAGATACCGATGAAAAAAATAACATTAAAAGAAATTCAATTATTCTGAAATATAAGATATATAAGGTTTACAATAAGCTCAAAATATATTTAGATTGATTCACTGTATTATTTTATTGTTTATATGCAAAAGGTAAATAAGATTAAATGATTACTTGACTTATGAGAAATAATTAAAATTTTAGGGTATTAAATACTCAGGTAAGTAATATTAAATGAATAATTACGAAAAAAAAACCGTATAATTAATTGGTATTTACGATTGAACGTCCATCAAACATTCCATTTTCTTCGCATCTCTTGAAAACGATTCAACGTATAAAAAAAGGTATTAAGCAAAACTTATAGAGAATTTTATCCTCTAAAAATTTGATAATGAATACAAATTCGATTGGAGGTAGAGACAAAGAAATATTCACAAAAAATTGATTTTTGGGACTTTTGACTTTTGAATATCTAAGGTTCCTTACACGTGATCAATTGTAAATTTTAAGGCAAGCATTAAAATACCAAAACCGTTGGATTCCAAGATTGACCCATGTATTTGACTAAGATGATTGGACTAATACTAGTTGATAAATTGATTGACCGAACGTCAGTATCTATCTATGTTTGTTAAGCTGTAACTTTCGACCCCGTGCTTCAATTTTTCTGAAATTTGTTAGGTACGTTTATCACATTCAGGAAACTCTATAGTTTTGAAGTCAAGTCAGACGATTAGTGGCTTTGTAATAACAAATTTTTAAAATTAATGTTATTAATCATATAAAGTATATTAAGGTGTGGCCTATATTTTATTTCTTAGAACAATTGAGTTTATTACATCCATTATTGTATAGTTTTTGAAGAATTTAAATCTTTATGAGAATGGGTTCTAATCGTGGATGAGGTCTACGCTTTAATGGAGTTTCTAGTTATTAACTTTATTAGTTAATCGAAAACATAAGGAAGAATATAATCGAGGAGGTAGGAAATACAATAAATAAGTGGAGAAATTGTTATCTACACTTTGACGGCAAAAAATCATGTAGGAGGGTACAACGAAAAAAAGAAGAAAAATGAATGAAACTGGTATTGTTGAGATTTCCATCAAAAGTTGAGGACGTACAAATAACTATTCAACAGAAATCTTGTCGATACAAAAAATATCTACAACTTTTTTGCTAATCACTTTTTCTACGTAACATCGAAATTAGCTTGAAAAATTTACTTTTTTCTTTAATTAAAATTTGTTCCTAAGAAAACCATCATAAAGGCTTGTTATGAGACTCATTGTATTATTTTCACATCTTGTTCCCAATAAAATAAAAATATTGTATACTCACTATTTAACAGCATGTTCAAAAATGCATCAATAGCCAAAAATGAATTTTTCAATGAATGTTAAAAAATTGTTTTAATTTATTAAAATTTTGGAAAACTTATTACACCATTCATTCAATTCTACAAAAAAAAAAAAACTGAACATAACAACTAACATAATTAATTCTGTTTAGATAGCTCGGCATATAGTTCAGTATCAATGTTTGAACTCTTATTAAATCATTAGAATTCATAAAATAGTCTTAAAATACACTCTATACAGTTATAAATACATATATAATAACAATGTGGATTGTAAATATGATCTTTTTAGGTCGATTTGAGCCTAAATATCTCTCCTAAATAATTAAAGAAGATATGTTTCAAACAAAAGTTGTTTGTTTTTGAACAACAAAAATTTTTTAGCTTTGAAGTTTTTTTATATCTTTTATGGTTTAAAAGTTGGGTCATCGATCTATTGGATCAAATAGACCAATTCTGCTCATTTCATTTTTCAGTCTCAATTACGGACAGGTACGGACGGTCGGACGGGCGCGTGGATATGATGTATATATATATATATATATATATATATATATATATATATATATATATATATATATATATATATATATATATATATATATATATATATATATATATATATATATATATATATATATATATATATATATATATATATATATATATATATATATATATATATATATGTCGAGTATAAAAATACTATAGACACTTTATTTTAATGTTTGAAATAGAACTTTATGTTTCAACAGCATAGCTGTTAACTACCAATTCTGCTCATTTCATTTTTCAGTCTCAATTACGGACAGGTACGGACGGTCGCACGGTCGCGTGGATATGATGTATATATATATATATATATATATATATATATATATATATATATATATATATATATATATATATATATATATATATATATATATATATAAACTATATATGTCGAGTATAAAAATACTATAGACACTTTATTTTAATGTTTGAAATGGAACTTTATGTTTCAACAGCATAGCTGTTAACTACGTATGGCTATAAACTATACATTTGTAAAGTATTTCTATAAGCTAACGATGTAAAAGGTAGAAATAAAAAGGTTATTTCAATTTTTCACAAACGTATATACAAAAGTTGTAGATATTTTTATTGTCTACAACTTTGTCATTTAAGTTTTTTCATCGGATTTGTAGTTTTGCTGGAAATCAAGATAAACCGTGATCTACCCTTAAAAACTCACCCCCTCCTACTTCCCAAACTCAGATCACCCGTAATTTATTTTTCCATTTTTATCATATTATCTTCCGTTTCCATTTGGTTTCATTCTACTATAATTTTTTCTCCTTTCAAAAATTATCTACCCTGTACTATTATTAATTACTAAAATTATAATTAATGGCATCACAATAAAAGAATGTCAAATACAAAAAATTTTCGTTTCTACAAAACAAATAACAGAGTATATTAATTTTAGCCTTAAGTTTTCAACTCTATCTAATATTGACCGCACAAACAAAATTTTGGCATAGGTGGTCATAGAAAAACCCAATTAGTCCATTTCCGTTTGTCCGTCCGTCATCACGATAATTCAAAAATAGAAAGAGTTGAAATTTTGGTGACGTATTTTTAACATAAAAAGTGAGTTTAAATTTGTGTTTGAACAAAATCGGCACAATTGCGTCCAATGGACCCTTGACCAAACTTTTAAACTATAACAGATAGAAGAAAACTTCAAATACAAAGATGTATATCGAAACAAACAACTTTTGTTTGAAACATTTTTTCGTAAAATGTTTCTCTCCACAGTTTTAGCACAAACTTGCCTAATAAACATATATAAATAATAACAATAGATATAATTGTTAAACTTGCATACATATAAATGTGTCTAGACTGGATATTTATAGTATTTTATCAATGTTAATTAAAAATAGTTCACAAATGAAATTCAATCATACGTCGAGTATCTAAACAATTAACTCTGTTAGTTATTGTCTTTGGTTTATAACTGTTTAGATTCGTCACAATTCAGAAAAGTAACAATAATTTAATGGTAATTATGGTAAATAACATAAAATAGTTTTATACTTTTAGTGTATTTTATTAATGTTAATAATTACAAATAGATTTTAACCATTGAAGCTCAACCTTAAGTTGGATTTTAAATCAATTCAATCAATTATTTATAATCTTTTCTTGTTTTAAAAGTATATAACGGAAATTAACAAAAGATAATATTGTGGTAACTAAATTTTGAAATACCCAATCTTTGATAGTAAAGCTACTAGTAGCTATTAACTAGAGCTAGCCTAGTAATAGACGACGCTGGATAATAGTAATATTATTATTATTATATTTTATACATCGCACACGATAGAGATAATATGATATACCTCTACAATATATATTTTTATATAAAATGAGTTATTTTACCCAGAAGGTAAAAATTATATAAATTATGTACAATACTTTATTTGTTTTTTTTGTTCCACTTTTTTTTATTATTATTATTAGTGTCGTGTTGTGTTTTGTTTGTGTGTTATCTAAACTTATTTATATTATAAACTATGTCCTATTTTTATTTTTGTTTTTAAACTTTTTTTTTATTATTGTTATAACTATTTATTTATTTATTCACCTTACTTACCCCCATTCATTATTCAGTTAAATTACATGGAATATTATCTAAGAGCAAGCCTTCCAACTGCACAACTTAAATTATGCTTTTATAATATATTCATAAAATTATTATTGCTCCATGCACATGACAGGAAGTAAACTTGGCACTATTTAAATCAGTCATATCGGAACCAACACTTAGATGGTATGTTTTCTATACATTCCGTTAAAACATTAGACGAATTATGATTTTTGATTGCTTATTTCTTATACCAGCCCAATGGCCTTCAGGCGAAAAGCTTGTAGCAAAGTTTTAACTATTCGGACTAGGAGATTGTGCATTCGAATGCCGACAGCGACAGTTTATCAATTGTAATTAAAACAAATTGGGACGATAAATTGATCAGACTATCGTTGCATGGATAAGAATAACGTCATCAATATTCTTGAGGAGGGTTTTTGTAGTTTCTCCACAACCCTCCAGACTTTTTCCGGTGTATTTCCTTACAAAGGACAGCTTCAGACGTACTACCATTCAAAATCAAAGTTTCAAAGAGTCTTTTAATGACACCTACTAAATTGTGTATACTTCACATTAGAATGGGAAGCTAAATTTAATATCATAACTAAACTGGAAAAAAGAATTCATAAACTTATACAGATTATTTTTTATCTCTTTCTTGAAAACGATGTTTTACAGACAACCTCACATCTTGCCGTCAACACACAGTATTACTATCTTTATTTAATTAGGATTTACATTTTAAGAACTTCAATATTTTGATTGTTTTTAAGGCTTTTTTACTCGATATATATAATGTCTCAGATTAAATTAATTTTAGTCTAAAGTTTGTAACGCTAGGAAATAATTTTGGTATAGGACTTCATAGAAACATCTAATTAATTCGGTTATCCACTGCTATCTCAGGATTATCCATCCGCGTCCGTCCGTCGTCACGATAACTCAAAAACAAAGAGATAAAGAGCTGAAAATTTGTTGACGTTTTCTTACCATAAAAAATGAGTTTTAGTTCGTGAATGAGCAAAATTGGTCTATTGGGTCCAATGGATCCTTAACCCAACTTTTAAACTAAAAGATTCAAATACAAACAAATATTTTCTCGTAAAATGTTAGGATTCTCCACAATTTAAGCACAAATTTAGCTAATTATCACATATTGTTAAGTACAATACATATTATTATTATACAAGTATAGACTGAATATTTATAGTATTTCATGAATGCTAATCAAAAATAGTCAAAACAATAATATTCAATCATATATATAGAGTATGGAAACAATTAACTTTGTTAGTTGTTAACTTCACTTGTTAAAAAATAAATTTAGTTCCCTGATCGTGACTTAAGGACGTTGCAATTGAAGAAATAAAAAAAGTTAAGTGAAATACACCATTGTGTCAAACTAAAGGATTTTCTATAGGATAAAGAGTAAGAATTCATTTCAAAGTAGATAAAGTATGAATTAGTCTATTGTCAATTCTATTAGTTTTTAATAGAGGACGGTTTGAGTTAATTGATATCTGTATAAATAGTTCTAACTTTAAATAATCTTATTTTTTTTTAATTAACACGCAACCGTCATATACCTCATTTATAAAATTTGAATATTATGTTTTTATTTTATTACTGTAGATTTATTTAATTGTCAATTATTCTTTTTTTATTAGGGTTGCGATTAATTTTTTATAAAGTAGTCCTATTTTGTCTATAGCTTTATTACTGGGAAAAGACAATGTTTGGGGTAGTCACACTTAAAAATAAAAATTAAACCGATTTTAAAAATATAGTCTAAAATGTAAAAAATCATTTTAAATTAAATAAATTCTTCTACAAATATTTTCCTTGTGACCAGATATTTTTCGATGTAGAAGCTAATCATATTGATAGCAAAACATAGATTCGTTGTTGTCGACTTCGAATGCTAACGGCCACAAGAAAACTATTTGTAATAGTATTTATTTAATTAAAAATTATTTTTTACTTTTTTGCTCATTTTTTTGAAGTCGGTTTTATTTTTTGAAAAATTTTCTGTACTGGATTACTAGCATTGAAGTGTCTAATTTACCTAATTCCTTCATAACTTGTGGATAATAATTTATTTACTGATGTGATTAGCCTTACAGATAGATACACTATTTATGTTAATCCTATTTTAATTGTGGCGTTATGTGTATAAAAGTCGTACACAGTTCATAATAGTATTAATTGCGGTTTATCCCAATTAGATGATGATAATTTTACTACATTTTAAAAAAATATTTAAACTTGATTTTTCGCCCTTTTTTCGAAATTAAATTAGAGAATTTATCCCATCCAATGTATCAGATAATTACGGTATATTTTAGAAAAATATGATCAGCCTATATTATATTCTTGCCAAACTTTTAATGTGTTGAAGCAAACAAAAAAATGGCTTGATAGATCGACTTATTCTGCAGACTTATTTTGGACGTATTTAATTCTGAAAATTTCGCTTAATGTAGATTTTTTTAAAAGTTTGCTTAAATTAATACCAAGGAAAATAAGAATTCAAGTTTCTACAACTATCTCTTAATTTTCTGTGCGACAATCGATTGTTGCGATATTGAAGATTAAGGTTGAAAAGGGTTTTTTGCTAAAAGGGAAAGCTTTTTGCAAGCTTAATGCTTTAAAATTATGTTATTTTCATCTCGATACCGGTATTTTTCACTCCGATGCAATTGTTCAAAAATTTGGTAATTTGTGTTGTTGCTATAAAATTTGTTGCTTTTATAAAGTTCTGAATTGAATTATTATCAAAACAGGAAATTAAAAAGAGTGAAATTGATTCCTTGATTTATGAATATAAAAAAATCATATAGTTATATCTATTTTTTCTCCATTTTGAACTAAAAATTAGATTCCACCAGATTTTCGTAAGATTTTCCCAATTTATTTTACAGTGTAACATAAAATGAAGATTGATATAAACATTTAATTACCTGGAAATGTTGAAAAATGTTTTATAAAGTCAAACTTGTAAATACTTTTAAGAACAATGTGCACATACTTTTACGTTTTATACAAGATATGTGTTCGAGAAACAATCTACATGAACAATCGCGACAAGATTTACGATGATATGATAATGGCTAAACCCTTTGTTTCAATGAATATTATCGACCAAAAAAATAAAAAAATAATACTAATCAGAAGTTTACAAAGTGGTAAGAAAAAAATGACAACTGGAAAGTAATTATCTGCTCGTTTT